>CM067171.1:118671228-118724036 GCA_034093135.1 Erigeron breviscapus | reverse complement strand
TATACATTCACATCAACCTTCACAAACATGTATACATGACTTATCAAGAAAACGGCAAAACCCTAAATAGGTTTCCAAAGTGTTTCTCGACGTTAAATGTCTTCTATGACTCTTAATCAATGTTAAATAAGTTAAGAAGTGATTTAGAACGATACACGAAGCGTTCATAGGGTTCTGGAAGTCAAACTAGGTCAAACAGGAAATTCAGCAACAAAGGGGGCGTAACCTACGCCCTAAATTGGCGTAGGTTACGGTGGTTCAAAACCACCAGGCGTAAGCTACGGTAAAAAGGGGCGTAAGGTACGGTGGTCAGAAAACAACTGGCGTAAGTTACGGTCAAGGGGGCGTAACCTACGGCCCTCTAGAAAGTTCACTTTTGGAGTCTGGAGTGGCGTAAACAGTGGGTTTTTGGTGTAAGGTAAAACTTCGGCGTAAGCTACGCCCCAAAGGGCCGTAACTTACGCCCAAACAAAATACACCTAGCGTAAGCTACGCCCCAAGGGGGCGTAGGTTACGCCCCTTACTGGGCAACCCACGAACAGCAGCAGCAGTTAGTGCAGAAACTAAACCCAAAAACCCCCAAATTCGACCCAAATCGATTTACAATGACTTGTAACCCATTTTGAAGCATAACTAAACATCAATAACCATAAATACACATAACCCAACCCACAAATTCGACCAAAACATCACAATCACTTCCAAATCACCCAAACCCTAATTTAAACCTAATTTGACCCAAAATTAGTTTTAAGCCGATTTATGACTTGCAAATGCTCAAGACGACTAGAAATGCATAAATAAACATAAGTAGGAGTAAATGGGGTGAATTTGACTTACCAAAGTTTCTCCTTGAGCTTAAAACCCAAAATTAGGTCAAAATGGATAAAATGCAAGAACTTGGCTTTTGATTCTCCAATATGAAGCAACGAGGTTGAGATGGTTATGATTCTTGTATGATGGCAGTTTCAAACACAATTTTGATGCAAGAAATGAAGAAGAAATGAGAAGAGATGGCCTTGCTTTTACTTGAGAGGAAAAGAGAAAGATAGGGAGATAGAGAGAAATGAGAGGATAAGGGGGAGATGGGTCACTAGTAGGCTCATGGGTCATGGACAACCCATGGGTCGACCCGTTTCCCCTTTAAGCCAAATTTATGATCGTTTACACAATCAAACGCCAAACAAACATATTAACGACCCGACTAACATACCACATAGTCATATAACCACAAATGGGCCCAATTATTTCATTCAACAAGATTGTTAGTCAAATTATACAAAAAGTCAACGGGTCAAAATTCACGGATGTTACATTTACTCTCACTGCCGATTCTCTCAGAAATATTCTTCAATTGAATTATCTGGCTGAAAATGAGATGGCAATTACTCTTCCAACTGGTCTAAATTTTAGAGATGTGTGCAGACTGATGGGTCACACAGATATACTGGATGAACATGGCCAGTTATCAAGGAAAGGCACAATCTACATGAGCAAGCTGACTGACTCATGGAGATACTTTTTCACTCACCTTGTTGAGTGTTTAGGTGGCAGTTCTGGAGGATTGGACCAGATCAACCAAATGCAACTCCAGATTGCCTACTGTCTATGGTTTGGATATAGAGTAGACTTTGCTCAGATCTTCTTTGACGATCTGGTTGACCGTCTAAAGGTGAAAGGTAGAAAACCACACATTCCATATATTCGTTTTCTTTCACTGGTTTTTCTAAGAGCTCTGGTGACCTAAATGTTGAAATTGTGCAACCTGTAACCCAAGTGGCCCCTGACCAACAACAACCAGAAAAAGGTGACCCTCCTAGACGATCATGAACGGCCAGACGCCTTATGCGGGCTGGAGTTCAGGTCAATCCAGATAGAGCTGAAATGAGCCATCTAGGTGATGTAATGAATGTCGATGGGTCTCCTATTTTGGAGCAGGAAGAGAATGTTGTACAGGATGTTGAGCAGGTAGAAAATGTACAAGTTGTTGACCAGGTGACTGATGAGCAAGATGCTCAGTTTGATTTGAATGTAGAAGTTGGTGATCAGACTGTTGATGAAACATTTGTTTGGAATGAGGCTGATTCACCCATGTCAGAAGGTAATATTTTTGATACTGACATGAGTTTTCTTGGAGATGATGTAGTAGAAATAGAACGCTTACCAGAAATGCCACCACCTCCACCAGAATCAAATGTTCCACCACCAGAATCCACTATGCCACCACCACCACCTTCAATTCCACAAACCACTCCATATTTCAATCCTCCCACAATTCAAATTTCACAAACTCAACCACCACCAATTGAAACTCCAATTAACTTTCCTGAACACCGTGTGCTGGACTCGATTGCTGTAATGTAACACCCCGACTAAGGCGGAAACACGAGATGTCACAGAACGACATGGTACAAAAGATTTGAATATAAAACATCAACATAAAGTTTCAAATGCCATTCAAATTCAAAAGATTACAAGTTCAAGTTGACGTTTAATAAACATTACATAACCAAATTCATAATCAAAGGATCAAATGTTTGCATTACTAGTCCAACATGCAACAAACAAACACATCATCCAAGAGGCGGTACATAGTGCTAACTTACTGCTCTAGACCTAAAAAGCATGAAGAAAAAAGTGTCAACTACGAGAGTTGAGTGAGTTCATAGGTTTATTCTACCAAATATACGTACAACCGATTCAAATTATGAAGTAGTAAATCATATAGTTTCCAAGAATTTCCTTCATAATATCCGTACGCAAACCGTATGTTCAAAACATAATTTCCATCCATAATAATAATAAATTTCCATTCAGCCAAAGGCATAATTTGATGAGTAAATGCTTGAGCCACTACTAAGACCATTTCCTGTCCCAACCAACATAATATTTCATTTCATAGCACAAGCTGTCGATCCTATTCCCTTATTGTTATTCGAACTATGCCCATCTTCTAAAATAATCTTAGATTTAATCTATATAAAATAATTCTTAATCACGATTTCAAAAGTAGGTTTTGTAAAACAATTGTAAAAATAATACAAATTTTTTGTTGTTAAAATCTCTTTACGAAACGTTTTTAGAAAACCTAACTTTAAAAATAATTGAAGATTGTTCAAAAAAAAAAAGGAAAATGATGAATCAACCTAACTCATATGACTAAAAATCAACCTAAAACCTTAAGAATTTGACATGTTGGATTCCACTAATTCTCTTTCATAATCTTGCCCCCTGATTTTTCCACATGTCATCATCCTATGATTAGGTTGATTTTTAAGCATACAAATTAGGTTGATTTATCATTATCAAAAAAAAATTTAACTATGACATTTTTATACGGATAAACTAACCTAATTACTTTATTGACAAAACAAGGCTAAGTTTTTTAATAATAAAACCTGTTAATAGAAGCCTGTGTCTTTTCTTTTCCAATAGAAACGTCGTTCCTTTCTCTTTTCGATAATTACAAACCACTTTTATGTTTCTTCCTTTTAATTCGAAAGCAATTAGGGCAAGAGACCCTTTTTCCTTCCTCTGGTCTTCGAATCGAACCAAGTAGCACATTAACTTCTGTAAGTGGTACATTCTCTTTCTCTGTTTCCTTTCCTTCCCCTTCATAATCGAGTCACTCGATTCTTGGTTCGTTATGATTATTCGAACCAATCTGTTAGAAGTCTCTAATTGTTGTTTATATCAAACACCAACCCTTTCAATCGATTTCCTTCTCAGAAATCCCAACTCTGTTTTTCCGGTTAGAAGTCTTTGGTTGTTGTTTATCACAAACACCAGCCCTTTCAATTGATTTCCTTCTCAGAAATCCCAACTATGTTTTTCTGATTTTTCTCGAACGGAATAATCCCGATCACTAACTGATCTTTTGATCCAATCTGCAACAATTCTTCAAGTCGAATCCTAATCTGCTCTGATGCCACTGTTGTTGGTATGTGATCACGTTATAATAAACGCATGTCCGGAAATCATTTAAGCCTACGGGGTCACACAAAATGACACGTAAACTCTATGTTATTAATTAGTATATTAAAGTAATATATTAATTAATATGATCACGAAATAATTAATAAACGATCGTTAAAAGTTAAATACGTTTATTAATTAAAAGAGAAGGACTTAATTGTAAATTAAGAATTAGAGTTGGGCTCTAATTCTATGGGGGGGCCCGAAAATTCCAAGAGGGTTTTAGGCCTTGACTAAACTTGCCCATCAAGTTTAGAAACCCTAACTAATTGTCCTATATAAAGAGGTCAAGGGTTACGGGTTTGGTGTGACAATTAGAGTTGTAAAAACCTAACAAAACCTTCTCTTCTCTCTTTCTTCTTTGGTTCGGTCGAACAAAACAAAAGAAAAACCAAAATTGGCTTTTGCTTTTCATCCGCAAAACTCATATAATTATAAGTTCCATTCGTGGAACATATGCTTACTCAATAAACAATAGAATTGGTTTTTTGTGGGGCTGCTTTGTTAGGACCAGTTCACCTGGTAAACTGGCCAGTCTCCAGTTGCACCTGGAGACCCAGTGAAACTGTCTAGTGAAACTGGAGACCTAGATGATTTGTCAAGAAATATATTGAAGTCCAGTTGCACCGTACAGTCAACGCAACTGAAGACTTCCTCCAGTTGAGAACTGACCCAGTTGAAAGAATCATTCCAGTTGAAGTCGAAGACAACAAATGGAAGATAGAGAATGGCAATGGCAGCGAAGCTGTTAGGTCGAAAATCGACCAAGTATAATTTGTTCAGAAATAGCTGAAGCTCAGTGAAGAATACTTGTATAGAATTCTGAGGTCGCTCAGAATTTGTTCACTGAAGCTTCACTTCAGTTCAGATCAACGTATCAGAAACCCGTTCAGAATGAAGTCAAAGACTGAAGTCTGAAGAATGAGAATCAGTTCAGATGTGGAGCTCAGAAACTGATTCTACCTGATCGAAGACTGAAGCATCTCAGTGTAAAAGTACTTACACACTTTTACACTGATTACGAGGAAGACTTTTTACTTTACATATCTTTACCCGGTTAATAGAATTAACTATTAATTAAAGTAAAAGGTAAAGTAAAGGTTGGGAATAAGGTTTGATAAGTCACATCAACGACTTATATACCTAAACCTTAAAAGTACACATGTAAGGAATTAGCTTTAATTCCTTAAATACACCCAACCATATTTGTACGATCTGGTCCACGTCATCATGGACTTAGTCTATAAATATAAGTCTTCTCACAACTTGCAAATTGCTTGAAACCTTTGCATTGCAACTTGTGAGATATACTCTAAGTAATCCTTACGAGTATTTCCAAGTTATTAGATCACTTGTATTTCTAGCTTGTTTAGATATTTACACTTGAGTGTTTATCTTTGTTCCGCAACAACCTTTGTATTTGTTTATATATCAATAAATCAAATACCTTGAAAAATACATTGTGTCTCAATGCTACATACTTGATCTATACATACTATTTATATAGTTTCAGCCCCTATTGTTTCTTGCATTTACTTTCAGTACCTTTATCGTATTGTTCATCCATATCTGGATCGTATTCTGAACTGGTCATCTTCCAGTTAGAATTACTTGCCAGTCGGGTTGTTAAGCCGTCTATATTTGGGACTCACAGAAGCCCAGTTGACATTCTAGTCAGTTACAAACTGGAGACCATCAGTGGAAAGCTCTTACAAAGCTTTACACTGATTATGAGGAATTGACTTTTATGCTTTATGTACCTTTACCCGGATAATAAGACTCATCTTATTATTTAAGTAATAAAAGGTACATAAAGGTGGTTAAGTAAAGTTGCTTTATCATGCGACTTTACACTGCTTTTTAAGGAATTAAATGTTATTCCTTAAATGCTCTCAACCACATTTGTACGGCCAAAGTTAACATCCCAATGTTAACTTTGCCTATAAATACAAGTCATTGCACTACAAGAATATTCAAGTAAATCACATAAGTTGAATACTTCACACTTTGCAAACCTGCAATATTCTTGGTGAACTTGTGCAATATTCTCTCAATCGCTAAAAGGAACATTTCACAACTTTAAGTGTTTCGATTGTCTTGAGAAATTCCGAGTGTAGATCAATTGTATTTCATAGGTTGTTAGGATATTTACATTCTTGTATTATCTTGGTTCCGCAACAACCTTGTAATTTATTTAACATCAATAAATAAATTACACATTGAAAATTACATATTGTCTCATCAATTTATCTTACAAGTATTTTGTATTATTGCATTGTTTTTTACTTATTGTCATTTATATAAGTAATCTATCTAGAACTTGGTATATACACACTGCAACTGGTCGTCTCCAGTTCAGTGCATATACGGCAAAGTAACTCCACCATCGACATAGAGGTGTCTTCAGGTAGTGCCATCTATTGAGTTGGGACTTACAAGTGGTATCAGAGCAGAAGGCTAATAAACTTGCCTAGATCTACTGAAGGTGGAGATGGTTCTGGTCAAGGTGAAATCCCTTTGAATAATAATGCCCAACCTTTTCAAAATGTTAATACTAACCCTCCTCCTCCTACTACCCCAAATCACGTCCATGTACATTATTCTAACACTCTTGTTCCCAAATTCGATGGAAACAGTGAGACTTTTGGTACATGGAAGGCTAGAATGCTTTTGCATTTTGGTGGGATTGAAAGGTATATGTTGAAAATCATTAAGGATGGACCATATATACCCATGTCTCTTGGGGTAAGTCCTCTTCTAGATCCAACTGGAAGAAGAGGTTCAAGAGGAAAGCCCGAAGACCATTGGTCTGATGAGGATCGTAGACTTGTTGATCTGGACACCAGACTCAAGAACATGATCCTTGGGGCTGTTCCTGAAGATCTAATTCCAACACTTGTGTTGTTCCCCAGTGCAAAGTCAATGTGGGATGAATTAGTTATTCAGTTTGAAGGAGGTGATGACACTATTGTCACCACGAAAGTTGCCTTGAGCAAGAAGTATGAATCCTTCTTTGCCTTGCCCAATGAAAGTCTAACTGGTACATACACCAGATTTTCTAGCCTCATTAATCAGCTGAGAGGCTTGGGTGTAGAGAAGGATAAGGATATTCTTCTTGAGAAGTTTTGTGATATTCTTCCTTCCAAATGGGAAAACATGGTTCTTGTCATGAGGCAAGGTAAAACCTTGCACAGCCATACTCTTGCATCGCTCTATGGAGCCTTCAGATTCACTGAAGATAACAATGCTGCAAGACTGGTAGCTGAGCAGGATACCATGAACCATGCCTAGAGTTCCAAGGTTGCTAGTGTACCTGAGCGACCTTGTGCTGCTTTAATGTCTGTAGAGAGTGTCCAGGCACACTCAATGAAGGAGATGTTAAACAGTTTCTTAAACTCTGGCCTGACCACTGAAAACAGTGATGGTTGTAATGAAACTGACGATGATGATCTAGTAGCCATGATTGCTAAAACCTTTAACAGGTTTAAGCATAAATCTAAAAGATTTAATGGCCCAAACAATGCTTCCAGCTTCCAGCTCCAGCTCTCTGGATAAAACCAATCTTACATGCTATAAGTGTGGCAAGAAAGGTCACTTTATGAAGGAATGCAGATCTAGTCAGTTGAACAACCAAACTGGCCCCCCTGTCCCTAATTTCAATCGGCCTGATGATAGCTACAAAGCTAAATACAAGAAGCTTAAGGCCCAGATTTCCCTACTGTCCATGGAAAAGGAAAAGGATCAGTGCTTAATGGCACAAACTGAGGGAAAATGGGAGTACTATGATGACTCATTAGCTGATGAAGAAGAGGAAAGGGACATGTGTTTCATGGCCTTGGAAGATCAACAGCAGCAGCATGCGACAAAAGAAGATGTCATCACTGGAATATGGGTGGACATCATCTTGAAAAAGGTATGTGATTATGACCACCAAATTGACCCAGAACTGAAACTGGACCTGGCTGAATCATTAAGTGGTGATTTAGCTTTTGTGGAAACTGTAAGAGCTGATAGTGAAAGATATCTTGACACTATCTTAATTGAACTGAACAATGTTAAACCACAACTGAATGATTTACAAAGTGTCCAGTTGGCTCTCAAGGAGTCAGTTTTAAAAATTGAGTCTTTAGAACTTGATAATCAAAAACTATTTTCTGATCTTGAAAAAGAACAAAAGATTATCAAGTCATGGGTAAAAGCATCTGGTAAAAACTATGATGCATTTTCAAGAACTATCGATGCCCAGAAGAATGCATGGAAATCTGGAGATCTGGAGATAGCAGCTCTCATACCAGATCTACATGCATTACCTCCAGCTCTCAGGGTTGAAACTTCTTATGATCAACCTGAAGCTGTTGAAACTGAAACCTTTGAGACCACCCCCATTGAGGTTAAAACTGGAGCCAAACAGGCTAAAGCTCCAGTCAAAAAAGCCACTAGTAACAAGCCTTTACCTCAAAAGTCTAAGGTGCCCAAGACCCGACAGACTAAAGCTCCAGTTGAACCAAGGTCCAAGGTTCAACTGCCTGATGAAAATAATATTTTGGTTAATCTGGAAAGTCAACTCCAACTTTTGTCTCGACAAGTTCAGAGTTGTACTGCCCGGATTAAAAATCTGGAAGGAGGCTCATTACCTCCAGTTTTCAAACAAAATATTAAACCACTCCCTTCAAAACCTAATCAAAAGAATGTTCCATCTGGTAAAAATAAGGGAAGTTAGTATCTAGTACCAATCGTTTTTACTCTTGCACCTGAAGCTGGTGAAATAGCTCAAGATGCAGCCTCCAGTTCAAAACCACAACAATCAACTGTGACTTCTGTAGAGAAGTCCAGTGAACCCATCAAGAAAAGATGGGTTCACAAAAATAACTAATGATTTTTGTGGGTGTGCAGGGCGATCGAAAGAAGAATATTTGGTATCTGGACAGCGCTGCTGGCCGGACTATGACTGGATGTAAGCCCCTGTTTGAAGAGTTCACTGTCCAAGATGGACCGACAGTGACCTTTGGTAATGATCAATCTGGAAACACTGAAGGATATGGTGTGCTCAATAATGGACAAGTCGAATTCAAAAGAGTTGCATTTGTGAATGGTTTGAAATACAACCTGATCAGTGTCAGCCAACTTTGTGATGATGGCTTTAGAGTTTTGTTCGATATTGCTCAAGGCACCATATTTAACAAGGATTGGAAAGTGGTGATGGTTGCACCAAGAAAAGGAAATGTGTACATCATGTATATGGAACCAGCTCCAAAAGAGCAATGTTTCTATACCAAGGCTGATGAGGACACCAACTGGCTATGGCACAAAAGATTATCCCATCTTAATTTCAAAAATATTAACAAGTTGTCTCGCAAGCAACTGGTTGATGGGATACCTCAAATTTCTTTCAATAAAGAAAAGCCATGTCCAGGGTGTAAGATGGGCAAGCAGAAAAGAGCCAGTTTCAAAACTAGGCAAAATTTTAGCATCACTGAACCTCTTCACATGCTACATATGGATCTCTTTGGTCCAGTGAATGTTCAAACTAGAGCTGGAAAGAAGTACACTCTAGTTGTGGTTGATGAATTCACCAGATACTGCTGGATGGTATTCATCAGATCCAAAAGTGATGCACCTGCTGAAATCATCTCTCTCATCAAAAGAATTGAACTCAAGTATACTCGAAAAGTTTGTCAGTTGCGAAGTGATAATTGTACTGAATTTCGAAATAAGGTACTTGAAACATTTTGCAATGACACTGGCATCTCTCAAAACTTCTCATCAGCACACTCTCCAAAGCAGAATGGAGTTGTGGAAAGAAAGAATCGCATACTGATAGAAGCCGCCAGAAGTATGCTATCTGAATCTGGTCTTCCCACCAGTTTTTGGGCCGAGGCAGTTGCAACTGCTTGTCACACCCAAAACCGGTTAGTCTACATCAAGAGACATAAGAAGACTGCCTATGAAGTACTCAGGAATCGTAAACCAAATATTGGATACTTTCATGTATTTGGTTGTCCAGTTTATATCTTGAACGATTCCAGTCAGCTTGGAAAGTTTGATGCAAAAGCTGGTGAAGGGGTATTTTTAGGTTATTCAGATATTCGAAAGGCCTTTAGAGTTTATAATTATAGACTCCAAAAGGTTAATGAGACAATTCATGTCACATTCAATGAGTCAACTGATGCAATCAACAAGAGACCAAGCCTTGATATTACTCCAATCATTCCAATCAATTTTGGTGAAACTGACCAAGTTCATCCGTCAGTTGTTTCACCAAAAGATGTTTCCAGTTACAACAAATTGGAACCAGTTAAGAAGAAGAACACCACCAGTGACACATCATTCTATCCCTTCATCAATTTCAACTTACCACAAGAATTGGTGATTGGATCTGATGTACGTGCCACTCCAATATCAGCACCAGTTCGAACTCCAACTTCTCTAGTTCTTCAAGAAATACCTTTGAATGAAGAATTTCATGATGCAAATCGTGACATCATTGACTCTGATGAGGATGTAGAAGTAGTTTGGACTGATCCTTCTCCAGAAGCTATGGCAACTGAAGAAGATCGCCAGGTGACTTGCACTGATATTGTAGTTCACCAGCCTAGTCATTACACTAGATGGACTCGAGCACATCCAATTGAACAGATTGTGGGAGATCCAAATAGTGGGGTTCAGACTAGAAGAGCCACCAGTGAGCAACGATTAAATGTCACCTTTTTATCTTTAATTGAACCAAAGAAGATTGACGAGGCTATGGCATACCCAAGCTGGGTGGAAGCTATGCAAGAAGAGCTCGTCCAGTTTGAAAGGAACAATGTTTGGGAGCTTGTTCCTTGTCCACCAGGGTTAAAGAAAGAACCTATTGGTACAAATTTATGTTGATGACATTATATTTGGTTCAACTGATGATGCAATGTGTAAAAAGTTTTCTAAAATCATGTCATCTGAGTATGAGATGAGTTTAATGGGTGAATTAACATTTTTCTTAGGTCTTCAGATTAAGCAAACTGAAAATGGAATTTTCATAAACCAAGGAAAATATGTCAGAGATTTGTTAAGGAAATACAAATATGATTCAATCCCATCGAAAAACACACCTATTGCAGCACCATTAAATTTGGACTCTGACCCAACTGGCAAACCAGTTAACACAACTGACTATCGTGGTATTGTTGGTTCAACTGATGATGCAATGTGTAAAAAGTTTTCTAAAATCATGTCATCTGAGTATGAGATGAGTTTAATGGGTGAATTAACATTTTTCTTAGGTCTTCAGATTAAGCAAACTGAAAATGGAATTTTCATAAACCAAGGAAAATATGTCAGAGATTTGTTAAGAAAATACAAATATGATTCAATCCCATCGAAAAACACACCTATTGCAGCACCATTAAATTTGGACTCTGACCCAACTGGCAAACCAGTTAACACAACTGACTATCGTGGTATGGTTGGTTCAACTGATGATGCAATGTGTAAAAAGTTTTCTAAAATCATGTCATCTGAGTATGAGATGAGTTTAATGGGTGAATTAACATTTTTCTTAGGTCTTCAGATTAAGCAAACTGAAAATGGAATTTTCATAAACCAAGGAAAATATGTCAGAGATTTGTTAAGGAAATACAAATATGATTCAATCCCATCGAAAAACACACCTATTGCAGCACCATTAAATTTGGACTCTGACCCAACTGGCAAACCAGTTAACACAACTGACTATCGTGGTATGGTTGGTTCACTAATGTACTTAACTGCCAGTCGACCAGATATAATGTTTGCAACATGTTTATGTGTCAGGTTTCAGGCTAACCCTAAAGAATCACATTTGCACGCTGTAAAGCGTATCTTTAGATACCAGAAAGGGTGTCCTAATCTTGGTCTTTGGTACCCCAAAGGTTCAGGATTAGATCTAATGGGTTATTCAGATTCTGATCATGCAGGTTGTAAGATAGATAGAAAATCAACAACTGGTGGTTGTCATTTCCTTGGAGGAAAACTGGTAAGTTGGACCAGCAAGAAGCAGACTTCAGTCTCTATGTCCACTGCTGAGGCAGAGTACATTTCTGCGACCAGTTGCTGTGCCCAGATTCTCTAGATCAAGAACCAGTTACTAGATTATGGTCAAAAGTATACAAGGACCCCAATCTTTTGTGACAACACTAGTGCAATTGCTATATCTCACAACCCAGTGATGCACTCCAAAACAAAGCATATTGACATCAGGTATCATTTTATTCGTGATCAGGTTATGAAAGGAGACATTGAATTACATTTCATCCCCACTGACAAACAGTTAGCTGATTTTTTTACAAAACCTCTCGATGAGAAAACCTTTAAACATCTCATCAGCGAACTGGGAATGTTAAATCCTTAAAACTGGAGCTTTCTTTGTTATTGAACGCGTCAGTGACACTGATGAAGTTCTCCAGTTGAGGAGGTCCAGATAATCTTTGCTCGCCAGGCTATCGAACGCCTTTGTGATACTATCCTGGCACTAATTGATTTCTGGATCATCATTTTAGGGGGAAAGACTCAAAATAATTTTCTGACTAAAATTCGTTTTGTTTGAAAATGGCAACTGGAGAACTCTTCAGTTGGAAACTGGCACTGGACTGATCCTCCAGTGACCAGGTTCAGTCTTGTCTTGTTTTTATAACGTTAGAAATACTTGGTCAATATTTGTGACACGTGATGGTACTCGAGTGTTTTAAACCACTTGGTATTGTGATCTGATGTGTTTAAAGCTATTTTAGTACTTGACAACTGTTTGTATTGGGAAAATAAAAAGTGAGTGGGCGCGTGGGTAAGATAAGCCGTCGTAGCATTTAATGTTGACATGGCAAATTATTATTTTATTTCAAAATTCAAACTTACTTTGTGAAAATATCTACAAAAAGGATTTTGTTTAATAAAATATAATTTTTGGTATTTCATTGGGATCTTGAATCCTTTATAAATACCCTTATTGGTAGAATCCAAATTTTTTTGAAGGATTCTCCAATAGGACCCTCATTCTCTCTAAACCCACGCAAGTTGTTTCACAACTACTTGTGTGAGTTTTGGTACACTGCCAGTCTTTCATCTGATTGTTCCTCCATCAGTTTCACATTAAAGGATGGAACAATCCAGTGTACCTTGTCCGCTGACGTATTGAGGGATGCCTTACACCTCAATTACTGGAGAGAGGGTGAATCTCCAGTTGTCTTACCCCTAAATATAATTTTTGGTATTTCATTGGGATCTTGAATCCTTTATAAATACCCTTATTTACTCCGAACTCATTTACTTCCTTCTACATTCCTTCATTTACTTCCCAATCATCAAAATTGCTTCATTTCTCTCTCTGCTTCACAAATCAAGAACCCTAATTCCCAAATTTCAATTTCATTTTCAAATGGCTCCTAGATCATCTCATTCAAGAGATGTAAATCTCTTGACTGTTCCATATGCTCCTTCACCAGATGTCAAACCGGCATCTGGTGCTCCTAGTAATGCTTCGGTCATCAAACTCAATCCTAATAATCCGATGGCAAGCTTACGAGGATCTCAAGGGTCCAATACCCTTATTGGTAGAATCCAAATTTTTTTGAAGGATTCTCCAATAGGACCCTCATTCTCTCTAAACCCACGCAAGTTGTTTCACAACTACTTGTGTGAGTTTTGGTACACTGCCAGTCTTTCATCTGATTGTTCCTCCATCAGTTTCACATTAAAGGATGGAACAATCCAGTGTACCTTGTCCGCTGACGTATTGAGGGATGCCTTACACCTCAATTACTGGAGAGAGGGTGAATCTCCAGTTGTCTTACCCCTAAATATAAATTTTCGTCAAGTCCTCCTTGAAATGGGACACAAGGAGTGTTTGGACAATGGGGTTTTGAAGACGAAGGGTGCGATGACCATGAAGGGTCTTACACCTTCATGGAGGTACTTTTTCATCCACCTGGTGGAGAGCATGGGTGGGAGTTCTGGTGGTCTTGACCAGATTAACTCCTCACAAGCAGAAATGGCTTACTGCTTGTGGAACGGATTGAGAGTGGACTTTGCAGATATTCTGTTCAGAAGCCTAGTTCAAAAGATGAAGGGCACCAGGGGTGTGTGTATCCCCTTTCAAGGTTCCTCTCTCTCTGTTTTAAACATATTCTGGGCAGAGACACATATTTAAGTACAGATTCACCGTACACTGCTCCAGATATGTTAAGGAATTTAGACCCTCTGGTATCTGAAGCTGGAGAGGTCGAAATTCCAGAACGAATGCAACTGGCATTCACTTCAACTGATGCACCAATTACATCTATCCCTGGTGAAGATACTTCGGTATCTGATCCACCAACAGATGCACCCATCCAGGAAACTGGGGAAGGTCATCTGGAGACTGACCCTTCTGGTCAGCCCTCAGTTACATTCATGGATCTGGACATGAATGTTAATGACGAGGAAATCCTTATAGAATCTTCGGATTATGAAGGTACTGAAACAGACCTGGAGAATTTTGATTCTGCTGTACCAGATCAAAACCCTTCATCTCCAGTCTCACTTCCAGACGCATCAATTTCACTTTCACCACTCCAAGTAAATGTGCCTACTGATATATCTTTCCAAACTTATACCGCTCCTTCACCAACTGGGCAATTCTCATTTGCTCGAGAAATGCCACCCCCACCGACGCCGTTGTTCACACCTGAGCATTCTTAGCATGAACAACACATTGATTTTCCAGTCCTTTCTTCATCCACCACTCCTATTATATCTTCAACTGCTGGCATGACAACTGGGGAGACTTCTCTAAGTTTACCTCCTCCAGTTGCTCCAGTAGTAACTGCTGCTGGTCCAGTGACACCTTCTCCTTCGTCACTAGACAGTCAAGTTGTCTCTTTACAAGCCGATCTCCAAAACCTTCTTACCAGGGTGGAGGAGATTCAAAAGACACTTGACAAAAACACCAAGTCCTTCTCCAGATACCACAAAGATCAGTTGACAAATATTAAGGTGGTTGATCTGGGGATTAATAAGTTTTCATCAAATGAAGACTTTGTGTTCAACAAGTTAAATGAGTTGGTCACTGGCTGCAATAATCTGGCTGGTACTTTGAAAGAAGCCTTTGACCTTACTCAGTCCAAGGTTACAACCTCAATCTCCAATATGCTTGGCAACACTGTAAGAACATCTGAAGTAGATTTGAGGGAGATTGAAAGGCAGGTGAAGGAACTGATTGAAAAACCTGGCCTAGATGTAACTGAACTTGGACAGCAGTTGATGACTTCAGTTGGTCAGAAGATAGAGGATACGCTGGGTGCTAGAGAAGCACAATTGGTTGAAAGGGTGATGTCTAAGATCACCAAGCTGGCCACTCCTCAGGTTGATCTGGCCCCACTCACCAGTGAGATCAACCAGTTGAGAGGCAGCATTGAGAATTTGAACACCCAGGTATCTCTACATGCTCAATCTTTAGATAAACTGACAACTGAAGTAGAGAATTTGAAGAAGATGGATGATGAAGTAAAGGATAAGGTTGTCTCTGGTTTGGATGAAGACTCCACGATCTTAAATGAATTAAAAACTGGTCAAGAACAGGTTACTGCAAATGTCTTGACTCAGTCAAAGGAGACCAACCATTTGTGGAGGTCTTTCAGGATGATGTGTGGGATTTTCAAGGAGTGTAAGGACATGCAATCATGGGAGCCTCTTGACCGGTTGCCATCTCACCCCTCTGAATGGGAAGGAATTAGGGCAGGTCTAGATGCTGCCAAGGGGGAAAGAAGTGTAGTCCTTTCACCAGTTGTACCTGGAAGAACTTCATCTGGAAGTCAAGTTGGAAGAGAAATGGTTGTAGCTACCAGTATTGAAGCTGGTGAGCAAGATGTTAGGGGGAATGTGTTGGATAAGGGAAAAGGTTTAGCTGTTGATGCATCTGCCCAGCCGGCCACTGATGTAATGTTAGAAACTGGCAATGCTGATATACTTCCTCCAGTTTCAGATAGTGATAGCAGAAGACTAGCTAGACTTGGCAATGATATTAAAGAAAGAAAGAAGATAAAACAAAGAAACCAAGTTGAAGCCAGGGCACATCTTGCACAGATCAAGTTGCTTGATATGAGTAACGCCAATCTTTTGGGTATCACTAATGAGGAGTATGCCAGGGTTAAGAATGATCCCAGGATAGTTAACCAGTTGAAAGAAACGCTGGATGTAGAACTGGACAGACACTATCCTGAGGATGAAGCTGAATTCGATGCCAGAAGCTTGAACATTTCAGTGGAAAAGGCTAAGGAGAATAGGGCCAGTGGGATTCTTAAACGAATTGAAAATGTTAAGAAGGTTGTGAAGAAGGTATTGAATCCACCAAGAAGTATTCCACAACCAAGAAGACCACTGTCAAGAGATGCTGACCTTAGCACATTTGTTGAACCAACTGGGGAGGTATCTAATGAAGACATCAAGTCCGCTGTACTGGCTGCTGGTGCTGGGAGTATAAAAATAACAAATGAATCTGAAGCAAGAAGCTATTACTCCCAGATCATGTCAACCAGAAGACATAGTGGTATTATCAGTGGTGTCAATGTAACAATCAAGCCAGGCACCAAAGTCTTTCACGTTGAAGTTAGTTATACCAGAGGGCCACTGGTTAAAACTGACAATCCTGGTGCTATGCAATATGGGTTCAGTGAATGGGTGGAAATGGTGAATGTGTTGGATAAGGGAAAAGGTTTAGCTGTTGATGCATCTGCCCAGCCGGCCACTGATGTAATGTTAGAAACTGGCAATGCTGATATACTTCCTCCAGTTTCAGATAGTGATAGCAGAAGACTAGCTAGACTTGGCAATGATATTAAAGAAAGAAAGAAGATAAAACAAAGAAACCAAGTTGAAGCCAGGGCACATCTTGCACAGATCAAGTTGCTTGATATGAGTAACGCCAATCTTTTGGGTATCACTAATGAGGAGTATGCCAGGGTTAAGAATGATCCCAGGATAGTTAACCAGTTGAAAGAAACGCTGGATGTAGAACTGGACAGACACTATCCTGAGGATGAAGCTGAATTCGATGCCAGAAGCTTGAACATTTCAGTGGAAAAGGCTAAGGAGAATAGGGCCAGTGGGATTCTTAAACGAATTGAAAATGTTAAGAAGGTTGTGAAGAAGGTATTGAATCCACCAAGAAGTATTCCACAACCAAGAAGACCACTGTCAAGAGATGCTGACCTTAGCACATTTGTTGAACCAACTGGGGAGGTATCTAATGAAGACATCAAGTCCGCTGTACTGGCTGCTGGTGCTGGGAGTATAAAAATAACAAATGAATCTGAAGCAAGAAGCTATTACTCCCAGATCATGTCAACCAGAAGACATAGTGGTATTATCAGTGGTGTCAATGTAACAATCAAGCCAGGCACCAAAGTCTTTCACGTTGAAGTTAGTTATACCAGAGGGCCACTGGTTAAAACTGACAATCCTGGTGCTATGCAATATGGGTTCAGTGAATGGGTGGAAATGGTGAATGTGTTGGATGCGAAGGCACAAAAGAATAGGTTTGAGAAAGCATGGGTGAACTTCCTAAGGGGCAAGATTCAACACAAAGAAAATCTGGAGAAAAAATTGAATATTGACCCTGAAGACTCACAACCTATCTCTTCAGTTGCCAAGAGAAGAAGAACTGGCGAAAGGCCATCTCATTAAGTTCTTTTTCCAGTTATCTACTTGTATTTTGTTTTACATTCTGTAACTTGTATAAATTTCATTTCCTTGTATAAATGAAGTTACCAGTTTGTTACCACAAGGTAGATAATAGATTAAAATCTAACAAACCTAAAAGAAAAACCTAAGGCATTTATTGATCTATAAAAATGCCTTGGAAAACTTAGATAAATTTAAATCGAACAAGTCCTTCCAGTTCACACTTGTACAGATACAAGGACTGAAAAAGACTTGCCTATATTTCTAGACAAATAGGGGGAATTTGTTAGGACCAGTTCACCTGGTAAACTGGCCAGTCTCCAGTTGCACCTGGAGACCCAGTGAAACTGGAGACCTAGATGATTTGTCGAGAAATATATTGAAGTCCCGTTGCACCCTACAGTCAACGAAACTAAACCAGTTGAAAGAATCATTCCAGTTGAAGTCGAAGACAACAAATGGAAGATAGAGAATGGCAATGGCAGCGAAGCCCAGTTGACATTCTAGTCAGTTACAAACTGGAGACCATCAGTGGAAAGCTCTTACAAAGCTTTACACTGATTACGAGGAATTGACTTTTATGCTTTATGTACCTTTACCCGGATAATAAGACTCATCTTATTATTTAAGTAATAAAAGGTACATAAAGGTGGTTAAGTAAAGTTGCTTTATCATGCGACTTTACACTACTTTTTAAGGAATTAAATGCTATTCTTTAAATGCTCCCAACCACATTTGTACGGTCAAAGTTAACATCCCAATGTTAACTTTGCCTATAAATACAAGTCATTGCACAACAAGAATATTCAAGTAAATCACATAAGTTGAATACTTCACACTTTGCAAACCTGCAATATTCTTGGTGAACTTGTGCAATCTTCTCTCAATCGCTAAAAGGAACATTTCACAACTTTAAGTGTTTCGATTGTCTTGAGAAATTCCGAGTGTAGATCAATTGTATTTCATAGGTTGTTAGGATATTTACATTCTTGTATTATCTTGGTTCCGCAACAACCTTGTAATTTATTTAACATCAATAAATAAATTACACATTGAAAATTACATATTGTCTCATCAATTTATCTTACAAGTATTTTGTATTATTGCATTGTTCTTTACTTATTGTCATTTATATAAGTAATCTATCTAGAACTTGGTATATACACACTGCAACTGGTCGTCTCCAGTTCAGTGCATATACGGCAAAGTAACTCCACCATCGACATAGAGGTGTCTTCAGGTAGTGCCATCTATTGAGTTGGGACTTACATGCTTTGTTCGAAGGCTACAAAGAGTTTTGGGTTTCGGTTTCGACTACATTGAGGAACACAACGGGTTTGTGAGTTCGTGATCGGGTACTAGCATACATCATAGGGGTGTCAAGTGTGCGATCGTAGAGGGGTTTTACTTTAAACCCTAATTAATAATAATATCATTATAAATAATATTATTGGAAGCTTTGCGCAAAGGTACACGTTTCAATTCTGTCTTTGTTAATTACTGTGATTACATATATGATTTTTCCGTTGCGCTTATGTGAATATTTATGTGATATTTGTTAGGTCCAGATTTACTGGACTCGCTCCAGACTCGACTACTGGAGCCTTACTGAAGATCTGTCCAGAAACATATTCTACTGGACCTACTCCGGACTTGGAATCTGGAGTCCCTCTGAAGATTTGTCCAGAAATAATGGAAGACCAGTGAGCAAATACTTGTATAGGAAATCTGGAGTACTCTCCAGATTAGCTCACTGGACTACACCCCAGTCCAGATCAACTCTACTGATGACGTTCTCACTGAAGTCAAAGACCGAAGTCAGAATAAAGAAGACTTATAAATGGCGGAGTCCACTGAAAGTCTTACCAGATCTGTACACTGGAGGATTGTCAGTGTTCTAGACCTTACAAGTCTGAACACTGATATCGAGGATTGACTTTTGCCTTTACACACTTTCCAAAGAACAATCCACTTGTTCTTTACCAAAGATTATACGTGTGTAAAGGTGGTTGGATGAAAGGATACAAAGTCATTTGATGTGACTTTATCCTTATTCCTTATCCAATGCATTTAATGTTCTTGTCGGATCACTAAATGCATGCAACCATATTTGTACGGCACAAAATTCACTGGTGAATTTTGTTGCCTATAAATACAAAGTCATTTCCTTGAATAAAAATACTTTTAAGCATACATTTTGCATTAAAGTGAATTTGTCTAAATACTCTCGATATTAAACTGGGATACTTCACAACTTTAAGTATCTCGATCCAAAAGAGTTATTTGACAAATATAGATCATTTGTAATTCATAGGTTGTTAGGATACATACTTATTTGTATTATCTTGATTCCGCACAACCTTGTATTTTATTTAACATCATAAGTAAAATACACCATTGAAAAATACATAATGTTCCACTTTACTTGTTTATTGCTTTAAGTCTTGTATTACTTTATTTATATACTCGCATTTATATTTAAGTAATACTAGTCCAATCTAGTGATTATTAGACTTGTTGTATTTTACACTTTCCTGGTTAACTATCGTATTTCAGGGACTCACAATTGGTATCAACGCAGAAGGCTAAACATTGCCTAGATCTGTTTCTTTGATGGCTAACCAAGAAAATACACAAGGAAGTTTTAATCTTGGTCCCGGTCCTAATGCTAATATTAATGATCAAAATGAACCACCTATTGTTAATAACACTAATCCACCTCCTCCTCCTACTCCTGCTTCTCCACACGTGCATGTGCACACTATTCAAATAATCCAGTTCCTAAATTCAGTGGGAACAGTGATGAATTTGGTACGTGGAAGGCTAGGATGGTTTTGCATATCACTGGTATTGAGAGAACATGATGAAAATTTTAAATGAAGGTCCTTATGTCCCTACATCACCTCTCAATCCCCTTCTTGATCCTTCTGGATCTAGAAGAGGAAGGGAAAAGAGGGAGGAACATTGGTCTGAAGAGGAGAGGAGATTGGTGAATCTAGACACCCTTCTCAAAAACATGATCCTCGGGGCCGTTCCAGAAACCCTAATTCCCACACTAGTTCTTTTTCCTAGTGCTAAAACCATGTGGGATGAACTTTTAAACCAGCATGAAGGAGGAGATGACACCATTGTCACCAGAAAGGTCTCCTTAAATAAGAGGTATGAGTCATTTTTTGCTCAGCCTAATGAGTCTCTCACTGGTACTTACACCAGATTTATGAGTATCATAAACCAGTTGAGAGGTCTTGGGGTTGAGAAGGACAAGGATATACTTCTGGAGAAATTTTGTGATATTCTACCCACCAAATGGTCTCACATGATCCTGGTCTTACGACAAGGAAAAACTCTGCACACACACACTCTCTCAACTCTTTTTGGAGCTTTCAGGTACACTGAAGAAAATCAAGCTCAGAGAGTGGTGGCAGAACAAGATGCCTTTAACCATGCCTCCAGTAGTCCTAATGTGGTCAGTCATACTGAACCACAAAGTACAGCACTGATATCTTCTGAGAATGTATTTTCTATGAAGAAGATGGTGTCTGAACTCATGGATTCTGGAGAGTCCAGTCAAATCTCTCCAGACTGTTGTGATGAAACTAAAGATGATGACCTCATTGCAATGATTGCTAAAACGTTTAACCGTTTCAAAGCAAGAGCAAATAGGCCATCTGGACAATTTGCATCCAGTTCTTCAACTGATAAGACCAATTTGACATGCTTTAAGTGTGGCAAAAAGAGTCATTTCATGAAAGATTGCAGGTCCAACCAGTTTGTATCCAAGCCTGGTCCATTCTTTTCAAATAATAAGCCTGATGATAGCTATAAATTGAAATATAAAAAGCTTAAGGCCCAGATTGCTCTCATGGCACAACAAATTGAAAACAATAATAAGTGTATGATCGCAACAACTGAAGAAAATCAAGCTCAGAGAGTGGTGGCAGAACAAGATGCCTTTAACCATGCCTCCAGTAGTCCTAATGTGGTCAGTCATACTGAACCACAAAGTACAGCACTGATATCTTCTGAGAATGTATTTTCTATGAAGAAGATGGTGTCTGAACTCATGGATTCTGGAGAGTCCAGTCAAATCTCTCCAGACTGTTGTGATGAAACTAAAGATGATGACCTCATTGCAATGATTGCTAAAACGTTTAACCGTTTCAAAGCAAGAGCAAATAGGCCATCTGGACAATTTGCATCCAGTTCTTCAACTGATAAGACCAATTTGACATGCTTTAAGTGTGGCAAAAAGAGTCATTTCATGAAAGATTGCAGGTCCAACCAGTTTGTATCCAAGCCTGGTCCATTCTTTTCAAATAATAAGCCTGATGATAGCTATAAATTGAAATATAAAAAGCTTAAGGCCCAGATTGCTCTCATGGCACAACAAATTGAAAACAATAATAAGTGTATGATCGCAACAACTGAAGAGAAGTGGGTTCCTTCTGATGAATCATTTGCTGATGAAGAAGAAGAAAGAGATTGCTGTTACATGGCTCTGGCAGATGAAGAGCTCCTGCTGAAGGAAGATGTCACATCTGGACGATGGGTGGACATTGTTATCAAAAAGGTTAGTGATTATGATAATGCAACTGACCAAGAATTAAAACTGGACATTGCTGAAGCTCTTAATTCTGATTTGATATTTGTAAAAACTGTTAGATCTGATTGTGTAAATGGTCTAGAAACAGATTCTTCTGAAATAACTGTTTTAAAATCAAAATTGAAAGAACTTCAAGACATTGAACTGGCATTTCAAGCCCAGGTTCTGGTAACTGAACAATTGATTCAAGAAAAACAAGATCTTGAAGTCATTTTAGAGAAAGAAAAACTGGTAATTAAATCATGGCTAGAAACCAAAAAGCCATATGATGCTGGAGTAAATCAATTTCCTGCTCAAAACGTGCATATTTAGATGGAAATACTCATGTAGCATCATTAATACCAGTAATCGATCGATTACCAGAGGGGTTCAGGCCCACCACTGTTTATGATGAGCCTGTAACTCCCAAGGCCAATATTTTCCCAGTTCAATCCCAGAGGTGAAGACTGGAGCATTCCAGATGACTGCTCCAGTTAAAGAGGTTTATCGGAATAAACCTTTGCCTCAGACCAATCCCCTACCTAAGCCTAGAACTGGAAAGGCTAAGGTATCATCTGAAGAAAATATTTTGTCCAGGTTAGAGAGCCAGATTCAAATTCTGACTCGTCAATCTCAAAGTTTTAATGCAAGATTAAACTTTATTGAGGGTACTTCATCTGGCCCTAGGCAAAATACAAAACCTTTTGCTAAGAAAGTTAAATCTATTTCTCCAGTTGAGAAAAAGAAAAAGGTTTCAAAACTATCAACCCCAGTGGTCATTTCAAACCCGATTGCCCTAGGGACCTATAAGGGAGGGTCCAGTGAACCCATCAGTCGATGGGTTCCAAAATCTAACTGATAAATATCTGGTGTATGTGCAGGGCGATCGAAAGAAATATATCTGGTATCTTGACAGTGCTGCTGGCAGGACGATGACCGGATGTAAGACCCTGCTGGAGGAGTTCACCATTTCTGATGGACCCTCCATTACTTTTGGAAATGATGGTTGTGGAAAGACTGAGGGATACGGTGTTCTGAACAATGGACAAGTCAAGTTCAGACGTGTTGCATTTGTGAATGGTTTGAAATATAACCTGATGAGTGTAAGTCAACTGTGTGATGATGGCTATCAAGTTCTATTCAATATTGCTCCGGGTATCGTATTCAACAAGGACTGGAAGGTAGTGTTGATTTCTCCCAGAAAAGGGAATGTGTACGTGATGGATATGGAAAGCTCTCTTTCAGAGCAGTGTTTCTATACTCAAGCTGATGAAGACACAAACTGGTTATGGCATAAAAGGTTATCCTATTTAAATTTCAAAAATATTAATAAGTTGTCCAGAAAACAACTTGCAGATAGGATACCTTCAGTTTCCTTCAAAAAGGAAAGGCCATGTACTAGTTTCAAGACCAGACAGAATTTCAGCATATCTGAACCTCTTCATATGCTTCATATGGACCTCTTTGGTCCAGTGAACGTTCAGACTCGTGCTGGGAAAAGATACACCCTGGTGATCGTAGATGAATTCTCCAGATATTGTTGGGTGATCTTTCTGAGGTCTAAAAGTGAAGCTGCTGCTGAAATCATCAGTCTTATTAAGCAAATTGAACTCAAGTACAGTCGAAAGGTGTGTCAGTTAAGAAGTGACAATGGAACATAATTCTAGAATGCAACTCTGGAATTATTCTGTACTGACACTGACATCTCCCAGAATTTCTCATCAGCCCGCTCTCCAGAACAAAATGGAGTGGTGGAAAGGAAGAATCGAACGCTGATAGAAGCTGCTAGGAGTATGCTTGCTGAATCTGGTCTGTCTACCAGTTTCTGGGCGAAAGCAATTGCAACTGCTTGCCACACCCAGAATCGATCAGTGTACATCAAAAGACACAAAAAGACAGCCTATGAAGTCTTAAGAAATAGAAAACCAAATATTGGTTATTTTCACGTTTTGGATGTCCAGTTTACATCCTGAACGACTCCAGTCAGTTAGGCAAATTTGATGCCAAAGTTGATGAAGGGTATTTCTTAGGCTATTCAGCCATTCGCAAGGCCTTCAGAGTCTACAACAAGAGACTGGAGAAGGTCCATGAGTCAATTCATGTCACATTTGATGAATCAAATGCTGCAATCAACAAGAAGCCAGCCCTTGACACTCCCCCAGTAACTTCAATTGTCTTTTGTGAATCTGATCCTATAAACGACATTAAAGAATATTCAAAAGACACAGTTTCCAGTCATCCTGATCTGGAACCTGTTCAGAAAAAGAAACTCTCCAGTAGTACTCCATTCTATCCATCTAATGTTTTCAAACTACCCTCTGAAATTAATATTAGATCAGATGTTCGTACTACTCCCCAGTATCAGTGTCAGTTGAGAATGTACCAGAAATGTCTTCTTATGAAGAATTCCAAACTGAACCAGTACTTCAGGAAATGCCTTCAAATGAAGAATTTCATGATGCAAATCGTAATTTAAATGACTCAGATGAAGATACTGAAGTAGTCTGTCAAGATCCTCCTCCAGAAGCAACTCTAGAGGAGACTCAACTGAATTCTTGCACTGATATTGTTGTCAGTAACAATCCTAGTCAGTACTCCAGATACTCCAGATGGACAAAAGCTCATCCTATTGATCGAATCATAGGTGACTCCAGTAGAGGAGTTCAGACCAGAAGAGCATCCAGTAATCAATGCTTATACGTTAGTTTTCTATCTTTGATGGAACCAAAGAAGATTGACGAGGCTATGGAAGATCCAAGCTGGGTGACTGCTATGCAAGAAGAGCTTCACCAGTTTGAAAGGAACAAGGTCTGGTATCTGGTTCCTTTCCCAGTTAGAAAGAAAGAACCAATTGGAACAAGATGGGTCTTCAGAAACAAGGTAGATGAAGATGGCCACGTAATCAGAAACAAGGCCAGACTGTTAGCACAAGGTACTACCAGTCAGATGTCGATTTTGATGAATCATTTGCTCCAGTGGCTAGACTTGAAGCGATCAGAATATTCTTAGCATTCGCTGCTTATCATCAGTTCAAGGTCTATGTCAGACAACCACCAGGTTTCGTTGATGAAAAGCATCAACATTGGGTATGACACTATATGGCCTCAGACAAGCCCCACGTGCCTGGTATGACACTCTGACTAAACATTTGTTGAAAAATGGTTTCAAAAGAGGTGCAATTGACATTACCTTATTTATTCTTCATGAAAAAGGTAATCTGTTAATGGTACAAATTTATGTTGATGATATTATTTTTGGGTCTACTGATGAAAACATGTGCAAGAAATTTTCAAAAATAATGTCAACTAAATATGAGATGAGTTTGATGGGTGAATTAACATATTTTCTTGGACTCCATATTAAACAAAACAAAGATGGCATTTTTATTAATCAGGAGAAATATGTTAGAGATCTTTTAAAGAAATATGATATGAACTCTTCACCATCTAAACCAACTCCAATTTCTTCACCATTGACACTGGACTCCGATCCAGATGGTAAACCAGTGAACACCACTGTTTATAGAGGCATGGTTGTTTCACTGATGTATTTAACTACCAGTAGACCAGATATTATGTTTTCAACATGTTTATGTGCCAGATATCAGTCTAATCCAAAGGAATCTCATATGCTTGCTGTAAAGCGCATACTGAAGTACGTTAAAGGTGTCCTAGTCTAGGTCTTTGGTACCCCAAAGGCTGAGGCATGGATCTAATGAGTTATTCAGATTTAGATCATGCAGGTTGTAAGATAGACAGGAAATCCACTACTGGTGGATGTCATTTCCTTGGTGGCAAACTGGTCAGCTGGACCAGTAAAAAGCAAACTTCAGTTTCATTGTCCACTGCTGAAGCTGAATACGTGTCTGCAGCCAGTTGTTGTGCTCAGATACTCTGTATGAAGAACCAGTTGCTTGATTATGGTATTAAATATTCAAATACCCCAATCTTTTGTGATAATAATGGTGCCATTGCTATCTCAAACAATCCAGTCATGCACTCCAGAACGAAGCACATTGATCTCAGGTATCACTTCATTCGTGATCATATCATCGTGATCAAACAACTCACTGACATTTTTACCAAACCTCTGGATGTCAAACCTTTTGAATATCTTTTTGGTGAGTTGGGAATGTTAAACCCTTAAATCTGGTGACTGCTCAGATATTGAACGCCTCTGTGTACTATCTTTGCATTATTAGATTTCTGGAACAACATTCCAGGGAAAGACTTGAAAGATATTTTTGTTCTTAAAAATGTTTTAAGTTCAGGGGGAATTTATTAATTTATTTTCTCACTGGACAAACTCTTTAGAAAATATTACTGGTGCTTTGTAAATGTGTCCCTCTCACTGGTAACTGGACAGGTTGAAGTGCGTGTTTGAGGTGACTAATGTCTCCTTGTAAATGTGTCCCTCTTATTTGTCTGTATTAGTTGACGTGCACGTTTGAGGTTACCAGTCTTTCAAAAATGGTTTTCACTGATACTTTACTGGAGTGTCCCTCCAGTGTACCATCAGTACATGTTCACTGGACTAATCCACCAGTGATACTGGAGTGTCCAGTCAACCTCCAGATGCACTGAAATATGTCATAATATTTTCTAAATACTTGGTCATTGTGTGTGCCACGTAAGCAAATCTTTTTAAAGATATTTTTATCCTACGTGGCATGTAAATTTTTCAACGTAATGATGGTATTTTTACCTTGGGAAGTGAAAAAGAGCAACTTGTTAATGTTTGTGGGCTATAAACCATCACACATTTATGTGTGATGTGATGTAATTAATGCGGATCTCAAAATCTCGATCAAAATTATATTTGATAATTTCAAATAAACCGTTTCAATTGCATTTACTTCGAACATATTTACTCACAAATCTCTCAAATTCCTTTATTTACTTCTTCATTCAATTTCCAATCATATTTATCTCTCTTATTTACTCAATTTCCATTCATTCCTTCATCAAATCTTCATCATAACCTACATATATTCAATTTCATCTTCATCTATTCTTTATAAATGGCACCTAGACAGTCAAGATCGCCTAAAAATCTGCTTGCCACTGAATATAATCCTTCTGAAAATGTTGACAGGGCACCTCATATCACTCTTGAGGCAAATACGATAAGAATAAACATGAACAACTGGATGGCCAGACTCTCTCTTTCCAGTGTTCATGATGCCCAATCGATTATTGGGAGATTAAACACATTTTTTCTCTCTTGCCCATTATATGGTGCGTTAACACTAAATCCAGGAAGGATGTACCACGATTACCTTTGTGAATTCTGGTACACTGCAACATATGATGATGAAACTTCATCTATCAATTATACTCTCAAGGGAGGTACCAGATCCCTTGGTTTCACTGCTAGTCTACTCAGGTCTGTTCTATAGTTGAACTATTTTGAACAGAATGAGTTGCCTATTGAACTTCCTACTGGGATCAATACAAGGGAAGCGTGCAGACTGATGCGGGCACACAGATATCATGGATGAGCATGGACAGCTATCCAGGAAAGGAACTATCTACATGAGCAAACTGTCAGACTCATGGAGATATTTCTTCACCCATATTGTTGAATGTCTGGGAGGCAGTTCTGGAGGGTTAGACCAGATAAATCAAACCCATCTCCAGATTGCCTACTGCTTATGGTTTGGGCTTAGAGTGGACTTTGCTCAGATTCTTTTTGATGACCTGGTTGAGCGCCTTAGAGTGAAAGGAAGAAAACCGTTTGTTCCTTATATTCGTTTCCTTTCACTAATGTTTAAAAATGCTCTTGGAGACCAGTATGATTTTGATACTACTCACTTTTCTGTGAGTGAGTATATGAGGGATCTGGTCAACCTCAGATCTCCACTGGACGAGGTAGATATTCCTCAGTCCATGCTTTCCTTTCAAAGGGAAGAAGCTGAAATGGCTCCAGATAGAGGTCAAGCTGTTGAAGGACCATCTGGTGATTAGGATGTACAGATCATAGAAGCTGTACAGCCCATTAGACAAATTGCTCCTGAAGGTCAAGGTACAGAAGTTGTTGAACCTTCCAGACGACCTAGAACTAACAGGCGTCTGATGAGAGCTGGACTTCAGGTGAATCCTGAAAGACATCCTGGGGATGTTATGAATTTGGATGGGTCTCCAATTTTTGAACAAGAGAACGTACAAGAGGTTGTTGGGCAGGTGACTGATGAGGAGATTGAAAATATGGCTCAGATTGTTGAGCAGGTTGTTGAGGAAGTTGAACAAGATGTTCGGACTGATGAGCAAGAAGCTCAAATAGACTTGAATGTAGAGGCTGGTGAACAGGTTAATGTAGAGACTGGTGAACAGCCTGGTGAACAGACAGTTGGGATGGCTCCAGAATGGGATGATGTAGATTCCCCAATGTCTGAAGGCTTTGATGTAAACATGAATTTCTTGGGTGATAAAGAAGAAAATATTGACACATCTGCTATTGCTTCAGTCACCCAACCAAATATATCTTCTGAAATGCCACCACCACCAGAATCAAACATGCCACCACCACCACCACCTTCAATTCCTAGAGATACACAATACTTCACTCCAACAACCACTCAACCTTCACAATCTCAACCTCCACCTCGTGCGCCGGAGTCACCAGTTGCAACATCTGAAGCTGCAACTGAAGAGGACTGGGCACAAGTTCCTCTTATGACCAGATTGCCTTCAAATCTTGAACCTCCCAGTGGTCTCTCCACTTCATCTTCTGCCGAGGTCCAAGGCCTTTTAAGTAAGATGGCGGACCTGGAGAGATCACTCTAGACTTCATCTCAGGTTATTTCAGACTTCAAATCCTTATTATCAAATAACCTTGCATCTGCGATGAATCTGTTTGCTGGGAATGAGAAGCTTGTGTTTGAGAAGCTTGATGAACTTGTACTGGCCACAAACAACAATACTGAAAATTTCAAAGTGGCAGTCCAGGGTTTAGAGACAAGGTTGGTTAGTTCTGTTTAGACTGCAGTCACTGGTGAACTGGCAGGTCTGAAAGAAGAAGTTCAGAATTTGGTTTCCAGGGTCAGTTCTCTGGAGACTAGATCCACACTTGACCAGAATGCAGTTGTCAGTACAATAAGTGATGAATGCACAAAGAAGTTCAGAATCAGTATGCTGAAAGAATTATCTGAAGAGATTTCTGAGACTGTTCTTCGTACCATTCAAGATGGGGTGTTACCCCAAGTAGAGAAGTTACTGGAAGAAAAGTTTCCAAAACACTTGCCTAAAGCAGTTGCAAATGTTCAAAAGGAAGTGCAGGCACTTAACAAAGTTGTGACTGATACAACTCCAGTGGCAGGTATAACATTTGGTGCACTGGACAGATATATGCTGGAACAGTTATGGAATGATCTCAAGTCAAGGACTGGTGATCATTCCAAGGGGAAAAAGTCGTCTGGTGACCAAAGACAAGTGACACTGAAGCACTTAGCACAAAGAGCATATGGCACTGAAGCCGGGCTAACTGAAGAAACTACTGGTACTGAATCCAGTGAGCCCAAGTTTGAGTCCTTCCCAGATATTCCAACAACTCTGAAGTCAGTTAAGGGAAAACAACAAATGGTTTCTGGTGAAGAAGAGCAAACTGAAGATGCTGATGATGAAACCTCCAAAAGGATAGAACAAGAGTGCATTATGATTGAAATCTTTAAAAGAAATCAAAAAGATGAACTGCTGGCCCATCAAAGGGAGATGGCATCAATGGGGACTCTGGACTCTTACAATGCTGGAAGGTTAGGCATAAATGTTGATGTATATAAAAAGATGAAGGATGACCCAGAGTTCATCAATGTTTGAATGCATTGAATGATGTTCATGTACGCTCATTCTACGCCGAAGAAGAACAGGTTTATGATTCTATAATTTATGGCGTGAGTGTACCAGAACTCATCAGACAAAGGAAGGAGGAACTGGTAAGCCTTTATAAAAAGATCAGAAAGAACGCTGGTGCTCTTGAGATAGAGTACAGAAAGAAACTTACTGACTTACCAAAACTGACTGCCAAACAAATCAAAGCGATCAAAGATGCTGATGTAAGCAAATTCATTCCCCTGGACACTTCTCGAAAAATCAATCGTCAAGAACTTCAATCTGCTGTAGACCAAAAGAGAGTGTCAAAGGAAACTGAAGCATTGATTAGTACAATGAAATGTTAAACTTCAGGGCTGATGCTAGAAGGATCACTGGTGCTGAAATCAAGCTTGCTGGTAATCATGAAGGCATGTCCAAGTTTGAAGTAAAGTTGACCAGGGAGGGTAACTTTACTGATGAAAGGAAAAGTACTTTAGTCCAAGCATTTGGATGGAGTGAACTGAAAGAAATTGCTTTAACGTTCAGGGGGAAGACAGATGTGTCGACTGATGTTAAAGCATTTCTGAAAATAGTTGAAAAGGTATGGAGAAGAAAGCATCAGATGGAAGTTGCTATGGGCATGAAATCGCCAGAATCAATACCATCTTCTCCATCACCAAAGAGAAAGGCTACTGAAGATGCTCCAGGACAGACATCAAAAAGAAGGGTCTGACTCTTATCATTTACTTGTTGTAAATTATTGTTTTATGAAAATTGTATACTATTTATCAGTTGATGTATGTAACAATAGTTGCGATTTTTGATTCATATAAGTAAATGATCAGATTTAGTCTAAGTTAGAACTTAAATGATGAAACTGAAAACACTCATGATCTATAAAGTGTTTTCCAGTAACTTAGATTTTTTAGACAAATCAAACTTGTGTTTTTCAAGCATACAAAATTGTATAGATTCAAGCTTGAAAACACTTGCATTATTTCTAAACAAATAGGGGGAATTTGTTAGGTCCAGATTTACTGGACTCGCTCCAGACTCGACTACTAGAGCCTTACTGAAGATCTGTCCAGAAACATATTCTATTGGACCTACTCCAGACTTGGAATCTGGAGTCCCTCTGAAGATTTGTCCAGAAATAATGGAAGACCAGTGAGCAAATACTTGTATAGGAAATCTGGAGTACTCTCCAGATTAGCTCACTGGACCTCACCCCAGTCCAGATCAACTCTACTGAAGACGTTCTCACTGAAGTCAAAGACTGAAGTCAGAATAAAGAAGACTTACAAATGGCGGAGTCCACTGAAAGTCTTACCAGATCTGTACACTGGAGGATTGTCATTGTTCTAGACCTTACAAGTCTGAACACTGATATCGAGGATTGACTTTTTCCTTGACACACTTTCCAAAGAACAATCCACTTGTTCTTTACCAAAGATTATACGTGTGTAAAGGTGGTTGGATAAAAGGATACAAAGTCATTTGATGTTACTTTATCCTTATTCCTTATCCAATGCATTTAATGTTCTTGTCGGATCATTAAATGCATGCAACCATAATTGTACGGCACAAAATTCACTGGTGAATTTTGTTGCCTATAAATACAAAGTCATTTCCTTGAGAAAAAATACTTTTAAGCATACATTTTGCATTAAAGTGAATTTGTCTAAATACTCTCGATCTTAAACTGGGATACTTCACAACTTTAAGTATCTCGATCCAAAAGAGTTATTTGACAAATATAGATCATTTGTAATTCATAGGTTGTTAGGATACATACTTATTTGTATTATCTTGATTCCGCACAACCTTGTATTTTATTTAACATCATAAGTAAAATACACCATTGAAAAATACATAATGTTCCACTTTACTTGTTTATTGCTTTAAGTCTTGTATTACTTTATTTATATACTTGCATTTATATTTAAGTAATACTAGTTCAATCTAGTGATTATTAGACTTGTTGTATTTTACACTTTGCTGGTTAACTATCGTATTTCAGGGACTCACAATATTTGTTCATACATTCTAACAGTGGTATCACGAGCCACATATGTGATCTATTAGTTACAAAGATCAAAACTTGAAGGGGGGTTTAGGGTTGATTTGTAATTTAATTAATATAAATAATTAAAATTAGTTTTCTTATTTTTTATTAATTAATTAAATCGTTTTTAATTAAATAAAAGTTAGGGTTTTTTTGGTTTAATTAAATCAACCTAATTTAATGGTTAATAGAAACCCTCTAAGCAAGTTTTGATAATGTGAATTGACATGTTTATTAGATATAAATTGCATGTTATGTACCTTATTTATTTAAAGTTGTTAAATAGTAGTAAAAATCATAAAGAATTCATGCAAAATTCTCTATGATTATTACTAAGCTATAGAGATATAAATAGCAAAGCATAATGATCCAATAATTAGGGTTAATTATTAGATAATTGTGTAACTATGTGAATTTTTCGTGTGATTTTTCTGCTTTGCGACAATTCACTAAAAAATTCATATCTTTTAAACCGTAATGAGTTAGAAGCTCAATTTTGGACTGTAGATAGTCGACACATAGGGCTACAACTTTGTAGTTCTGGTCAAATCTTGATTCTGACCAGAAATAGGTCTAAACAGGTCGTGAAGCTACTGGAAATTTCCAGTCAGCATGTTTATATGAATTACTTGTTAATTAAGTTGTTTAAAGGCTTACGCAATCAAGGTAACTTGATGTATGTGGTCCTCTTCTTCGGAGGGGGGAGCCGACTTTAGACATATGCATGAACCATAGTGACCATGTTTAGGTGGCCCACCTTAACTCGTTGCGTAATTAATTGTTAATAGTTAGTAAGTTTATTATTTTGCGTATTTATTGAGGTATAAAGGTGATGCAAAATTGTTTCTTGGAAAAAATAAACTTGACTAAGAATTATCGAAATAGAGATTTTTTAATAAAATTGGAGTCTTACAACCTTGAGATACACCGGCTCACCCATTTGAACAAACTCTAAGAGAGGTATAAGTCGGAGTGCGCTAGCCTACTAAAAGGGCGGGTTTTTAATTGCGTCCATCGCAAACCTTTGCACTTGCGCTTTTTTGTGCGTTCAAAAGGAGCTACTGAGCTCTCTTGTATTGTTAAGACCATACAAATGATTTTATTAAACATTATGTTATGAAGATTTGCATGAGTCTTCATACATAAACTTTTGATTCACATCAAATGCATTACCCTAAGTCATTGCCACCCACTTTGCTAAGAACACTTGCCAGTGCTTTTCGCTCCTACGTGAGACCGTAGGCGAATTGTATCTCTTCAAGGTAGATTACCACTCCACCGTGAGACCGGTGGTGGACTATTTACATGTTCATAATTGGGCGACTTAAAGCGAGTTAAGAGGTGAGATCCTTGACCCGTGGCATAAGATGGGACAAAACATGTTTACAAAACACTTAACACCCCTTTAAAGTGTTGTTGTAAGTCCCATAACTCTAGGAATTGTATGAATGCAATTATTGATCGTCGATTACCTTTTGAGTACCGTTATTTCTAGCTGATCAACAGATGAAATGATTGTATGTCAATTGGATCCTAGCCTTAATGAAATTAATTGTTAAATGAATTTAACATGGGTAAATTACATTTCTTAAGGATTATTATCGAAAATATCGATAATTGAACTTGAATCTGTTTTGTAAATGGCAACAAATCCTTCACAAAACATATACCAATCAGCTTTCAGGTCGATGCTAGAAAGGGAAATACTTTCTAGAACCAACTTCAATGACTGGTTTCGTCAGCTGAGAATCGTTCTAAGAGCTGAGGAGAATCTGATGTCCTTGAAATGCAGATACCCGATGTTCCGGGTGCCAATGCTACGACCGCAGAGTAGGCTACAATACTCAGTTCGATAGACATAATGAGGTTGTTTGTTTGATGTTGGGTAGCATGACTCCCGAGCTTCAACAATCAATTCGGATTACACAATCCGTGTGATATGATCAAAGAACTCAAGTCTATCTATGAAAAACAAGCTGGAGTGGAATTGTTTGAACTTGTTGAAACACTTCATGACTTTAAAAACGAGTATGGAACACCGGTGAGTCCTCATGTACTCAAGTTGAAGAGGTACTTTGAGCACTTGGAAAGGCTAAACTATGAGTTTGAGAAAAAGCTTCCAAGGGGATTTGCTACATCCCAAGTTCTTATGATCAAGGGGGGAAAGGTTCAGAAAGCAAAACAACTGTAGGCTAAGGGCAAGAATTTTAGTAAGGGAAAGCAAAGTACTTTAGTCTCGAAACCTTAAAAGACCCCTTCGGAAAAAGGAGCATCAGGCTAAAGACCAGGTTTGTCATCACTATGCTAAAATGAGACACTGGAAGAGGAATTGTCCTAAGTATCTAGCTGAGTTGAACTAGAAGAAGAAGCAAGCTGGTTTAACCAGTTCTTCAAGTATCTTCTAAATTGAATTATAAGAGTTGATGTGATTCAAATGATAATTCAATAGCAAAAGAGTCGAGTCTAACTTGGACTCTACCTATCTTTGACATTGTCATCTTGTTTAATTTTGTCAAGAAACGTATTTAAAGACTTCAACGTGAAGAGATCTTACAATCAAATGATGAATCATTTGATAAATGCGTGTCTTTGGCATTATCGTTAGCAAGAAACGCATTGAAAGTCTTCAATGTGAAGAGATCTTACAATCAAATGATGAATCATTTGATAAATGCGTGTCTTTGGCATTATCGTTAGCAAGAAACGCATTGAAAGACTTCAAAGTGAAGGGATCGTTACAAATGATGAATCATTTGACAAATGCATGTATTGTGTTTTCGGCAAGACGACAATACCTTTTCCGCATAAAACCGGAGAAGGCTAATGAACTACTCGGACTTATACATATCGATGTATGCAGCCCATTTAGACATATGTCAAGGAAAGGTGCTAGCTACTTCATTATTTTTATGAATGATTTCAGTCATTATGGTTATGTTTACTAGCTTAAACATAAACATGAAGTCTTCGAAACATTCAAAGAGCTTAAAAATGAAGTAGGAAATCAACTCGGTAGAACCATCAAGATTCTTCGTTCGGATCAAGGTGGAGAATACTTAAGCCAAGAGTTTAAGGATTATCTAAAAGCTTGTGGATCTATCCAATAGCTTACTCCTGCATAATGGTATATATGAGAGGAGAAATCGAACCTTGCTAGACATGATGAGATTAATGATAAACCTTACGACTCTCCCATTTTCATTTTGGGATTATGCTCTAGAGACTGATGTACGCATTCTCAATATGGTTCCAACCAAGAAGGTTGACAAGACACCGCATGAATTGTGGCATGAGAGTGTTCCCAATTTGTCTTACTTAAAGGTCTGGGGTTGTAAGGCTTTTGTGAAAAGACATACGCCTGACAAACTTGAACCTAGATCTGTTAAGTGCATCTTTGTAGGATACCCAAAGGAAACAATGGGTTACTACTTCTACTTTCCTACCGACAACACTGTTAAGGTATCTCGATATGCTGAGTTCCTTGAAAGGAAACTCATATCTCAAGAAGACAGTGGGAGGATTGTTGAACTTGATGAGGCTCAAGAGGAAGATGTGTCAACTTCTGAAAATACTAGCAATCATCAACTTGGGGGGGAAATGTTCAAAGATATGAATCTCAAGATGAACTTCAAGTTGAAGATGAAGCGATTCCACTTCGTAGCTCCTCAAGGACACTACGTGCTCGTGAAAGATTAAATCTTATGGTTGAGTCTGAAGAACACGTATTAGGAGACTTAAATGAACCTCCTAATTTCGATGCAGCATTATCAGATCCGGAATCTGAAAAATGGCTTGAAGCTGCGAATGTCGAAATGAAATCCATGAAAGATAATCAAGTCTGGAGCTTGGTTGATCTTCCACCAAATGGTAGAACCGTTGGGTGTAAATGGATCTTCTAGAAGAAGGCCGGCATGGATGGAAATATACAGTTCTATAAAGCTCATCTTGTGGCGAAAGGCTATACTCAACTTTATGAAGTTGACTATGAGGAGACCTTTTCTCCCGTTGCGGACATTAGAGCTATTAGGATCATCTTAGCCATAGCAGCGTACTATGACTATGAGATATGGCAAATGGATGTTAAAACCGCTTTCTTGAATGGTTTTCTAGACGAGAAAGTTTATATGGTTCAACCATAAGGTTTTCTCGATCTAAAATATTCCAACAAAGTGTGCAAGCTTCAAAGGTCCATTTATGGACTTAAAGCAAGCATCATGAAGTTGAAATAAAAGATTTGATGAAGAAATCAAAAAGTTTGGTTTTGTTCAAAATCTTGATGAGCCATGTGTATATCGCAAAGCTAGTGGGAGTAATGTTACTTGGGTGAAGCAGCATTCATTCTTGGAATCAAGATCTATAGAGATAGAAGTAAACGGTTGATTGGATTAAGTCAAAGTGCTTATATAGATAAGATCTTGAAGCGATTCAAGATGGAAATTTCTAAGCGTGGTTTTATACCGATGCAGGAAGGACTTAATTTATCTAGCAAGAACGGTGCTTCTACACCTGAAGAGGTAAAGCGTATGAAAAGAATTCCTTATGCTTCGGCTGTGGGATCTATCATGTATGCGGTAAGATGCACTAGACCTGACATTGCGTTCGCGCAAAATATAGTTAGCCGCTATCAGCAAAATCCTGGAGAGGATCATTGGACTGCTGTGAAGAATATTCTTAAGTACATGAGTGCTACTAAAGATTTTCTGGTGTATGGTTGAAATCCCGATACAAAATTCAAAGTGAATAGATACTGTGATGTTGGATTTCAGACTGATAAAGATGATTCAAAATATCAGTCGGGATACGTCTTTGTTTTAAATGAAGGCACGGTGGAATGCTAGAGCTTGAAGCAAACCACAGTTGCTATGTATGTGACAGAGTCTGAGTATATTGTCTCCTCAAGAAGTCGCCATGAAAGTTGTCTGGATTAGAAAGTTTATTTTTGGATTTTAACGTGATGATCCTCAAATAACACACCTATGGATTTGTACTGTGATAATACGGGAGCTATTATCATTGCCAATGAACCCGGAGTTCAGAAAGGTGTCAGACATTATCCTAGACGATATCACTTTGCACGTGAACAAATCGTACTAGGAGAAATCAAGATACTCAAAGTTCACACAGATTATAACTTAGCTGATCCTTTTACAAAGGCTTTGTTAAAAGGAAAGCTCAATAAGCGTGCCAAGGGCATAGGTCTTAAACTAGCTAGGTTATCTCATGTAAATCTGTGATTGGTATTTGGATAAGGGATGTTAAACAATTATTATTTCAATAAATGAATTCATATACTTGGTATGAGTATTTTCATTTCATAATGATTGTGTCCTATATTTGCATGTTTAAATCCATGAATATTTTTAATATTCTAAATGTCCATTGTCGATTAACTATATGGGAATATAGTTAAACTAAGACAAATGTGAGAGATTGGTTAAAATATTTAAGGGAATATTTTGAAGATAGTCTTGCCAAACTCACATGGTATCCATAGAGATGCATATCGGACTTACCCCACTTAACGAATTATCATTTTATGGATCGGCGTCATTAAGTGAAATTCGTGAAATGGTTACTTTATTAATCCTTAGACTTGAGATACAAGCAGGTTATGCATGTGTGGATTGCATTTTCTTGATATAGTTCTAACTGTCCTGAACAAGGTAGTAATAAAGGGCTATTTTCATAAATGTATTGAAACGACATGACTAACACGTGTAGTCAATATAGGATTTGTTCCTTCAATTTGCAACTGAAGTATGATACCATTTGGCGCCCTCATTGATTGATTAAAATGTTTGTATGCGCATACCCAAATGAACTCAAGAGGATATCTTGATTAATTTGGTAATCTTGATTAATTGTAGAAATGAGAAATATAATCGTTAAATTATGAAATGACATTGATTCATATTCATAATTAACAAGGGTATCTGAAACAAAGGGATATTAAAGACTAAATCATTTCAAATGATAATTTAAGAAACAATCCTTAAATATTTCCGGGAGCATTGGCGTGTTGCTAGACGCTAACCAATGTTATTGCCTTTATATAACATGCTCAAGTGGGAGTTGTTGGTATGTGATCACGTTATAATAAACGCATGTCTGGAAATCATTTAAGCCTACGGGGTCACACAAAATGACACGTAAACTCTATGTTATTAATTAGTATATTAAAGTAATATATTAATTAATATGATCACGAAATAATTAATAAACGATCGTTAAAAGTTAAATACGTTTATTAATTAAAAGAGAAGGACTTAATTGTAAATTAAGAATTAGAGTTGGGCTCTAATTCTATGGGGGGGCCCGAAAATTCCAAGAGGGTTTTAGGCCTTGACTAAACTTGCCCATCAAGTTTAGAAACCCTAACTAATTGTCCTATATAAAGAGGTCAAGGGTTACGGGTTTGGTGTGACAATTAGAGTTGTAAAAACCTAACAAAACCTTCTCTTCTCTCTTTCTTCTTTGGTTCGGTCGAACAAAACAAAAGAAAAACCAAAATTGGCTTTTGCTTTTCATCCGCAAAACTCATATAATTATAAGTTCCATTCGTGGAACATATGCTTACTCAATAAACAATAGAATTGGTTTTTTGTGGGGCTACTTTGTTCGAAGGCTACAAAGAGTTTTGGGTTTCGGTTTCGACTACATTGAGGAACACAACGGGTTTGTGAGTTCGTGATCGGGTACTAGCATACATCATAGGGGTGTCAAGTGTGCGATCGTAGAGGGGTTTTACTTTAAACCCTAATTAATAATAATATCATTATTAATATATTATTGGAAGCTTTGCGCAAAGGTACACGTTTCGATTCTCTCTTTGTTAATTAATGTGATTACATATATGATTTTTCCGTTGCGCTTATGTGAATATTTATGTGATATTTGTTCATACATTCTAACAACTGTTGCCCAGGTATGTAATCAAACACGAAGAACACAAATTATATAACGAATCACACTTTATTGATATGTATATAATCACGGTATGTTTGTTACAAAGTTGGATGTGAAACTTAATGAAATCTACTTCTATTTATACTAGTTTCTTTTGGCGGTTATTCTAACCATCACGTTGCTTCATCAACCGATGTGTCTATTCGATCTTCAGAATCATCATGTCGGTTGATTGTGAGAGGCCCAAAACAGTTTACCACTTTTCTTGAACAGACGTGTTGTTTCCTTCTTTCCTAATAACATTTTATACTCCTCAAGTTTCACTACTACAAACAGACCCATCCTTGACGCGCAATGCACGTCAAGAAGAGCTCGGATGACGCGCAAATGCCCGTCAAGGAAGGACCAGTCATAAAGCTTCATGACCCGCATTTGTGCGTCACCGTCTATGACGCGCACGTATGACACACATTTATGACTCTCCTTTTTGACCTTCGTAGTAGAGGGTCACAACCTTTATGACCCACTTTTCTGACATTTTTTGCGTGTCATAACCTATAAAATCATTTTTTTTATTTTTTCTGTTTTTTAAAACCTGATTATATACATAATAAACCTGGCAATAAATTAACCTGATAATAGTACAAAATTAACGCATTTCATATATATCAAAACCATGCGTCACCAATTCTTTACATAACGATTCATGTCCAAATAGATACCGATAATTAGTTAAATGCGGTTTACAATACTTTCTACCTAAAAATGAAATTCGACACATAAATTGCCCATTCTTCTCGAATATCGTCTAAATCCGCATCCATGTACTCATTGCTATCACCACCAATCTAGTCAAAAATAAAACAACATTTTAGAAACTGGATATTACTACTTAAACTACTTAAAACAGTTAATTAACTACTTACATTGTGATTTTCGAGAACCCGAACTCCATGTTTAACTACTTCCTTCATAAACTTCAATATGAAGTACCCACATTCGGTGCTTCCGGGCTGACGTGCACACTACACAAGAAATATACAACAACATCCAATCAGCAGCATAAATTCTGCAGCATAAATTCAGCAACATACAACAACTACTTCCTCCATGTTTAACAATCAGCAACATACAACAACATACAACTAGTTGGATCTCGATCAGTTTCAGGTGTACTAACCAACTAAGTAACTAACTAACTAACTTAACATACAACTAACTACATACTTAACAAACAGCAACAGCACAAGATAGTATTCAACAAATAACTAACCTTAGAATTAACCCAATTAAGTTTAGTCCTCTTATTGTTTCCAGCTTCCACATCATACAATGCAATTGCCCTACAAAGAATTAACCCAGTTAAGTATTACATCATACATCATAAAGATTCTATAATTTGTATTACTTACGCATCTACTATTTGCTTGAACTGAAGATTGACGTCGCTAGTCGATAGGGAATCAAGATAATAGCAGGTACTTGTCTTCATGTTAATCACGCCTAACACCCAATGTCTTCTACAAAAAACAAAGATCAAATTCTGTTAATATTTATTAATTAATTTAAATGTTGTCGAAAATCTAACCCGGGATTGTATGGCAATAAGACGAGGTCATTTTGCTTCCTTGTAGATAACCTTCTTGCAATAACTCGACTTGCATCCTCGATATTCTTGGCCCTCGCTTTACGTTCATGATGCATGATCGCAGTCGGGGTCATGAAATAAACTCCATGATCTCTGTGTGACCCATTCTTGATTTGCTCATACAGGTACCTATTAACAATTAACATACGAAGTCTACATTCAATTAGTCCTGTTAACATACAAGTACCAATTTTTTATAAACTATATTTATCACTTACATGATATAAGAAGCAACGACAGCCCCGCTTAACTCATCCATTGCAAATAGACTGTCAAAATCATTACAATTTAAGTACGTGTAACTGGGGTGCCCAAACAAATCGTCCTCGCATTGCACTTTTATGCAATCGACCTTTGCCACTTGTCCATCAACCATCATTGCAGTCATTCTCAATCACATCCTTTCTTCAATTCTTTTCCTTACTCTCATCTGATCTCTCATCATCATTTTTTTCAACGGATTTCGTTTCTTAGTCACTTTTGCAATGGAGGTGACAGTTTCTAGGCTTTTTCCTTTTTCAACTGCAACTGTAAACATATGATGTTTTTGGGCATCGTACCTGTTTTTGGCATCGTCGCTTCTTCTTCGTTGTCGGATTCTCTTTGTCGCTTCTTTTCTTTTTTCTTGTGAGTCGACCCACTGCCCAACTCTCTTTTTTCTTCTTATTCTTCTTCTTCTTCTTCTTTTCTTCTTCTTCTTTTCTTCTTCTTCTTCGTTGTCGGATTCTCTTTGTCGCTTCTTTTCTTTTTTCTTGTGAGTCGACCCACTGCCCAACTCTCTTTTTTCTTCTTATTCTTCTTCTTCTTCTTCTTTTCTTTCTTTTTTTTGGGTAAGAGGGTAACAATCGTACCCCGGTTAGTATACATTCACCCAAAAACAATTAGAGTTCAGGCGACATGACTGAATGTCACATCGACTATTACACAAACATGCCAAACAAAAGCAACAAACCAGCCTAGATGGCGAGTGACAAACCACCCCCAAAGCTACCTATCTAGAACTTAAATTTAAAATACAAAATAAAATAACTAGATAAGCAGCAATCAAAAAGAACAGCTACGTTAACTCCATCAGCAAAGGAGGAAGCTTCCATCGATCCAAAGTCTCTTGTACTCTTTTACTTTTTATGAATCTAAACGTCATAAGCTTGAGCCGAATTGTGGAAAGAATCACTTCAATTAGCTGAGCCTCAATTCTCTTCTTTTGTTTGAATCTAAACGTCATAAGCTTGAGCCGAATTGTGGAAAGAATCACTTCAATTAGCTGAGCCTCAATTCTCTTCTTTTGTTGGAATAATCTTAAGTTTCTTTCTTGCCAAAGATGATAAACAGAGGTAGCTAAGACCAATTTGGATATAACACTAGCACAAGAATTTTTCTTTGACATAGGAATAATTCCACGAATAATGTCATCAAAAGCAACAGAATTCTGATTCAAACCCGCAGCAACATTGACTTCGACCCATACCCGTTTAGAGAAATCACATTCAAAAAATAAATGAGAGTGAGAATCTGGTTGATTACCACAAAACGGGCAGACCATACTCAAATTAGAATTTTGGTGCACATCCCATGGCCTCAACATATCTTGAGTTTTTAATTTTCTTTTAATGACGAGCCAAAGAAGAAAAGAAAACTTAGGCACACATTGTTTATACCAAACAATATGATACCAATCAACAAGAGGCGCACTAACCCGGAGATCATTCCATGCAATAGAGACCGAGAACTCCTCCAAGCTACCAGAATTGGACTTCCATTTCAAAGAATCCCTCAAATTTGAATCCAGAACAGGAGCGTTAGTCGCCAAAACTTGCTGGTCCCAATTCGCCGGAAGCTTCCATACACCATTATCAACAATGTCTACCACTTTTGATTCCAAACTATGACCTGCATTCTTAATCATTCTAGGAGTAATATGATCTAATATCGGACAGCAATCTGCCCAGTTATCATACCACGCAGAAGCCAAATTACCATTACCAAGAACAAACCAAAAATGCTTTCTGATTGCGGGGCGAATTTGAAGAAGTTTCCTCCAACTCCAAGATAAATTACCTTTTACCTGAACATCCCAAAAATTCTTCTCCCGAAACCTATGCGCATGTATCCACTTAACCCACAATGACTCTTTCAAAGTCAGTAAATTCCACACATGAGAAGTCATTAGAACAGAATTCCAAATATCCAGCCGTCGTATACCGAGTCCACCCTCTTGTTTTGGAAGACAAACGACATCCCATGCTACTTTAGCCTGCCCTTTTTTCAAAACACCTTGGCTCCAAAGAAACCCGCGCAATATTTGTTCAATCTCAGTAGTCACCCTTGCAGGAAGTATAAACACTGAAGACCAATAAACGTGCATAGAAGATAAAACTGATTGAACAAGCTGCAATCGACCTGCAAAAGACAAAACTTTGTTTTTCCAATTATTAACCCTATTTCGAATTCTTTCCACAAGATCCTCGCAATCATGATAGATCAGTCTAGTTGACACCAAGGGAACACCCAAATACTTAACCGGTAATTTTCCTTCTTCAAACGGTAAAATACTCAGAATAGCAAGCTTCACATGATTAAGAACATTACAAAAGTAAGCAATGCTTTTCGGAATACTCGGAGATAAACCAGAAACACTTTGTTTTTCCAATTATTAACCCTATTTCGAATTCTTTCCACAAGATCCTCGCAATCATGATAGATCAGTCTAGTTGACACCAAGGGAACACCCAAATACTTAACCGGTAATTTTCCTTCTTCAAACGGTAAAATACTCAGAATAGCAAGCTTCACATGATTAAGAACATTACAAAAGTAAGCAATGCTTTTCGGAATACTCGGAGATAAACCAGAAACACTTTTGAATTCTTCCAGAGTCTCCCACACCACCTTAGCAGAAGAAGCATCACCCCTCAAAAAGATAAACAAGTCATCAGCAAAACATAGGTTTGTAATCTTTGGATCTTCGCAAAGATGATGGTAACGAAATGAACCACTCTCATTAATCCTGCGATGTAACAACAAAGATAAAACTTCCATAACCAAAGTAAATAAATATGGAGATAATGGATCGCCTTGCCGAAGACCCCATTTCCCTTTAAAGAAACCATGCAGTTCTCCATTGATACAAATAGAAAAGGACGTAGAAGTCACACACTCCATTATCCAAGCAATCATCTGTGAATGGAAATCAAAATTCACAAGAATAGATCTCAAGAAATCCCAATCAACAGTATCATACGCTTTCTGGATATCCACTTTAAAAGCGCAACGAGGAGGACCCCAATCCAAATGGTAATTATGCATCAATTCTTGCGTTAATAAAATATTATCAGAAATTCTTCTACCCGGGACAAACGCAGATTGATTAATATTTACCAGAGAAGCAAGACAATCCTTGATACGGTTGGCAATGATCTTTGTTATACACTTAAAAACCACATTGCACAATGAAATAGGACGGAAGTCATTTACCCGTGTCGGAGCCTTTATTTTTGGAAGCAGAGATATGATCGTGTGATTAACTTCTTTAAGAAGCTTGCCACTAGCGAAAAAAGTCTTAACAGCCCGAATAACATCATTTCCGACAATCGACCATGCACCTTTAAAGAAAACTACCGAATAACCATCCGGACCGGGGGCTTTGTCATCCCCCATAGAAAAAATAGCACTTTTAACTTCTTCATCAGAAACTTCTCTAACCATCTGCAACTTTTGATCTTGAGAAAGTCTCTTCATAAAAAGTCCTTGAGCATTGAGTGGTTGTGTCGTCCCTGCTTTACCTAAAAAGTTAACATAATGATCAACAAAAATGTTAGGAACTTTATCACCATCACATCGCACCCCTTGGGGATCCAACACCGAATCAATTCCACTCCTAACAGCTCGACTTTTAACCACTTTATGAAAAAAAGCTGAATTCGAGTCACCAACATTTAACCAATTCACTTTCGCCTTTTGGTTAAGGAACCTTTCTTCATCAAGGACAGCTTCATTATAGGCCTTCAAGTATACCACAGCTTCTTCTCGAAGTTCTAAATTAGATGGATCTTTATCAAGCGCCTTTTGAACCTCATCTAATTCAATACGAAGTTTGGACACTTTTGTATGAAGATTACCCTTATTATAAAGTAATTTCCGTAAAGGTCCCTTCAAACGTTTTAGTTTTTTAACAAGCTGAAACATTGTAACCCCAATAACATCCTCCTTCCAATTTGTTTCCACTGTCGACAGAAAATGTTCATGTTGCACCAACTAATTCAAAAAATTGAATGGCTTACGTTTACAAGTAGAAATCATAGGGATCCTTTAAATAGCAGGTGAATGGTCTGAAGTTCGATAAGGCTGGAAGATAGCGTTTGCACAAATGAACAAATCAAAAAACTCACTATTCGCCATCACCCTATCAATCTTTTTCAAATGCCCGTCCAAACCTTTAGCTTTCTGTGTCCAAGTGAACCGAAGTCCTGATCTAGAAACAGCAGAAACTTCAATCAACTCAACACACTCTCTAAACTCACGCATAGCAATATCCATGGTAGATGAACCCATAGCTTTGTCATCTAAAGTCAATGCAGCATTAAAATCACCCATGATACACCAAGGTTTATCTCTAGCAAATAACTTGTGCACACCAAGATTCTGCCATAAAACTCTCCTATCCATATAATTATTATGGGCATAAACGAAGGAACATAGAAGCATTTTATTATCCTTTTTTAGCAAAACTTGAGTATGCACTACTTGATCAGTTTGTGATATCACCATTAAATCAACAACATCAGAATTCCAGCCAATAATAATTCGCACACCCTTAGAACACGACATAACATTTGAACTCCATGACCAATTCAAAAAAACGGATGAACAAATGTTATCCAGCTTAGACGAATCAACATGGGACTCCAAGATAGCACAAACACAAAGGTTATTATCACTAATAACTTGACGAACCTGTTTTTGTTTGGGGCCCTGGTTCAAACCCCTAATATTCCAGGATGCAATATTATACATTAGAACCGTCATTACCGGGAGTGCTTGCCCCCTCAGAATTGTTTGGCTTAACCATATAATCAGATGTTTCATTTTCAAATATCTCAATTTCTTCCACATCACTCTCATCATCCTCCTCATTCGTTTTGGCAAATTCCTTATCAATATGAACAGTTGGATCTACAGCTTGCAATAACGGTTCATCATTCACACCACAATCATTAAGCAAGCTATAAGGATTGTTTAGAGTGACATCATCACTTACTTTAGAAGTACCAGCATTCTTGGACCCCTCCACCTGTGTCTTAGTATCACCAGTTTTTTGCTTGACTCAATAAACAAAAGCAGGCTTCGGTTTCGATAAACGAATACCTTCTACCTGTTTCGCTTTAAATTTACCTTTCTTGCGTCCAACTAACGTAAAACCATCATCTTGTTCCAAGTTCTCGACCTATTTTTTCACCAAGGGCTCACGTACCCGCAAAGGACACTGCTCATGAACATGGTCAAAAATCTTGCAATCATTGCATCTCGGTGGCTTCCATTCATATTCAATTTTTACAGTCTCCATAGAATAACCATCATCCTTCAAAGACGGGATAGCAACAACAACATCTTTTCGTAATTCATTAGCAGAATTAACATCTATTAGTGCTCTTGCATAACTATGCCTTCCCCATGAATCCATACACATAGAACTAGTATAGGAATCCAAGATAACCGGTTTACCCACCTTTGTAGCCAACATACTCAAACCATCCTCTGTAAACGCTGCTAATGGAACATCATGCATTTTAGCCCAAACAACAACATTAGAAATGTCCTTCTTTATTAGACTTGAATTCGGTGTCCAAATATTGAGGATAATAGGAACCGACCGAATAAGCCAATGACCTCGTTCCATTACTTGATCCATACCCTCTTACGTATCAAACTTGAAGAAGAAAAATCCCATACTATTCATCATGACTTTACGTAACCCAAATTTTCCCCATGTATTCTTAACATAATTTTCAACAATTGGAAACGCAAGTCGACTACCCAAGAAATACCCATAAAGCATATTAGCAAACCGATTATGAACCTGTTCCACTGCTGCATGTGGGATAACAATATCCGCACCATCTACATTACTTTCTAGAGACAATTCCCTAAAATTAACTTTCCTCCCTTGGCTCACATTTGCAACAGCAGAGGCATACGAACCAGGTTTCTTCAGATTTTCCTCATTTTGTTCTCCCAATGAAACACTTACTTTGCTTACATTACTTACATCAGTATGTGGTTGTTTACCATCAGCCATCGAAATGGGCTGATCATCACCACAATGGTTCTTGGCATCCGTTGCACCAGCATTAACAACTAATTCAGGATTAACCCCTCCCTTTTGTGAACCATCATTAATTTTTTTCTCATTATTAGGGTTTTCCCCATTAGTTCGTTTAAGAATACGAATAGGTTCCTGGACAGAACCCGACATTTGTTTCAATCTATCAATTCTATTACGTAAAATACCTAAATCAAACAATGGAACAGCTCCCTTCATCCACCACAATACCCCATGCAACCAGAAAACAAACAAGAAATCAAAAAAATCTGAGAAGCACGAAAACAAAAATCCTAACCCTAGAAGAAAAACTAATCTGACAATAAACCTTAATCGAGTAGGATTGCAGGTACGATACAAGGTAAATTCCCGCAGGACCGATCAACCCACAACACTAAACGATCAGGAAATTTAATCAAGAAAAGAGTTTCAGGCGACAACACAAAAGAAAGAAAAACCCTAACTCAACCGCAGCAAGAGTAACACAAAGAAACGAAAATAATCAATCCGAAAAGGATCAGATTACACCCGAATCAGACTGAAAAACAAAATAGCAGATCGACTTAGGGAGAAGAAAAGGATCGCCATAATCGCCTAGGGCAGAGAGCGTAGTCTTCTTTTCTTTCTTTTTCTTTTCTTTCTTCTTTTCTTTGTTCTTTTTCTTCTTTTCTTCTTGTCTTGATCAGCAGCCTTTTTCTCCTTCTTTTTGGCCACTATTTTGTTCTGCAAAAATATAAAAAAGTCATACAGGTACCATTTTGTTCTAATGATTAAACTGTTTTATAAAAAAAGGCCTAGTTTTTTGTGATACGAAAACTTTCCAGTCTTTTTTTTTCACGGACGGATACTTTTCAGGAGGAGTATATAATTGCTTCTTGGCCTCCTTAGACTTATCATCTTTTAGTGGCTTAATGTACTTCTTATAAAGATAATGTTTGAAGTTTTTCCACTTTATCCCGATTGATTGGAGAACTTGCTTCCGACTGCTTTTGTGAAGTTTAAAATGTGTCTGAAACGTAAAAAATGAATCAAAACATAGTTAGAATAAAATACTAAAAGTAAAACATAGTTAGAATAAAATAATAAAATACTTACCTTAACATATTGCCAACAAGCTTCCTTCGTTTCGTTATCTACGATCAACCAAGAATCATAGGTTATGTTCACCATAGATCTTGCCACCAATCCCTCAAAAGTAGACAGTTTTGTTGCTGCCGTTCCAGTTGGCACACCTCTTTTATTATAAGTAACCACTGTCTTTTTTTTCGCCTTCGCTTTTATTGTCGGGCCTCTATGCGATTTGGAATCTAATTCGCCATCCAAATTCGACTCAGAACCAGAAACCGCATTTTCTTCGCGGTCCGAATCATTATCAGAACACGAAGCCATCTTTTATTACCATTTAAATTCAATAATTCATGGAAATTTTTAGAAATCATCACTAAACATTTTGGTCAAAAATCTCAGGCCTTTTAGGCAATTTTTATCCATACAAAATCATATCAATACAACCTCTCTTGTGTCTTGCTTATTTTGAGGGTTTTATGATTAAAAATCGTTTACCGAAATGGTGATTTTAGCCTCATTTCTCAAGCAATTAAAGTGCTTCAAAATGGATTTTCATCCTTATTCCATTATTTACAGAATGTTCATTATATTTTGGTGTCTTAAGTTGTGATCGTGGTGGTGGTGTGATGTGTGCAATTTAAAGCTTTCGGTTAGTGCTTATATGAACCGAATTTGTGATTTGTAGGCTTGCCTTTGCCATTTAATAACCAAGTCAAGTTTTATAACTTTCATTTGACATATTCTCAGTAGGTTTATAATACGTTTGGTTACGAGATTGTTGGAGTTGATTAAAGTTGCAATCTAGTGACTTTTAGCTTATTTTGTTGTGAAGAACTTTTACTTGGAATTTTCTGTTTTAACCCTTATTTTCATAGAATGTTGAGTAGTCATTTTTGGTTAAGTTGAATTATTTGGACGTTGGTGATTTTTGTACAGAGACATATATGTGTCATATATTTATGTGAATTTTTGCTAAATTTTCAGACATTGTTTACTACCTCTAAAAATTACAAAACCAAAGATGGTCAGAAAGCTTGCTGCTGTGCGACTCAATATATTTTATAAAAGATTTCTATGATGGACATTTGAGAAAAATCTCCCAATTTTATTTTAATGATAATTTTTAATTAATTATTTTTACTCAATTATTTATCTTTAAATTATGTAACACATGTCTCTTGCCTTTTAACTATTTTTCTCCAGTAGGTTTTAGTTATTTTTATCAATGGTTAAGATGATTTAACTTCATTCTTGATTTACATAATTTATTTATGGATTTTTATGTCTTTTAATTACCATTTAAATTCAATAATTCATGGAAATTTTTAGAAATCATCACTAAACATTTTGGTCAAAAATCTCAGGCCTTTTAGGCAATTTTTATCCATACAAAATCATATCAATACAACCTCTCTTGTGTCTTGCTTATTTTGAGGGTTTTATGATTAAAAATCGTTTACCGAAATGGTGATTTTAGCCTCATTTCTCAAGCAATTAAAGTGCTTCAAAATGGATTTTCATCCTTATTCCATTATTTACAGAATGTTCATTATATTTTGGTGTCTTAAGTTGTGATCGTGGTGGTGGTGTGATGTGTGCAATTTAAAGCTTTCGGTTAGTGCTTATATGAACCGAATTTGTGATTTGTAGGCTTGCCTTTGCCATTTAATAACCAAGTCAAGTTTTATAACTTTCATTTGACATATTCTCAGTAGGTTTATAATACGTTTGGTTACGAGATTGTTGGAGTTGATTAAAGTTGCAATCTAGTGACTTTTAGCTTATTTTGTTGTGAAGAACTTTTACTTGGAATTTTCTGTTTTAACCCTTATTTTCATAGAATGTTGAGTAGTCATTTTTGGTTAAGTTGAATTATTTGGACGTTGGTGATTTTTGTACAGAGACATATATGTGTCATATATTTATGTGAATTTTTGCTAAATTTTCAGACATTGTTTACTACCTCTAAAAATTACAAAACCAAAGATGGTCAGAAAGCTTGCTGCTGTGCGACTCAATATATTTTATAAAAGATTTCTATGATGGACATTTGAGAAAAATCTCCCAATTTTATTTTAAGTTAGGGACACTTTGAACTCAGTTCACACCAAGTTTAAACTTCTGAAACCCATTAGTTAAGGAATTAAAATTCGTCAAAGTCGACTCAACATTAAGACAAAAATCCAGTTTTGACCACTTTTGGTAGAAAAATCATATCTTTGGTTTGATTTAGTATTTTTGAGTGATTCCAGTTGGAGGTTAATCTTAACTCTTTTATCTACAACTTTTATTTTGAAAGTTTTGCTTGAAACGGCCCTTACATGCTCAGTTTATCCGTCCAAAGACAGAAGAATAATTCTGTCAGAAGCATTTGGGTCCAAACAACACACCAATGACCATTCTTGCTTTATTAACACTTGAGTTCATCATTTACAAGATTAATACTTTATTTTTATACCTCTTAACATCAAATTTCCAGATTATTATACCTCTTTTAACATATTTTTCACTTAATACAAGTTCATCCATCTCATAATCCAACAACAAGATTCAACTTTCTTAGATCTAACATGTATTCATTCAAATCAACACTTTTCAATACCAATCTTTATAGATCTAACTTTCAACAACATAAAAACATCTTTTTAATGAAAAATCTCAGAAATATATTCTTCAAAATATACAAAAACATATAGATCTATCAAAAGGAAAATCACTTTAAAAGCTACTAATCTATAACAACACTTTTGGGTCTTAAACTTGTTGAATCCTTGGATCTTTCTCATAGATTTCGACATGCATATGCATGAGGAGAAAGATCCTATCAACTTGCCTTCATCAAGTGTATATTACAAAGAAAACAAGAAGAAAACATAAACTTTTGATAAAACCTTTGAATATAAACAAGAACAAGATTAAATCTAGTAAAAAGGATGAAGATTATACCCTCTTGAACTTGGTTTTGATGATGGATTTAAGGCAGATTTTTCGTGGCCTATATGCCCCATACAACCCTTATTCCAAGCTTGAAAAACCCTTATATGTGTCTTGAATCAACCCTTGTTTAATCCTACATAACCCTTATTATTATTATTAGTTTAGATGAATTTTCTTGTCTTCTTTTTTTTTGTTATTTTGGCCGTGAGTTTTGAGAGAAAAAGAGAAGGAGAAAGAGTTTTGAGAGATATTATGTGTGTGTGTGTGTGTGTTGGGAAATGGAGGAAGTGATGTTGGAGTGTAAGTATGAAGAGTTGTCTTGAGATAGTGTAAGATTAAAAGACTAGTTAATATTTGATTGGGTGTTGGGTTTTTGGGCATTGGGGCCGGTTTTGGGAGGGGAAATAGGAGAGGGAATTTGAATTTTGGAGTATAATTTAAGTGTATGTGTATTGGTATAAAATGTATATAAGTATGGATGTATGCATGGACATTTAAATCTACTAGTTAGTAGACTTCTAAGATATATTTTGTGTTCATATGTATATATATATATATATATCTGTGTGTATGTGTATGTGCATATACGTTTTTATGTCTCAATTTTGTTACTTAACTCTTTAGTTCCAAGCTTGTATTTATATTGCACTTATAAATATACACTTATTGTTATTCAAGCATTTTTATGTACATAGGGATTTATAAACATATTTTTAAGGTGTTCATTATATATATTTGTGTTTATATATGCTTCCATTTGCTTGATGATTAAATTGTTGGACATTTATAAGATTGTTGATTGTTGTCACAACTTGTGAGACTCACATTATTATTTATATAACTTAACTTCTCGAAATAAAGTTTTTGGTTTGTTGACATTTCATCACGTTCAATTAGAACTAGTTTATAGATTGGGATTGTCTTGAATGATTATTGTTATTGTTTTATGGCATTTCTAAGATAGCTAGTCCTTTACGGTATTTCATTGAACTAGAGGGCAATTATCACCATGCCGAAATGTCTAGAAGGCCAATTCTCTTAATAAACCTCTAGGGATAGATATCTAGATAAATAGGAGTAAATTGTCCTAGTCGGAAATTGAGGGTTGTTACACACCATACACGAGAAAGTCATTTATAGTCCAAAGTAAGACTGCTTTTAGATTGAAGAACTGTTTATAAGCATCATACGTCTTAACTCCAGGTTCCCACAACTGTTTCAGATCTGCTATTAGTGGTGCCAAGTAGACATCAATACTGTTACCAGGTTGCCTTGGACCTGATATCAGTAGAGTCAACATCATGAACTTTCTTGACATACACAAATAAGAAGGCAGATTGTACGTTGCTAGGGTAACCGGCCAACAACTATACTTTGCACTTAATGACTTATGAGGGTTTATACCATCCGCGGACAAGGTTAATCTCAGATTCCTATCTTCCTTTCCAAATTCTTTCCACTTATCGTCAACAAGCTTCCAAGATGGGGAATCACAAGGATGTCTTAGCTTGCCATCACTGACCCGACCTTGCGCGTGCCAAGTTAGGTCATGTGCGGTTTCTGGTGACGAGAACATTCTTCTAAATCTAGGAATGGGCGGGAAATACCAAACAACTTTTCTCGGCACTGTCTTGCTATTCTCCTTCCACCGAGAAGTGCCACAAGTTGGACATTGAGAAGCATCCTTGTGCTCATCCCAGAACAAGACACAATCATTCTCACAAGCATGATACTTAATGTATTCTATGCTTATTCCTTTCAGCAACTTCTTAGCCTCGTATATCGACTTAGGGATTGTATTATTTGAAGGTAAAACATCATTTAGCTCGCCCAAT
>CM067171.1:118658728-118666228 GCA_034093135.1 Erigeron breviscapus | reverse complement strand
ATTGTCATAAATCACAACAAGTATAAGTAAAGGCAAAACCTAACATAAGAGTAGCCTTTAAACATTACAATCTCAATCACATGAAGATACAACATATAAGTAATGCGTGAATGAATAAGCACAAGTGATGTCTATATCAAGGTATGTACTGTACGCATAAATATATCATGATGCATAATAAGTCATCAAATAAAGATCATAAGTAAACCACGACAACAACCAAACCACACAAACACAATATACTCAAGTATAGAATACTTGGGAGTACGTCGTACGTAAGCACATCATCAAGAGTATAACACTTGGAAGTAAGTCGTACAAATCATCAAGTAAGAATTTATTGGGAGTATATCGAAAGAACCATCAAGTACAAGCATAACCAATCTCAATCACAAGTCTATCGTACAACAAATCATCTAAAACTACAATGCACATACATTTCATATGACTTTACATTTAAGGAATCATAGATGCTTATATATAGGGTCACCCTCAGCCTTCCCACCACATCTACAACTCATTAAAGGTATCATCGTCTTCCATGTGTGTACAACTAACCTAATCACAATATATAACCAACATTTAATGCATAATCAACCAATCAATAAGTACAAAAGTATGTTCTCAAGTGTAAAACACTTGGGAGTACGTCAAACCAATCAATAAGTACTACAAAGTATTTTCTCTCTAGGAGGCGATTCATGGAAAATTTTTATGGCGAACGAAGTTAGCGAACGAAGTTAACATTTCATAAACGAAGATAGTAAACGAAAACGAACTTAGCTGAACGAACTTAGCTGAACGAATTTAGCTGAACGAATTTAGCTGAACGATCTTAGCTGAACGAACTTAGCTGAACGAACTTAGCTGAACGAACTTAGCTGAACGAACTTAGCTGAACGAACTTAGCTGAACGAACTTAGCTGAACGAACTTAGCTGAACGAACTTAGCTGAACGAACTTAGCTGAACGAACTTAGCTGAACGAACTTAGCTGAACGAACTTAGCTGAACGAACTTAGCTGAACGAACTTAGCTGAACGAACTTAGCTGAACGAACTTAGCTGAACGAACTTAGCTGAACGAACTTAGCTGAACGAACTTAGCTGAACGAACTTAGCTGAACGAACTTAGCTGAACGAACTTAGCTGAACGAACTTAGCTGAACGAACTTAGCTGAACGAACTTAGCTGAACGAACTTAGCTGAACGAACTTAGCTGAACGAACTTAGCTGAACGAACTTAGCTGAACGAACTTAGCTGAACGAACTTAGCTGAACGAACTTAGCTGAACGAACTTAGCTGAACGAACTTAGCTGAACGAACTTAGCTGAACGAACTTAGCTGAACGAACTTAGCTGAACGAACTTAGCTGAACGAACTTAGCTGAACGAACTTAGCTGAACGAACTTAGCTGAACGAACTTAGCTGAACGAACTTAGCTGAACGAACTTAGCTGAACGAACTTAGCTGAACGAACTTAGCTGAACGAACTTAGCTGAACGAACTTAGCTGAACGAACTTAGCTGAACGAACTTAGCTGAACGAACTTAGCTGAACGAACTTAGCTGAACGAACTTAGCTGAACGAACTTAGCTGAACGAACTTAGCTGAACGAACTTAGCTGAACGAACTTAGCTGAACGAACTTAGCTGAACGAACTTAGCTGAACGAACTTAGCTGAACGAACTTAGCTGAACGAACTTAGCTGAACGAACTTAGCTGAACGAACTTAGCTGAACGAACTTAGCTGAACGAACTTAGCTGAACGAACTTAGCTGAACGAACTTAGCTGAACGAACTTAGCTGAACGAACTTAGCTGAACGAACTTAGCTGAACGAACTTAGCTGAACGAACTTAGCTGAACGAACTTAGCTGAACGAACTTAGCTGAACGAACTTAGCTGAACGAACTTAGCTGAACGAACTTAGCTGAACGAACTTAGCTGAACGAACTTAGCTGAACGAACTTAGCTGAACGAACTTAGCTGAACGAACTTAGCTGAACGAACTTAGCTGAACGAACTTAGCTGAACGAACTTAGCTGAACGAACTTAGCTGAACGAACTTAGCTGAACGAACTTAGCTGAACGAACTTAGCTGAACGAACTTAGCTGAACGAACTTAGCTGAACGAACTTAGCTGAACGAACTTAGCTGAACGAACTTAGCTGAACGAACTTAGCTGAACGAACTTAGCTGAACGAACTTAGCTGAACGAACTTAGCTGAACGAACTTAGCTGAACGAACTTAGCTGAACGAACTTAGCTGAACGAACTTAGCTGAACGAACTTAGCTGAACGAACTTAGCTGAACGAACTTAGCTGAACGAACTTAGCTGAACGAACTTAGCTGAACGAACTTAGCTGAACGAACTTAGCTGAACGAACTTAGCTGAACGAACTTAGCTGAACGAACTTAGCTGAACGAACTTAGCTGAACGAACTTAGCTGAACGAACTTAGCTGAACGAACTTAGCTGAACGAACTTAGCTGAACGAACTTAGCTGAACGAACTTAGCTGAACGAACTTAGCTGAACGAACTTAGCTGAACGAACTTAGCTGAACGAACTTAGCTGAACGAACTTAGCTGAACGAACTTAGCTGAACGAACTTAGCTGAACGAACTTAGCTGAACGAACTTAGCTGAACGAACTTAGCTGAACGAACTTAGCTGAACGAACTTAGCTGAACGAACTTAGCTGAACGAACTTAGCTGAACGAATTAGTGAGAACTTGTTGTCGACGGATAATGATGATGGGAAACATAATCCTCCCGAAAACACTAATTTGGGTCAGAAAAAGTCGAATCATCATCAGCCGACTCCGACAGTAGATGAAGAATGTGGTAACCCTTTGTATGGGGCGGAGGGGAAGGCTGAGGGTCCAAAAAACAATTCTACCAGTTCTACTACTGAGAAGGTGGAACGTGGTGAAGATGGGGAAGTGGAAGGTAGCATGGATGATAACTCTGAATTTGTTAAACAGCATGTGAATGATGGGAATTTAGGTGGTGGTTTTAATACTACCAATGAAACTCCTAGTTTTTCCGTGAATGGCGATGGTGTTGGTGATGGGATTCATCAATCTGTACCACCAGTTGCAAAGGAGGTGCAGCCTGAAAAGGTGAACCAGTCTGATCCTCCGGTAGTTAATATCCCTTGTTCGTATGCAAAGGCGGTGCGATCTGATGTGAATAATAAACCAAAAGTTAATTTCCGTTCTTTGAGTGTGGAAGTTAGTGTTGAAGGCATTGATTTGATTATTCCTAAAGAAGCTATTATGTCAGCAAATAGCAAATATGCTAATACTTTGGTTGGATATTTTCTTGGAAAAAGACTTGCTTTCCCCGTTGTTGAAAACTACGTGAAGAACGCTTGGGCTAAATATGGGTTTCAGCGTCTTATGATGAATGCATCCGGTTTCTTTTTCTTCAAATTTGAGGAGAAATCTGGTATGGAGAAAGTGTTAGAACAAGGACCATGGTTAATTCGCTCAGTTCCTCTTTTCCTTAATATTTGGACTCCTGATTTTAGTATGTCCGACATTAAGAAGGTCCCGGTTTGGGTAAAGATGCATAATGTACCTTTGGTTATATTTAATGAAGATGGTCTAAGCATGCTTGCGACCAAGCTTGGAACACCAGTTGCTCTGGATGATTATACGAATTCCATGTGCATTAATGCATGGGGTCGTAGTAGTTATGCTCAGGCTCTTATTGAATTGGATGCAGATAATGAGCTAAAATCTGAGCTGACTGTTGGAATTCCTAATATGGTTAGTGATGGTTTTTCAAAACACGCTATTAACATTGAGTACCAATGGAAACCTCCTCATTGTTCGACTTGCAAGGTGTTTAATCATGCAAGCGACCAATGCCCAAAAATGCCTAAAAAGGTCATACCAATTCCTAAAAAGGGTACACCAGAGGTGCACAGTGATGGTTTCCAGCTAGTTGGCAAAAAAAATGGTTCAAGGCAAGGATTTCCGGTCCAAAATCAGAAGAATAAGTTCGTATATCGGCCCGTGGTGAAACCAAAAATGAGTACTGATCAAGCAAGCACCTCTAAAGGGCAGATTCCAACCAAGAATTCGTTTGGAGTCTTGGTAGATGAAGATGGACAAAAAGGAGATGACCCGTTATCTGATTATGGGACTAAACAAAGTGTACCTGTACTTCGGGAAGCCACAGAAAATGAAAGGGCTGAAAAGGCTGCGAAATTAAAGGCAACGATGGATGCGGCTTTTTCTGCTGATTCTGATAATGATGAAGTCGATGATGATTATGTGGAAAATATCTATGATGAATCTGATGATTTTATGGCTGCACATACGAAGCCTAAGTCCACTTCTGAGGGGGCAAGCACTCCCGGTATGCACGGTTTTAATGGGTAGTATAGCTGCATGGAATATTAGGGGTTTGAACCGACCCCTCAAACAGAAAGAGGTTCGGCAGGGGGTAAGTGAAAATAATCTTAATGTTTGTGCTATCTTGGAATCCCATGTACATATTTCTAGTCTTATGGATGTGTGCAAAAGGGTGTTTAAAACCTGGGATTGGTCTTCTAATGCTTCGTCCTGTAGTAAGGGTACGAGGATTATTCTGGGGTGGAATTCTGAGGTTGTGGATGTTATGGTTTTGTCACATACGGATCAAGTCATACATATTCAGATTATATACAAGTTAGATCGAAAGGCTTTCTATTGTTCATTTGTATATGCGGACAACTATTATGTTCATAGAAGATTATTATGGGATAATCTCTGTACACATCAGCATTTTATACAAGGAAAACCGTGGGTGTTGTTGGGAGACTTTAACTCAGCGCTTAATTTGGAGGATAGCTTCTCTAGTTCTTCCAAAATTGATGTTGGTATGCGTGATTTTAAGGAGTGTATACAACAAATTGATGTAATGGATATTAACTCTTCCGGATTCCATTTTACATGGACTCAAAAACCCAAGCATGGAACGGGAACATTGAAGAAAATTGATAGAATCATGGGAAACGTTCAGTTTTGTGATGAATTTCAAGCCGCTCATGCCATCTTCCAACCCTATAGAATCTCGGATCATACCCCATGTGTCTTGAAACTTCCTAATGTTACTAGGCAAAGACCCAAACCATTCAAATTTGCTAACTTCCTAGTTCATAAGAAGGCTTTTGCTGAAATGGTTAAAACTCATTGGGATACTCCTTTTACTGGATGCAAGATGTACAGATTAGTGAAAAAGCTAAGACTTTTGAAACATCCGATCCGAAGTATGCTCTTTAGGCAAGGAAATCTGCATAATAAGGTAGCTTCGTCTTGAGCTTGATAGCCTCCAAATAGCTATCGAGGCTGATCCCTCTGATAAAGAATTAAGAAACCAGGAGATTGCTGCACTTTATGATTTTAAAGAGGCGGTTTGATGAAGAACGCTTCTTAAAACAAAAAGCCAAGATTGAATGTTAGAGGTGGGTGACTCTAATACTTTGTACTTTCACAACTCTGTTAAAGCAAGATCTCACAGGAGCCGGATAGAGAAGATTCAAGACGTTAATGGAGTTGATCATGAAGGGGGTGGTGTGGCTACTGCGCTTGTGAAACATTATGAAGACTTCCTGGAAACTGAAGGGCCTCCATCTTGTTTTAATCCTAATGAAGTTTTCAGAAGAACTATTAGTAGGCAAAAAGCGGATTATATGGTTCGAGCGATCACTGATGCTGTGAATTAAAGAAGCTATGTTCTCAATTGATGAAAATAAAGCCCCGGGTCCTGATGGGTATACCTCGCTCTTCTTTATGAAGACTTGGGATATAACGGGAAAGGAGGTATGTCTTGCCATTCATGATTTCTTTAAGACTGGCAAAATTTTGAAAGAAATCAACCATACCTTCTTAGCATTGATTCCGAAAGTGTCCACTCCTAATAGAGTTACAGATTATCGCCCAATTTCTTGCTGCAATACAATATATAAATGCATTAGTAAAATTATTACTAATCGCATTAAGGATGGGTTGGACGATATTGTGGATATTAATCAATCCGCATTCATTCCGGGTAGGCTTATATCGGATAATATTCTTCTAACTCAAGAATTAATGCATAATTATCATCGTAAGATTGGCCTCCCACGATGTGCTGCTAAGGTTGACATTCAGAAAGCATATGATACTGTTAATTGGATCTTCTTAAGAGCAACATTAATTGGTTTTGGATTCAATCCGACTATGGTACATTGGATCATGTCTTGTGTTACCAGTGTTTCTTTTTCTATCAGCCTGCATGGTAATATTCATGGTCATTTCCAAGGAAGACGAGGCCTTAGACAGGGTGATCCCATGTCCCCATATCTCTTTACTATGGTTATGGAGGTGTTAACTCTGATGTTACACAAATCTGTGCAACATTCTCCGGGCTTCAGGTTTCATAACTTGTGTGGAGAACAACGAATTATTAACATTTGTTTTGCAGATGATCTCTTTCTCTTTGGCCGAGGTGATCTTGCTTCAGCCAAAGCTATTATGGACGGGCTTATGGAGTTTTCTAATGCCTCAGGACTTATGCCTAGTCTAGCTAAAAGCACGGCTTTCTTTTGTAATGTTCCTGATCGTATTAAGAGGGCTATTTTGGAGATCCTCCCATTTGAAGAAGGCTCTCTTCCGGTTCGTTACCTTGGTGTTCCACTTATTTCTTCTAGACTTTTACACAAAGATTGCACAATTTTGGTTGAAAGGATGGAGGCTAGAATAAGTGATTGGAAGAACAAGTCTCTTTCGTTTGCTGGCAGGTTACAATTAATTAATTCAGTTCTCTCTTCCATGCATATTTATTGGGCTTCAGTTTTCATTCTCCCTGCTAGTATCATTTCTGATTTGGAAAAGAAGATGCGGGCTTTTTTATGGACTCAAGGTCCCATGAGCAAAGGTAAAGCTAAGGTGGCATGGAAGGATTGTTGCCTTCCTAAGTATGAGGGAGGAATTGGAATTAAAAGAATTTGTGATGTTAACAAAGCTCTTATGACTTCTCATGTATGGAGTATCTTGAATAATCGAAAGTCTCTTTGGGTTCAGTGGATTAATGTGCATAAACTCAAGGGAAGAAATTTCTGGGATGTCCCTTTGAAAGCTGGCTCAACATGGGGATGGTGTAAGCTTCTTCAATTGCGAGAAGTAATCCGACCACATATTAAGTATCTGATAGGGGATGGGTGTACTACTTCAGCTTGGTTTGATAATTGGGCTTCTATTGGCCCTTTATGTAAGTTTATTACATATAGAGAGATGACTAGAGCGGGATTTCGTCTTGATGCAACTGTTAATGATGTTCTAACTAATGGACGCTGGAAATGGCCAATTGCCTGGTTTGATCTATTTCCAGTGCTTATAAATGTTACTCCTCCTGTTCTTCGTCCTGCTGTTTCTGATGTAATTACTTGGTTCGATAATAATGGGAAGGAAACTGTTGTTCTCTTTCTTCGTCTTTCGTTCTCGCCCTGCTGTTTTGATGTATTAC
>CM067171.1:118643242-118657728 GCA_034093135.1 Erigeron breviscapus | reverse complement strand
TACATGATATAACTAGCAAAATTTAAGAACTATGCCCTCGGCATGCTTATTGAGCTTTCTTTTTGACAAAGCCTTTGTTAAAGGATCTGCTAAGTTACAATCTGTGTGAACTTTGAGTAATTTGATTTCACGCGATTCGATTTGCTCACGAACATAGTGATATCTTCTCTGGTAATGTCTGGCACCTTTCTGAACTCCAGGTTCATTGGCAATGATAATTGCTCCCGAATTATCACAGTACAGATCCATAGGTGAGTTATTTGAGGGCATCACGTCAAGCCCAGAAATAAACTTTCTGATCCAGACAGCTTCCATGGCGGCATCCGAGCGGCAATATACTCAGACTCTGTAGCAGACATAGCAACTGTAGATTGTTTCTTGCTCTTCCAATCCACCGCGCCTCCATTTAAAACGAAGACATATCCCGACTGAGATTTTGTATCATCTTTATCAGTCTGAAATCCAGCATCACAGTATCCAGTTACTTTGAGCTCTGCATCGGGATTTCCTCCATACACCAAGAATAATTCTTTAGTAGCACGCATGTACTTAAGAATATTCTTTACAGCAGTCCAATGATCCTCTCCAGGATTTTGCTGATAGCGGCTAACTATATTTTGCGCGAACGCAATGTCAGGTCTAGTGCATCTTACCGCATACATGATAGATCCCACATCCGAAGCATAAGGAATTCTTTTCATACGCTCCACCTCTTCAGGTGTAGAAGCACCGTTCTTGCTAAATAAATTAAGTCCTTCAAGATCTTATCTATATAAGCACTTTGACTTAATCCAATCAACCGTTTACCCTATCTCTATAGATCTTGATTCCAAGAATGAATGCCACTTCAACCCAAGTCTTTCATAGCAAAACACTTTCCAAGATGAGATCTAACATCTTGCAATATTGGAATGTGATTTCCTATTATCAATATGTCATCTACATATAAGACAAGGAAAGTAACATTACTCCCACTAGCTTTGCGATATACACATGGCTCATCAGGATTTTGAGCAAAACCAAACTTTTTGATCTCCTCATCAAACCTTTTATTCCAACTCCTTGATGCTTGCTTCAATCCATAAATGACCTTTGAAGTTTGCATACTTTGTCGGGATGTTTCGGATCGACAAAACCTTCTGGTTGTACCATATAGACTTCCTCGTATAAAACCATTCAAGAAAGCGGTTTTGAGCATCCATTTGCCATATCTCAAAGTCATAGTACGCTGCTATGGCTAAGATGATCCTAATAGCTCTAATGTCCGCAACGGAGAAAAGGTTTCCTCATAGTCAACTCCGTAAAGCTGAGTATAGCCTTTTGCCACAAGACGAGCTTAATAGGTGTGTACATTTCCATCCATGTCGGTCTTCTTCTTGAAGATCCATTTACACCCAACGGTTATACCATTTGGTGGAAGATCAACCAAGCTCCAGACTTGATTATCTTTCATGGATTTCATTTCCACATTCGCAGCTTCAAGCCATTTGTCAGATTCTTGGATCTGATAATGCAGCTTTGAAATTAGGAGGTTCATTTAAGTCTCCTAATACGTGTTCTTCAGACTCAACCATAAGATTTAATCTTTCACGAGCACGTATTGTCCTTGAGGACCTACGAATTGGAATCGCTTCATCTTCAACTTGAAGTTCATGAGATTCATCTCTTTGAACATTTCCCCCCCAAGTTGATGATTGCTAGTATTTTCAGAAGTTGACACATCTTTCTTGAGCTCATCAAGCTCAACAATCCTCCCACTGTCTTCTTGAGTGATGAGATTTTTTTCAAAGAACTCAGCATATCGAGCAACTTTTACAGTGTTTTCGGTAGGAAGGTAGAAGTAGTAACCCATCGTTTCCTTTGGGTATCCTACAAAGATGCACTTAACAGATCTAGACTCAAGTTTGTCAGGCGTATCTCGTTTCACAAGTGCCTCACAACCCAGACCTTTAAGTAAGACAAATTGGGAACACTCCCATGCCACAATTCATGCGGTGTCTTGTCAACCTTCTTGGTTGGAACCATATTGAGAATGCGTGCAGCAGTCTCTAGAGCATAATCCCAAAATGAAAATGGGAGAGTTTTAAGGTTCATCATTGATCTCACCATGTCTAGCAAGGTTCGATTTCTCCTCTCAGATATACAATTATGCTGTGGAGTATATGGAGGAGTAAGCTGTTGAATAATTCCACAAGCTTTTAGATAATCCTTAAACTCTTGGCTTAAGTATTCACCACCTCGATCCGAACGAAGAATCTTGATGGTTCTACTGAGTTGATTCTCTACTTCACTTTTAAATTCCTTGAATGTTTCAAAGACTTCATTTTTATGTTTAAGCAAGTAAACATAACCATAACGACTGAAATCATCCGTAAAAGTGATGAAGTAGCTAGCACCTTTCCTTGACACATGTCTAAATGGGCCACATACATCGGTATGTATTAGTCTAAGTAGCTCTTTAGCCCTCTCCGGTTTATGCGGAAAAGGTTTTCTTGTCATCTTGCCGGAAACACAAGACACGCATTTTTCAAATGATTCATCATTTGTTTGTAAGATTCCATCTCTTTGAAGCCTTTCAATGCGTTTCTTGCCAACATGAGCAAGACGACAATGCCAAAGATAAGTCGAGTCCAAATTGGCTTGACTCGTTTGCTAACATTATACATTGAATTATTATTTGAATCACAACCATGCATATCAATTTCATAAATACCATCACAAGCAATAGCATTAAAATAATGAACATTATTTCGAGAAACTGAAATACCATAATCATTAAAAACATTAATGAATCCGTTGTTTTTCAACAAAGAAACTGAAATGACACCTCTAGTAATAGATGGTGCATAATGACAATTGTCTAAAACAATAACTAAACCAGTAGGTAAAACTAAATGATAGTCGCCTATTTCTTCTACAGCTGCCGGTAGGCCATTTCCCACGAACAGTTGTAAAGATCCTGGCTTCAGTTTCTTTCTCCTTCTAAGCCCCTGTAAAGAATTACAGATATGAGTTCCACACCCGGTGTCATAAACCCATGAATTACGCTTAGAAAAGGAATATAATTCAATTATGAAGATACCTGAAGTACTGGCAGAACCAGTTTGCTTCTTCTTCGCATTCAACTCAGCTAGATATTTAGAACAATTCCTCTTCCAGTGTCCCACTTCATTGCAGTGATAACAAGCCTGGTCTTTACCCGGATGTTCCTTTTTCGCTGGAGGGGTCTTCTTAGGTTTAGGAGTAGTAGCAACTTGCTTTCCTTTACCTTCATTCTTGCCCTTAGCTTTTGGTTGTTTCCCTTTCCGGATCTTTCCCCCCTTGATCGTGAGAACTTGGGGTGTAGCAGACTTCTTTGGAAGCTTCTTTTCATACTCATTCGCATGGCATGAAGTTCAGCAATGGTTTTATTCATGCTATGCATATTGTAATTGCGTACAAATTCCTCAAAGTCCTTAGATAAAGACTTGAGAATCATGCCAATAGCAATAGGCTGAGGATAAGCATAATTCAACCTTTCCAATTGCTCAAAGTACCTTTTCATCTGAAGTACATGAGGACTAACCGGTGTTCCTTGCTCGTGTCGCAAGTCATGAAGTGTGTCAACTAGGTCAAACAACTCCACTCCAGCTTGCTTTTCGTACAAAGACTTGAGTTCTTTGATCATATCACATGGAAAATAATTCTCAAATTGCTTTTGAAGTTCGGGAACCATACTCCCTAGCATCAAACAAGCAACCTCATTATGTCTATCGTACGCAGCAGTGTATGCAGCCAACTCTTCAGTTGTAGCATTGGCTCCCGGAACAACGGGTGTCTGCTCTTCAAGGACTTGATATTTCTTCTCGGCTCTTAGAACTATTCTCAGCTGACGAAACCAGTCATTGAAGTTTGGTCCAGAAAGTCTTTCTCTTTCTAGCATCGACCTGAAAGCCGATTGGTGTATGTTTTGAGAAGGATTTGTTGTTGCCATCTACAAAACAGACAAAAGTTCAATTATCGGTATTTTCGATAATAATCCTTAAGAAATATAATTTACCCATGTTAAATTCATTTAACAATTAATTTCATTAAGGCTAGGATCCAATTGACATACAATCATTTCATCTGTTGATCAGCTAGAAATGACGTACTCAAAAGGTAATCGACGATCAATAATTGCATCATGCAATTCCTAGAGTTTATGGAACTTACAACAACACTTTAAAGGGGTGTTAAGTGTTTTGTAAACATGTTTTGTTCCATCTTATGCCACGGGTCAAGGATCTCACCTCTTAACTCGCTTTAAGTCGCCCAATTAAGAACATGTAAATAGTCCACCACCGGTCTCACGGTGGAGTGGTAATCTACCTTGAAGAGATACAATTCGCCTACGGTCTCACGTAGGAGCGAAAAGCACTGGCAAGTGTTCTTAGCAAAGTGGGTGGCAATGACTTAACTTTGAATAGGTAATGCATTTGATGTGAATCAAAAGTTTATGTATGAAGACTCATGCAAATCTTCATAACATAATATTTAATAAAATCATTTGTATAGTCTTAACAACACAAGAGAGCTCGGTAGCTCCATTTGAACGCACAAAGAAGCGCAAGGGCAAAGGTTTGTGATGAACGCAATTAAAAACCCGCCCTTTTAGGAGGCTAGCGCACTCCGACTTATACCTCTCTTAGAGTTTGTTCAAATGGGTGAGCCGGTGTATCTCAAGGTTGTAAGACTCCAATTTTATTAAAAAATCTCTATTTCGATAATTCTTAGTCAAGTTTATTTTTTCCAAGAAACAATTTTGCATCACCTTTATACCTCAATAAATACGCAAAATAATAAACTTACTAACTATTAACAATTAATTACGCAACGAGTTAAGGTGGGCCACCTAAACATGGTCACTATGGTTCATGCATATGTCTAAGTCGGCTCCCCCCTCCGAAGAAGAGGACCACATACATCAAGTTGCCTTGATTGCGTAAGCCTTTAAACAACTTAATTAACAAGTAATTCACATAAACATGCTGACTGGAAATTTCCAGTAGCTTCACGACCTGTTTAGACCTGTTTCTGGTCAGAATCAAGCTTCGACCAGAACTACAAAGTTGTAGCCCTATGTGTTGGGCATCTACAGTCCAAATTTAAGCTTCTAACTCATTACGGTTTAAAAGATATGAATTTTTTAGTGAACTGTCGCAAAGCAGAAAAATCACACGAAAAATTCACATAGTCACACAATTAACCCTAATTATTGGACTATCTTGCTTAGCTTTTTATATCTAAATATCCAAGTAATAATCACAAGTAATTTTGCATGAATTCCTTGTGATTTTACTTCTATTTAACAACTTTAAATAACAAGATACACAACATGCAATTTATATCTAATAAACATGTCAATTCACAAACTCAAAACTTGCTTAGAGGGTTTCAATTAACCATTAAATTAGGTTGAATTAATTAAACAAAAACCCTAATTTTTATTTAATTAAAACCGATTTAATTAATTAAAATAAATAAAAAAAACAATTTTAATATTTAATAATTAATTAAATTCGAACCAACCCTAAACCCCCTTCAAGTTTTGATCTTTGTAACTAATAGATCACATATGTGGCTCGTGATACCACTGTTAGAATATGAGCACATAAACAAATAACAATTCACGAGTACGCAGCGGAAAGATCGTATATGTAATCACATTAATTAACAAAGAGAGAATTGAAACGTGTACCTTTGCGCAAAGCTTCCAATAATATTATTAATAATAAGATTATTATTATTTAGGGTTTAAAGTAAAACCCCTCTACGATCGCACACTAGACACCCCTATACCGTATGCTAGTACCCAAATCACGATCAACAACCCTTTGTTTAAACCCTTGAAGTCGAAAACCACAAAACCCAAAACCCTTTTTGTGTGTGAGGTTCGGCCGAACCAAAGAGGGAGAGGAGAGAAAACCTACAACTAATTGTATTGTGTAATTGTATGAAACCCTTTAATTAGCCTTATTTATAGGCTAATATGTAAGGGTTTTAACCTTGATGGACAAGTAATCTCAAGGCTTTCCAAGCCTTAAAATTTCGGCCCCCCTCCTAGTGGAATTAGGAAACAACTCTAATTCCTAATTTCACTTTTACACCTCCTCTTTTAATTAATTAAACACTATTAAACATTTAATTTAGTTTAATTAATCATTTCGTGATTATATTAATTAATATATTACTTTAATATACTAATTAATAATATAGAGTTACCGTGTCATTTCGTGTGACCCCGTAGACTTAAATTATTTCCGGACATGCGTTTATTATAACGTGATCACATACCAACAACTCCCACTTGAGCATGTTATACAGTTATCTCAAATATAGTAGTGGTATGTTTGATCACCGGTGTCAAACTGGGTGGGCAGAGATGGGCTATGATGATCAAAATGCTATAGAATAGTGTAAGTTAAAGAGACTCTGCTAGCCTGCTAGGTGAGCATATATAACGATTGACTCTAAAAATCTTCTATGAGTACATTATCCATGAAAAGAACCATGTTATAATGATTTGTGTTAAAATATGGCTCATGTATTCAAATTGGTCTTCTACTCATGTTCATAGTCTTATGCGTAAAGCCAAAGTTAAATTACCATAGCTTGATAGAACTTCTAAACAACTAAAGAGTTGCAGGGGACGAAAGCTCAAAAGGCAAAACTGTAAAAGAAGCAATCCAATCACTTACAACACAAGTAACATGAACATCTCATTTTTTACATACATTGTTCTTTTATTGTACAATAATGGGCCAGTTTTATGTTTTGGCTCATGTATGGGGCTCAAACTTCTTTTAGTACTTGCTGCTTGTGTTCGTTTTTTCTAATTAGGATTCAAATTATTTATATTGTTCCACCTGAACCTGTTTATGACATTTATAAGAGAGGATTTTTATACAAGTACATCCAGTCTTTATCAGCCCTTGCGGATTTTGACTTCCTTCTTTCTATTGGACCGAATAAACCGTTACAGTTGACTCAAGAAAATCGGCCAATATGGGTGAGGAGATTGTAATCAGATTTGAAAGGATGGTAGCCCTTTTGGTATGTGGAGTCTTCATAAGAAAAGCTCCTACACTTCCTGATGGTTTAATATATATTGATATAGTATGACTAGTCATTGTACCCGCGCTTTGCTGCGGAACACGCTTTTTACACGACAAAGTTTTAGATACGAACAATATATATGGTAGTATTAGTTTAATATAAATTCATTTATGCAAAATTTTCAAACTCACATTTAAAAAAAGGCAAAAGAATACGTAGCAATATTAAAAATAACGTATAAGAACAATAAAATTTATAAGACGTATAAAACATAAAATAAAACAATAAATATCTTAGTGCAAATAATGACACTCTGACGATGGTGATGTAATATAGTTTCTTGCTTTAAATGTTACATAAAAGTAAAACGTAAGATGATGAAAACTATTATATCTTAAAAAACGTTATATATATAACGAAACATGAGACAATAATCAAAACCAGATGTTTAAAGGATGAATACGTAAATGTGTAAACGTAGTTTGATATAAATATGAAAATTCAAAAGTTTAGTGTCAAAAGTTCAAATCGAAATTTTTGATGAGGGTAAAAGTTAGAAGATAGAACCTTTGAAAAGAGTCAAAAGTCAAAAAGTTATATTATGATGGGGTTAAAAGTCAAAAGATATAAACTTAAGGGGGTGAAAGTATAAGTTGGCTAAAGTATAAGAGTGTTTTTTTTTTGAACAGCGAGTTAGTAGTTAGTAGTTAGCAGTTAGCATTCGAAACACCACAGTGACATCCAATTGGGCAGTATGCGGTGCTCGAACCACGCATGCCTGGGATGAAACCCAGGACTCTCGAAAACCCCCTAATAATCCACTCCTACAAATGTAGGAAGTGAGATTCGAACCCTGGTGGATTTTCCAAGGTCAAAGACCTTACCATGGGCACCAACCCATTGGCAAAAGTATAAGAGTATTGTACCTCATGCAAAAACACTTGTACAATTAATGTTAGTTTTAAGTCAAAAATTATATTATGATGGGGTTAAAACTCAAAAGATATAAACTTAAGGGGGTGAAAGTATAAGTTGGCTAAAGTATAAGAGTGTTTTATGCATTATAGTTAAGTAAAGATAAAAATTATTATGATGGGGTTAAAACTCAAAAGATATAAACTTAAGGGGGTGAAAGTATAAGTTGGCTAAAGTATAAGAGTGTTTTATGCATTATAGTTAAGTAAAGATGGTGTTTGTACCTTATATATATGCATATTTGGTTGTAAGAAATAGGTTGGTTTTTAGTATATAGGTAAATAAATGTGTTTGAAGTTGTGACGTGTGATTTGAACTTGACTTTCTTCGATTTACCTGGAGACAATGATGTGGAACATTATTTTGCAAAATGTCAAACTTTGCAACTGATATGAAAGTCCCTTTCGGTTCATGTATGCAGCTGATATACAATCCCTTCGGTTACAAATATATACATTTAAGTTCGATATAAAACTGAAAAAAAGATAGATTATCAATATTGAGAGATCGATTAGCTCTCCACATCGATCAATCAACTCTTTCATAGTCTACTTTTGAGAGGTAAACCAACTCTCCTACTTGATAACCAGATAACCAGTAATAATTTACATGATAATTATTGGTGCCCTAATGAGATTTCCTAATAACTCAAAATCCTAACTTAATGAACAAGTAACTGTACAATTATAATAAACTAATAAAAACGACACTTAACCCCTTTGACTTTCTGCGTCGTATGCTAAAAACTTCAGCAACATGTTTGAAGTTGAAAGAGCCATCTTGCATTGCTAGACTAACTTGCAGATCAAATCTAGAATCAACAATGAGTTGCATGTTTTCTCAGGCCATTAGCAAATCTTCAAGATCATTGATATTGAGCATTCCAAGAGCATGACGAACATCGTCCAGTGTCACGTGATCATCTCCTATGAACATATCAGACAATATTACAATCAATGAACATAAGAGGCATCAATAAGTAATGGAAACTTAGTTTTGTAGCCAACCTCTAGAAAGAGCAATTATCTTAGATTCCACAGCTATGCATTTAATCTCAGCCCAAACTAGGCCATGAGTTCGTGAAGCAACAAGGTTGCAAATCGCTTCTTTGTCTTCCTCCCTAGCAACCATATTTAAATGTATACCCGTAATCTTTCTCCTGCTATCTTCATCTGGTAAACCCACGTGCACTTTCTTGAAGAATTGAAAAGAACTAACCAAAGAGAGATCTAGTGTCTTGGGTTTGTTAGTAGAAACTATAATCATCACCATGCTTCCATCCTCATTGCAGCTCTCTATCTCCAAGTCAAGCTATCACATTAAGAAAAGAATGAAACAAATTGCACATGGAAATATTATAAAGTTGTAAGAATGTTATACGTTAACATTTCAAGGGAAGAAATTATGTAACTGTTTTAAGACAAGTATTAGCTGGAGCCAAATCAAAGTGGATTAAAATATGGCAGCTATTTCTTTACGGCAGAAGAAACCAATAGGGTCTGGGATGTCAAGAAACGAATATAAAGGGAAGAGAAAACAAAAGTAATAAAGTGTTATCAACGATGGCTCATTTTTCTCTCTTAGTCTCTTGTGAGAAACGAATAAAACTATATACTTCTTCGAAGTGTAAACTACACGTTAAGAACCACTGGATTTGAATGTCTTCGCACTAAGAAGTATTAGCATGAGCACTAGCCAACCAATACAAACAATCAAATAGCAATCCGCTTCCCAAACTAGTAACACTGAGATACAATCCTAATTATATCGAAAAACCTATAACAACCAACCACTAAACATGATTAAAAAAAATGGAAAATTATTGATATGAAAATGCTTCATTCACGGCTTGTTCTAGAATAGCTAGAAGACAACAAAGTAAAAAGGGCAAGACAAAGTCGATTTTTTAACAGCAATAGCCTATAAAGCCAAATAGCTACAAGGAACATGAGATTCCCATAAGACTATTGATCTTAAACATTGCTAAGGTTTAGGAATGACAATTTGATTGTGCCCAAACCAACCAAAGCACACACAAAATCCAAGAATAATCCAACCAAACCAGACACATTTAGTTAATAATGCCAAATGTTAGACACTTGACTATGGCCCGGAATGCTTGGGTAAAAGAAAACCAGACCCGGTTATCTTAATATTAGTTCCATACTTATATAGAAAAGCAGAACAGAAACAACTAAGAATGAGATAGAGAATGTTAAGTTAGCAGAAGCTGCAGAAAACTAGTGAATCTCAATGTTAACCAACGGTTAAACAATTTAATAGACCCGGCATTCAAGTTGATTAAACACATACATGAAAAATATGATCAGAATGAACATCCCTTTAAATGGTGGCCAGTGGGGGTCGCGACAAGATGGCAAAGGATTAATGGAAAGGTGACTAGAAATGAAGTAAGGCTTTTGAGATTGACAGTGTGAGACAATGAAAGAGAAGGGCGAGGGGGCGGAATTTTCAAAATTTTCATTTTAGGCAATGCCACAATCTAGAAAACTGAAATACAACTATCTTCTTTCTATTTTAAGATTGTAATGGGTTGAAAAGTCAAAAATTAGCACGGCAATTCAGCCCAACCCCGGCTCATAGCTAAGCAGGTTACACCGAGCTAACCTATTTATTGCCAATGCCCAAACACAGTTGGGTGCAACCCTTACCCCTTCCTTTTGTATCATGTCATTGTGACTTGTGAGTCAATAGGAAAATTCAGCCTAGTGATCATTGTAATTATTTATCACTAAATTTAAACTACTTTTACCTGATGTAAAGTTGGGTCAGATTCACACGTTCCTTTCCTTGTAATAATGTCTACATCTTCAATAAAGACAATGGATGGTGCATATGCCCTTGCTTCAGCAAAAAGGCTTTTAATCCCAACAGATCCAGTGCCATCCTTAGCAATATCCATAGCTGAAACGGGGAAAAAAGATACTCCAGCTTCTCGAGCTAGTGCATGGACCAATGTAGTTTTCCCTGTTCCTTGAGAACCATAAAGCAGAACACCATTAGGTAAATCCGGCCGGAGTTTCTTATTACTCTTTTCTTGTAGTATTTAGCATATATTACAAACTTTCAATCACGCAGGCAAGATTAAGTGGAGAAAACCAGAACTGAAGCCAATGACATGGAAAAGTATAAGCATGTTCAAGGACTAGATGAAAATTACCGGTCGAAATTCCATTCTTGTAGAATCAACACCCACTAACTCATCAAATGAAACATTTCTTGGTTCTTTCTTTTTCGATGGAAGAATAGTTTTTACTGTAAAAAATAATGTGTATAAAACCAAGACACAATTGCAGGTAGCTTTTGAAATGGTAGACAAGGCATTCTTTGTTTGTCCCAAAAAAAGCATCCAAATAGTCTCCAATTTGGGAACATGTTGTTTTGATACTCTGGAGTCATAGCCTGTAAACGAAAAGCATTCAAATCGAACTTATCTATAGTAAATTATAACCTATATAATTAAAGATTGCAATTTCATGCTAAAGTCAAATCAAATAAATTAACACTGGTTTGAAAACAATCCAAAATAAAGTAAAACTAAAGAACCTGAGCCATCCATTTAACAATAGCATAGATAGAAAACAAATTCATGCAATTAGTATTCAAAGCTTGAGAAGCAGCGAAGACATAGAGTCCTGAGAAAGAAGATTCTAATAAACTACTCTCTCTTAATAAAGATTTGGAATGGCGGAGAAATCCTAACCATGTGTGACCTTTGGGCACCAACTCGCCCTTTCTAAAGGCCACCTGTCTTTGGATAGTACCCTATGGAGTGATCCAGGATGCGAACCCGTTACCTATCTCTAGAAGTCCTGCATAGTAGCCCCACAAAGCATTTGCAGTGGGGGACTAAAGCTAGCTGCCAACCGGTGTAAACTGCTAAAGGTCGAGTTAGAGTTCTTCACCCACTTTCTATTCATATAACTTCTTTTTTTTGTTATTGCATTTCAGCTTTAGTTGAGATTGGTGAATCCAAATTGTGCAGCCATAAAACAAGTGTGATAGCCATATGTGTATAAGAGAAAGGATTGAAGAAAGAATTAAAAGAAATGCATACCAGTTATAGTCTCCGCAAGATTCTCCACAATAGTGCAATGACTTTGAAAGGTCAGAGATCTAGGAATTTGCTACAAAACAACCCCAACAGAACAACACAATCAATACTGATTTTAAGCTTTGTATAAAAAATCTGAACTCAAGTTTAACATAAAGCCATCTCCAAGATGACTCGGTGGTTATTTGTCAGAATAGACCCAATCTTTTAGAACCGCACAGGACCTCAAACGGTTCAACCAACCATATACCATACCAAAAGAAATGGCCCTAGAAAAATATATATTTAAAGCAGAAGGAAATGTATCATAAACAAGCATGTAGCCTGTCCTGCACCCTCAATACAAACAAATATTAAAATATTTGAATGTGAGGTTCCCCATCTAAGCTTAGATGGGGAACAACCCCATATTCACTTTTCCCTATATATATATAGGGTAACATTGGTAGAACTAATCCCAAGAGGTGAATCTCAACCACTTAATAATCACCTGATTATCTCAAGTTTGCCTTTGAAGACTTGAACCCAGGATGATGTAGTTTTTATACACTTTCTATTTTCTTTTTATTTAATGTAATATATAAAAAAGAGTAATGATATATCAACCTAAAATCAACCTAATAATCAACCTAAAACCTTTATCACATGACAAGTGTAATCCACTTATTCTCTCTTCCAATCTCTTCTTTTGATCATGCCAAGTATCATCATCATGTTCTTAGGTGATCATTAGGTATTTTTTAATAATATAATAATTGTTAAAAAGTAAAATTATGACTTCTCAAATACCATTCGTTTTCTGTGCATTATCGTGATTATCAATTTTTTTAGAACAATAGCACAACCACGGGGCATTTAGTCCAAAAGAAAACAAAACGAATTAAAAAAGAACCGGATCAAATATATGTAGAACAAAATTTGAAAAAAAAAAAAACTAGAAATATATATCAAAGCATAAAAAAATGAAAACACATAGATGAAAAAAATTATTATCCGAAAAAGATAATAGAAAAAAATAAAAACAAAATTTTAAATAAATATTTAATAAAAAAAGAGTTAAATGCAAGAATGGTCCCTGTGGTTTGTCCGTTTTTGCAAATGCAGTCCCTCTCTTGAATTTTTAGCAACGATGGTCCCTGAAGACATGTTTCAGTTGCAACACAGTCCCTCTCTAACGGATCCGTTAATTAATGTCGTTAAGTTTTCCATGTGAGTAGCACGTGAGGGGTATTAATGTCTTTCCACCTACACAAACCTAGGGATGTTCAAAACTATCCATATGTGAACATGTTATCCGAAAATCTGATCCGATTTTCTTTGAAAAGTCGGATATCCTATATTTCAGACTTAAATTCGGATAGTGACTTTTGAAAAAGTTTAAGAATTTCAATATTTTTTTTTTAAATCCGAAAATATCCGAAAATGTCAAAAAAAATCGAAAAAGATTATTTTCAATATCCGAAAATATTCTAAACTTTACGAAAATATCTGAAACTTAGTCTCAATACGAAAATATCTAGGATATTTTTTTTTTTTCTAAAATTCGGATACTTCGGATATCCGAAAACTTCGAATATCCAAAATTTGAATATGTTCGGATATTGAAATCCTTTGTCCGAAATTTTGAATATCCGAAATTTTGGGGGGATATCCAAGTTTCAGCTATCCGATTTTTGGATATTCGAACTTTCGCATAGTGAATTTCAATATCCAAACTTTTCGGATATTCTTGGATATTTTCGAATGCCCGAGATTTTCAAAAATCATTATCCGGATCCGAAATTTAGGATATCTGAAGTTCGAATATCCGACTTTTCAGATAAAATCAGATCGGATTTTCATATTACAGGGTCGGATACGGATACTTTTGAACACCCTATGTTTGTGTAGGTGAAAGGACATTAATACCCCTCACGTGCTACTCACATGGAAAACTTAACGACACTAATTAACGGTCCGTTAGAGAGGGACTGCCGTTGCAACTGAAACATGTCTTCAGGGACCACTGTTGCTAAAAAATCAAGAGAGGGACTGCCGTTGCAAAAAGCGACAAACCACGGGGACCGTTCTTGCATTTAACTCAAAAAAAAAATAAAAATATCATAATATATAAAATAATATGAATGTAACATGTATTTTCGACTGATTATCTTTTTTGGATTTATCCTTTATTTTTTCAAATAACGTCACGTGTCAACTATTACAAAGTCAGCGTCAAACTTTCATGTTGTCATAATCAGGGGCGGATTTAGCTTGGGGGCAATTGCCCCCATTCCAATTTTGGTACTATGTAAATTTTTTTAATTATTTTAAAAATATACTTGCAATGGGAAAAAAAGTACCAAGGGACAAGTAACCA
>CM067171.1:118539335-118642242 GCA_034093135.1 Erigeron breviscapus | reverse complement strand
GTTTTTGGGTTCGATTACAATCAGAGAGAAGAAGAAAAGGGGGAAGTTGATTTTTTTAACTTGTGAGATCTGGAAGATTGAGGATACGGTTTTTATGCAACCAAGGGACACAATATTAGATAAGTTACCTTTACTTTGACTTTTATATATAAAGTGATTGAAGTATTTAATAGTCTAAGTTTAAAAGGATTTCTAAATTATCCATATCAATCAGATATTTTTAGAGTAAACATTTGTGTTGAAAATTTTATACAAAACAAATTTCTTAAAATTTTTGAAGGTAATAACATAAGGGCACAAGTTTTTCTTTAAAATATAAAACAAAGATTGTAAGGACAATTTTGCAAGTTATTTTTCAAAATATTGATTGTTAGTAAGATAAGAAATCCAATTACTCACCTCTAGAACAAAAGCTAGAGAGTCTAACCTTCAAGTTGTCTATTGAAGACTTGAAGAGAAATAGAGAAAAAGAAATGGCAATTAAAAGGAAGGAAATTCTGGCCGAAGTTCTGAAGGTTGAAAAAGAGTTGTTCAGACCAACCACAAAGCCCAAAGTAACTGGAACAAGGTCTGCAAGAAAGAATTCTCGTGATGTTGTCTTTACTTCCCTTAAACCATCTGATGATGCTGCTGAACTTGAAAGAAAACATGAGAAGGATCAGTATGATCATTACATGAATCATTGATCGCATCAGGCCAAAATCATTGATATAGAAGTTACAAAGGCTGATGGATTGAAGTTGTTTGATTTGATTGTAAAAAGAGAAGGTAGGGCAGCTGAAGAATATAATCAAGTTTCAGTTCACGAGTTTGGGATTTCAGAGCATAGGGAGATGATCCAGATTCTGAAGGGGAAGCCGAAATCTGTTTTGATTGGTGCATGGTTATCCAGAATACAACAAAAGATGCAAGCCAAAGTAGAGATTGAAAGCAGATTGTTTGAAGAAGGATCATTCTCCACTGAAAAGGAAACCTACTGAAGCACCTTCTGGTTCAAGGCCTGCCAAGAAGTAGTTCCTTTTTTCAGTTTATCATGTACTTGTAATATATTTACATTTGTAACAAACATTTCAGTTTGTATATATATATGTTGCAAATTGTAACCAATAAGTAGATGGTAAGTTTAAGTTAGAAAAACACAAGTAAAATTTTGAGACATCAATGATCTATAAGATGTACTTAGAGAATTTTTACAACTTAAACAAAAACTTGCATTTCAGACTTACAAACATGTATAGATAGAAGTCTGAGATGCATACACTATTTCAGAACAAATAGGGGGAATTTGTTAGGTCGGAAATCGACCAAGTATAGTTTGTTCAGAAATAGCTTGAAGTTCAGTGAAAACGTTTGTACAGAATTCTGAGCCGTCTCAGAATTACTTCACTGAAGCTTCACTTCAGTTCAGATCAAGATAAATCTGAAGCATTCATTCTGAAGTCAAAGACTGAAGTATGAAGAAAGAGAATCATCTCAGAAGCGAGCAAAGAGTGATTCTACCAGATCGAAGACTGAAGCATCTCAGTGTAAAAGTATTTACAACACTTTACACTGATTACGAGGAAGACTTTTTACTTTACATACCTTTACCCAGTTAATAGATTTATCTATTAATAAAAGGTACAAGGTAAAAGTATAGGTTTGGAACACAGTACTATAAGTCACATCAACTGACTTATATACTCTTCCTAGTACAAGCATGTAAGGAATTAGGTTTAATTCCTTAAATGCTCACAACCACTTTTATACGATCTTGTCCATGTCATCATGAACTTGGTCTATAAATATGAAGTCTTCTCACAACTTGTAAACCGCTTGAAACTTTAGCATTGCAACTTGTGAGATATACTCTAAGTAAACTTACGAGTATTTCCAAGTTATTTAGATCACTTGTTTTTCGGGATTGTTTAGATACTTACACTTGGGTGTTTATCTTTTTTCCGCAACAATCCTTGTATTTGTTTATATATCAATAAATCAAATACATTAGAAAGAAAACAACGTATCTTAATGCTACATACTTGATTACACATATATATATATTTTTATATAGTTTCTGCCATTTAGTTCTTGCATTTTACTTTAAGTCAATTGTTTCTTGTTATCCATATCTGGATCGTAAACTTAATTTGTCCATCAAGATTAGTTGTACTTGCCAGTCGGGTTTAGTTAATCATCTATATTTGGGACTCACATTGACCAGATTAACTCCGCACAGGCAGAGATGGCATACTGCTTGTGGAATGGATTGAGAGTGGATTTTGCCAATATCCTGTATAGAAGCCTGGTACAAAAACTGAAGGGCACCAGGGGACTTTGTATCCCCTTCTCCAGGTTTCTCTCTCTTGTTTTCTACAAATTCTGGGCAGTGAAGCATACTTAAGCACAGATTCACCGTATACTGTCCCAGATTTGTTGAGGAATCTAGACTCTCTAGTATCTGAAGCTGGAGAGGTCGAGATTCCAGATCGAATGCGGCTGGCATTCGCAAAAACTGATGCACCAATCGAAGGTGAGTCAGAAAGACAACCGGGCGGGCCTCAAAATAATGAGGGACCCTCCAGTTCGTCTAATGTTATGGTTGAGGATAGAGCAATTATAACTGAAGCAACCCCAATAACCTCTATCCCTGGTGAAGATACCTCGGTATCTGATCCTCCAACAGATGCACCCAACCAGGAAACTGGGGAAGGTAATCTGGAGACTGACCCATCTGGTCGGCCCTCAGTTACATTCATGGATCTGGACATGAATGTTAATGACGAGGAAATCCTTATTGAATCTTCGGATTCTGAAGGTACTGCTTCAGAATTGGAGATTTTTGATTCTGCTGTACCAGATCAAAACCCTTCATCTCCAGTCTCGCTTCCAGATGCTTCAATTTCACTTTCACCATCCCAAGTAAATGAGCCAACAAATATTCCTTTTCCCACTTATAACTATATGTCTGGAAACAGACGTATGGCACCTTCACCATCTGGGAAATTCTCACTCCTTCGAGAAATGCCACCCCCACCGCCGCCGTTGTTCACACCTGAGCATTCTCAGCATGAACAACACATTGAATTTCCAGTCCTTTCTTCTACCACCACTCCTACTATTTCTTCAACTGCTGCGATGTCAACTAGGGAGACTTCTCTAAGTTTGCCTCCTCCAGTTGCTCCAGTAGAAACTGCTGCTGGTCCAGTGACACCTTCTCCTCCGTCACTGGACAGTCAAGTTGTCTCTGTTCAAGCCGATCTCCAAAACTTCTCACCAGGGTGGAGGAGATTCAAAAGACACTTGACAAAAACATCAAGTCTTTCTCCAGATACCACAAGGATCACTTGACCAATATTAAAGTGGTTGATCTGGGGATTAACAAGTTTCATCAAATGAAGACTTGGTGTTGAAGAAGCTGAATGAGTTGGTCATTGGCTGCAATAATCTGGCAACATCTTTAAAAGAAGCCTTTGACCTCACTCAGTCCAAGGTCACAACCTCAATCTCCAACTTGCTGGGCAACACTGTTAGAACATCTGAAGTGGATTTAAGGGAGATTGAAAAACAGGTAAAAGAATTTGTTGACAAACCTGGGTTGAATGTGACTGAACTTGGGCAGCAGTTAATGACTTCAGTTGGTCAGAAAATAGATGATACGCTGGGTGCTAGAGAACAACAATTGATAGAAAAGGTGATGTCTGAGATCACCAAGCTGGCCACTTCCTCAGGTTGATCTGGCCCCACTCACAAATGAGATCAACCAGTTGAGGGGCAGCATTGATAACTTGAACACCTAGGTATCACTTCATGCTCAGTCTCTGGATAAACTGACAACTGAAGTATAAAGTTTGAAGAAAAAGGATGAAGAGGTGAAGGATAAGGTGGTTTCTGGTCTGGATGAAGATTCCAAGATTTTGAATGAACTAAAAACTGGTCAGGAATAAGTTGCAGCTAATGTTCTGACCCAGTCTAAAGAAGCCAACCACCTATGGAGATCTTTCAGGATGATGTGCACGATATTCAAATAATGCAAGAACATGCAATCGTGGCAGCCTCTTGACCGGTTTCCAGCTCACCATTCTGAATGGGAAGTGATTAGGGCAGGTCTAGATGCTGCCAAGGGGGAAAGAAGTGCAGTTCTTGCACAAACTCAAACTGAAAGTAATCCATCTGGAAGTCAAACAGGTAGGGAAATGATTGTGGCTGCCAGTACTGAAGCTGGTGAGCAAAGAATTGGTGAAACTGGTGATATAAGTGTTAGGGGGAATGTTGTGGATAAAGGAAAAGGTTTGGCATCTGATGTAGCTGCCCAGCCGGCCACTGATGTACCAATGTTAGAAACTGGCAATGCTGATGTACTTCCTCCAGTTTCTGAAAGTGTGAGCAAACAACTGGCTAGACTTGGCAATGAAATTAAAGAAAGAAAGAAAATGAAACAAAGAAACCAAGCTGAAGCCAGAGCACATCTTGCACAGATTAAATTGCTTGATATTAGTGATGCTTATCTTTTGGGAATCACTAAGGAGGAGTATGCCAAAGTAAAGAATGATCTCAGGATAGTTGACATGTTGAAAGAAATGCTTGATGTTGAATTAGACAGACACTATCCTGATGATGAAGCTGAATTGATGCCAAAAGTTTGAATATATCAGTGGATAAGGCAAAGGAGAACAGGGCCAGTGGGATTTTGAAAAGGATCGAAAATGTAAAGAAGGTTGTGAAAAAGGTTTTGAATCCACCAAGAAGGAACCCTCAACCAAGAAGACCACTGACTAGAGATGCTGACCTTAGTACATTCATAGAACCAACTGGTGAGGTATCGAATGATGACATCAAGTCTGCTGTACTGGCTGCTGGAGCTGGGAGTATTAAAATATCAAATGAATCTGAAGCAAGAAGCTATTACTCCCAGATCATGGCAACCAGAAGACATAGTGGGACTATCAATGGTGTTAATGTAACAATTAAGCCAGGCACCAAGTACTTTCACGTTGAAGTTAGTTATACCAAAGGGCCACTGGTTAAAACTGATAATCCTGGTGCAATGCAGTATGGGTTCTCGGAATGGGTGGAAATGGTGAACTTTTTGGATGCTAAGGCACAAAAGAATAGGTTTGAGAAAGCTTGGGTGAACTTCTTGAAGGGCAAGATTCAACACAAAGAAAATCTAGAGCTAAAGTTGAATATTGATCCTGAAGACTCACAACCTATCTCTTCAGTGACCAAGAGAAGACGAACTGGCGAAGGGCCATCTCATTAAGTTCTCTTTTCAATGTATCTACTTGTAATTTTATTTACATTCTATAACTTGTATAAATTTCATTTCCTTGTATAAATGAAGTTACCAGTTTGTAACCACAAGGTAGATAATAGATTAGATCTAACAAACTTAAAAGAAAAACCCAAGGCATTTATTGATCTATAAAAATGCCTTGGAAAACTTAGATAGATTTAATCGAACAAGTCTCTCCAGTTCACACTTGTACAGATACAAGAAATGAAAAAGACTTGGCAATATTTCTAGACAAATAGGGGGAATTTGTTAGGACCAGTTTCAGTGAAACTGGCCAGTCTCCAGTTGCACCTGGAGACCAAGAAGATTTTCCAGAAATATATTGAAGTCCAGTTGCATCGTACAGTTAACGCAACTGAAGACTTCCTCCAGTTGAGAACTGACCAGTTGAAGAATCCTTCCAGTTGGAGTCGAAGACAACAAGTGGAAGATAGAGAATGACAATGGTAGCGAAGCCCAGTTGACATTCTAGTCAGTTACAAACTGGAGACCGTCAGTGGAAAGCTCTTACAAAGCTTTACACTGATTACGAGGAATTGACTTTTATGCTTTATGTGCTTTACCCGGATAATAAGATTTATCTTATTATTTAAGTACAAAAAGGTACATAAAGCTGGTTGAGTAAAGTTGCTTTATACTGCAACTTTACACAGCATTTTAAGGAATTAAATGTTATTCCTTAAATGTTCTCAACCATATTTGTACGGCCAAAGTTAACATCCCAATGTTAACTTTGCCTATAAATACAAGTCATTGAACAACAAGAATAACAAGTGAGAACACTTCACACTTTGCATACATGCAATATTCTTGGTGAACTTGTGCAATATTCTCTCAATCGTAAAAAGGAACATTTCACAACTTTAAGTGTTTCGATTGTTCAGAGAAATTCCAAGTGTAGATCAATTGTAGTTCATAGATTGTTAGGATATTTACATACTTGTATTATCTTGGTTCCGCAACAACCTTGTAATTTATTTAAAGTTAATAAATAAATTACACTTGAAAATTACATATTGTCTCACCAATTTACTTTACAAGTATTTTATATTATTGCATTGTTCTTTACTTATTGTCACTTAAATAAATAATCTATCTAGAACTTGGTATATACTCTCTGTAACTGGTCGTCTCCAGTTCAGCGTTTATATTGCAAAGTAACTCCACCATCGACATAGAGGTGTCTTCAGGTAGTACAATCTATTGAGTTGGGACTTACAAGTGGTATCAGAGCAGAAGGCTAATAAACTTGCCTAGATCTGCTTAGATGACTACTACTGAAGGTGCAGATGGTTCTGGTCAAGGTGAAAACCCTTTGAATACTAATACACCACCTTTTCAAAATGTTAATACAAACCCTCCTCCTCCTACTGCCCCAAATCACGTCCATATACATTATTCTAACACTCCTGTTCCAAAATTTGATGGAAACAGTGAGACCTTTGGTACATGGAAGGCCAGAATGCTTTTGCATTTTGGTGGGATAGAGAGGTATATGCTGAAAATCCTTAAGGATGGACGGTATATACCCATGTCTCTAGGGGTAAGTCCTCTTCTTGATCCAACTGGAAGAAGAGGTTCCAGAGAAAAGCTCGAACACCACTGGTCTGATGAGGATCGTAGACTTGTAGATCTGGACACCAGACTCAAGAACATGATCCTTGGAGTTGTTCCTGAAGATCTAATTCCAACACTTGTGTTGTTCCCAGTGCCAAGTCAATGTGGGATGAATTAGTTATTCAGTTTGAAGGAGGTGATGACACTATTGTCACCAGAAAGGTTGCCTTGAATAAGAAGTATGAATCCGTCTTTGCTTTGCCCAATGAAAGTCTAACTGGTACTTACACCAGGTTTTCTAGCCTCATTAATCAGTTGAGAGGCTTGGGTGTAGAGAAGGATAAGGATATTATTCTTGAGAAGTTTTGTGATATTCTTCCTTCCAAATGGGAAAATATGGTTCTTATCTTAAGACAAGGTAAAACCCTGCACAACCATACTCTTGCATCGCTCTATGGAGCCTTCAGATTCACTGAAGACAATAATGCTGCAAGACTGGTGGCTGAGCAAGATGCCATGAACCATGCCCAGAGTCCCAAGGTTGCTAGTGTAACTGAGCGACCTTGTACTGCTTTAATGTCTGCAGAGAGTGTCCAGGCACACTCAATGAAGGAGATGTTAAACAGTTTCTTGAACTCTGGCCTGACCATTGAAATCAGTGACGGTTGTGATGAAACTGACGATGATGATCTGGTAGCCATGATCGCTAAAACCTTTAATAGGTTTATGTTGATGCATGTTGATGTGACAACAGTAACTTAGATTTGATTAGTCTTATTTATATATGTGTAATTGATAGATTATGGACTTAGTGTTTTAGTAATGATCGATTACATGTTTTGGTGTTATATATATGTGTTTATATATGATGTTTGTTATGTATGTTATACAAGTACAAATATAATATATGTTAGGTTTCTTGTACATGAAAGTACTTGGAAAATAACTAAGTATAGATGTTGATGGTATTTAGTACTAACGAAGATAACCTTCGTTAGGAACTAACGAAGATAATCTTCGTTATATGGGCTGGACTGCTAAGTTCGTAAAAACAAAGCCCAGCAGGCCCAATATCGATCAGAAACATATATAAATGAATGGAAACCCTAAATTGAGGTCTGGTTCATATCTCACACACCAAAGGCGACTAAGTTCATTTCTAGCTTATAGAAAACGAAGATAGATCACATAAGGCCGATTATATTGATATAATTAGCAATATATACGATAACTAATCAAACTAGTTATCTCGTGAGGATTCCGCACTCACGACATAACAATAGACAATCTCGAGAGCGATCTGCAGCTATCGAGGGACTCACAAGTGGTATCAATTGAGAACTGACCAGTTGAAGAATCCTTCCAGTTGGAGTCGAAGACAACAAGTGGAAGATAGAGAATGACAATGGCAGCGAAGCCCAGTTGACATTCTAGTCAGTTACAAACTGGAGACCGTCAGTGAAAAGCTCTTACAAAGTTTTACACTGATTATGAGGAATTGACTTTTATGCTTTATGTGCTATTACCCGGATAATAAGATTTATCTTATTATTTAAGTACAAAAAGGTACATAAAGCTGGTTGAATAAAGTTGCTTTATACTGCAACTTTACACTGCATTTTAAGGAATTAGATGCTATTCCTTAAATGTTCTCAACCATATTTGTACGGCCAAAGTTAACATCCCAATGTTAAATTTGCCTATAAATACAAGTCATTGCACAACCAAGAATAACACTTTTACTTTTTAGAAGTCACACACTTTGCAAACCTGCAATATTCTTGGTGAACTTGTGTAATATTCTCTCAATCGTAAAAAGGAACATTTCACAACTTTAAGTGTTTCGATTGTTTAGAGAAATTCCAAGTGTAGATCAATTGTAGTTCATAGGTTGTTAGGATATTTACATACTTGTATTATCTTGGTTCCGCAACAACCTTGTAATTTATTTAAAGTTAATAAATAAATTACACTTGAAAATTACATTGTCTCACCAATTTACTTTACAAGTATTTTGTATTATTGCATTGTTCTTTACTTATTGTCACTTAAATAAGTAATCTATCTAGAACTTGGTATATACTCTGTAACTGGTCGTCTCCAGTTCAGTGCTTATATTGCAAAGTAACTCCACCATCGACATAGAGGTGTCTTCAGGTAGTACCATTTATTGAGTTGGGACTTACAAACTCCTATATAGTGTTTCTTTGGTGATAGGAAGTATTATAGGATTGTAAATTGACTTGTCACATGATGAATGACTTTTTCGGGACGAAAAAGGGTTAAGTTGGGGAATGTGATAAACGCCTAAAACGCATGATCTTAATGGATAAAATTGGACCACCTTGTGCTTGTTAATAGACGAGTAGGGCGTTTTTATGTTTGTTTAAGTGTTTCAGGTCTTTGGTGATAACTTGTCGTTAAATGGAGCATAAACGGGTCAAGCAAAGTCGAGAAACAAGTCAAGTGATTCAAGAACCAAAATCTGGAAATCTGGAACTTACAAGGGGCGTAAGCTACGCCAGTATTGGCCGTACCTTACGCCAGGCAAAATCTCAAAGGGCGTACCTTACGCCCAGATGGGGCGTAGGTTACGCCAAGCCACTGTGCAGAATTCGAATTTTAAGGGTTTTAATTGTAACTTGAGTTATATTATCAAAAACGATTTGAGACTTAATCACACCCTAATTTCTGAGATCTAGAGCAGCAACCCACTTCTCCCAAGCCCCAAAATCATCATCAAATCACAAATCCATGGAGATGACAATCCAAATTGAAGATTCATTGATGAATATGGAAGGCTAATTCTCTTTAGATCATTCTCATGTGAACAATTATGTAAGACAATTGTATTCAACCTTTCTTATATTCAAGTTGGATTAGATGTTTAATTCTTGATTAGTGTTTTGCATCTAATGTTATTTGGTTTGAATGAATGATTATTTGTTTATAACTTTGAATGAATTCCATCTATCTTTTGATTTCAATTTCTTGTTAATCATTAATTATTGGAATAATCTCTTATGAAATTGTAATCTTGTTAATGGATAAATAATTTAGTTGTGTCAATTACTCGGTTTTCATTATCGTGAATCATCACAACCTAATCAATTAGTCCTTAACGTTCATTCATTCCAAGCTTTATAACGAATCATGTCTATGTGATTTCCAATGAATATAAGTTAGGTTATACTTTTGAAAGCATATATGGGATCGTGAGAATGGTCTACCCTTTTTATTATTGAATTATTTTGTTAAGTTTCAATCATTTTTAGTTTTAATCAAATCAGCCCAACAATCAATTTTAAGTTTATGCCTAGTTTAATCAAGTTTGTAAATTGTTCAACACTTTCCCATGATTCCCTGAGGATACGATACTCGACTTACCCATACTAGTTATTGGTATTTAGTTTATATTTTTGATCGGTCCAACGACAACGATCAGTAGGGAATCTTTTCGGCTTGCAATTGATGAAGGAATGCTCTGGGGTGGTTTAGGGCTTGTTTAGAGAATGTAATGGCTGCAAATTATGATCTAGTTACACCCTCTAATTCCCTAATCCCGTTTTTAATTTTCCTCATATGTCAAAATCAACCCCCAAGCTTCCTAATCCTTCATTACTAGTCAAAAACTACTCTATGGACCATATACAACATAATTACTTCATTAAATACCACTACATAGGCATTTATCTACATTTTACACACAAATCCTGCATTATACATTTTAGGCTTTCAAACCTCACACACAATCACACTTTAACTACATATATGCATTAAATCGAGAATAGACTTAACGACACACTATGTTGACTTAACGACACTAGTCAACTGTTAAATAAAAAGTTTGGGATGTTACAATTACCTCCCCCTTAAGAGGATTCCGTCCCCGGAATCTCATCAGAAAGGAACAACTCGGATACTTTTCCTTCATTACTGCTTCGGTTTTCCACGTTAAGCTTTCTCCATGATTATGCTTCCACTTTATCAACACAAGGTCAATCACTTTTTGGCGTAACTTCTTTTGCTTCCTTCCAAGTATCGCCACTGGTTCATCTACCATTTTCTTCATTGGGTCAATACTCACATCTTCAATAGGAATCACACTTGACTCCTCGGCTAAGCATTTCCTCAAGTAGGATACATGAAAGGTGTTGTGAATTCCATCCAATTCTAGAGGTAATTCCAACTGATATGCTAGATCCTTAATGCGTTTCAAGATCTTAAAAGATCCAATGAAACGTGGACTCAACTTTCCCTTCTTTCCAAATCGAATGACTCCTTTCCATGGTGAGACTTTCAGCATCACTAAATCTCCAACATTGAACTCAATCGGTCTCCTTTTCTTATCTGCATATGTTTTCTGTCTTTCTCTAGCCACACGTAAAGATTCTTTAGCCACATTAACTTTTTTAGAGGTGATTTCAATGATTTCGGGACCGGTTAACTGCTTCTCACCGGGCTCCATCCAACAACTTGGAGTCCTACATCTTCTTCCATATAGCATCTCGAATGGTGGCATTCCAATACTTGCATGGTGACTATTGTTGTAAGCAAACTCAATCAACCTCAAATGATCATCCCATGCTCCACCATACTCTAGTACACACGTCCTCAACATATCCTCTAACGTTTGAATAGTTCTCTCACTTTGCCCATCGGTTTGAGGATGATAGGCGGTACTCAAATTTATTCTACTACCCAACTCCGTTGAAGACCCTTCCAAAAATTGGACACAAATCTAGAGTCTCGATCCGAAACAATAGACAAAGGAACTCCATGCTTCGACACTACTTCATCAATGTAAATCTTTGCCATCTTCGTTAAAGGCACATCTTGTCGGGTAGCTAGAAAATGAGCACTCTTCGTCAATCTATCTACAATCACCCATATCATATCATTCCCTTTCGGCGTTTTAGGTAACTTCGTTACAAAGTCCATGGTAATATGATCCCATTTCCACTCGGGAACGTCTAATTGATGCAACAAACCATACGCTTTTGATGGTCCGTTTTCACACGTGCACACGTCAAACACTTTGCTACAAAATGAGATACTTCTCCTTTAATATCCGGCCACCAATAAATCGGCTTCAAATCTGCATACATTTTGGTGACACCGGGATGAACCGAATATCTACTTCTATGGGCTTCCTCAAGGATCAATTCTCGGTTACCACCAAGCAATGGCACCCAAATTCGACCCTTGTATGTTTTGAACCCACGACTATTAGTCTCCATCACAAGACGTTTCTTCTTTCCAATGCTTTCTTTGTCAATGTTATCCTTCATTAATGCCCTCGTTTGTGCTTCTTTAATTCGATCAAGTAGCCCCGACTTGGCTTGAACTTGCATGCTCATCAACTTACAAGAAGAGCTTTGCACCTTCCTACTTAGTGCATCCGCCACTACATTGGCTTTACCCGGATGGTATTTGATTTCACAATCATAATCCTTAAAGTAATTCCATCCACCTCCTTTGTCTCACGTTCATCTCCTTTTGATTAAATACATACTGCAAACTTTTATGATCGATAAACAAAGTGCATTTTGTACCATAAAGGTAATGTCTCCACAATTTCAATGCAAATACACCTACTGCCAACTCAAGATCATGGGTAGGGTAATTCTTCTCATGTGGCTTCAACTGGCGTGAAGCATAGGCGATCACCTTGTCCCTCTGCATCAGGACACAACCCAAACCCGTAATAGATGCATCACTATACACAACTAAATCATCGGTACCTTCAGGCAAGGCAAGTATAGGAGCTTCACACAACTTCTTTTTCAATGTTTGAAATGCATTCTCCTGCTTATCGGTCCACTCAAACTTTACTCCTTTCTTCGTTAGTTCAGTCATAGGCTTGGCTATTCGGGAGAAATCCTGAATGAATCTTCTATAATATCCAACCAAACCAAGAAAACTTTTAATCTCAGTAGGAGTCCTTGGCTGCTCCCACTTTGAAACAGCTTCAATCTTTGAAGGATCTACTTTAATACCTTCTGATGAAATGACATGGCCAAGAAACTGCACTTCTCGAAGCCAAAACTCGCATTTAGAAAACTTGGCATACAACTTCTTCTCCCTCAACACCTCCAAAACTGCTTTCAAGTGCTCACGGTGCTCATCTTCTGACTTAGAATAGATCAAAATATCGTCAATAAACACAATAACAAAATGATCTAGAAAGGGACGGCATACCCGATTCATTAAGTCCATAAACGCAGGCTGGAGCATTAGTCAACCTAAATGGCATGACCAAGAACTCATAATGCCCATATCTAGTCCGGAAAGCTGTCTTTGCTACATCTTCCTTCTTAACCTTCAATTGATGATAACCGGACCGCAAATCTATCTTTGAAAAATATGAAGCACCATGAAGTTGATCAAAGAGATCATCAATTCGTGGGAGAGGATATTTATTCTTAACCGTTCACTTATTCAGTTCACGGTAGTCTATGCACATGCGCATAGATCCATCCTTCTTTTTAACAAAGAGGACCGGAGCTCCCCAAGGCGAGGAACTAGGTTGTATGAACCCTTTGTCAAGTAATTCCTGAAGTTGAGCCATTAACTCCTTCATTTCTGTAGGAGCTAATCGGTAAGGTGCTTTAGCAACAGGTGTAGCACCGGGAATAAGATCTATCTGAAAAGTAACTTCACGATCGGGAGGAATACCGGGAAGATCATCGGGAAACACATCGGGAAAATCGGATACTACATCAACACTAGCAATAGGTGGCTTCTCCTTTCTTGCATCAATAACATAGGCCAAGAAATGACTCTTATTCTTCCTTATACATGTAATAGCCTTCATCATACTAATGATCTTTATCCCCCTTCTCTTCTTATCTCCATAAACCGTTACCACTTTGCCTTCGGGTATAGGAATCCGAATAATCTTTTGGGAACACAAAATGTTAGCTTCATTTCTAGACAACCAATCCATACCAATCACTACATCGAAACCGGCTAAGGTAGTAGGCAATAACTGGACCGGAAACAAACGACCTTCAATCTCAATGTCACAATCATCATATCCCACACGTATATCACTAACTGTACCATTAGCAATCTCTACCTCTATTGAGCAATCTAAGGGAGTAGTGACTCTTTCTAGATTAGGAGCAAATAATGTGGACACAAACTACCTATTTGCACCCGAATCAAATAAAACAGAAGCAGGTTTTGAATTAACAAGGAAAGTACCACTTACCACCTCGTCGTTGTTCTTAGCATCATCAACAGTCATCTGCAAGGCTCTTACTTTTGTTGCTGTCGTGGCTGTCCTCTTTCCGTCGTTCTTCATTTGTGGACAATCGGCAATGAGATGACCCGTTTCTTGACACTTGTAGCAACGAGTCTTGTCCCTACATTTTGTTGCAAGATGTCCCGACTTCCCACACTTATGACACCTTCTTGTCTTGTCGGAACATTGACCTTCATGAACAGTCTTGCAAAAAGCACACCAAGAACCATTCTTCTTTTATCTTTGTCACCACTTGAGCTAGAATTCCCATGGAACTTCTTATTATTATTGTTGTTGTTAGATGACCAATTTGACCTTCTTTTGAACCCTGCTTTCTTGTCATCAACTTTCTCCACAACTTTCTCGCTTTTGAAGTCATCATCCAACCTCTTTGACTCCTTAATAGCCGTCGACAAAGTCACATGTTGTCTACATAATCCACAATAACTAGCGGGGAGACCATCACAATAAGCCTCAATTTGTTCCTCCTGCCTTCGAACTAAGTGTCCAACAAACTTCAACTTCTCCATAAATGAATGTGCATATTCAGAAATTGCACCGGGTTTCACAACCAACGATCTAAACTCCTTTTCAATCAGTCTTAACTCACGAGTTCCCACATACTCCTCTAGAAACTTCTCTTAAATGTACCCCAAGGCATCACAGCAAGTACCTCAGGGGCCATGGAGACTGTAGTAGCCCTCCACCAGTTACGGGCATTCTTCTTCAACATCCTACTAGCACACAAAACCTTCATATCATCCGGACAGTAACAAGATGCAAATACTACCTCAATATCTTCAATCCACTCCATAGCACCCACTGCATTTTGGGTACCATCAAACTCCTTGGCACCACATTTCTGAAAGCTCTCATATTTAAAGTTGCTAATGCGTGGTGCATTCACAACTCTAGGTCCACCACCATTCACCCCATTAACACCCACTGCTGCAACAACATTCTCATGAGCATGTTGTGATCTCGCCATTGATGGTTCAGCACTTTGGGAGGGATTAGAGTAATTCCCATCTGAACGCTCACCCCTTTGTTCACTCCCATTCCTTTCAACATCTCTTTCTGCCCTCAATTGTGCTAACTCTTCTTCATTTCTCATCAAAAGAGCTCGAATAGCTCTCAATTCTTCATGTAATTCTGCTTGATTGGGAACCTGTTCAATCACCGGGTTTGCCCTATCAATTTCCGACCTTGTGGGCTGTGCACCCGGAAGTGGCCTTCGCGGAGGCCTTTGGTTAACTCCATCTCCAGCCCCATTCCCATTAAGCGGAGCACCACTAACATTAGTTCCATCTCGTTGACTGTTAGCACGAGTGTTAACCATGTTGTCTACAATGTAATGACGGTAGTTAGTAAGAATTAAAGTGAGAACAAGGTATTTAAGGCTACACGACGCCTACATAAGCTGCATAAAGAATCACAAACAAGCCTCAACCTAAACTCTCACTCAATCCCAACCCGTCCTAATGCACTACATCTCAAAGCTAGGCACACCTACGTAGTCCTAACTTATCCTTCATCGGTTTAAGTCCAAAATCCTACGGTCATGGTCGAACTTTGGTTCACTTAAACCAATTCTCTAATACCAACTTGTAACACCCGTCATTTAAAAATATGGGTTTTCAAAAACTTTCACCTAACGGTGTCAAATTACGGAAGAAAAGACTTTAAAAGTCAAAACCGATAAAAACTATTCGGTTTCTACGTTTAGTTGGTGTTACATGCAATACCATCAAATAGTTTAAAATGAAAACCCAACGGTTGCCTAACACAAAACAACCGTTCAACAATACTACATAAATTCGACATCAAGTACGAAATGTAAATAAATGTCTAAAAAGATAATCGTCTATGGGTAGCTAAGTTCTCCTGCATGCATCTACCCAACTCTCACTCTTCCTGCATCAACTAGTCCTTCAAGCTAAACCTTGAGGGAATAACCACATTTAAGAAACAAGTGTTAGCTAACGAATTAGCTAAGTAAGATAACACTAAGTTATTAAAACATTTGTCCAATTAAAACAATCTTCATTATTAGACAAGTTTATTTAGGCACAACACACATCACACGTTCACACATAACTGCATATCAACTTCATATCAATTAGGATGAATCCCCCTAAATGTGCCTATCCTTCATTTTATTCACACATTATCACACGTATCTTCGTTAACTGCATATAAGTGTAACATAAGTCACACCCGACTAGTTGCTTCACCAAAAGGCGAGTCATACTTCGTCGTTAAGGAATCGCAAGCCAATCCAAGAGTAATCCGTATGTGGAGGTTGGTCAAACCCCTCGTATTACTCGCCCTGCATTATAATGACCATGTTGCAAGGAGCCACCCAAGCAACAACTACGTTAACGCATTCGTCCGGCTAAGACCAGTACGGGTTAAGCTTAACACTTTCCCTGCATTATATTTACGAGCTCAGTTTCACACATATGGTTTAGATAACACACATTCCTAAACCGTCACACACATATAGTCTAGGTAACACACATTCCTAGACATTCACACACTTTATCTTCATTACGTTTGGATCCTTAAACGTGCAAGTGACATGGCAACCTAATAAGTCTAGTGAGCTAGGTGTACAAGCCATGTAGCATGCATATATCACACATCAACTTCATTTCTACATTTCATGCATAATGAGATACTTCGTAGTACTACATAAACTGCATAACAATACACTACATTAAGCAATACTTCATTTCACTACATTAGTAACTGCATTTCAGGTCTCACGGTCAACTACATAACCCATAATACCTCCCGTGTAACCCCATATGCCCACATGCAATATAAAGATACCAAATGGATGTATTTATGATTTGAAACCAGCTTTTCGTTGAATCCCCCAGCGTGTCAAAGTAGTGTATCTTACCTCGGCGTAGTCCACAACAATCAACAACTAGTCACTGTGTAAAGCAACTATGCTCGTCTACCTATAATTAGTAAACGATTATTAGACAAGCTACATACTCACGTCATTAAGGTCAATAACTAGACCCACACACATTAAAGAATCACTTTAGTTTCAGGTCTAATCTACATGTCAAACGACGTTACGGTTCAAAAGTACCAACGTTTTGAAAAAACAGCCTGAGTTGCGCCGCAATGCCCCTCATTGCGCCGCAGCTTAACTTGTCTGCATTTGGGTTGCGCCGCAACCTGGACCTTTTGTTGCGCCGTAACACGCTTCGTTGCGCCGCAACCTATCTTTCTGTTTTCGGGTTGCGCCGCAACTAGGCGTTGCGCCGCAACTCCCCTTCGACCTGCACTTTTACAAAAATCGTTTTCACCCCCAAATCGACCCCAAATGACTCCAGGTCTATAATACAGATTCAATACACCATAATCCTTCATATTTAGACCATTACAAAGCATTTCAATCATTAATTACACCATATATGGTTTTAATCCATCAAAACCACTATTAATCTTCATTAAACGATTCCCCCATAACCCCATTAAGATCCCTAATGACTTATACAATTAAAAGGATCTGAAATCAATGAGATATTACCTTCTATACACGTAGATCACACTAGAGATGCAAAACACTTAAAAAAAAAAAAAAAAAAAAAAAAAAAAAAAAAAAAAAAAAAAAAAAAAAAAAAAAAAAAAAAAAAAAAAAAAAAAAAAAAAAAAAAAAAAAAAAAAAAAAAAAAAAAAAAAAAAAAAAAAAAAAAAAAAAAAAAAAAAAAAAAAAAAAAAAAAAAAAAAAAAAAAAAAAAAAAAAAAAAAAAAAAAAAAAAAAAAAAAAAAAAAAAAAAAAAAAAAAAAAAAAAAAAAAAAAAAAAAAAAAAAAAAAAAAAAAAAAAAAAAAAAAAAAAAAAAAAAAAAAAAAAAAAAAAAAAAAAAAAAAAAAAAAAAAAAAAAAAAAAAAAAAAAAAAAAAAAAAAAAAAAAAAAAAAAAAAAAAAAAAAAAAAAAAAAAAAAAAAAAAAAAAAAAAAAAAAAAAAAAAAAAAAAAAAAAAAAAAAAAAAAAAAAAAAAAAAAAAAAAAAAAAAAAAAAAAAAAAAAAAAAAAAAAAAAAAAAAAAAAAAAAAAAAAAAAAAAAAAAAAAAAAAAAAAAAAAAAAAAAAAAAAAAAAAAAAAAAAAAAAAAAAAAAAAAAAAAAAAAAAAAAAAAAAAAAAAAAAAAAAAAAAAAAAAAAAAAAAAAAAAAAAAAAAAAAAAAAAAAAAAAAAAAAAAAAAAAAAAAAAAAAAAAAAAAAAAAAAAAAAAAAAAAAAAAAAAAAAAAAAAAAAAAAAAAAAAAAAAAAAAAAAAAAAAAAAAAAAAAAAAAAAAAAAAAAAAAAAAAAAAAAAAAAAAAAAAAAAAAAAAAAAAAAAAAAAAAAAAAAAAAAAAAAAAAAAAAAAAAAAAAAAAAAAAAAAAAAAAAAAAAAAAAAAAAAAAAAAAAAAAAAAAAAAAAAAAAAAAAAAAAAAAAAAAAAAAAAAAAAAAAAAAAAAAAAAAAAAAAAAAAAAAAAAAAAAAAAAAAAAAAAAAAAAAAAAAAAAAAAAAAAAAAAAAAAAAAAAAAAAAAAAAAAAAAAAAAAAAAAAAAAAAAAAAAAAAAAAAAAAAAAAAAAAAAAAAAAAAAAAAAAAAAAAAAAAAAAAAAAAAAAAAAAAAAAAAAAAAAAAAAAAAAAAAAAAAAAAAAAAAAAAAAAAAAAAAAAAAAAAAAAAAAAAAAAAAAAAAAAAAAAAAAAAAAAAAAAAAAAAAAAAAAAAAAAAAAAAAAAAAAAAAAAAAAAAAAAAAAAAAAAAAAAAAAAAAAAAAAAAAAAAAAAAAAAAAAAAAAAAAAAAAAAAAAAAAAAAAAAAAAAAAAAAAAAAAAAAAAAAAAAAAAAAAAAAAAAAAAAAAAAAAAAAAAAAAAAAAAAAAAAAAAAAAAAAAAAAAAAAAAAAAAAAAAAAAAAAAAAAAAAAAAAAAAAAAAAAAAAAAAAAAAAGAGTAAAAGTGGTTCAGTAAAAAAAAAAAAAAAAAAAAAAAAAAAAAAAAAAAAAAAAAAAAAAAAAAAAAAATCGAGATACTTAAAGTTGTGAAGTATCCCTGTTACGATCGAGAGTATTTAGACAAATTCACCTTAATTGCTAAAAGTAATTTTAACAAGGAAATGACTTTGTATTTATAGGCAAACAAATTCATCAGTGAATTTGTGCCGTATAAATATGGTTGCATGCATTTAATGAACCGACAAGGTCATTAAATGCATTGGTTAAGGTACAAGGATAAAGTCACATCAATATGACTAATTATCCTTTTAACCAACCACCTTTACACACGTAAGCACTCTTGTAAAGACAAGTGGAATGTTCTTTGAAAAGTGTGTAAAGGCAAAAAGTCAATTCCTCGTAATCAGTGTTCAGACTTATAAGGTCTAGAACACTGACAAAGCTCCAGTCGTAGATCTGGTAAGACTTCCAGTGGACTCTGCCATTTGTTAGTCTTCTTTATTCTAACTTCAGTCTTTGACTTCAATGAGAATGTCTTCAGTGGAATAGATCTGGACTGGGGTGAAGTCCAGTGAGCAAATCTGGAAGACTCCAGATTTCCTATACAAGTATTTTGCTCACTGGTCTTCTATTATTTTTTTTTTTTTTTTTTTTTTTTTTTTTTTTTTTTTTTTTTTTTTTTTTTTTTTTTTTTTTTTTTTTTTTTTTTTTTTTTTTTTTTTTTTTTTTTTTTTTTTTTTTTTTTTTTTTTTTTTTTTTTTTTTTTTTTTTTTTTTTTTTTTTTTTTTTTTTTTTTTTTTTTTTTTTTTTTTTTTTTTTTTTTTTTTTTTTTTTTTTTTTTTTTTTTTTTTTTTTTTTTTTTTTTTTTTTTTTTTTTTTTTTTTTTTTTTTTTTTTTTTTTTTTTTTTTTTTTTTTTTTTTTTTTTTTTTTTTTTTTTTTTTTTTTTTTTTTTTTTTTTTTTTTTTTTTTTTTTTTTTTTTTTTTTTTTTTTTTTTTTTTTTTTTTTTTTTTTTTTTTTTTTTTTTTTTTTTTTTTTTTTTTTTTTTTTTTTTTTTTTTTTTTTTTTTTTTTTTTTTTTTTTTTTTTTTTTTTTTTTTTTTTTTTTTTTTTTTTTTTTTTTTTTTTTTTTTTTTTTTTTTTTTTTTTTTTTTTTTTTTTTTTTTTTTTTTTTTTTTTTTTTTTTTTTTTTTTTTTTTTTTTTTTTTTTTTTTTTTTTTTTTTTTTTTTTTTTTTTTTTTTTTTTTTTTTTTTTTTTTTTTTTTTTTTTTTTTTTTTTTTTTTTTTTTTTTTTTTTTTTTTTTTTTTTTTTTTTTTTTTTTTTTTTTTTTTTTTTTTTTTTTTTTTTTTTTTTTTTTTTTTTTTTTTTTTTTTTTTTTTTTTTTTTTTTTTTTTTTTTTTTTTTTTTTTTTTTTTTTTTTTTTTTTTTTTTTTTTTTTTTTTTTTTTTTTTTTTTTTTTTTTTTTTTTTTTTTTTTTTTTTTTTTTTTTTTTTTTTTTTTTTTTTTTTTTTTTTTTTTTTTTTTTTTTTTTTTTTTTTTTTTTTTTTTTTTTTTTTTTTTTTTTTTTTTTTTTTTTTTTTTTTTTTTTTTTTTTTTTTTTTTTTTTTTTTTTTTTTTTTTTTTTTTTTTTTTTTTTTTTTTTTTTTTTTTTTTTTTTTTTTTTTTTTTTTTTTTTTTTTTTTTTTTTTTTTTTTTTTTTTTTTTTTTTTTTTTTTTTTTTTTTTTTTTTTTTTTTTTTTTTTTTTTTTTTTTTTTTTTTTTTTTTTTTTTTTTTTTTTTTTTTTTTTTTTTTTTTTTTTTTTTTTTTTTTTTTTTTTTTTTTTTTTTTTTTTTTTTTTTTTTTTTTTTTTTTTTTTTTTTTTTTTTTTTTTTTTTTTTTTTTTTTTTTTTTTTTTTTTTTTTTTTTTTTTTTTTTTTTTTTTTTTTTTTTTTTTTTTTTTTTTTTTTTTTTTTTTTTTTTTTTTTTTTTTTTTTTTTTTTTTTTTTTTTTTTTTTTTTTTTTTTTTTTTTTTTTTTTTTTTTTTTTTTTTTTTTTTTTTTTTTTTTTTTTTTTTTTTTTTTTTTTTTTTTTTTTTTTTTTTTTTTTTTTTTTTTTTTTTTTTTTTTTTTTTTTTTTTTTTTTTTTTTTTTTTTTTTTTTTTTTTTTTTTTTTTTTTTTTTTTTTTTTTTTTTTTTTTTTTTTTTTTTTTTTTTTTTTTTTTTTTTTTTTTTTTTTTTTTTTTTTTTTTTTTTTTTTTTTTTTTTTTTTTTTTTTTTTTTTTTTTTTTTTTTTTTTTTTTTTTTTTTTTTTTTTTTTTTTTTTTTTTTTTTTTTTTTTTTTTTTTTTTTTTTTTTTTTTTTTTTTTTTTTTTTTTTTTTTTTTTTTTTTTTTTTTTTTTTTTTTTTTTTTTTTTTTTTTTTTTTTTTTTTTTTTTTTTTTTTTTTTTTTTTTTTTTTTTTTTTTTTTTTTTTTTTTTTTTTTTTTTTTTTTTTTTTTTTTTTTTTTTTTTTTTTTTTTTTTTTTTTTTTTTTTTTTTTTTTTTTTTTTTTTTTTTTTTTTTTTTTTTTTTTTTTTTTTTTTTTTTTTTTTTTTTTTTTTTTTTTTTTTTTTTTTTTTTTTTTTTTTTTTTTTTTTTAAGGTTCATCAACTCAAAAGACGGTAGTGTTAAACCAACTGGTTTTGGTAAATATGAAGGATCCATTTGAACAGCCAACGTCTGTCATGATCTTTAGCCATCCTTCTTCGATTATTTGATCTAAATTCATTGAAGATAGATAGGATTATGAGGAACATGCAGAAAACTTGTAGGTTTGTTCAGTATGGGCTTCGATAAAGTATACTATTATTAGTCTTAATGTTATGTTAATAGCTTGTCATTTGATGATATTTAATCAGACATGGCAAATTAGCCGATTAAAAGAATCTTCTTTTAAGAAATTCTCTACGATATTGATAAAAACTTTAAAATTATTTTTATTTTTTAAAATATTTATTTAAAGATTGATAGTAGTTTTTGATGTAATTCATCTTTTGTAATCCAGTAAATGCATCTTTTATTTATATTTATTTTATTATTATTTTTGCTAATTTATTTTATTATCAATCTTGAATCTTTTTAACTGTATAAATCATATCTGTATTATTATTATGTTAATAGTTTCGATTATAGTTGTATTAATTTTTTTTTGAAATAATCTGATACGTCCCACAGTGTATCAATATACCAAAGTATATTGAACACAGAACAGTTGTAGAGGGGGGGAATACAACTTTCTTCAATCTTTACAAACTTTTAACACAAAACGTTTTAAGATTCAGTTAATGAATATTAAGCAAGTAAGTAAAGAGCAGGAATCATTAAAACAGTAAAGCAGTAAAGAACCAAAAACATTCTTGAACACAGATTGTGGTTTTCAAATGTAATCCTTTATTAAGAAATAATCTATACAAAGAATTACAGGGTTGTTGCGGAATAAAGATAGCCTATAGATATCTAAACAACCCTATGAAATGACAAACAACAATCAATAAGTTTCAGCTCAAGAGAATCAGCCCAAGCTGATCTCGTACAGACTAAGCTGTGTATAAGAGCAGAGAAACTTGTGTGAAGAATGATTATCAGGAAATGCCACACATATGCAATCCATGAATGAGGCTTTTATAGGCGAAAGCGCTCCTTCATTAGGTGTCCGTTGCAGCTACGTGTTCTTCATTCAGTGGTTGATGAAGGAATAATCAATCGTGCCTTTCATGGTACTTGTGGTCCCCCACGTACTGACGCACATTCTTCATCTACGAATAGGAGTATGGACACGCATATGTAAAACAACCACCAACCTGGATCCTAGGAATCTTCCTAGTCACGTCATTTGTCCTTATCTTCAATCCAGGTTGTTATCTTCACTTGATTGTCAGACACAGATTGGGCCGTTTTTCAAGGCACCAATCTGCCTAAGTGTTTCCAAGCTGACTGCTAATCCCAAGCTGTCTTCCACTAACATCTTGGTCTTCTATCTTCAATCCTCCTCTTCGACTTGGACTGAATGCTAATACATTGTTGATGCAGCTTGAATAACACTTGCTTCCATAAGATATTACAATTACAAGTATGAAGCATGAAGCATGATCTGGGTCAGAGACAGATCGTAAGCTGTGTCAGCTTAGTCTGACCCAGATCAGATTACAAGAACCAAAGATTACTAAGTGTTTATAGGTCAGATTTGTCATCATTAAATTTACAATTAACATTGGGACTCAACAATCTCCCCCTATTTGATGATGACAAAACCCAACTACACTTTTGACTATCAGCTTACAAAGAATCAAATGAAAATATGACTAACAGCTTGTGACCCTTTGAATCTTTTGGGTTCTTTTCAATCTGATATGAAATTTTAACAAGACAACTGAATTTGTACAAATACTTGTATATATTGAGAAATACAAAGTATTACAATAAGACTTTATTCCCCAATCAACTCTACAGTTTCTTGCTTAACTTCAAAAGATGGAGCAATTCTCACATCTACTTTTCTATCTAACCCTTCATCTATAAGGAACTGCTCATACCCATTACCTTGTTCACTGAAAGTAACACAAAATCTGTACAAGGTAAAAAGGTGCATAGTTGGTACCTCTTTCAGCTCAGCAGTCCTTTGGAATACAAGTTGCCCTCTTGCATCCACAAAATACATACCATGTTCAGGTTCAGTAATGTGCATTCCACTTCTTGCATTAGCCACACCAGCAGGAAGAGACAGATTGAGATGTCTTAGAATTCTGTCTAGAGCATCAGGAGATAATAGCCCAAGAAACTCTGAAGGGTTCAAGTTTCTGAGGAAGTCTGTGTGATCACCTTCAGGAGCTTTGAGCTTAACATTTCTTCTCCTCTTCTTCTTGAGTGGCTCTTCTGACTCATCTTCATCATCCAAATCATATGCTTTTGGTCTTGGAAGGCCAGTGATATCAATCTTGTATTTTACAATTGTAGCCAACTTTTTCTCAATGGCTTCCAAGACAGTCTCTCTATGAATTCCAGGCATACCAGTGATGATATCATGCAATTCAACCCACTCTGTGTAACCTAACTCATACAGATTGTCAAGATCATGAGTTTCCCAGTTTGTCTCAAATCCTTTTCTTGTGAACCTGGAGGATTGGTTCTGGATGCCTTCTATAGTTGATCTTTTCTGTTACTTTTCTTTTCTCCATAGCATCAAACCAATTATGGGCTTTCACACTTTCTTTCACATCTTTAACCTTCTGTGATGGTGTAGAATGAACCACCACCTTCTTCTTTCCTTTTCCTTTGCTCACAACTTTCCTTTTGGAACCAATGGCTGCAAGATCTTCTTCATCTTCCTTATTTAATTGTTCTTGAACAGCCTTGGCAATTTCAGAATCAGACTTAGTTGCAGCAATTCTTTCTCTTTCTAATCTGTCCTCCTTTATCATCTTGTATGCCATCTCAACTGTTACCCCAAGCTGTGGAGCAGTTTCAGTTGCAAGCTCCCAATCCTTTTCTTTTTCTGTTAAGACCTTCACACCACTTGACCCAACTTCTGTTGTTCTTTTCTTGATCATGAACTGGGACAGAGTGGTTGTGTCTTCACTAGATGAAGATTCATCAATTTGTTCTTGAGTGGCTCTTCTGACTTCTTCATCATCCAAATCATATGCTTTTGGTCTTGGAAGGCCAGTGATATCAATCTTGTATTGCCATCTCAACTATTACCCCAAGCTGTGGAGCAGTTTCAGTTGCAAGCTCCCAATCCTTTTCTTTGAACCTGGAGGATTGGTTCTGGATGCCTTCTATAGTTGATCTTTTCTGTTACTTTTCTTTTCTCCATAGCATCAAACCAATTATGGGCTTTCACACTTTCTTTCACATCTTTAACCTTCTGTGATGGTGTAGAATGAACCACCACCTTCTTCTTTCCTTTTCCTTTGCTCACAACTTTCCTTTTGGAACCAATGGCTGCAAGATCTTCTTCATCTTCCTTATTTAATTGTTCTTGAACAGCCTTGGCAATTTCAGAATCAGACTTAGTTGCAGCAATTCTTTCTCTTTCTAGCTCCATTCAGCTTCACTCATAGCACTCCTCTTTCTCTTAGTAGCATTCTTCTCCCCCTTTTTGTCATCATCAGCAGGGAAAGAGCTTACTGGAGTAGCAAAGAGGCCTTTGAGATCCTGGTTGATCAAGTCAATTTTGACATTAGTAAGACAGCAGGCTCTTCTCAGCTCAACATAATCCTCATGGAGGAGTTCAATCTTGGATTTGACACCCTTAGAAACTTCAATCAGATCATTCTTGAAATCTGCTTGTGACTTGTTTGCAGATCGAAGTTCTAAGGTGACTTCCCTTGTAAACTTGGTTGCAGCATTCTCAATCTGACCCAGAGTACTCTTGTTCCTTTCATTCTCTTCATTTACTGCCTTTGTAAGACTATCAAGAGACTCTGTCAGCTTGCTCTGGTTCTGCTGCATCAAATCAACTGCTTTCTTAACATATTCTTCCAATGCAGTCTGATCTTGACTCAGCTTATCCACCTTCTTATCCGTCAAATCCTGATCCTTTTGGATCTTTTCCAAGCATTCGGTCAGCTTTGAGCTCTCAACCTTAGAGGTTAAAATGAACTCAGTGAGCTGACCCACCACATCTGAAAATGAGATAGTGGCAGCTTGGGAAGAACTTGAAGTTGGCTTAAAAGCCACTGACTCTGGAAAGAGCAGCCTGCAATCCTTAATATCAGGGTCATTGGGCATATTTAGAAGGGGGTGGAGGTTTAAGGAGTTTTGGAACATTTGCTCATGATAGTGAGTCTCATGAGTGGATTGTCAGAATTGATGATGAGTTGGTCAGCCTGAGAAAGATTAATGTTTAATTCAGGCTGAGGGCCAGTGGGAATGTGTTGATCTTGATTTTGATCAACTCCTCCACTGGCATCTTCCATCAGAGCATCCCTTGAGGATGGATGGGCAAACTCATCATCGAATGAAGAATCACTTCCGGAGATAGTGATCAGATTCTCATTGACATCGAGAGGACCATCAATGGTTCCCTTTGCTGCACAAGGGACTGACATGACTGCCTTAAAGACAGCCAAGTAACCTGCAGAATCCCTCTATCCGAGGACAGATGCAGACACAGACTCTGCAGGTGTAATGTTTTGTGCATTTGATTGCCCTTCAACAGAGGTGTGTTGTTGCACCAAAGTATCCTTAGGGAGAATTGAGGCCTGTACCCCTCCTTGTGACATAGAAGGGGCATTGACAGCCTGTGCAGACTCAGAGTGTAAGAGAGAAGGAGTCTGATCAGCTTGGGGAGGAGAAGCAGTGTCACCAATGCGTTCGATACTTCTCTCCTTAGGCTGACCATCCTCAGAAATGATGTGCATTGACTCTGACTCACTTTAGATCTGGGCTAGATCCTCTATTACCCCTTTAATGATATCATCAACCTTTTGGGAGGCTGATGATGGCGAATTCGGTTTAGACACGTATGACCTTGGGAGGAGGTCTTTCTTTCAATACCGTCACCCTGTTTGGAGGGTTGGGTAGCAGTAGGTGTTCCCTTTAACTCGTCTACACTCTTTTGGGAGAGTGCAGATGGGCGTGGTGTTTTCGGCTTGTCAGCTTGGGTGGCAGGGACAGCTTTGGAATGTTCCTTAGCTTCCCCTGCACCTTGGGGGATCTCAAAATTAGATGTTGCAATATCAACCCCAGAAGCTGGCACAGATTTCCTTTGCGATCTTTTCTTTTTAACACTGCGAGGCACTAAGTCCTCAACAATGGGTCTTTTAGAATCGGATTTTGAATGAGTGGATGAGGGTGTGGCTAGGGTGGCTGATGTTTTGGCCAACCCTTCACCCTCTTTTGTAGGAGTAGAATGTTGAATAGATTCAGAAGAGTTTAAGGGTTCAGAAGCATGTGTACCTGGGTCCCCCTGATTAGCAGATTGAGTGTCAGACTCAGATCACGTCGAAGAAGGGACAGCTTCCCCAAGTGCTTCTTGTTCCCTTTCTCTTTGCCTGCAAAAATCAAGGTAGATCTGCATTGCTCGGGTCAGACCCTGCACATATACCTTGGGACTGTTGAAAATGTTGTTGTTAATAGACTTGCATTCCACAGTCTGACCAGTTGCCAGACTGTAATCATTGTCAAGAATAGCTTCAATGATAAGAGCAAGAATCCTACCATAAGGTATGGTAAGACTCTTCTTATGAACACGATCAACAAGGTCCTTAAAGATTAAGCCATCAAAATCTATTCTGGTCATAGTGACCATTGCATGAAAAATCTGCAATTCTAGAACATTAGGCTGATCAAAGCTGCCTACCTTTACTTGTAAGGTTTTCGAAATTGTGCTCAATAAGTAGTTCCAAATACCAGTTAAATGTTTCATTTTAACAACTGAAGCCAATGGACCAGTATATCCAACTTCTTGTAAAACATTTTTGGCTTCAGTATGAGACACAACATTATCATATTCATCACCAGGCATATAAGACAGCTCAAAAGCAGACCTAAGCCTCTCATAAGAAATATATACCTTTTCTTACCGTTGAGGATTGAGCCATAGATTGCAGCATCTCCTTTCTTGTTCTGTTTCACAACACAGCTCGCCCAAAATTCACAAAGAAGATCTTGAAACACCCAGTCTGGCTTCTCAATCATCACCTTGCCGAAAGGATGATGCCATAAGAAAGCCACAATCTCATCGTATTCTTTTGCCCATGAAGGAGGATGAATATTGGCATAAACTAGACTGCCAATCTTGATTTTACCAGTATCAAGATCAGCCGGAACCACTACTACCTTATTTCCCACCACATAAGGTGAAAGCTTATTGGCGCTTATCGGAGCTGGGTATTGACTTTCAGGTTCAGAACTAGATGGAGAATCATTAGTATGAATAGAAACAGATGATGATGCCATTTTGAAAACAGTTTTTAGAAGAAATTAAATTTAATAAAACAGTAATCAGATTAGAGAGAAAAATTGATTTAGAAAAATATGAACAAGTGATTTGGGATTTAGGTTAAATGAAAGTTAAATACAAGCACTCAAAATATCCCGTTTGACAAAGTTGGAGAGAGAAAGTTTTTGATTGGAGGATCAACAAGTAGTGGTGGTACTTTTTCAGTAACCGGCTGTGACCACTACACGTGTCACACTCCAATAGGATCAGCAAGTACACTAAATAAAATAATGAAAGTAATAAAACGCACTGAGATATTTAATAACAAAAATAACCACGAAGCTGGGTCAGACTCAGCTTACCCTCTTTCACTTGAAATGCACCAAGTGTGAAAGGGTAGTCTGGGTCTGACACAGCTTACCCTCAAAATTTTAGTATAACTCTAAGGGGTCAGATTTGCTATTACTTAGCTCACTACATTTTACAAGTTAAGCATACCTAGCGTAGTTGAACCTTGATTCATCCAATGGCTTTGTGAACAAGTCAGCAAGCTGATTGTCTGTTGGAATGAAGTGGAGTTCAACATCTTCTTTCATTACATGATCCCTGATGAAATGATATCTTATATCAATGTGCTTAGTCCTTGAATGAAGCACAGGATTGTTTGAAATTTCTATGGCACTGGTACTGTCACAAAAGATTGGAGTTTTTGTTGCAGTGACACCATAGTCTTGAAGCTGATATTGCATCCAAAGAATTTGAGAGCAATAACTTCCTGCAGCAACATATTCAGCTTCTGCAGTGGAGATAGAAACTGAATGTTGCTTCTTGCTGGACCAGCTTACAAGTCTATTGCCAAGCAATTGACAAGCTCCTGAAGTACTTTTTCTGTCAATCTTACAGCCTGCAAAGTCAGAATCTGAATAGCCAATTAGATCAAATCCTGAGTCTTTAGGATACCAAAGACCCAGATTGAGACTACCTTTAAGGTATCTAAAGATTCTCTTCATAGCCTTAAGATGAGATTCCTTAGGACTAGCTTGATATCTTGCACAAAGACATGTAGCAAACATAATATCTGGTCTACTAGCAGTCAAGTAAAGTAATGATCCTATCATACCCCTATAAGTTGTGATGTCAACAGATTTGCCATTTTTATCTTCATCCAGCTTATCACCAGTTCCCATAGGAGTTTTCATAGGTGAGCAGTCACTAAAACCAAATTTGTTTAAGAGATCTTTAACATATTTTCCTTGGTTTATGAAAATTCCATTTTTAGTCTTTTTAACTTGTAAACCCAGAAAATAGTTTAGTTCTCCCATCATGCTCATTTCATACTTTTTAGACATTAATTCAGAAAACTTTTTGCAAAGTCTTTAACTGCTAGACCCAAATATTATATCATCTACATAAATTTGTACAAGCAGGATATCACCATTATACTTTCTCACAAACAAAGTCTTGTCAACATTACCTCTTTTAAAGTTATTAGCCAATAAGAATTTAGACAAAGTATCATACCATGCCCTTGGAGCTTGCTTCAACCCATAAAGAGCCTTGTCAAGCTTGAACACATGGTCAGGAAACTTTGAGTTTTCAAAACCAGGAGGCTGTTCAACATAGACTTTTTCTTCCAATTTTCCATTAAGAAATGCACTCTTCACATCCATTTGATAGACCTTGAAACCTTTATGTGCAGATAAAGAAAAAAAAAAAAAAAAAAAAAAAAAAAAAAAAAAAAAAAAAAAAAAAAAAAAAAAAAAAAAAAAAAAAAAAAAAAAAAAAAAAAAAAAAAAAAAAAAAAAAAAAAAAAAAAAAAAAAAAAAAAAAAAAAAAAAAAAAAAAAAAAAAAAAAAAAAAAAAAAAAAAAAAAAAAAAAAAAAAAAAAAAAAAAAAAAAAAAAAAAAAAAAAAAAAAAAAAAAAAAAAAAAAAAAAAAAAAAAAAAAAAAAAAAAAAAAAAAAAAAAAAAAAAAAAAAAAAAAAAAAAAAAAAAAAAAAAAAAAAAAAAAAAAAAAAAAAAAAAAAAAAAAAAAAAAAAAAAAAAAAAAAAAAAAAAAAAAAAAAAAAAAAAAAAAAAAAAAAAAAAAAAAAAAAAAAAAAAAAAAAAAAAAAAAAAAAAAAAAAAAAAAAAAAAAAAAAAAAAAAAAAAAAAAAAAAAAAAAAAAAAAAAAAAAAAAAAAAAAAAAAAAAAAAAAAAAAAAAAAAAAAAAAAAAAAAAAAAAAAAAAAAAAAAAAAAAAAAAAAAAAAAAAAAAAAAAAAAAAAAAAAAAAAAAAAAAAAAAAAAAAAAAAAAAAAAAAAAAAAAAAAAAAAAAAAAAAAAAAAAAAAAAAAAAAAAAAAAAAAAAAAAAAAAAAAAAAAAAAAAAAAAAAAAAAAAAAAAAAAAAAAAAAAAAAAAAAAAAAAAAAAAAAAAAAAAAAAAAAAAAAAAAAAAAAAAAAAAAAAAAAAAAAAAAAAAAAAAAAAAAAAAAAAAAAAAAAAAAAAAAAAAAAAAAAAAAAAAAAAAAAAAAAAAAAAAAAAAAAAAAAAAAAAAAAAAAAAAAAAAAAAAAAAAAAAAAAAAAAAAAAAAAAAAAAAAAAAAAAAAAAAAAAAAAAAAAAAAAAAAAAAAAAAAAAAAAAAAAAAAAAAAAAAAAAAAAAAAAAAAAAAAAAAAAAAAAAAAAAAAAAAAAAAAAAAAAAAAAAAAAAAAAAAAAAAAAAAAAAAAAAAAAAAAAAAAAAAAAAAAAAAAAAAAAAAAAAAAAAAAAAAAAAAAAAAAAAAAAAAAAAAAAAAAAAAAAAAAAAAAAAAAAAAAAAAAAAAAAAAAAAAAAAAAAAAAAAAAAAAAAAAAAAAAAAAAAAAAAAAAAAAAAAAAAAAAAAAAAAAAAAAAAAAAAAAAAAAAAAAAAAAAAAAAAAAAAAAAAAAAAAAAAAAAAAAAAAAAAAAAAAAAAAAAAAAAAAAAAAAAAAAAAAAAAAAAAAAAAAAAAAAAAAAAAAAAAAAAAAAAAAAAAAAAAAAAAAAAAAAAAAAAAAAAAAAAAAAAAAAAAAAAAAAAAAAAAAAAAAAAAAAAAAAAAAAAAAAAAAAAAAAAAAAAAAAAAAAAAAAAAAAAAAAAAAAAAAAAAAAAAAAAAAAAAAAAAAAAAAAAAAAAAAAAAAAAAAAAAAAAAAAAAAAAAAAAAAAAAAAAAAAAAAAAAAAAAAAAAAAAAAAAAAAAAAAAAAAAAAAAAAAAAAAAAAAAAAAAAAAAAAAAAAAAAAAAAAAAAAAAAAAAAAAAAAAAAAAAAAAAAAAAAAAAAAAAAAAAAAAAAAAAAAAAAAAAAAAAAAAAAAAAAAAAAAAAAAAAAAAAAAAAAAAAAAAAAAAAAAAAAAAAAAAAAAAAAAAAAAAAAAAAAAAAAAAAAAAAAAAAAAAAAAAATTCAAAAAAAAAAAAAAAAAAAAAAAAAAAAAAAAAAAAAAAAAAAAAAAAAAAAAAAAAACAAAACCTTCATCAATGCTTACATTAACAGAGTTCTCAATTGTTTTAGTTCTCTTGTTGTAAACTCTGTAGGCCTTCATCATTGTTGCATATCCAAGTAGGATACCTTCATCTGATTTCTCATCAAACTTTCCAAGATGGTCTTTCTGATTCAGAATATAGCAAGGACTTTCAAACTGTGTTAGCTCATCTTGCATTGCATTTACCCAAGAAGGATCTGCTAGAGCTTCATCAACCTCAGTTGGTTCCATCTTGCTTACAAAATTGACAAACATGCAAAAGTTGCCTGTTGCCTTTCTTCTTGTTTTCACACCAGAGAGTGGATCACCAATGATTTGGTTGATTAGATGACTCTTTGTCCATCTGGTAACTGGGACAATGGACTGATTCAGATTAGATGGTTCAGCATGATCAGCTTGAGGAAGTGGCTGATCAGCTTGGACAGGAATGGAGGAGTCTGAACCAGTTGGAGAGTCATTTAATGGATTCTGAACAATAACTTCAGTAGGAGTAGGATCAGCTTGTGCATTTTCAAAGATTGGAACATCTTCTTCTTCTTCAATAAGTTGCTCCCCCTGAGTTTGAGCATTATCAGCTCCAACTGGAGGATTAGTTGGAGGCTCATTCTCAGGTACAGCCAGTTCTTCAAAATTGAAGTCTTCATCTTCAGGAGGAGAGCACTCTGGCTTAGAACAACCTTCATCAATGCTTACATTAACAGAGTTCTCAATTGTTTTAGTTCTCTTGTTGTAAACTCTGTAGGCCTTCATCATTGTTGCATATCCAAGTAGGATACCTTCATCTGATTTCTCATCAAACTTTCCAACATGGTCTTTCTGATTCAGAATATAGCAAGGACTTCCAAACATTCTTAGGAAACCAATCTCAGGTTTTCTCCCCCTAAGAAGTTCATATGCAGTCTTCTGGTGTCTTTTCACAATGAGGGATCTGTTCTGGGTAAAGCAAGTTGTGTGTACTGCTTCAGCCCAGAAATGAGACTTGACATTGTTTTGAGCCATCATGGATATGGCAGCTTCAATGAGAGTTCTGTTTCTTCTTTCTGCAACACCATTTTGTTGAGGAGTTCTGGCAGCTGAGTAGACTTGTGAAATTCCCTTTTCACTGCAGAATGAATTAAGAGTGATATTTTTGAATTCAGTACCATTGTCACTCCTTAATTGCCTAACAGGTCTTTTGTAGAGAATTTCAGCTTGCTTGATGAAATGAATAATGCTATCAGCAGCTTCACTCTTGTGTCTTAGAAAGAAAACCCAGGTGTATCTTGAATACTCATCAACAATTACCAAGGAGTACCTCATTCCAGTGAATGATGGAGTACTGATTGGTCTAAATAAGTCCATATGAAGCAGATCCAAATAATTATCAATGGTTGAGCATGTTTTAGACTTAAAAGTAGCTTTATGTTGCTTGCCTTTCTCACAAGCACCACACAGCTTGTCCTTCTCATAATTGATCACTGGAAGACCAGACACCAACTCTTTCTTACACAGCTTGTTGATGTCTTTGAAATTCATATGAGACAGCCTTTTATGCCATAACCAATTCAGCTCATCTTGAGACTTTGACATGAAACAAACTTCTCTTGTGACAGTTGGATTTCTCATGTCAAAAGAATACAAAGACTCATCCCTCTTTGCAATAAGAACCATATTGCCTTCTAAATCAAGAACAATTCCCTTATCAGAACTGAATCTCACTTCATAACCAGCATCACACAACTGACTCACACTGATCAGATTGTGCTTCAAACCATTAACATATGAGACTCTTCTGAAAGTAAGAGGACCATTTGAAAGTACACCAAAACCTTCAGTCTTTCCTTGAGAATCATCTCCAAAAGTAACATTAGGACCAGCGCGAATCCTAAAGCTACATAGCAGGGACTTACATTGTAACACCCCAACCACGGCGGAATGATGAGATGTACAGAAAGTCGAGTATTCAAACAAAGGATAATAGATAGCATTCACCATAGCTTTAGTTGAAAAAAATAATTTTACAATGCACAAGCATGTGAACCAATTCCCAAGTACAATACGTCTACTATACTTGGATATTGAGTCCACGAAACAAATAACAAATACATGAGATGATACTACAATGATCAGGGCGGATTCCATTGCCCGTCACAAGGTTTGATCTTTGACTCCAATGTGCAATGCAAACAATCATGATGCATATAATTCCTCAAAGCTTACGCTAATTCCTGAAAAGCATGAAGAAAAAGTGTCAACTACGAAAACGTAGTTGGTGAGTGCATAGGTTTGCAAGTAAACCTCGTTACATATCCATTTCAAAATAGTTGAGAAATCCATGGTAAATTATAAAGTTTTCATTGTGAGAGAAAAATATATCAATCGATTGATCATTCATCATACCAAAACCATTCGGTCATCAATGTTTCAATATCGCCAATTTCAACAACTTTCAAGATTCCATATAAGGTCCAATACCCAAACCGTATGTTCAAACCATAATATCCAACCATACATAATATCGATACCACTTGGTCAATGGTAAGACTACCATGACATAATTTGATGAGATTGTTCTTGAGCCACTACTAAGACCGGTTATGTCCCAATAATCAGATATATTGTCCCAAATGATAAGATAATGATAAGCACATGCTGTCAATCACGTGCATAAAGATAACCAAGGGTCGTGCCATGGAGACGCCCATAAATATATAGTAGTTAGAGCACCGTGAGGCCAGACTGGCGATGAAGGTGGCCACAAAGGCAAACCAAACATCCCACCGTTACCTATAATAGTGGATGAGGGGACAAGTCCTAGTTGCGCAACCCTCTAACTACAGGCCTCAAATGAGTTAATAGTAGTGTACAGGGGACCACCGTTTGACAGTACTCAAGCTCATCATATAACATATAACATGTTGAACATACAATATAATTCCCATATCATTATCATTATTTCAAAGAATCATTTCATAAGAGAAAGTCATTTTAATTAAACATGCTTTTCACCCCGAAAGTAAACACATAAAAGAGTTTGAAAGGGGGCTATGACTCACCTTGATATGCCGCATATCATATTCACTCATCCAAAATGGGTACTTCCCATCTATCGCTTCCTTGACCATATATCCGTCATATTCCTCAATCACACTTCAAGCCAAGACTATCCCTACGATAGGACTAATATACGTAAGTTCCTATCTTAAGCCATCACTAAGAAATGCCACTTTCATTATGTTGTCATAAATTTTGGGATCCAAGTATATTGTTAATATTCGCATCTTTTTGGTTATAGAGAGTGTTGGTGTAAAAGGGTCACTTTCATTATACATGTAGTTATAAGTTGTTAGAATTTCGGTAGCTTGCCTTTGATTATCCTGGTTCCCATTGTGTGCTTTGCTTGATTATAATATTTGACATTAGTAACTTCATAATATTAATATTTATGAATACTTTCTGATTTATAACTATTTATTTAATTTAATATTATTTAATTAATTATTTATTCATTTTCTTGATTTATTAACAAAATAATTCTTTAAAAATACTTTTAAGTACCTCACTTGCCTTTATAATTCGTGGCTAATTATATTTGGGTTATATTCTGATTATTATGCCTTTTAACTTAGAATATTGTGATATATATATTTATTTATGTAATTTTTCTATTAATTTAAAAATAGTTATTAATTAGTGATTTTCACTTACTTAATTATTTCTAATTTATATGACATTTGTTCTTTGTAATTTTTGATTATTTACTAGGGTATTAGAATTTTTATTTTATGTTCATAGTTATAGGTTATTTATTTATTTATTTATTTATTTATTTATTTATTTATTTATTTATTTATTCCAGTAGGTTTTAGTCACTTTCATCATTGGTTGTGATTATTTAACCAATTTCATGATTTATACTTTATTTATTTATTTATTTATTTATTTATTTACCTTTTTAATTATCATTTAAATTTAATAATTAATAGAAATTCTTAGAAATCACTACATAACTTTTTGGCTAAAAACCTCAGGCCTTTTAGGCAAATTTTATCATGGGAAAAATCATATCAATTCAACCTCTCTTGTGTCTCGCTCATTTTGAGGATTCTAAGCTTATAAATCGTTTACCGAAATAGTGATTTTTGCCTCATTTTTCAAGCAATTCAAATGCGTCAAAATGGATTTTCATCCTTATTTCATTATTTACAGAATGTTCATTACATTTTGGTGTCTTAATTCGTGATAGTGGTGGTGGTGTGATGTGTGCAAGTTAAAGCTTTCGGTTAGAGCTTATATGAACCGAATTAGTGACTTGTAGGCTTGTCTTTGCCATTTAATAACTAAGTTAAAGCTTTATAACTTTTATTTGACATATTCTCAGTAGGTTTATAATACTTTTTGTTACGAGATTGTTGGAGTTGATTAAAGTTGCAATCTAGTGACTTTTAGCTTATTTTGTTGTGAAGAACTTTTACTTGGAATTTCTGTTTTAACACTTATTTTCATAAAATGTTGAGTAGTCATTCTTGGTTAAGTTGAATTATTTGGACGTTGGTGATTTTTATACAGATACATATAGGTGTCCTATATTCATGTGAATTTTTGCTAAATTTTTAGACATTGTTTACTACCTCTAAAAATTACAAAACCAAAGTTGGTCAGAAAGCTTGCTGCTGTGCGACTCAATATATTTTATAAAAGATTTCTATGATGGACATTTAAGAAAAATCTCCCAATTTTATTTTAAGTTAGGGACACTTTGAACTCAGTTCACACCAAGTTTAAACTTCTGAAACCTATTAGTTAAGGAATTAAAAATCGTCAAAGTTGACTCAACATTAAGACAAAAATCCAGTTTTGACCACTTTTGGTAGAAAAATCATATCTTTGGTTTGGTTTAGTGTTTTTGAGTGATTCCAGTTGGAGGTTAAACTTAACTCTTTTATCTACAACTTTTATTTTGGAAGTTTTTCTTGAAACGGCCCTCATATGCCCAGTTTATCCGTCCAAAGACAGAAGAATAATTCTGTCAGAAAGCATTTGGGTCCAAACAACACACCAATGACCATTCTTGCTTTATTAACACTTGAGTTCATCATTTACAAGATTAATACTTTATTTTTATACCTCTTAACATCAAATTTCCAGATTATTATACCTCTTTTAACATATTTTTCACTTAATACAAGTCCATCCATCTCATAATCCAACAACAAGATTCAACTTTCTTAGATCTAACATGTATTCATTCAAATCAACACTTTTCAATACCAATCTTTATAGATCTAACTTTCAACAACATAAAAACATCTTTTTAATGAAAAATCTCAGAAATATATTCTTCAAAATATACAAAAACATATAGATCTATCAAAAGGAAAATCACTTTAAAAGCTACTAATCTATAACAACACTTTTGGGTCTTAAACTTGTTGAATCCTTGGATCTTTCTCATAGATTTCGACATGCATATGCATGAGGAGAAAGATCCTATCAACTTGCCTTCATCAAGTGTATAATACAAAGAAAACAAGAAGAAAACATAAACTTTTGATAGAACCTTTGAATATAAACAAGAACAAGATTAAATCTAGTAAAAAGGATGAAGATTATACCCTCTTGAACTTGGTTTTGATGATGGATTTAAGGCAGATTTTTCGTGACCTTTATGGCTCCAAACAACACACCAATGACCATTCTTGCTTTATTAACACTTGAGTTCATCATTTACAAGATTAATACTTTATTTTTATACCTCTTAACATCAAATTTCCAGATTATTATACCTCTTTTAACATATTTTTCACTTAATACAAGTCCATCCATCTCATAATCCAACAACAAGATTCAACTTTCTTAGATCTAACATGTATTCATTCAAATCAACACTTTTCAATACCAATCTTTATAGATCTAACTTTCAACAACATAAAAACATCTTTTTAATGAAAAATCTCAGAAATATATTCTTCAAAATATACAAAAACATATAGATCTATCAAAAGGAAAATCACTTTAAAAGCTACTAATCTATAACAACACTTTTGGATCTTAAACTTGTTGAATCCTTGGATCTTTCTCATAGATTTCGACATGCATATGCATGAGGAGAAAGATCCTATCAACTTGCCTTCATCAAGTGTATAATACAAAGAAAACAAGAAGAAAACATAAACTTTTGATAGAACCTTTGAATATAAACAAGAACAAGATTAAATCTAGTAAAAAAGATGAAGATTATACCCTCTTGAACTTGGTTTTGATGATGGATTTAAGGCAGATTTTTCGTGACCTTTATGGCTCCAAACAACCCTTATTTCAAGCTTAAAATAACTCTTAAACCTTACTTGAATCAACCCTTGATTAATCCTTTCAATAATCCTTATTATTATTAAAGATTAGATTGATTTATGTTCTTGTTTCCTCCCTTATTTGAGCCGTGAGTTTTGAGAGAAAAAGAGAAGGAGAAAGAGTTTTGAGAGATATTATGTGTGTGTGTGTGTGTTGGGAAGTGGTGGAAGTGATGTTGGAGTGTATTATGTGTGTGTGTGTGTGTTGGGAAATGGTGGAAGTGATGTTGGAGTGTAAGTATGAAGAGTTGTCTTGGGATAGTGTAAGATTAAAAGACTAGTTAATCTTTGATTGGGTGTTGGGTTTTTGGGCATGGGGGCCGGTTTTGGGAGGGGAAAAAGGAGAGGGAATTTGAATTTTGGAGTATAATTTAAGTGTATGTGTATTGGTATAAAATGTATGTAAGTATGGATGCATGCATGGACATTTAAATCAACTAGTTAGTAGACTTCTAAGATATATTTTGTGTTCATATGTATATATATATATATCCGTGTATATGTGTATGTATGTGTATATATATTTATATATATATTAATATTATATTATAATCTTGTATTTATTTTAAGCATATATATATACTTATTATTATTTAAACACTTTTGTGCACATATTAATTTATGAAAATACTTTGAGATAGGAATCTTTATTCTCGTGCCATAGTTACTTAAATTGGCTTGGTGATTGATTTGTTGGACATTTTGTAAGATTTATTGGCTTTGTCACAAGTTGTGAGTCTTACATTATTAGTTATAACTTGAGTTCTTGGAATGAAGTTTTTGGTTTATTGACATTTCATAAAGTTCAATTAGAACTCATTTATAGCTTGAGATTGTCTTGAATGACTATGGTTATTGTTTATGGCAAATCTAAGATAGCTAGTCATCTATGGTATCTTATTGAACTAGAGGGCAATTATCACTATGCCTTAAATGGCTAGAAGATCAATTCTCTTAATAAACTTCTAGGGATAGATGTCTAGATGAGTCCAAGTAGATTGTCCTAGTCGGATTTTGGAGGGTTGTTACATCATTACCCCCTTAACAGGTACTTCGTCCTCGAAGTTCGCTCGTTCACACGGTAGCAAGAATGAATAGATTGACGATAAGGATAGCTTCACGGAGGCGTACAAAATGTGAAAATTCAACTGGATTTCATCCTGACCTTCTTGGTGACTTACGAGCTTTTGAACTTCATAGTTGAGGGTATCTCGTGCTTGGTGCCTTAACATTTCTCGTGATTAGAAACTTCGATAACGGTAAAAGATTACGAATGTCGCTCACCTCTTGAGACGACTGGAGATTAATCGTATGTAATCGTTGCGGGCTGTCAATCTTGCCTAGATCAATACTAAATAATGGGATGATAATAAGAATGGCAATATGGAGGTGTATAATGAACAAACGGCTCGTAACTTGAGTTACAACTAAGACGGTAAGAAACGTTGGAATATCGATTGTTTGTGACTACTCATTTCCATTGGTCACTTGGTGTACTTTCCTTTATCGTTTGCTTTCTCAATTAAAGAAACGTCTCAATGGCTCCTCGTCTATCTTTATCTTTCTTCAATTTGAAGTTGGACACGCTTGCCGCTACTCGAATCTATTGACTTCGTTTGTGATTAATCACTCGTTAAGGGATTACCCCCTTAACAAGAGTGATACTAGCCCATTATGCCAAGTTGCACTAAAATTTGCGAAGGTACATCTTCGTAGTACCTCACTTTAGGGTTTTCTAGTGTTGTCTTAGTTATTTTATGGCGTGTAAGGGGATTATGAATTGGTTGATGATAGTTCCATCTTACTCCTCGTACTCACCTTTGTCTTTCAACTTCGTCCCTATTTTCCCCAAAGTCCTCTTTCATTATTCGTTAAGTCACATTGTTACCAATTTTCTTGCTTTTGCCGATGTTGGCTTTCAAATCGTTTGAAGGTACCTTTAGTTACCTCCTTTTTACGCTAGAAGGAACATTATCTATGGCTCATCACCGACAAATCTCTTTTAACATCGCACATATAATCTATTCGGTTTCCTTGCTATACCTACGCATTCCTCATGATAGGATTTACACAATCCTCATGCTCTTAAGTAAATCTTTCACCACCATCATTTCAAGGTAAACGCTTCGATGTCCTTATTCGTATGAACTCCTCCTTTAAAATAATCCTTCGTAGGTCCTTCTGACCTCTACAAAACTTTCAATTACCTTGCTCTCCTGAGCCTCATATCCATTTTTAGCTTTCTAAGCTAAGCTTCTTTTCAAATACAAGAACCTAATGTCCTTAGAAATTGTGATATAATATGAATTTGGGAAACATCGGTTACTTTATCCTTTTCTCAACCATTCGGTTTTCTCCATTTTCCTTTCGTTTTCTTATGGGTCACCATACTCCTTACCGTTTCGTCACTCAAATCCATCTTTAACTAGAGTAATCGTTGTCTTGAACAGCATACAAGCAGTCGCTAGTCCTTGCAGTTATCTCAAGGGTACTTGTCAGATCATGGTGATACGGATCCTTTGATCCTAACTGATCGCAGATGCGAATTATCCTTATCACCCTTCCGTTCAAATATTCCATAACTAGCTCCTCCCGGAGTTTGTAGTTTCTTGAAAAGTAGTTCAACGACCAACTTCCTTAATCATTGTGGTAGTATGTACCTTGACTTCTAGCGTCGTATTCCTTATTTGCTTTCACTATTAACCTTAGCGATTCCATGTTGTTTTCTCCTTCCCTCTTCTTGGGCGCACTACTCCTTGGGTCGATGGTCCTTGACGATTAACCATGTGTTGCAAATTGTTTTTCACTCGGATTCATCTCGTTTTAGCTTACCTCCCTACGACAGTTGACCTTGAGGGGATACTTATCACGACTCCCCGTGCTTCTAAACTCGGGTGTTGAGCGTATATCGCTTTCTCTTGGCTCAGTTGATATGTTCTACTAATAGTTTGTCTTTTGATAGAGGTTTTCTAATTGATGTTAAGAGAATAACGTGTGGAGTGCCGTAAAGATGAACGCTCCCGGAACTACATCTTGTAGATGGCGTCAATGCCTTCACTGCATTTGTTTGGGTCGAATGACGTTTCTTCACTTCATATTCTACTCCAAATCATCTTCAATGATGCTAGTGAATAACTCTTCTTGAAAGATAAAGTATAATCTTGCACTTCATACTCCTTGTTCGAGTATGCTGTGATTACCCCCTTAACATTTTTCCTCTAGAAAAATGTAAGGGATTTCCTACTTTTCACTTTATCTCACCATCCTTGACGATCTTCAATTTGCCAAATTCCTGATTCCTTCATGTAGCAAATATCCATTTGCTTTGGTGTTTTGAAAAAGAAAAGGATAGCTCAGAATCCTTTTTGTTACTCTTCCATCTTGAGGGTTACTCGACACACCCTAATTGTCTTATTGTCCTTGGTTTTCTTCTTCTAATTACTTTCGTCTTCCAACATTGCTAGTGATCTCCCCCAAGTTCCAGGGAAGTCTTATATTTATCCAAAGGTGACCTTCATGTCACACGACCTTCCTTTCGTCGGCCGCTCCATTTTTCCTTTGGTCAATCAACATAGATAGGGAAGGCCTTCAATTCGTTCTCCAGGTTAAGGCTTAGTATACTCTTCGATTTGTACTATGACCGACACACAACATATCTCCCACGTCCTACATCATGTACGTGATCCAATAGCATCTTCTATGCTATATAGTTATCCCAAGTATTTCACTTATGGACGGCCAATGTCTCACGTCTTTCGTATCCCTTGATGTCGCAGGCAAGGGCAGGGTTTTAGTTACTCGATTTTGCCATTGCGGAGTGTTACGTAAGTGAGTGGTGTGTTGTTAGGGTACTAACCTTTTAAGAGAAACGGTGATGATCATTTCCTTGAATAATCAAGAATATAGAGTTTGGTTCGAATGAATGAAATAGGAAATAGGAAAACAAAAGATTCATTAAGGCTCGGATTACTCCTTGCGCGAGTTAAAGAAATCACTTCTTTGTCCTTCGTTGCCCAATGGACTCCAACTTTCAATGACGTCAATATATGTCGCACCGCCTTAGATAATATGGATAACCGTTCGTGTACGCGTGTTAGAATAGAAATATCGCGCCAAATTTCAGGATTACCATTCTCAGGACGTGTCGTCTAGAATATATATGGGAATGCGTCCTACTAGTGTCGTTGTATTGTCATATGGCTTTAATACCGCTCGTCTTTCACAAGTCTCCAACTTCATTCGGCGTTTCCATATGTTTCGCACCATCTCGGATCGAATACAAAGGTTATGTGTAGTTTCTAAAAGGATAGAGTCGCGTCATATCTTGGGACTACAATTCTTAGAGTATATCGTCCAACGTTCGTGGGAAGATGTTCCACCAATGATATCGCGTTGTCGTATGTCAATATTGAGTAGCGGTGTCATAAGAAATATGATGATGGAAAATTTTCAAAAGAGCACAAGTGAACGAATGACGGAGGGGTATTTAATGACAACTTTCATACTTAGGAAATTATCTAGTTTCATCATGAATTCCTCAGGGACAATCATTTGTTCTCAAGCGGTCAAATCTCAACGCGCAATATCTATATCAGTAGTAAGGACTAACCTCATTATCATCATATCTAGTGGGTACTAGTTCTCAATAGTCAAATCTTAGAGTATAATAACTATCTCAATAATAAGGCACAACTATATAATCATTAAATCGTTCACGCACTAGCCTCAATTAGCTCAACCTCAGGGTGCAATAATTATATTACTAGTAAGGCATGACTACATAATCGTCGCAATATTCACGCGCTAGTTTCAAATAGCTCAAACTTAGAGAGTAAAGGCTCTTATATCCACATCGTCCATGAAATTTCATATCAATTCGTCATGCCTATATTTTCTTTCTAAATCGATCATAAATAGTCAACGTCATTACTCAATAATTTGAACAAGTCATACCCCAAAATGATTTCGTGCCTTATAATAATCTCATTATTTTAAAGTGCATGGGCAACTTAAAGTTCAACATCATGAATCATAAGGCTTTTACGCATGCATTCCTCACATAATTTCCACATTGCACATTCCAAACTTTCACATTGCACATTACAAACTTTCACATTGCACATTACAACTTTCACATTGCACACTACAAGCTCTCACATTGCAATCAAATCATGCCCCAATTCACATGTTATAGCATAGAGTAGCATGTATCAACGAATATCTTTCAATCTTATTCATTTCACTACTAATGTGCAGAGGGGAATCCTACTAAACTCGCATAATCCTCAAGTAAGGAAAGTCTCGAATCGCTATATATATGCTTAGGTGGATGTCTAAATGCAACACGTATTCTCATTAAGACGAGTTTAATAAAGATTTTTTTTTTTTTTTTTTTTTTTTTTTTTGAAAAGGAATCCTTTTGAACATAAGTCTAAGGGGCCGTTTGAGTTTTACATGGTCCTCTCATAATTAAACGTAGATTCATGACTTTACGTTTAATTATGGTCCTACCATGTAAAGCTCAAACTAGTCCGCTCAACCTTATGCTCGACTCGACTATAAAATTTGTTTTGAAAAGAGGCTATAGTTTTGGAATTCCCGGAGGAACCCCAATGTTCTCTATAACCTTAGTCTCTGATACCATTTTCTGTAACACCCCAACCACGGCGGAATGATGAGATGTACAGAAAGTCGAGTATTCAAACAAAGGATAATAGATAGCATTCACCATAGCTTTAGTTGATAAAAATAATTTTACAATGCACAAGCATGTGAACCAATTCCCAAGTACAATACGTCTACTATACTTGGATATTGAGTCCACGAAACAAATAACAAATACATGAAATGATATACTACAATGATCAGGGCGGATTCCATTGCCCGTCACAAGGTTTGATCTTTGACTCCAATGTGCAATGCAAACAATCATGATGCATATAATTCCTCAAAGCTTACGCTAATTCCTGAAAAGCATGAAGAAAAAGTGTCAACTACGAAAACGTAGTTGGTGAGTGCATAGGTTTGCAAGTAAACCTTGTTACATATCCATTTCAAAATAGTTGAGAAATCCATGGTAAATTATAAAGTTTTCATTTGTCACATTTATCGTGAGAGAAAAATATATCAATCGATTGATCATTCATCATACCAAAACCATTCGGTCATCAATGTTTCAATATCGCCAATTTCAACAACTTTCAAGATTCCATATAAGGTCCAATACCCAAACCGTATGTTCAAACCATAATATCCAACCATACATAATATCGATACCACTTGGTCAATGGTAAGACTACCATGACATAATTTGATGAGATTGTTCTTGAGCCACTACTAAGACCGGTTATGTCCCAATAATCAGATATATTGTCCCAAATGATAAGATAATGATAAGCACATGCTGTCAATCACGTGCATAAAGATAACCAAGGGTCGTGCCTGGAGACGCCCATAAATATATAGTAGTTAGAGCACCGCGAGGCCAGACTGGCGATGAAGGTGGCCACAAAGGCCAGTCCGAGGAATTGGCGGATTTCGGATGGCGTTTCGGGTCTTCTCCAATTCTTGACCGCTTCAATCTTGTTTGGGTCCACATGAATACCATCCTTGCTCACTACGTGACCAAGGAAGTGGACCTCTTCCAACCAAAACTCACACTTGGAAAATTTTGCATACAATTTCTCCTTCCTTAGTAATTCAAGCACTTCACGCAAGTGCTCAACATGCTCCTCCTTCGTCTTCGAGTATACAAGTATGTCATCAATGAATACAATGACAGACTTGTCCAAGTATGGTTGACACACCCGGTTCATCAAGTCCATGAACACCGCCGGTGCATTAGTCAACCCAAAAGGCATTACGGTGAATTCAAAATGACCATACCTTGTGCAAAAGCCGTTTTGGGGATGTCATCTTCATGTACCCGGAGTTGATGATAACCCGAGCGATGATCGATTTTTGAGAAGTGCTTAGCTCCTTGAAGTTGATCAAACAAGTCATCAATTCTTGGGAGAGGATACCGGTTCTTCACTGTGAGCTTGTTTAATTCTCGGTAGTCGATACACATTCTGAAGGACCCATCTTTCTTTTTGACGAAGAGAACAGGAGCACCCCAAGGAGATTGACTAGGGCGAATGAAACCCTTATCTTGGAGTTCCTTGAGTTGAGCTTGTAATTCTTGCATTTCGGTTAAAGCTAGTCTATATGGGGCTTTTGCTACGGGCGCGGCTTCGGGAATAAGATTAATACGAAAATCAAGTTCACGGGTCGGAGGTAACCCCGGTAAGTCATCCGGAAAAAACATCGGGAAAATCACAAACGATAGGGACGGTCTTCAATTCTACCTTTGAGATGGTAGCACTAAAGACTTTAGAATTTGAGTAATCGGAGATTTCGCCTTGAACTCTAAGAATTTTACCGTTAGCCAAAGGTACCTTAACAACTCTCTCGCCACAATCAATCGTCGCATTAACCGCCGCTAACCAATCCATACCCACTATAATATCAAAACTACCAATGTCAAGAGGCATAAGGTCAATGGAGAAGTCGACATCTTCTAAAGTCAAGACACAGTCGCGAAGTATTTGGCTAATTCTAGTTAGTGACCCATTTACCATTTCAATGTCAAGCACATAGTTTAGAGCACACGGATGCACATCAATCAAAGGAACAAAGTTAGAAGACACGAGGCTATAATCGGCCCCGGAATCAAATAGGATGGTTGCATAGAGACCATTTAAGAGAAAAGTACCTGCTACTACGTTGGGGTCATTGCGAGCTTCATTTACATTGGCCGCAAAGGCTTGGCCGCGTGGTTGCACTTGGTGGCCTTGTTGTCCCCGGTTTTGGTTAGGCCCGACCATTTGGAGTTGATTGGGTGAACGGCTACTTGAACTTGTTGTCCCACCCATCGAGGACAATTATTACGGTAGTGGTCACGGCTACCACATTCAAAACATTCGCCTCTTCTTTGGTTACCTTGAGGAGGAACGGCCCGAACAGGAGCCACATTCATTGGGCCCGCTCTTGGAGCTCTACAATCTCTGGAGAGGTGCCCGACTCGGTTACAGTTATAGCATGCTTTGCATTGGGCATTGGCGGGGTGATGTTGGTTGCATCTCCCACAGAAGGGATAGGGTCCCGGGAAAGCTTTCCTAGTTGGCTCCACCGCCGCCATTATTCTACCCCTATTTACATTCTTGGGGTCAAACCTCCCCACTTTCTTCACCCCGCTCGACTCTCCCACTTCTTTCCTCTTGCTTGATGAGGATTTACTCAAAACACCACATCTCAATAAATCTTCAGTCACACTCCCGGCTTGGTTGACCGCATTAGCCAAAGAAGTAGGCATGTTGGAGTTTACATAAGATCGGACTTGAGGATTCAAGCCCAATACAAACTTCTGGATGGCCTGTGACTCGGTACCCACCAAGTGAGGAATGAGGGTGGACAACTCTTGAAATCGTCTCACATAGCCCTTGTAGTCGGCTCCCTCCATGTTGAGATTTGCAAATTCAATGGTTAAGTTTTGTAGTTCATACGGAGGACAAAACTTTGCTTTTACTTTGTTTTTGAAGTCAATCCACTCCAAATTTTGAGTCCGCCCCAACGTTATCTCCTGGTTCCACCAACTCAGGGCGTCATGCCTAAACATGCCGGATGCATAGGAAATCCGGTCATCATAGGTGCAATGACTCCTTTCAATCACCGCTTCAATCGCCTCAAACCATCTTATACATTCTGTGGGACCCCCTTTCCCATCGAACTCCGGTGCCCCACAACTTTTAAAATCTTTAAATATGCACCCTTGACGGTATCCCCCATATTGATTATTCATGGGCATTCCGACATTAACACCCACTGGTCCCTCTTCTTCATTTTCTACATCATGGGGTTGAGCATTTTCATTATCTACGTTTTCTGGGGCTTCATTGTTTTGAGCCACATTATTTTGCCCAAGACTTGTCGTGACTTGAGCAATGATGGTTGGCATGATGCCGGCGACCGTTTGAGCGATTACCTCAGCCAAGTTTGGCTCAGGAGCTCCACCACGACCCCTTCCTTGGTGTAACATCCCAAAACGTAATCGTTCATGTTGACTAACGTCGTTAGGTCAAATTATAAGTCCGTGATACGTTTGTGTGGAAATATGTGTTTATATGTTTATGTGCCCTATATGTGAGATTTAATTATCTTTAATGAGTGACAATAAAGTAGATTTAATGATGTGTAAAAGGCCTTTGTAGTGTGCGAAAGTGCTTTAGTGTGTTATATGTATCCCCAATAGGTGTTTTTAAGCGAAATAAAGTCAATATGAAGTCCAGGGACCAATTTTGCCAATGTTGGAAAGTTAAAAACGGGTTTAGTGATTAGGGAAACCTAATCTCTCATTAATTGCAGCCTAATTACATTTCCTAAACACACACATACAGTTCCTTCAATTCCCTAATCGATTTCTTAAGGAATCTCCAAGTTTTGGTCAATCAATTGGGTGTTTTTGTATTGAATCGAATTGGCTATCGTTTCTACAGGTAATTAATGTTTTATTGGCCACATTTTCAGATTCAAAGGTTGTTTTTTATGTTTAGATATGATATGTTATGATGAACGGTGGTTAATGAATATGTTTATGATATGATATGTTATGATGAACGGTGGTTAATGAATATGTTTATGATATGATATGTTATGATGAACGGTGGTTAATGAATATGTTTATGATATGATATGTTATGATGAACGGTGGTTAATGATATGTTTATGATATGATATGTTATGATGAACGGTGGTTAATGAATATGTTTATGATATGATATGTTATGATGAACGGTGGTTAATGAATATGTTTATGATATGATATGTTATGATGAACGGTGGTTAATGAATATGTTTATGATATGATATGTTATGATGAACGGTGGTTAATGAATATGTTTATGATATGATATGTTATGATGAACGGTGGTTAATGATATGTTTATGATATGATATGTTATGATGAACGGTGGTTAATGATATGTTTATGATATGATATGTTATGATGAACGGTGGTTAATGAATATGTTTATGATATGATATGTTATGATGAACGGTGGTTAATGAATATGTTTATGATATGATATGTTATGATGAACGGTGGTTAATGAATATGTTTATGATATGATATGTTATGATGAACGGTGGTTAATGATATGTTTATGATATGATATGTTATGATGAACGGTGGTTAATGATATGTTTATGATATGATATGTTATGATGAACGGTGGTTAATGAATATGTTTATGATATGATATGTTATGATGAACGGTGGTTAATGAATATGTTTATGATATGATATGTTATGATGAACGGTGGTTAATGAATATGTTTATGATATGATATGTTATGATGAACGGTGGTTAATGATATGTTTATGATATGATATGTTATGATGAACGGTGGTTAATGATATGTTTATGATATGATATGTTATGATGAACGGTGGTTAATGAATATGTTTATGATATGATATGTTATGATGAACGGTGGTTAATGAATATGTTTATGATATGATATGTTATGATGAACGGTGGTTAATGAATATGTTTATGATATGATATGTTATGATGAACGGTGGTTAATGATATGTTTATGATATGATATGTTATGATGAACGGTGGTTAATGATATGTTTATGATATGATATGTTATGATGAACGGTGGTTAATGAATATGTTTATGATATGATATGTTATGATGAACGGTGGTTAATGAATATGTTTATGATATGATATGTTATGATGAACGGTGGTTAATGAATATGTTTATGATATGATATGTTATGATGAACGGTGGTTAATGATATGTTTATGATATGATATGTTATGATGAACGGTGGTTAATGATATGTTTATGATATGATATGTTATGATGAACGGTGGTTAATGAATATGTTTATGATATGATATGTTATGATGAACGGTGGTTAATGAATATGTTTATGATATGATATGTTATGATGAACGGTGGTTAATGAATATGTTTATGATATGATATGTTATGATGAACGGTGGTTAATGATATGTTTATGATATGATATGTTATGATGAACGGTGGTTAATGATATGTTTATGATATGATATGTTATGATGAACGGTGGTTAATGAATATGTTTATGATATGATATGTTATGATGAACGGTGGTTAATGAATATGTTTATGATATGATATGTTATGATGAACGGTGGTTAATGAATATGTTTATGATATGATATGTTATGATGAACGGTGGTTAATGATATGTTTATGATATGATATGTTATAATGAGATGAACGGTGGTTAATGATATGTTTATGATATGATATGTTATAATGAACGGCGGTTAATGATATGTTTATGAAATGATATGTTGTAATGTTGTTGTGTGCATGTATATGTGGCTTGTTCATCTAGAACACTAGACCTTTTTAGGTTGCCATGACACGTGCACGTTTTAAGGGCCCTAACGTGAAAAGATGATAGTGTGGATTAGTTTAGGCTAAAGGTGGAAATCTAAACTAAACATGATAAATGCTCGAGCTAATTAGATGTTAAGTGTTATGCATAACCTGTGCCTTACGGTGGTAATAGGTACATCGTGCCTTACGGTGGTAATGGGTACGTATAAATCGTGCCAGACGGTGGTAATAGGTACGTCATGCCTTACGGTGGTTATAGGTATGTTAAAATGGTTGCTCGGGTGGTTCCTTGCAACAAGTCATATGTGGCGAGTAGTTTCGGGTGGCCTGATGACCCACCTAATGTCATGAACATAGCGTACTACTCATGGATCGACATTGTCTTTCCTTAAAAACGGTAACTTCGGTTACAACGTAACGAGGTGAATCAAAGTGATCAAATTGATTAGGCACGCCTAGGGTCATGAACTCTATGCTTATATGTGATGTGGATATGTTTATACGGTGGTATGAATGCCTAATTAAAATGACGTAATGCTTTAAAGTGACGATTTAAATGGATGAAATGTTTTGCTTAAACCTGGTGTTATCTTACTTAGCTTTATAGCTAACACTTGTTTCTTTTATGTGTTGACACCCCTCAGGTTAGGCAATGAGATGACGTGTGAAGCTTTGGCGAGAGATGGGTAGATGATCAAGCTGGCTTTAGTTTACCCAATAGCTTCGCATAGACCTTATGTTATTGATTTCCTTTATGGAACTTATGTAATGACTATGTTATGATTGCTTTATGTTGGGCAATCTTATGGATTTCTTTTATTACAGATTTGATGCTATTAGTAACACCACTAATGTTTTCTCAACTGTTTTCCTTAGTTGAGTATTTTCCTAAATCGTTTCCGCATGATTTAACGCCGTTAGGCGAAATTTTTGGAAATCCATATTTTTACGAAACGGGTGTTACAAGTTGGTATCAGAGAAGTAGTTTAAGAGAACCAAGACCTATTGACCATAGGGTTTGGACTTAAACTTAAGATGCGCATGCTAGGTAATTGTAGGATGCCTTAGCTTTAACGTAAGATGATGTAGGATGGGTTGGGACGAGTGCGAGTGTGATAGGGCTTATGAGATGTTTACGATACGAAGTATGTTTTAGCCTTATCTTTGCGCTTATCGACTCTATCTTTCAGTGAAGGAAAGATGGTTAACACTCGTCAAGGCAACTCACGACGCGATGGAGTTACTGCAAGCATTACCCCACCTGTCCATCCAGGTGCCGGTGCTAGGAATGCTGCCAATGCTGCTGCTGATGCAGCCAATATGAATAGAAATCGAGGAAACCCCCAGCAAGTCAATCAGCCAAGCCCATTAGGCCCTATGCCTCCACCTCCTGGTAATCAACCCATAGTTAACGAAGCAGTGGTGGAGCAAATCCCAAATGCAGCTGAATTGTACAATCTTGTGCTGACTCTCCAGGCCCAGTTAGCACAGACTCAGGAGCAACTGAACAACGCTCTTGCCGAAAATGCTGAAGGAACTGATGGCAATTTCTCAGTGCCATCTCACCACATTGAGCCACCAGTGGATAATGTTGTCGTTCCCCCTGTTAATGTTGATGTGGCTCCTCCTAATGTAGTTCAAGCTCCTCGATTTAAGTTCGAAAGTTTCCAGAAGTGTGGAGCTCAGAAATTCAATGGAACACTTAACGCAGTAGGCTGTATGGAATGGCTTGATGATACTGAGATGGTCTTTGAAGCTTGTGACTGTCCAGAGGATAAAAAGGTGTTGTGTGCGAGTAGAATGTTGAAAGAAGGTGCTCGAGATTGGTGGAAGAGCATTACTATTTCGATGACTCCAGATATGGTATCTGCTATCACATGGGCTACCTTCAAGCAGAAGTTTATTGAGGAGTATATCGGGACTCATGAACAGCGCAAGATGGAAAAGGAGTTTCGTGCTTTGACGGCTGAAATTGGTAAAGTCAATGATTATGCTCGTTCCTTTATGGAAAAGATGAAATTTGTGGGTCATCTATTCAGAACTGATGCAGATCAAGTCGCCTGCTATGTCGATGGTTTACCTCCAAGTTATCGAGGTATTTGTAGGCAGCATAAGACTCTAACTGAAGCAATCAAAGAATCTAAAAAGCTTGATGATGATTTTGCTGCGGAAAAGAAAGTTGAAAAGAAAGAGGATGAGAAGAAGTTTGGCAACAAGAGGCGGTTTGGTGGATCAAATCGTTTTGGAAAGAAATTTAAGGGATCTTCATCGTCCTCTGACAAGGGAAGGGCAGACAAGGATGGAAAATGGTGCCCTGGCTGCAAATCTATCCATTCTGGTCAGTGTTCTACAAAGACCCGCAGGTGCAATAGGTGTGGAACTCAGGGTCATACCATTGATCAATGCACTGACAAGGCAAGATGTTATAAATGTGGAGACACCAAGCACCGTATTGCAGACTGCCCGCAGATGAAGAAAGATGAGGGAAAGAAGGCAGAAGCTTCCAAAGCCAAAGCCCGTGCTTTTCAGATGACGGCTGAGGAGGCAAAAGACGATGATCAGGTAGTTACTGCTACCCTTATTGTTAACTCCAAACCTGCTAATGTGTTATTTGATTCTGGTGCGAACAAATCTTTTGTGTCTACTCTGTTTGCTCCTAAGTTAGACATGACTACTAGTTCTTTACGGTGCCCTATAGAAGTAGAGGTGGCTAATGGTGCGACGTCTATTATTCGGGAAGGTTATTCTGATTGTCCTATAGAAATAGAGGGTCGTTCATTTACTGCTAACCTGTTACCCGCTACTATTCCTAGTTTCGATGTTGTTCTCGGTATGGATTGGATGTCTAAGAATGATGCTGTCGTCCTATGTTCGAAGAAGATAGTCCGTATCGCTACTCCCGACGGTAAAGGTGTCTGTGTTTATGGTGACAAGAAGCCGGGAAATGTTAAGGTGATCTCGATGATGAAAGCGCTTCGTTGTATACGGCAAACTAAGTCACATTTTTTAGCTTATGTCATTGATTCTCGTATCGCGAAGCCTACAGTTTCTGATGTTGAAGTTGTTTCCGAGTTTCCAGATGTTTTCCCTGAAGATCTTCCAGGTCTTCCTCCGGATCGTGAGGTTGAATTTTCTATTGACCTTATTCCTGGTGCTACTCCTGTAGCCAAAGCTCCGTATCGATTAGCTCCGACAGAGATGAAGGAGCTGATGACTCAAATTCAGGAACTTTTAGATAAAGGTTTCATTCGTCCGAGTTCCTCTCCATGGGGTGCTCCTATCCTTTTTGTAAAGAAGAAAGACGGATCCATGCGTATGTGTATCGATTATCGCGAGCTGAATAAAAGAACAGTGAAGAATAAGTATCCACTCCCTCGCATTGATGATTTGTTCGATCAACTTCAAGGTGCTTCCTGTTTTTCAAAGATTGACTTACGGTCTGGCTATCATCAATTAAAGGTGGAAGAAGAAAGTGTAGCCAAAACAGCGTTTCGAACTCGTTATGGTCACTATGAGTTCCTTGTCATGCCATTTGGTTTGACAAATGCTCCAGCGAAGTTTATGGATTTGATGAACCGTGTCTGTCGACCTTTTCTGGATCATTTCGTTATTGTTTTTATCGACGACATCCTGGTGTATTCGAAGTCGGAAGAGGAACATAGAGAGCATTTGAGAGCTGTCCTTCAAGTCCTCAGAGAGAAAAAGCTATATGCTAAGTTCTCCAAGTGCGAGTTCTGGCTAAAGGAAGTTCATTTCCTCGGCCATGTCGTCTCCTCTGATGGTATAAAGGTAGATCCTTCGAAGATAGAAGCGGTGTCGAAGTGGGAGCAGCCTAAGTCTCCTACTGAAATTAAAAGTTTTCTCGGTTTGGCTGGCTATTATCGACGTTTTATTCAGGATTTCTCGCGCATTGCCAAGCCAATGACTGAATTAACGAAGAAAGGTGTGAAGTTTGTGTGGACCGATGCTCAAGAGAAAGCCTTCACGACGTTGAAAAGGAAGTTGTGTGAAGCTCCAGTCTTAGCTTTACCCGAAGGAACAGATGATTTAGTGGTTTATAGTGACGCATCCATCACGGGGTTAGGGTGTGTACTAATGCAACGAGACAAAGTTATCGCTTACGCCTCTCGACAGCTGAAGCCTCATGAGCGGAACTATCCTACTCATGACCTTGAGCTGGCTGCGGTTGTTTTTGCTCTGAAGTTGTGGCGACATTATCTGTATGGTACAAAGTGTACCCTATACACGGATCATAAGAGCTTACAGTACGTGTTTACTCAGAAGGACATGAATGTCAGACAACGGCGGTGGATGGAGTTATTAAAGGATTACGATTGTGAAATTAAATATCACCCAGGCAAAGCTAATGTGGTTGCTGATGCCTTAAGCCGCAAAGGATATGCGAAGAGTAGATTATGTGCGATGATTACAAAGATTGAGTCGAACTTAATGGAACCTATTCGACTAGCTCAAATTGAAGCGTTGAAGGAGGAGAATGTGAAAGAGGAGTCTATTGGGAAAAAGAAGAAAAATAGACTCCAAATGGAAGAAAATAGTCGTGGCCTTCGAACTTACAAAGGTAGGATATGGGTTCCTCTCTATGGAGGCAATCGTGAGTTAGTAATGGATGAAGCTCACAAAACTAAGTATTCTGTACACCCTGGTGCCACAAAGATGCATGCGGATTTGAAGCCGATTTATTGGTGGCCCAGTATTAAGAACGATGTGATGATGTATGTGCAGAAATGCGTGACGTGTGCTAAAGTGAAAGCTGAACATCAAAAGCCTTACGGAAAATTTCAGCAACTTGAGATCCCTGAGTGGAAATGGGATCACATTACGATGGATTTTGTGACCAAACTTCCGAGGACGCCTCGTGGTCACGATATGATATGGGTTATTGTCGATCGATTAACGAAGAGTGCTCACTTTCTCCCAGTTCGTGAGACTGCTCCTATGGAGAACTTCGCTACGTTGTATATTGATGAAGTGGTTACTAAACATGGTGTTCCGATATCGATTGTGTCCGATCGTGATGCTCGATTCGTTTCCAACTTTTGGAAGAGTTTTCAACGGGAAGTTGGTACTCAAGTTCGTCTGAGCACCGCCTATCACCCGCAGACCGATGGGCAAAGTGAAAGGACTATTCAAACGCTCGAAGATATGCTCAGAGCTTGTGTGATGGATTATGGTGGTTCGTGGGATAAACACCTACCTCTTATTGAGTTTGCGTATAACAATAGTTATCATGCGAGCATCGGAATGCCACCTTTTGAGATGTTATATGGTAGGAAGTGTCGGACTCCTAGTTGTTGGTTGGAGCCCGGGGAAAAGCAATTTGCTGGACCCGAAGTAGTACAAATTACGGCCGATAAAGTTAATGTTGCAAAGAAAGCCTTACGTGTTGCTCGCGAAAGGCAAAAGTCATATGCCGATAAGAAAAGGAGGCCGTTCGATTTTAAAGAAGGCGAAATGGTTTTACTCAAGGTGTCGCCTTGGAAAGGTGTATTACGGTTTGGAAAACGTGGAAAGTTAAGCCCCAGATTCATTGGACCTTTCAAGATTATCAAGAAGGTTAATGAACAGGCATTTCAACTGGAATTACCTCCAGAACTACACGCAATTCACAACACATTTCATGTGTGTTACCTACGTAAGTGTTATGCGAATGAAACGGATGTCATTCCACTCGAGGACGTAAGTATTAATCCCAACAAGCAGATTGTCGATGAACCTGTTGCTATAATGGGAAGGAAACAAAAGAAGTTACGACGAAAGACTATCGATCTAGTTCTCATAAAGTGGAAACACAATCACGGCGAAAGTATGACTTGGGAGACCGAGTCCGTAATACGGGAGACCTATCCCCATCTTTTTGATGCTGAAGTGATTCCGGGGACGGAATCCTCTTAAGGGGGAGGTAATTGTAACATCCCAAAACGTAATCGTTCATGTTGACTAACGTCGTTAGGTCAAATTATAAGTCCGTGATACGTTTGTGTGGAAATATGTGTTTATATGTTTATGTGCCCTATATGTGAGATTTAATTATCTTTAATGAGTGACAATAAAGTAGATTTAATGATGTGTAAAAGGCCTTTGTAGTGTGCGAAAGTGCTTTAGTGTGTTATATGTATCCCCAATAGGTGTTTTTAAGCGAAATAAAGTCAATATGAAGTCCAGGGACCAATTTTGCCAATGTTGGAAAGTTAAAAACGGGTTTAGTGATTAGGGAAACCTAATCTCTCATTAATTGCAGCCTAATTACATTTCCTAAACACACACATACAGTTCCTTCAATTCCCTAATCGATTTCTTAAGGAATCTCCAAGTTTTGGTCAATCAATTGGGTGTTTTTGTATTGAATCGAATTGGCTATCGTTTCTACAGGTAATTAATGTTTTATTGGCCACATTTTCAGATTCAAAGGTTGTTTTTTATGTTAATCAAATCTGATTTTAATAAGGGTTTGAAGTAATTAGGGTTTCAAACGTGTTTAAGCAAATTAAGGATCTAAATGGTGTCAAACGAGTTTGTAATCGATCATTATGATCAAAATATGTTTATATGTGTCAAAAACATGTTTTGGGTGAAGCCCAAGTCGATTGATTTCTGGAAAAATCGAAGAACAAGTCGTTTTATGAATTCTGGTCGAAATTGTGCCTTAAATTCGTTTTCTGAGATCAGCAGCTATCCAACGAACTTTAAGTTCGTTTGGAATGGTTTAACTTCGTTTGGGAATGACTAAATTCGTTTGACACAAAGCCAAAGTTCGTTTGAAGCTTTCTAACTTCGTTTGAAACTAAGGATGTCTAAATTCGTTTGAAGTGAAAGTCTAAGTTGTTTTGAAACTTAAGTCCGTTTGATTCAAGCCTAAGTTCATACTACAAACGAAGTTTAAGTTCGTTTGAGGTATTCTAACTTCGTTTGAGGTTGCTTAAGTTCGTTGTTGTGGTCTAAGTTCGTAAGAACGAACCTAAGTTCGTTTTAAAGTTCGTTTGAGTCCCAAATGACTTATATTTTGTATATTAATGTATCTTAGGTGTCGGGGATTACTATTAAGCACTATTAGCTCCCTGTTTGCTCGCGTACACTACTACGAGGTAAGATACACTACTTTTGTCGCGCTGAGGGTGCAACAAAAATGGTTTCATAAACTATAACCTCCAAATGGTAATGTATAACCTATATTGTGGTTGGGTTGATATGGGAGGTATTCGGGGATTAAAGATGACGATGCCTATGCTTATAATGTTTCCCCGTGAATATGTTTATGATATGATATGTTATGATGAACGGTGGTTAATGAATATGTTTATGATATGATATGTTATGATGAACGGTGGTTAATGATATGTTTATGATATGATATGTTATAATGAACGGCGGTTAATGATATGTTTATGAAATGATATGTTGTAATGTTGTTGTGTGCATGTATATGTGGCTTGTTCATCTAGAACACTAGACCTTTTTAGGTTGCCATGACACGTGCACGTTTTAAGGGCCCTAACGTGAAAAGATGATAGTGTGGATTAGTTTAGGCTAAAGGTGGAAATCTAAACTAAACATGATAAATGCTCGAGCTAATTAGATGTTAAGTGTTATGCATAACCTGTGCCTTACGGTGGTAATAGGTACATCGTGCCTTACGGTGGTAATGGGTACGTATAAATCGTGCCTTACGGTGGTAATAGGTACATCGTGCCTTACGGTGGTAATAGGTACATCGTGCCTTACGGTGGTAATAGGTACATCGTGCCTTACGGTGGTAATAGGTACATCGTGCCTTACGGTGGTAATAGGTACATCGTGCCTTACGGTGGTAATAGGTACATCGTGCCTTACGGTGGTAATAGGTACATCGTGCCTTACGGTGGTAATAGGTACATCGTGCCTTACGGTGGTAATAGGTACATCGTGCCTTACGGTGGTAATAGGTACATCGTGCCTTACGGTGGTAATAGGTACATCGTGCCTTACGGTGGTAATAGGTACATCGTGCCTTACGGTGGTAATAGGTACATCGTGCCTTACGGTGGTAATAGGTACATCGTGCCTTACGGTGGTAATAGGTACATCGTGCCTTACGGTGGTAATAGGTACATCGTGCCTTACGGTGGTAATAGGTACATCGTGCCTTACGGTGGTAATAGGTACATCGTGCCTTACGGTGGTAATAGGTACATCGTGCCTTACGGTGGTAATAGGTACATCGTGCCTTACGGTGGTAATAGGTACATCGTGCCTTACGGTGGTAATAGGTACATCGTGCCTTACGGTGGTAATAGGTACATCGTGCCTTACGGTGGTAATAGGTACATCGTGCCTTACGGTGGTAATAGGTACATCGTGCCTTACGGTGGTAATAGGTACATCATGCCTTACGGTGGTTATAGGTATGTTAAAATGGTTGCTCGGGTGGTTCCTTGCAACAAGTCATATGTGGCGAGTAGTTTCGGGTGGCCTGATGACCCACCTAATGTCATGAACATAGCGTACTACTCATGGATCGACATTGTCTTTCCTTAAAAACGGTAACTTCGGTTACAACGTAACGAGGTGAATCAAAGTGATCAAATTGATTAGGCACGCCTAGGGTCATGAACTCTATGCTTATATGTGATGTGGATATGTTTATACGGTGGTATGAATGCCTAATTAAAATGACGTAATGCTTTAAAGTGACGATTTAAATGGATGAAATGTTTTGCTTAAACCTGGTGTTATCTTACTTAGCTTTATAGCTAACACTTGTTTCTTTTATGTGTTGACACCCCTCAGGTTAGGCAATGAGATGACGTGTGAAGCTTTGGCGAGAGATGGGTAGATGATCAAGCTGGCTTTAGTTTACCCAATAGCTTCACATAGACCTTATGTTATTGATTTCCTTTATGGAACTTATGTAATGACTATGTTATGATTGCTTTATGTTGGGCAATCTTATGGATTTCTTTTATTACAGATTTGATGCTATTAGTAACACCACTAATGTTTTCTCAACTGTTTTCCTTAGTTGAGTATTTTCCTAAATCGTTTCCGCATGATTTAACGCCGTTAGGCGAAATTTTTGGAAATCCATATTTTTACGAAACGGGTGTTACACTTGGCCCCTACCACGCCCTCTACCACGGCCCCTACCACGGCCCCTACCTCCTTGTACCTCCGGTTGGGCTTCCGGTTGAGGTTCTTCCTCTTCAGCCCTATAGTTCGTTCCGGTTCTCCTGGGTCTCGCCATTTCTATAAAACAAGTGACACGTTGACCCGAGAGTTAGTCTCAAATGCTCACATGTTAGTCACACAAGTAGTCAATGTTCTCATACCGATACCACATACTCATTTCATAACGTTATGCTAAGGCAAGAGTGTTAGAATTATAAGGGATTTCCACATATCATAACATCAAGTAATCATGCTCATTACGTCATGCAATCAACAACTAACACGAATGATTCAAAGTATAATCCGAATTCGATATGCTCTCTAGTTATTGACCGGGTATGTATACAAGGTGTACCAACGGCTAACCTTCCACCTAATCAACTTCCATTAAGCATATCGGTTCCTTATTATACTTTAAGCCACACGTGCGCAATCCACGATGTCATGAACTTGCTATAATATCGGGTAACCATAAAAGAGTTGATCGGGTTCTTTTAGGGTTGCCACAATATTATACTAAGTTAATGGCATCCCATCATTTTGCCCTAAATCATCACATTAGTTCCAACAATTAACAACAACAACCCATATTAACTACAATTCACACTCATCACATTGAATTCAAGCTATCATACAATAGGTCTTAACTACGAACTCACACGGGGATTCACATAATTCACATTGCACACGAATTCCTAACCATGCATGCTATATGAAGAGTTTTAACTTAAGCCGTAGTCTAGGTCAAACCGCCTAATTCTCTACGACCACGCATGGGCCACCATTCTGTAACACCCCAAGCCGAGGCTCGGAATATCACGGAAAACACATAGCACCAGGTGGAATTACAATAGAACAAACTAAATGCAATTAAAGATTCGGTGAATCCAAAACATAACGAAGTAAGTAACAAAATACAACAGGAGCAAATAGCCATCAAAGTTAACATAATAACATCCAAAGATGGCAAACGATCCTAAGTATAATGCAAAAGGGAGGCCAATGAATCCTTGATTCATAAAGTCCATAGTCCGGGTTCACAGCAAGCAAAGCAACTAAACTCCACGCCCTGGAAGAACCTGATTACCTGAAAAGTGTACTAAGCATAGTCAACACAAGGTTGGTGAGTTCGTAGTAATGGTTCATAAGGAACCAACGTCAAATATCACAATATACGAGTAGAGGCTAGACATGACTTACCGCGAGCCTCTAAGCAACACAATATCGTCCAACAACAAGATTACACAAGACTAGTAAATGTGTGATGAGAATGCACAAATGATATATGAATCAAAGTAAGTGCCAAATGCATGAATAAGCCAACATGCCTATCCTATGCGTGAACTCCGTCACCTATGCAACGATACCCTTCTGTCATTACAATGAACAAGGCTGTATCTCAAAATCATCGAGATATATATGTCTATATACTCGGGGTCACGTTCTACATCCAAAATGGGTACATACATCTATGCACCAGGATGTCGGCAATCCCCTGCCGAGGGCTCATCAACAATGTATGCAATGCTTACAATCAATTGTAAATGCATCAATCATAAACCAACAATCAATACTCGTCCAACATAAGCCGAAATCCATATACGACAACCGTAAGCCAACAATCAATATTCAACCACTATAGTCCAACCATCAATATTCAACAATCAAAAACCACTATTCACAATTTAAACCAACTATACGTACATATACTTCAAAGGATTCTACTTTCTTCAAGTCCCAGATGCTTATATATAGGGTCACCCGCAGCCTTCCCACCACATCTAAAACCCAATGAAGGCATAACCGACTTCCATGTATGTACGTCTATCCTAATATATATATATATATATGTAATAATTAACGAGACATAACCCAAATCAATCAACGAAACGAACTGTCACATCAATCCAATAATCAAGTCAACCAATCAATAAATCAATCAACAATGTAAGTAAACACACTAGTTTTACACTTTTCAGCCCGAATCTCAAGCGAGTAGGGAGATACGAAACTCACCTTGTCTGGCAATGAAGCTAGTATAAGATTACACACAAGTAATGGGGTCCACACGTCCACAACCTATATTTATACATCATAATACCGTAATGTCAACTATACGATCTCATACAAGTTGATTTAGCACAATTAGGTCAAGTCACAAACCCTAAACGCCTTTACAACTTAAACGAGTAGGAACAAAACGCATTCGACTCGACCTTTTTAGAAATGACAAAAGATTCATACAAAAAGAGTGTTACTACTAGAAACTAGACTCTCTTACGATTCCAACGACAGGTCATACGACTTATTTGGACTTACGGATCAAAAGTTATTAACGTTTGAAAATCGACGCGCGTACTTTCCCAGTAACTATCCACTACGTCGCAGTGAGCCAAAACCAAGCTCACTGCGCCGCAGTGGCTAAGTCAGACCAGGACCAGAAGTATGGCACTGCGCCGCAGTGAGCAAGGGTAGGGCTCACTGCACCGCAGTGGCCACAACCTGCAGCCAACACCTGCAGTTTATGCAGGAACACGAACCAAAAACCCCCAATTCCAACCCAAACCTTACCAAAATGACTTGTGAAGACTTTTAACTTGTTTTGAAGCATAAACAAACATCATTAACCATTAATACACATAACCCAACCCACAATTTCGACCGAAACATCATAATCACTCACAAATCCTTCAAACCCTAACCCTAACCCTAATTTGACCCAAAACGAGATTTAAGCCGATTTAGGACTTGTAAAAGTTCAAGATGACTAGAAATGCATAAACAAACATAAGTAGGTATAATGGGATGAATTTGACTTACCAAAACTTCTCCTTGAGCTAGAACCCGAAATTAGGTCAAATGGACAAAATGCAAGACTTCCACCTTTTGATTCTTCGATATGACGATAATGTGGTATAGATGGCGATGAATCTAGTGTTATACCCTTTCTAAACACTAAGTAGATGGTAGGGAGAAGAGAAGAATGATCTTGCTTTATTTTTGAGAGAAAGAGAGAAAGAGATAGATAGATAGAAATGAGAATGAGAGGGGGAGAAAGGGATAAGGGGGGGGGGGAAATGGGTCATTGGGTGGCTGGTGGGTCTTGGACTACCCACGGGCCGACCCGCTCCCATCACAAGTCACAACACAATAGCTACACATTTAAATACCGACCAACACATATTATCGACCCGAATATACCACATTGCCATTTAACTCACAAAACGACCCAATTAATTCATTAACTCAATTTGTTAGTCAAATTACACATAAAGTCAACGGGTCAAAATTTACGGATGTTACACACCAGAAGGTCCTTCACCAACTTGACCTCTACCTGGAGCCACTTCTACTTCTTCCCTTTGAAAAGAGAGCATGGTCTGAGGAATATCTACCTCATTCAGTGGAGATCTTAGGTTGGTCAGATCCCTCAAATACTCACACACAAAAAAGTGTGTAGTTTCAAAATCGTACTGGTCTCCAAGAGTGCTTTTAAACAACAGTGAAAGAAAACGGATATATGGAACAAATGCTTTTCTACCTTTCACTTTAAGGCGCTCTACCAGATCATCAAACAGGATCTGAGCAAAATCCACTCTTAGTCCAAACCAGAGGCAGTAGGCAATCTGGAGATGAGTTTGATTTATCTGGTCCAACCCTCCAGAACTGCCTCCCAAACATTCAACAATATGTGTGAAGAAGAATCTCCATGAGTCTGACAGCCTGCTCATGTAGACTGTTCCCTTTCTGGATAGCTGGCCATGCTCATCCACAATATCTATGTGCCCCATCAGTCTGCACACTTCCCTTGTATTGATGCCAGAGGGAAGTTCAATGGGCAACTCATTCTGTTCAAAATAATTCAATTATAGAACAGACCTGAGTGTACTAACAGAGAAACTCAAGGATCTGGTACCTCCCTTGAGAGTATAAGTAATTGATGAAATTTCATCATTATATTGCGCGGTGTACCAGAATTCACAAAGATAGTCATGGTACATTCTCCCTGGATTTAAGGTTAATGCACCATACAGAGGGCATGAGAGAAAGAATGTATTCAATCTCCCAATAATGGAACGGGCATTATGAACACTGGAAAGTGAGAGTTTTGCCATCCAGTTATTCATATTGATCCTTATAGCTTTTGCCTCTAAAGTAATGTGATTGGCCCTAACAACGTTTTCAGCCGGAGCATATTCAGTGGCAAGCAGATTTTTAGGAGAGTTTGATTGTCTATGAGCCATTGAATATGATGGATAAATGAAGATGAAATTGAAGAATTTAGGGTTTATGATGAAGATTTAATGAATTGAAGTAAATATGAGAGATATATGATTGGAAATTGAATGGGAGTTAATGAAGAATAAAGAAATAAATGAAGGAATTTTGAAGGATTTGGGAATAAATATGTTCGAAGTAAATGCAAATGAAATTGAAAGTGGGTATATATAGGAGAGAGAATGTGAACTCAAACGGTTAATTTGAAATAATCAAATATAATTTTTGATCGGGTTCTGAGATCCGCATTAATTACATCACATCACACATTAATGTGTGACGGTTTACAGCCCACAAACAGTATCAAGTTGCACTTTTTGTTTTCCCAAGGTAAAAATACCATCATTTCTTTGAAAAATTTACATGCCACATAGATAATAAGATAAATATCAAGATAAATATCTTTTCAAAAAGATTTTGCATACGTGGCACGCACAATGATCAAGTATTAAAAATATTATGACTGACATATCAATGCATCTGGAGGTTGACTGGACACTCCAGTATCACTGGTGGATTAGTCCAGTGAAGCATGTATTGATGGTACACTGGAGGGACACTCCAGTAAAGTACCAGTGAATACCATTTGAAAGAGACTGGTAACCTCAAACATGCACGTCAACTAATACAGACAAATGAGAGGGACACATTTACAAGGAGACAAAAGTCACCTCAAACATGCACTTCAACCTATCTAACCAGTGAGAGGGACACATTTACAAAGTACCAGTAAGATTTTCTGAAGAGTTTGTCCAGTGAGAAAATAATTTAATAAATTCCCCTGAACTTAAAACATTTTTAAGAACAAAAATATCTTTCAAGTCTTCCCCCTGGAATGTTGATCCAGAAATCTATTAATGCAAAGATAGTACACAATGGCGTTCGATATCTAAACAGTCATAGATTTATAAATCTTTAAATCAAGGATCCCTGATAGTACACAATGGCGTTCAATACCAAGGTTCCAGATTTAAGGGTTTAACATTCCCAACTCACCAACAAGATATTCAAAAGTTTTGACATCTAGAGGTTTAGCAAAAATGTCAGCGAGGTGTTTGTCCGTGGGAATAAAATGGAGTTCAATGTTGTTTTTCATAATATGATCACGAATGAAGTGATACCTGAGATCAATGTGCTTCGTCTTGGAGTGCATGACTGGATTGTTCGAGATAGCAATGGCACTGGTATTATCACAAAAAGATTGGGGTCTTTGAATACTTAATACCATAATCAAGCAACTGGTTCTTCATCCAGAGTATCTGAGCACAACAACTGGCTGCAGATACGTATTCAGCTTCAGCAGTGGACAATGAAACTGAAGTTTACTTCTTACTGGTCCAGCTGACCAGTTTGCCACCAAGGAAATGACATCCGCCAGTAGTGGATTTCCTGTCTATCTTACAACCTGCATAATCTGAATCTGAATAACCCATTAGATCTATGCCTGAGCCTTTGGGATACCAAAGACCCAAACTGGGGACACCCTTAAGGTACTTCAGTATGCGCTTTACAACAAGCATATGAGATTCCTTTGGATTAGACTGATATCTGGCACATAAACATGTTGAAAACATAATATCTGGTCTACTGGCAGTTAAATACATCAGTGAACCAACCATGCCTCTGTAGACAGTGGTGTTCACTGGTTTACCATCTGGATCAGAGTCCAGTGTCAGTGGGGTGCAGAAATTGGAGTTGGTTTAGATGGTGAAGAGTTCATATCAAATTTCTTTAAAAGATCTCTAACATATTTTTCTTGATTAATAAAAATACCATCTCTGGTCTGTTTAATCTGGAGTCCTAGAAAAACTGTTAATTCACCCATCAAACTCATTTCATATTCAGTTGACATTATTTTTGAAAATTTCTTGCACATATTTTCATCAGTAGACCCAAAAATAATATCATCAACATAAATTTGTACCATTAACAGATTACCTTTTTCATGAAGAATAAATAAGGTATTGTCAATTGCACCTCTTTTGAAACCATTTTTCAATAAATATTTAGTCAGAGTGTCATACCAGGCACGTGGGGCTTGTCTGAGGCCATAAAGCGCTTTGTCCAGACGATATACCCAATGTGGATGCTTTTCATCAACGAAACCTGGTGGTTGTCTGACATAAACTTCTTCTTCAAGCTTTCCATTCTAGAAAGCACTCTTTACATCCATCTGGTAGACCTTGAACTGATGATAAGCAGCGAATGCTAAAAATATTCTGATCGCTTCAAGTCTAGCCACTGGAGCAAATGATTCATCAAAATCAACATCTGACTGGCAGTAGCCTTGTGCTACCAGTCTGGCCTTGTTTTGATTACTTGGCCATCTTCATCTACCTTGTTCCCGAAGACCCATCTTGTTCCAATTGGTTCTTTCTTTCCAACTGGGAAAGGAACCAGATACCAGACCTTGTTCCTTTCAAACTGGTGAAGCTCTTCTTGCATAGCAGTCACCCAACTTGGATCTTCCATAGCCTCGTTAATCTTCTTTGGTTCATTCAGTGATAAGAAACTGACAAATAAGCATTGATCACTGGAGGCTCTTCTGGTCTGAACTCCTCTACTGGAGTCACCTATGATCTGATCAATAGGATGAGCTTTTGTCCTTCTGGAGTACTGACCAGGATTGTTACTGACAACAATATCAGTGCAAGAATTCAGTTAAGTCTCATCTGGTGTTGCTTCAGGAGGAGGATCTTCCCAGACTACTTCAGCATCTTCATCTGATTCATTTAAATCACGATTTGCATCATGAAATTCCTCATTTGAAGGTATTTCTTGAAGTACTGGTTCAGTATAGAATTCTTCATATGAAGACATTTCTGGTATATTTTCAACTGATACTGATACTAGGGGAGTAGTACGAACATCTGATCCAATATTAATTTCAGAGGGTAGTTTGAAAATAATTGAATGATAGAATGGAGTACCACTGGAGCGTTTCTTTTTCTGAACAGGTTTCAGATAAGGATGACTGGAAACTGTGTCTTCTGAATCTTCTTTATTGTAGTTGATAGGATCAGATTCACAGAAGACAATTGGAGTTACTGGGGAGTGTTAAGGGCTGGCTTCTTGTTGATTGCAGCATTTGATTCATCAAATGTGACATGAATTGACTCATGGACCATCTCCAGTCTCTTGTTGTAGACTCTGAAGGCCTTGCGAATGGCTGAATAGCCTAAGAAATACCCTTCATCAGCTTTGGCATCAAATTTGCCTAACTGACTGGATTCGTTCAGGATGTAAACTGGACATCCAAAAACGTGAAAATAACCAATATTTGGTTTTCTATTTCTTAAGACTTCGTAGGCTGTCTTTTTGTGTCGCTTCACATACACTGACCGGTTCTGGGTGTGGCAAGCAGTAGCAATTGCTTCAACCCAGAAACTGGTAGACAGACCAGATTCAGCAAGCATACTCCTGGCAACTTCTATCAGCGTTCGATTCTTCCTTTCCACCACTCCATTCTGTTCTGGAGAGCGGGCTTATGAGAAATTCTGGGAGATGCCAGTGTCAGTACAGAATGACTCCAGATTTGCATTCTGGAATTCTGTTCCATTGTCACTTCTTAACTGACACACCTTTCGACTGTACTTGAGCTCAATTTGCTTGATAAGACTGATGATTTCAGCAGCAGCTTCACTTTTAGACCTGAGAAAGATAACCCAACAATATCTGGAAAATTCATCTACTATAATCAGGGTGTATCTTTTACCAGCACGAGTCTGAACATTCACTGGACCAAAGAGGTCCATATGAAGCATATGAAGAGGTTCAGATATGCTGAAATTCTGTCTGGTCTTGAAACTGGTACGTTTTTGCTTTCCCATCTCACATCCTGGACATGGCCTTTCCTTTTTTAAGGAAACTAAAGGTATCCCATCTGCAAGTTGTTTTCTAGACAACTTATTAATATTCTTGAAATTTAAATGGGATAACCTTTTATGCCATAACCAGTTTGTGTCTTCGTCAGCTTGAGTTTAGAAACACTGCTCAGAAGGAGAGCTTTCCATATCCATCACGTACACATTCTCTTTTCTGGGAGCAATCAACACTACCTTCCAGTCCTTGTTGAATACGATACCCTGAGCAATATTGAATAGAACTTGATAGCCATCATCACACAGTTGGCTTACACTGATCAGGTTATATTTCAAACCATTAACAAATGCAACACGTCTGAACTTGACTTGTCCATTGTTCAGAACACCGTATCCCTCAGTCTTTCCACAACCATCATTTCCAAAAGTAATGGAGGGTCCATCAGAAATGGTGAACTTCTCCAGCAGGGTCTTACATCCGGTCATCGTCCTGCCAGCTGCACTGTCAAGATACCAGATATATTTCTTACGATCGCCCTGCACATCCACCAGATATTATCAGTTAGATTTGGGAACCCATCGACTGATGGGTTCACTGGACCCTCCCTTATAGGTCCCTGGGGCAATCTGGTTTAGTTCACTTTCTTCAACAGTGGTCTTAGTTGAAAAGACCACTGGGGTTGATAGTTTTGAAACCTTTTTCTTTCTCAACTGGAGAAATAGATTTAACTTTCTTTGCAAAAGGTTTTGTATTTTGTCTAGGGCCAGATGAAGTACCCTCAATAAAGTTTAATCTTGCATTAAAACTTTGAAATTGACGAGTCAGCAGATTAACCTGGCTCTCTAACCTTGACAAAACATTTTCATCAGATGATACCTTAGCCTTTCGAGTTCTAGGCTTAGGTAGGGGATTGGTCTGAGGCAAAGGTTTCTTCAGATTGACCTTTTGAACTGGAGCAGTCATCTGGAATGCTCCAGTCTTAACCTCTGGGGATTGAACTGGGAAAATATTGGTCTTGGGAGTTACAGGCTCATCATAAACAGTGGTGGGCCTTAACCCCTCTGGTAAACGATCAAGTACTGGTATTAATGATGCTACATGAGTATTTCCATCTAAATATGCACGTTTTTGTGAGGGAAATTGATTTACTCCAGCATCATATGGCTTTCTGGTTTCAAGCCATGATTTAATCACCAGTTTTTCTTTCTCTAAAATGACTTCAAGATCTTGTTTTTCTTGAATAAATTGTTCAGTTACCAGAACTTGGGCTTGAAATGCCAGTTCAATGTCTTGAAGTTCTTTTAATTTTGATTTTAAAACAGTTATTTCAGAAAAGTCTGTTTCTAGACCATTTACACAGTCAGATCTAACAGTTTCAACAAATATCAAATCAGAATTAAGAGCTTCAGCAATGTCCAGTTTTAATTCTTGGTCAGTTGCAGTATCATAATCACTAACCTTTTTGATAACAATGTCCACCCATCGTCCAGATGTGACGTCTTCCTTCACCAGGTGCTCTTCGTCTGCCAGAGCCATGTAATAGCAATCTCTTTCTTCTTCTTCATCAGCAGATGAATCATCAGAAGGAACCCACTTCTCTTCAGTTGTTGCAATCATGCACTTATTATTATTTTCCATATTTTGTGCCATGAGAGCAATTTGAGCCTTAAGCTTTTTGTATTTAGATTTATAGCTATCATCAGGCTTATTATTTGAAGAAAATGGACCAGGCTTGGATACAAACTGGCTGGACTTGCACTCTTTCATGAAATGACCTTTTTTGCCACACTTAAAGCATGTCAGATTGGTCTTATCAGTTGAAGAACTGGATGCAAATTATCCAGATGGCCTATTTGCTCTTGCTTTGAAACGGTTAAACGTTTTAGCAATCATTGCAACAAGGTCATCATCATCAGTTTCATCACAATAGTCTGGAGAGATTTGACTGGATTCTCCAGAATCTATGAGTTCAGACACCATCTTCTTCATAGAAAATACATTCTCGGAAGATATCAGTGCTGTACTTTGTGGTTCAGTATGACTAACCACAATAGGACTACTGGAGGCATGGTTATAAGCATCTTGTTCTGCCACAACTCTTTGAGCTTGATTTTCTTTAGTGTACCTGAAGGCTCCATATAAAGTTGAAAGAGTATGTGTGTGCAGAGTTTTACCTTGTCGTAAGACCAGGATCATGTGAGACCATTTGGTGGGCAGAATATCACAAAATTTCTCCAGAAGTATATCCTTGTCTTTTTCAACCCCGAGACCTCTCAACTGGTTTATGATACTCATAAATCTGGTATAAGTACCAGTGAGAGACTCATTAGATTGAGCAAAAAATGACTCATACCTCTTGTTTAAGGAGACCTTTCTGGTGACAATGGTGTCATCTCCTCCTTCATGCTGGTTTAAAAGTTCATCCCACATGGTTTTATCACTAGGAAAAAGAACTAGTGTGGGAATTAGGGTTTCTGGAATGGCCCCGAGGATCATGTTTTTGAGAAGGGTATCTAGATTTACCAATCTCCTCTCCTCTTCTGACCAATGTTCCTCCCTCTTTTCCCGACCTCTTCTAGAACCAGTAGGATCAAGAAGAGCATTGAGAGGTGATGTGGGCACATACGGTCCTTCGTTTAAAATTTTCATCATGTTCCTCTCAATACCAGTGATATGCAATATCATCCTAGCCTTCCACGTACCAAATTCATCGCTATTCCCACTGAATTTAGGAACAGGATTATTTGAATAGTGCACATGCACATGTGGAGAAGCAGGAGTAGGAGGAGGAGGTGGTGGATTAGTGTTAATAGGTGGTTCATTATTTTGATCATTTACATTAACATTAGGATCGGGACCAAAATTAAAACTTCCTTGTGTATTTTCTGGGGTGGCCATCAAAGAAGCAGATCTAGGCAATGTTTAGCCTTCTGCTCTGATACCAATTGTAAAGTCCCAAATACAATGGTTAAACCCAGAAGTGTAAAATACAATAAGTCTAATAATCACTAGAATGGACTAGTATTACTTTGAATATAAATGCAAGGTATATAAATAAAGTAATACGACTTAAAGCAATAAACAAGTAAAGTGGAACATAATGTATTTTTCAAGGTGTATTTTATTTATGATGTTTAAATAAAATACAAGGTTGTGCGGAATCAAGATAATACAAATAAGTATGTATCCTAACAACCAATGAATTACAAATGATCTATATTTGTCAAATAACTCTTTTAGATCGAGATACTTAAAGTTGTGAAATATCCCTGTTTAAGATCGAGAGTATTTAGACAAATTCACTTTTATGCTAAAAGTAATTTTCTCAAAGAAATGACTTTGTATTTATAGGCAAACAATTTCACCAGTGAAATTGTGTCGTACAAATATGGTTGCATGCATTTAATGAACCGACAAGATCATTAAATGCATTGGTTAAGGTACAAGGATAAAGTCACATCAATATGACTTTATTCTTTTAACCAACCACCTTTACATACGTATAAACTTTGGTAAAGAACAAGTGGAATGTCCTTTGGAAAGTGTGTAAAGGCAAAAGTCAATTCCTCGATATCAGTGTTCAGACTTGTAAGGTCTAGAACACTGACAATCCTCCAGTGTACAGATCTGGTAAGACTTACAGTGGACTCCGCCATTTGTCAGTCTTCTTTATTCTGACTTCAGTCTTTGACTTCAGTGAGAACGTCTTCAGTAGAGTAGATCTGGACTGGGTGAAGTCCAGTGAGCTAATCTGGAGAATACTCCAGATTCCTATACAAGTATTTGCTCACTGGTCTTCCATTATTTCTGAACAAATCTTCAGAGGGACTCCAGATTCCAAGTCTGGAGTAGGTCCAGTAATTATCATTTCTGGACAGATCTTCAGTAAGGCTCCAGTAGTCGAGTCTGGAGCGAGTCCAGTAAATCTGGACCGAATCCAGTAAATCTGGACCTAACACGCTGCATCTTCATGGCGTTAATAAGATCTTCACTTAATTGGTTTTCCTGTCCAGTGCAAAACGAAAAATGTTAAATATTCTGTAAATAAAACCAAAAAAAATGAACAAATGAACAGATTTTGATCAAATACCATGATGATAAAGCAAACTTAAGAAGAAGAAGAAATATGGAAATGAAGAGATTTTATAAATGATTGACTTCTACATATAATGGATATGAGTACCAAAAAAGTAAAATGTAGCGTGTCTAGATACACGGAATTGATGTGATGGAAATTCAACTGTCACTATTAAAAACGAAAATTTCAAAAGTAAAGTAAACTATAGTTAAAGGACTACATATGAAAATATATGATATTTTTTTTATTTATAGGGCGTGTGTGAGCGGTTGTAACTCCCATGAATCAAAGGGGTATTTGACGGTTTCGAATTGTATATAGGAACTCATATAACTTCTTAATCAATATAATCACACATATATATTTTTTACATCAATAACTGTATAAATAATATATTTAACAAATATAAGAGAAAAATTAACGTTCTGATCGTCTTTATCCCAACTATATTTTGAAGGTATTTCTTAATCTATTATTTAGTACACCGTTTGTAATTTTTTGGTATATGATTATGTCACATTTTTTGTAGGCAAATGAGTAAAAAGAGAAACATTACTGATTTGGCGGAATCATCCCATCAAGCTTCTAATCCTGTACCAATTGATGAAGCAAATACCAGAAAAAGTGCAAGACTTATTGCAATGAATACTCAGAATAATGTGAAGAATCCCCGTGAATCAAGTAAACATAAAGAAAATCAAAATACACAATACTTGCTGAACGACAAGCCACTGGGAATAGATATCTTGCTAAAGCGAATTGCGAATCGGGGGGAGTGTTTGGCCGACAGTGACATAACAATCAGGGCTCAACGTTCTTGTCTTGAAAAATGTCATAATGAATTGCTGGAGAAAGACGTAGAGAATTTTGTATTGAAGCAGTAGATTCAAGGTATCAAGTCAAAAGTAATTCCTTTTGTTTTTAAAACACTTACAACTGAACCACAAGTTATCGATCTAATAGAGAAGGTGGTCAAAAATGCAAAAGAGTTAGGTAGACAGTCAGTTATGGTGAATGAAAATTCTACTGAATATCTCACAGCAAAAGAGGCGTTGATTGCTGCTATGACAAATCTTGCAGAATTTCACGAAATGCTACTATTCATGAAATGCTAAATATTAAGCTTCACTTTTAAGATTTCATAGTTTATTATGTGATAGTCATATCATATGTCACGAAATCTGTATATTTTAAAGTCAATTAATGTATTACCACCACTGAACTTTGTTTCTTCGCTTTAATTAACATATGTTTGGGATATATATGTGTTTGGGATATGTATCCTGAATATTTTTGTAACTACATAAAGTAATATTAAAATCCACTATATAATGAAGTGCATTGCGTTTGTAGTGAAACAATCCTTATCAAGTTCAGTAACCTTGAAAGTTGAAAACATTTCGTTAATGGATAGAATGTATATATCATGCCAATAAGTAAGCCGCTTGGTTTTGGGCCTTTTATAGATAAATTTTAAGCCCAAATTGCATGGGGTCCTTACAAGACATGTAAGCCCAATTAAAACTTGCACAAACTTCCTCTATAAATAATGTTTTACTTCATCATACAAGCACTATGATCTATTATCTTTCTTAAACCTACACATTTTTCTAGAATGGACTATATAAGAAAGTTGATTAAGGTTATATTAAAAGATATAATATTATTTATGATCATAACAGTTGACACTATATGTAAGCAAACATGTTAGACATATAATATCCTACTCAGAATAAACTAAAAATCAATATATTCCAAATTGAAGAATACTCTGACAGTACTCAAACTATAATTACATAATTAGTTGGTGAACACCGTAATATGCAATGTATTTTTAGATTGTTTACTGAGAAACCATGTTTATTATAATATTATATTTGAACTTCAAATAAAATAAACTAAAAGTGCATAACTACATGAAAATGACAAAATTAGATGAAACATATGGTAAATGATTTCATCTTAACGAAAATCGGTAAACATTTTTATAATAGTAGGGAATTACTGTAAATGGCTTTGCTTTATCAAACCTAAATAAGCATAAACATCAAGCAACTCCATCCTGAGAACATCCAAGTCATTCCTCACATCACCCAACTGCTGCTGCAAACAGGATACGTATGATACTGCTTTCATATTGGCTTCATTAGCTTCAGATAGTAAACGCCTAAGACTGTTAATTACTTCATAACTCAACTGAAGTTGACGTTCATGTGATTCCCTAAGAATCTGAATTTCATTTTGATGAGCATAAAGCATTTCAGCAGAATCCTGAAATTAAAAGGAAACATAATTAAAAATAATTTTTACGAAAAATAAAAAACTTAATATATAAAATGCAACATAAAAACTCACAACATATTTTCGATCATCAAAATTATTTCTATTCTCATTTTTCCTCTTTTTGGATCCAATATATTCAGACATCTTTACGTAAATTTTTTAGTTAAGAAAAGGATGGTGTTTTTGTTAAGTCCCAATGTTAAATGTGGTGGTTGTGAATATTTATAGGTATAAAGTACTAACCAGATTAAACTTGTTGGTTACTCTAAATGTGTCATAAGTTAAATAATTCGAATGGTAACCAAATAAGGGCAGGTGTATCGTATTTAAAGAACCGATATTAAGTGGGCGGCTGCCACAGAAGCTATCATATCAATTGTCTAATCAAACATTGTCAAACGGAAAGTGATATACTTTATTTATTTAACTAAATTAATTTATCAATATGTATCAATGTATGTATCCACCGTTTATGAACTGCAACCAACTTGCAGGATTTTTGAGAAATACTTCAACTATATTTACTATAATACTTTTAGTTCATTTATTATATGTATTTTTTGTTTATTACATACGTGTTTAATTCAAACGTTAAACATAAACCATTAGATAAAACTAAGTTCATTGACACCAACAACGTTTATAACAACTATATAAATTATATTTCACAAAAATCAAATTACAATTCTAAGCATAAAATCAAACTAATTAACAACCCGATATCTGGCAAATATTATATTAACCAAAATCAACAAAATATAATTCATAATTTATTATTCAAAAATATACGGAAAATTATTTTTGAGCTTGCGTATGTATTCTTTTTGGTTGAATAAATCAACCCTAACTGCACGCAGTTCTTCCTTGGTCTTCTGCAATTCTTCATCAACCTTTGCCAATTCTATATCTGCATCTGTAATAGTTTTGATACACTGCTTCATGCTAGTAATAAGATCTTCGTTAATATTGTGTTGGTCCTTAATGCAAATCATTAACTGTTCATATATCTGGAAAAAAAAATAAAGAAATGTAAAGAAAATACAATGTCATATAATATATATTAAACGTATGACATACACTTACATAACGAAGTTTCTTAAAAGACTCCTTTATATCAAAATTTGAAGTTGATAAAGACGGATTATAAGACATTTTGTAAAAATTGGTGTATATAACGCTTACAGAATAAGTAATGGAAGTATATTAGACAATATTAGGTTGAAGGCAAACAATGTAACATATGGTTGCTTAAATAAGGGAGTTGATGACTTAACTTACGTCATAAGAACTGAAACGTCATCATGATAAAAGTCATTCTTTTTGACTTTTTTCCATTTATGAATAGTGATACACATCTCCTTTTTCAAAATCTGTAAATGGGGTAAATCAACAATTAAAAAACAATAAACTTAAAAAGTATTTTTACGTCTTCAGTAAAATCCTATACTGATTAAAATACCTAGTCAGTATAATATAATGAATTTAAATATATTTTATAATATCTTATAAAACACAACGATTAAATACACAGTAAAATAAGATACTTAGCATCATGGTTACTTAACCGTCATTACTTTAAATAAATAAAAAGATATCTTATAAAAAGATAAAGATTGATTACATCAATGAGTTCATTTGACGGTTACTACACCATAATAATGACTGAAACCGTAATCATGCTAATAAAAACGTACTTAATTAGAATTTCTTAGCAAAATAAAAATCATAGACATATAAAGATTTAGTAATACAATACGACACCATTAAAAAAACAAATAAACATGAAAATGCATATATATGAAACTACCTTATATTAAAAATATAAACTTTTAGTACTAAATAAACTACATATGATATTTCTAACATCCAACATTTCCATGCTCAATTGTGCCTTCAATGTCTTCAATTTTCAACTTCTTGGAAACACGAGAGTCATCATCAACATCATTGAATAACTTAACACCAGAATCTGGTTCAATTTTGACATCATTATCAAAGTTATTACCCTCAGTAACAACGTTCTCCTTAACAATCCCATTATCAACCTTCGTATCCTCAGTTTCAGATATCCAACCACCTTCACCTTTAACATCATTGAATAACTTAACACCAGAATCTGGTTCAATTTTGACATCATTATCAAAGTTATTACCCTCAGTAACAACGTTCTCCTTAACAATCCCATTATCAACCTTCGTATCCTCAGTTTCAGATATCCAACCACCTTCACCTTTAACATCATTGAATAACTTAACACCAGAATCTGGTTCAATTTTGACATCATTATCAAAGTTATTACCCTCAGTAACAACGTTCTCCTTAACAATCCCATTATCAACCTTCGTATCCTCAGTTTCAGATATCCAACCACCTTCACCTTTAACATCATTGAATAACTTAACACCAGAATCTGGTTCAATTTTGACATCATTATCAAAGTTATTACCCTCAGTAACAACGTTCTCCTTAACAATCCCATTATCAACCTTCGTATCCTCAGTTTCAGATATCCAACCACCTTCACCTTTAACATCATTGAATAACTTAACACCAGAATCTGGTTCAATTTTGACATCATTATCAAAGTTATTACCCTCAGTAACAACGTTCTCCTTAACAATCCCATTATCAACCTTCGTATCCTCAGTTTCAGATATCCAACCACCTTCACCTTTAACATCATTGAATAACTTAACACCAGAATCTGGTTCAATTTGACATCATTATCAAAGTTATTACCCTCAGTAACAACGTTCTCCTTAACAATCCCATTATCAACCTTCGTATCCTCAGTTTCAGATATCCAACCACCTTCACCTTTAACATCATTGAATAACTTAACACCAGAATCTGGTTCAATTTTGACATCATTATCAAAGTTATTACCCTCAGTAACAACGTTCTCCTTAACAATCCCATTATCAACCTTCGTATCCTCAGTTTCAGATATCCAACCACCTTCACCTTTAACATCATTGAATAACTTAACACCAGAATCTGGTTCAATTTGACATCATTATCAAAGTTATTACCCTCAGTAACAACGTTCTCCTTAACAATCCCATTATCAACCTTCGTATCCTCAGTTTCAGATATCCAACCACCTTCACCTTTAACATCATTGAATAACTTAACACCAGAATCTGGTTCAATTTGACATCATTATCAAAGTTATTACCCTCAGTAACAACGTTCTCCTTAACAATCCCATTATCAACCTTCGTATCCTCAGTTTCAGATATCCAACCACCTTCACCTTTAACATCATTGAATAACTTAACACCAGAATCTGGTTCAATTTGACATCATTATCAAAGTTATTACCCTCAGTAACAACGTTCTCCTTAACAATCCCATTATCAACCTTCGTATCCTCAGTTTCAGATATCCAACCACCTTCACCTTTAACATCATTGAATAACTTAACACCAGAATCTGGTTCAATTTGACATCATTATCAAAGTTATTACCCTCAGTAACAACGTTCTCCTTAACAATCCCATTATCAACCTTCGTATCCTCAGTTTCAGATATCCAACCACCTTCACCTTTAACATCATTGAATAACTTAACACCAGAATCTGGTTCAATTTGACATCATTATCAAAGTTATTACCCTCAGTAACAACGTTCTCCTTAACAATCCCATTATCAACCTTCGTATCCTCAGTTTCAGATATCCAACCACCTTCACCTTTAACATCATTGAATAACTTAACACCAGAATCTGGTTCAATTTGACATCATTATCAAAGTTATTACCCTCAGTAACAACGTTCTCCTTAACAATCCCATTATCAACCTTCGTATCCTCAGTTTCAGATATCCAACCACCTTCACCTTTAACATCATTGAATAACTTAACACCAGAATCTGGTTCAATTTGACATCATTATCAAAGTTATTACCCTCAGTAACAACGTTCTCCTTAACAATCCCATTATCAACCTTCGTATCCTCAGTTTCAGATATCCAACCACCTTCACCTTTAACATCATTGAATAACTTAACACCAGAATCTGGTTCAATTTGACATCATTATCAAAGTTATTACCCTCAGTAACAACGTTCTCCTTAACAATCCCATTATCAACCTTCGTATCCTCAGTTTCAGATATCCAACCACCTTCACCTTTAACATCATTGAATAACTTAACACCAGAATCTGGTTCAATTTGACATCATTATCAAAGTTATTACCCTCAGTAACAACGTTCTCCTTAACAATCCCATTATCAACCTTCGTATCCTCAGTTTCAGATATCCAACCACCTTCACCTTTAACATCATTGAATAACTTAACACCAGAATCTGGTTCAATTTGACATCATTATCAAAGTTATTACCCTCAGTAACAACGTTCTCCTTAACAATCCCATTATCAACCTTCGTATCCTCAGTTTCAGATATCCAACCACCTTCACCTTTAACATCATTGAATAACTTAACACCAGAATCTGGTTCAATTTGACATCATTATCAAAGTTATTACCCTCAGTAACAACGTTCTCCTTAACAATCCCATTATCAACCTTCGTATCCTCAGTTTCAGATATCCAACCACCTTCACCTTTAACATCATTGAATAACTTAACACCAGAATCTGGTTCAATTTGACATCATTATCAAAGTTATTACCCTCAGTAACAACGTTCTCCTTAACAATCCCATTATCAACCTTCGTATCCTCAGTTTCAGATATCCAACCACCTTCACCTTTAACATCATTGAATAACTTAACACCAGAATCTGGTTCAATTTGACATCATTATCAAAGTTATTACCCTCAGTAACAACGTTCTCCTTAACAATCCCATTATCAACCTTCGTATCCTCAGTTTCAGATATCCAACCACCTTCACCTTTAACATCATTGAATAACTTAACACCAGAATCTGGTTCAATTTGACATCATTATCAAAGTTATTACCCTCAGTAACAACGTTCTCCTTAACAATCCCATTATCAACCTTCGTATCCTCAGTTTCAGATATCCAACCACCTTCACCTTTAACATCATTGAATAACTTAACACCAGAATCTGGTTCAATTTGACATCATTATCAAAGTTATTACCCTCAGTAACAACGTTCTCCTTAACAATCCCATTATCAACCTTCGTATCCTCAGTTTCAGATATCCAACCACCTTCACCTTTAACATCATTGAATAACTTAACACCAGAATCTGGTTCAATTTGACATCATTATCAAAGTTATTACCCTCAGTAACAACGTTCTCCTTAACAATCCCATTATCAACCTTCGTATCCTCAGTTTCAGATATCCAACCACCTTCACCTTTAACATCATTGAATAACTTAACACCAGAATCTGGTTCAATTTGACATCATTATCAAAGTTATTACCCTCAGTAACAACGTTCTCCTTAACAATCCCATTATCAACCTTCGTATCCTCAGTTTCAGATATCCAACCACCTTCACCTTTAACATCATTGAATAACTTAACACCAGAATCTGGTTCAATTTGACATCATTATCAAAGTTATTACCCTCAGTAACAACGTTCTCCTTAACAATCCCATTATCAACCTTCGTATCCTCAGTTTCAGATATCCAACCACCTTCACCTTTAACATCATTGAATAACTTAACACCAAAATCTGGTTCAATTTTGACATTTCATTATCAAGTTCAATCTGAATCTGGTCAAGATTCTGAAAAAAATAAAATCAAATCAAAATTTAAAAGATATAAAACCATACCATATACAAATTAACATATACTTACATATCGAATTCTCTCATTACAGTCCAAACTATTCCGAAGACTATCTGATGTCATTTTACAAAGAAACTTAATAATATTGAGTGTATTTATAGTTGGAAATAACCTAAATATAGAGAAAACTTCTTCATAAAAGGGCTATATGGGGTTCTGAACCGCCAATATGACTGAAAACCGTCACAATAAATAAATAAATTATTTTCTTATTATTATTTCTTTGAACACTAAAAAGCAAATGCATAATTATAAATAGCATAAACAATTTGTTTCAATTGTATTCATACCCAAAAAATTTACGATCTGGTAATAACGAAACTAATAACTTTTAAAATATATAACAAACATAAATACATACGATCTGGCCTACTACACAATATCATTAACACCAAAATAATGTCAGACTAAGTTATTTGTTAAATATCTCAGGGTGCTCGCGTTTAATATTGTTTAACTCTGACTTCACTGCATGCAATTCCACCATAACCTCCTCCAGCTTTTCCTTTGCACGTTGTCGCTCAATCCTCCTGCACTGCACAACATTCGTCAAACATGTTTGCATCCTCTTAATGACATCATCCTTCTTTCTTATTTCATTATCAAGTTCAATCTGAATCTGGTCAAGATTCTGAAAAAAATAAAATCAAATCAAAATTTAAAAGATATAAAACCATACCATATACAAATTAACATATACTTACATAGCGAATTTTTTTAGTAGAGTCCAATTGATTCCATAGACTGTCTGATGCCATTTTACAAAAAAATTTAGTAATTTCAAGTTGTGAACACTAGAATTCGAGCTTTTGTGTGTGTAAGTGTGTGTGTTAATGGCGGTTTTTAGTGAGAGAAAGTAGAGAGAGAGTAGAGAGATGTCAGGGAAAGATTGGATTGTATTATGGGTTGAAAGGTTACAAAATGCTTAATGGAAGGGGTTTATATACATATGACTAATTTACACTAAGCCCCCTTCCATACTTAGACATTTACATTCTAAGTACAAATATACAATAAGGAAACAAATCAACTACTACATTTATATTTCTAACAATCTCCCCCTTAGTAGTGATTTGTCAAAAATATCCAGTCTCTGTTTATCTTCAAGCTCTCGTATTTGGTCTGTCTTTGTTTGGATGCCAGAACCAGTTTTCTCCTTCGGGTCTGTCATCTGGAACAATCATATTTGTTTCAAAATTTCTTGGAGGAATGTTATGTGGTCCTGGAAGATGACTAGGCTCGTACTTGATCCAGCAACCTCCTTTCCGACGAACAACATACTTCGACTTCTGAATATTCTTTGCTTCTCTCATCATTCGAATGCTGTCTCGGTATTCAAGCCTTTGATTGATTTTGGAGATCACTTTATCAACCACTTCCTTTTTCCTTTTATCTTGCTCATCTTCCTTCAAACACAGCAACACATTTTTACAAAACTCCAATGTTCCATCAAAATAAGAAGCAAGTTCATCCATACGAATGAAAATCTTCTTCTTTCGGCTATTTAGAAAGACAACCCCAAAAGATGGTTCTTCAATGACATGACCAATACTGAGCTTTTCGATGTCTTCAGTGTAAAGACTCTGATCTGGATATGGAACATTTATCTTCCTCTTCACAACTTCAAACCCTATTTGAAAATCTTCCAATGAAGCATATTGAATGCAACTTGACATGTATCTTTTTACAGCATCAAAAGCAATCACATCTTCACGGTATCTTTGCATTGCATTCAGGAAATGATTGTAGAGGAAGATAATGTCATCAACTGGCAAAAGTTTAAATTGGGCTTCTGTAAATCGGTAGATCTTGTTGTTATCTCTTTTGACGTGAAAACATGGAATAGAGATAGTAACTCTTTTAATCAAAATCACCCTGATCAGCACCAATATCTTGTGGTTTCTCTGTTCTTCCAGCAACTTTGGATTATATTGTTTTGTAAGTTTAAGAAGCTCTGTGTATTCTTCGATTTGCTTGGCTTCCTTAAACTTGTACATTGAGTCTAACTCTGGTCTCTTGGTTTTAGTGACCTTAGTTGCTCCACAAAATATAGGGTAAGCCCTCTCCTCCAGATATCTTGATTTCTTAGCTGCTTCTTTAGGTTTGATGCCAAGAGCAACCATTCTTTCCCTATCCCTCAAGAAGTATCCCCGATTAATAAATCTTAATTGTTCTTCAGTTAAATCAGTTGGAAAGTAATCAGGAAGAACTTCCTCGGATATGATTGCCTCTCTCAAAACCTGTTTGTAAGTAGATTTCTGAAAGTTCTGAACTGCAGTTTCTGGAGTTTTTCTAAGATCATCAAAATTGTTGAATTCATTAAAATTATAATGCTGTGGAGCTGAGCTAGCACAAGCAGATGATTCTCCAACTTCAACTCTGCTTGAAGGACCTGTTTCAAAGTAATCAAGATCTGCAAATTCTTCAAACATAGGTTCCTCTGCAGCTTCTATGTTCACAGGAGTCTCAACTATCTCTGGCTCATCCAATATAACATTATCTTTAATGGCCTCTAGATCAGCTTCTCCTTCAGCATATTCAACTAAATCCTCTTCAATAACAAAACCTTCTTCTTCATTGACCTCAATATTTTCAACTTCTTCTTCACTTTCTACATCAGAATTAGCACCAAAAACTTCAACTAATCTTCTTCTAATCTCAACATCTAAAGTATCGTTCTCAACATTCACAACATTCACATCCTCTGCTCTTTCTTCCATTACCACATTCTCAGCATTCACATCAACTCTTGCCGAAGTATTTTCAATGTTGGCTTGACCCTCTCCTTGGTTCTCCCCCTCGGGGTGATCATCAGAATCAGGATCATCCCGTCAAGAAGCAACCGAGGCCGGTCGGCAAGATTCTAGTGCTAACAATCTGAGCTCAAATGCAGCAAGCGTTGCATCATATTCAGCCTTTTATTTTTCAACTTGTTCTTGCAAAGCTTTTACTCTTCGTTCAGTAGCAAGTTCTCTTTCTCTCACCTCTAGAGCATTCAACACTCCTCTTTCAGTTACAGTCAACAAATCACCCTCAGACCGTAAGATATTCAACAAAACTTCACATGCAGAGTCCTTGGTAGGTAGATTTGTTGATGTTGATGGAATTTGATTTGGTGTTGGTGTTCTTTGTGTTTGGGTAGGAGGTGGAGTAGCCAACCCAGGGGTTGTTTGCACACTTGTGGTGTGACCTAAATTCAGCGAAGCTGATTCAGGATTTCCTGCGGATCCTCGGGTTATACCCTCACCAGCAGTTTGAGATTCAGTGGCTTTGCAATCAGAATCGGGTTGTGTCCTAGACTGTGATAAATCACTGTCCGGGACTTGTTGTTGGGTAACACCTCTAACAACACCGGGGTCACTGAGAATGCCCGTTAATACAGTCTCAGGTTGATCCTGAGGAACAGCAGTGTCACTACGGCGTTCATACTGTCCCCCAGTCTCGGTCTGAGGACTGTTACCTGCGGCTAAAGCTGGCGTGATGTTAGCTAAGACAGGATTTCCAAGCTGTCCTTGAGGGTCACACAAAGTGGGTCCCTCTCTGCTTGTTCCGGCATCAGTACTCAACTGTGCTTGTGAATCCGTGTACCTAGGAGATCTAGACTCTTGTGCACGAAATGAAGGCGAGAGGTGGGGCTGGTCCTCTCTTATTTCAACACTCTCATCCTCCAAATGAGGAGAGTGTGGTGAGCGTGGCTGATCCCCATGCATTTGTGAGACTAACTCCTGTTGTGAGGAGTCAGAATGGCTGGGAGAGTTTGGTGCAAGCGAGAATGGGCAGTTCCCGACTTCTACCCTAGGGTAAACAACCCGGCTAGACACATTGGTTTGAACTAATGGAGTGCCAACGTTTTCTTTATGCCCTTGTCCTAACCCGGACCGCACATCCTCTCTGGTATTTTCAACTCCTCCCTCAAATCCGCCTTGTTCCTCCAGCACAACATCATCTCCAGTGCTAACATGCTCAGTTTCAACCTCAGATACAACATTATGAGTTACTTGTTCAGCATCTAATTCTGTCGAGGCACCAATATTTTCAGATCCAGCAGATGTATGCTTTCGTTTGGATTTCTTCTTCTTTGATTTCTTTGGTGACCTACGAGCAGCCATTTTAAGTCTTCTCCCTGGTGGTGGAGTTGGTTCATTAGGGAGTGCTGAAGCAAGCGGTGTTGGATTAAGTACAGGTGAAGAGCGAGGTGGTGTAAAAGTTGGTGGGTTTGGTGAAACAACGGATGGTAAAGGTGTAGATTGTGAAGGTGAAGATTGCGAAAAGTGAACGGTTGGTGTAGATTGTGTTGATGGTGTAGGTTGAGAAATAGGTGAAGAAACAGGTTCAGGTGTTACAACATCATGTTCAAACATAACTCGTTTCGATTTTCTTTTCCTCTGCCCAGAAGTCCCCTCACCACTATCCCCTCTTTTTCTTTTATGTGACCTAGGACCCTCACTTGGCGACCTATGCTCAGCTTGGGTAGGAATCTGTCGGCTTTCAGACCCCATTGCTGAGAGTAACCACTCGAGATAAGCCCTAAGATGAGGACTCTGAGCAGGAACCAAATTAATTAAGAATGGTGGAATCGGAAAAGGCCTTGCTGTTTCACTACCTGTGCCTCTCAAGTTGGATATATATATAAAACAAGACAATATATAGGATCACATAAGTATTACAAGATAAGAAAACAAGGTAGTACACAAAGGCGTTCGATACCTTGCATCTCACCCAAATATATATATAAAACAAGACAATATATAGGATCACATAAGTATTACAAGATAAGAAAACAAGGTAGTACACAAAGGCGTTCGATACCTTGCATCTCACCCAAATATATATATAAAACAAGACAATATATAGGATCACATAAGTATTACAAGATAAGAAAACAAGGTAGTACACAAAGGCGTTCGATACCTTGCATCTCACCCAAATATATATATAAAACAAGACAATATATAGGATCACATAAGTATTACAAGATAAGAAAACAAGGTAGTACACAAAGGCGTTCGATACCTTGCATCTCACCCAAATATATATATAAAACAAGACAATATATAGGATCACATAAGTATTACAAGATAAGAAAACAAGGTAGTACACAAAGGCGTTCGATACCTTGCATCTCACCCAAATATATATATAAAACAAGACAATATATAGGATCACATAAGTATTACAAGATAAGAAAACAAGGTAGTACACAAAGGCGTTCGATACCTTGCATCTCACCCAAATATATATATAAAACAAGACAATATATAGGATCACATAAGTATTACAAGATAAGAAAACAAGGTAGTACACAAAGGCGTTCGATACCTTGCATCTCACCCAAATATATATATAAAACAAGACAATATATAGGATCACATAAGTATTACAAGATAAGAAAACAAGGTAGTACACAAAGGCGTTCGATACCTTGCATCTCACCCAAATATATATATAAAACAAGACAATATATAGGATCACATAAGTATTACAAGATAAGAAAACAAGGTAGTACACAAAGGCGTTCGATACCTTGCATCTCACCCAAATATATATATAAAACAAGACAATATATAGGATCACATAAGTATTACAAGATAAGAAAACAAGGTAGTACACAAAGGCGTTCGATACCTTGCATCTCACCCAAATATATATATAAAACAAGACAATATATAGGATCACATAAGTATTACAAGATAAGAAAACAAGGTAGTACACAAAGGCGTTCGATACCTTGCATCTCACCCAAATATATATATAAAACAAGACAATATATAGGATCACATAAGTATTACAAGATAAGAAAACAAGGTAGTACACAAAGGCGTTCGATACCTTGCATCTCACCCAAATATATATATAAAACAAGACAATATATAGGATCACATAAGTATTACAAGATAAGAAAACAAGGTAGTACACAAAGGCGTTCGATACCTTGCATCTCACCCAAATATATATATAAAACAAGACAATATATAGGATCACATAAGTATTACAAGATAAGAAAACAAGGTAGTACACAAAGGCGTTCGATACCTTGCATCTCACCCAAATATATATATAAAACAAGACAATATATAGGATCACATAAGTATTACAAGATAAGAAAACAAGGTAGTACACAAAGGCGTTCGATACCTTGCATCTCACCCAAATATATATATAAAACAAGACAATATATAGGATCACATAAGTATTACAAGATAAGAAAACAAGGTAGTACACAAAGGCGTTCGATACCTTGCATCTCACCCAAATATATATATAAAACAAGACAATATATAGGATCACATAAGTATTACAAGATAAGAAAACAAGGTAGTACACAAAGGCGTTCGATACCTTGCATCTCACCCAAATATATATATAAAACAAGACAATATATAGGATCACATAAGTATTACAAGATAAGAAAACAAGGTAGTACACAAAGGCGTTCGATACCTTGCATCTCACCCAAATATATATATAAAACAAGACAATATATAGGATCACATAAGTATTACAAGATAAGAAAACAAGGTAGTACACAAAGGCGTTCGATACCTTGCATCTCACCCAAATATATATATAAAACAAGACAATATATAGGATCACATAAGTATTACAAGATAAGAAAACAAGGTAGTACACAAAGGCGTTCGATACCTTGCATCTCACCCAAATATATATATAAAACAAGACAATATATAGGATCACATAAGTATTACAAGATAAGAAAACAAGGTAGTACACAAAGGCGTTCGATACCTTGCATCTCACCCAAATATATATATAAAACAAGACAATATATAGGATCACATAAGTATTACAAGATAAGAAAACAAGGTAGTACACAAAGGCGTTCGATACCTTGCCTCTCACCCCAAACACTTATGAAATACTATATATATACCAACACAATACACATAAACATTTATACATTTTGGTGAAAACAAGTATTTGCCGAGCTCAAAGCTCTGCAAATGCATGGTTCAAGTCTTGATAAAATTTAGAAATCCAATTTGTACTGTTTGCCGAGCAAAATGCTCTGCAAACAGTTGTTTTTAAAACTTGTAAAACTTTTGGAATTCAAAAAGGCATGTTTGCCGAGCTCAAAGCTCTGCAAACAGTTGATTTTAAAAACTTGTAAAACTTTTGGAATTCAAAAAGGCATGTTTGCCGAGCTCAAAGCTCTGCAAATGAGCAGTTCAGTCCAACTCCTTTTCAATGTATGAAATTTCCTTATATTGATCAACAATCATGTTGTCAATTTGATTAAGAAAAATTTCAATGGAAAAATTCAATTTTGTACTGTTTGCCGAGCAAAATGCTCTGCAAACATTTGTTTGAGAAAACTAAGAACATGTTCACCAGAGGTTATGAAGTTTTAAAGATCAATAAGAACAAACAACTCATTTGCCGAGCAAAATGCTCTGCAAACAGTTGTTTTTAAAAACTTGTAAAACTTTTGGAATTCAAAAAGGCATGTTTGCCGAGCTCAAAGCTCTGCAAATGCATGGTTCAAGTCTTGATAAAATTTAGAAATCCAATTTGTACTGTTTGCCGAGCAAAATGCTCTGCAAACAGTTGTTCTAAGACTTGGTGAAAATTTTATTAGTTTTGGTGAAAACAAGTATTTGCAGACCTAAAAGCTCTGCAAATGACACTTTTGATCCAAACATTTGTTTGAGAAAACTAAGAACATGTTCACCAGAGGTTATGAAGTTTTAAAGATCAATAAGAACAAACAACTCATTTGCCGAGCAAAATGCTCTGCAAAGTTGTTGTAAAACTTGGTGAAAATTTTATTAGTTTTGGTGAAAACAAGCATTTGCCGAGCTCAAAGCTCTGCAAATGCATGGTTCAAGTCTTGATAAAATTTAGAAATCCAATTTGTACTGTTTGCCGAGCAAAATGCTCTGCAAACAGTTGTTCTAAGACTTGGTGAAAATTTTATTAGTTTTGGTGAAAACAAGTATTTGCAGACCTAAAAGCTCTGCAAATGCATGGTTCAAGTCTTGATAAAATTTAGAAATCCAATTTGTACTGTTTGCCGAGCAAAATGCTCTGCAAACAGTTGTTCTAAGACTTGGAGACAATTTTATTAGTTTTGGTGAAAACAAGTATTTGCAGACCTAAAAGCTCTGCAAATGCATGGTTCAAGTCTTGATAAATTTTAGAAATCCAATTTGTACTGTTTGCCGAGCTCAAAGCTCTGCAAATGCATGGTTCAAGTCTTGATAAAATTTAGAAATCCAATTTGTACTGTTTGCCGAGCAAACTTCTCGGCAAACACGAGAACACTCAAGTCTGGTACCAAGTCATCGTTTATTGGAGTTGAAACATGTAAATGCCGAGCTCAAAGCTCTGCAAATGAGCAGTTCAGTCCAACTCCTTTTCAATGTATGAAATTTCCTTATATTGATCAACAATCATGTTGTCAATTTGATTAAGAAAAATTTCAATGGAAAAATTCAATTTTGTACTGTTTGCCGAGCAAAATGCTCTGCAAACAGTTGGATTAAGAACTTGGTGAAAAATTTTCACATTGTACTGTTTGCCGAGCAAAATGCTCTGCAAACAGTTGATTTGAAAACTAAGTGAAAAGTTTACATGCATTCGGTTCAAGTCTTGATAAAATTTAGAAATCCAATTTGTACTGTTTGCCGAGCAAAATGCTCTGCAAACAGTTGTTCTAAGACTTGGAACAAGTTTTGTACAAAATGCACTGTTTGCCGAGCAAACTGCTCTGCAAACAGTTGTTTTTAAAACTTGTAAAACTTTTGGAATTCAAAAAGGCATGTTTGCCGAGCTCAAAGCTCTGCAAACAGTTGATTTTAAAAACTTGGATTCATTTTGAAAACCAAAAACCTTGAATGCCGAGCAAAATGCTCTGCATCAAGTTGTTGTAAAGACTTGGTGAAAATTTTATTAGTTTTGGTGAAAACAAGTATTTGCAGACCTAAAAGCTCTGCAAATGACACTTTTGATCCAAACATTTGTTTGAGAAAACTAAGAACATGTTCACCAGAGGTTATGAAGTTTTAAAGATCAATAAGAACAAACAACTCATTTGCCGAGCAAAATGCTCTGCAAATGGTTCATTTCATCAAAACTTATGAGTTTACCCAGCCCTAGTTCAAACCAACCCAGAAAAAATTCACAAATTATGCAGATTAAGGCATTAAAAACAAATAAACTACAAGTAATAGACCTAATCATGCAACTAACATCATCTTGACACAAACCAAAAACTTCATAGTAGCCACAAATATCATAACATTTCATCTCGGCATTTCATCAAACACTTGGTAACAAATATTAAAGTTAAGTATATTACCTTGAAATGGATATTATGATCGATGAACATTAAAAATGTGTAACACACTGATGATTAGTATCACAAATCCACTTTAATAGTTATACAAATGATGAACTCTTTGATTGATCAAAGATGACAAGTTTAAACTGATGATGAGAGAAGAAAAAAAACTTGGTTTGAATTTGAATGGAAATGATTTGGCTCCGCCCATATTCCTTTTAAGACACATATTCGGGTCGCGGGTCTGGGTATGACCCGCGTGTTGACCCGAATCCAAACAGGTTTGGGCAGAAACCTCATTTTGGGCTTAATACACAATTTGGGCTGGTCTTGTTGGGTTTTCACTTAAAACAAACAGAATAAGTAAAAAAAATAACAATAATAAAAAAAAACAGAAAAAAAATAAACCAAACTAAAATAAAAAAAATCTTTTTATCATTTTAGAATTTTCTAATTTTGAATTTGATTTTTCAGTTTTAAAAACACACACACATAACATAAAATAAACAAATAATAATAATAAAAAAAAAAAAAATCATTTTAGAATTTTCTAATTTTGAATTTGAATTTTCAGTTTTAAAAACACACACACATAACATAAAATAAACAAATAATAATAAAAAAAATCATATGCATTTGCACACTCCCCCTCAAATTAAGCATGTATCAAGACAATAATTTTACAAACTCCCCCTAAAATCATGCATTCTACCCTTTTTCTCCCCCTCAAACATTGCATGTAGTAACAATTAAAACACATCAATGTTTGAAACAGAAAATGAACATAGAATACATGGCATGAAATCATTTAAGTTTGTAAATCTAGCATTCCCAACTTGGTTTTAAGAAAATTAAACCTGTTTTCATCCAAAGGTTTGGTGAAAAGATCAGCAAGTTGGTAGTCTGTTGGGACAAAATAGAGTTCGATGTTACCTTTCTCGAGATGATCTTTAAGAAAATGGTACCGAACATCTATGTGTTTGGTCTTTGTGTGCTGTACAGGATTGCAAGAAATAGCAATAACACTCTTTGAGTCACAGTAAATGGGAATTCTGTTTAATTGGAATCCATAATCAGTCAACTGAGTCTTCATCCAAAGAACTTGTGAACAACAGCTTGCTGCAGCAACGTATTCAGCTTCTGCAGTAGATGTTGATACACAATTCTGTTTCTTTGAAGACCAACTGACCAATCTATCCCCTAGAAACTATACACTCCCAGAAGTACTCTTTCGATCAAGCTTACAACCTGCATGGTCAGCATCCGAATATGCAGTTAACTGAAACCCTGTATCCCTTGGATACCAGAGACCAAGGTTCACTGTGCCTTTCAGGTATCGGAAGATCCGTTTAACGGCCTGGAAATGACTTTCCTTGGGATTGGCCTGGTACCTGGCACACATGCATGTGGCGAACATAATATCCGGGCGACTTGCAGTCAAATACATGAGTGACCCTATCATACTGCGATATTTCTTTTGATCAAAAGATTTTCCATTTAAGTCATCATGCTCATTTTAAATTTCTTGATCATTAAAGCAGAGAAATTCTTGCAGTATTTAGGATTTGTTGACCCGAAAATTATATCGTCAACATAAATCTGGATTAGAATGATGTCACTCCCTTGTCGTTTGATAAACAAGGTGGTGTCAATCGAACCTTTGCTAAAACCAGATTTCACAAGATAAGAGGATAGAGCATCATACCATGCACGAGGCGCTTGTTTCAGACCATATAAAGCCTTATCTAGCCTGTAAACATAGTCTGGATGTTTTGAATTCACAAAACCTTTTGGTTGTTCAACATACACTTCTTCTTTGAGTATTCCATTTAAGAAGGCAGTTTTGACATCCATTTGGTAGACTGTGAATTTCTTGTAGGCAGCATAGGCAAGAAACATCCCCCCCCCCCCCCCCCCCCCCCCCCCCCCCCCCCCCCCCCCCCCCCCCCCCCCCCCCCCCCCCCCCCCCCCCCCCCCCCCCCCCCCCCCCCCCCCCCCCCCCCCCCCCCCCCCCCCCCCCCCCCCCCCCCCCCCCCCCCCCCCCCCCCCCCCCCCCCCCCCCCCCCCCCCCCCCCCCCCCCCCCCCCCCCCCCCCCCCCCCCCCCCCCCCCCCCCCCCCCCCCCCCCCCCCCCCCCCCCCCCCCCCCCCCCCCCCCCCCCCCCCCCCCCCCCCCCCCCCCCCCCCCCCCCCCCCCCCCCCCCCCCCCCCCCCCCCCCCCCCCCCCCCCCCCCCCCCCCCCCCCCCCCCCCCCCCCCCCCCCCCCCCCCCCCCCCCCCCCCCCCCCCCCCCCCCCCCCCCCCCCCCCCCCCCCCCCCCCCCCCCCCCCCCCCCCCCCCCCCCCCCCCCCCCCCCCCCCCCCCCCCCCCCCCCCCCCCCCCCCCCCCCCCCCCCCCCCCCCCCCCCCCCCCCCCCCCCCCCCCCCCCCCCCCCCCCCCCCCCCCCCCCCCCCCCCCCCCCCCCCCCCCCCCCCCCCCCCCCCCCCCCCCCCCCCCCCCCCCCCCCCCCCCCCCCCCCCCCCCCCCCCCCCCCCCCCCCCCCCCCCCCCCCCCCCCCCCCCCCCCCCCCCCCCCCCCCCCCCCCCCCCCCCCCCCCCCCCCCCCCCCCCCCCCCCCCCCCCCCCCCCCCCCCCCCCCCCCCCCCCCCCCCCCCCCCCCCCCCCCCCCCCCCCCCCCCCCCCCCCCCCCCCCCCCCCCCCCCCCCCCCCCCCCCCCCCCCCCCCCCCCCCCCCCCCCCCCCCCCCCCCCCCCCCCCCCCCCCCCCCCCCCCCCCCCCCCCCCCCCCCCCCCCCCCCCCCCCCCCCCCCCCCCCCCCCCCCCCCCCCCCCCCCCCCCCCCCCCCCCCCCCCCCCCCCCCCCCCCCCCCCCCCCCCCCCCCCCCCCCCCCCCCCCCCCCCCCCCCCCCCCCCCCTTAATTCGTGCAACTGGTGCGAATGTCTCATCGTAGTCAATTCCATCTTGTTGGCAGTATCCCTTTGCAACCAATCGTGCTTTGTTGCGTACAACAACTCCAGTTTCATCCTTTTTGTTTTTGAAGATCCATTTGGTTTTAATTAGCTCCTTGTTCTTGTAAGGATTTGGAACCAATTTCCATACCTCAAGACGTTCGAACTGATTAAGTTCTTCTTGCATTGCTTTCACCCAATCTGGATAGCTTAGAGCTTCATTCACTGTCTTTGGTTCAACAATACTCAGAAAATTCACAAACAGACATTCATTCGCGGATGCGGATCTTGTCTGAACTCCAGTTGTTGGATTACCAATGACTTGAGAAATAGGATGAGCTCTTGTCCACTTGGTTGTGTGAGGAATTGGATTAAGTGGATCACCAGATTCTTCAGAATCAATAAAATCAGGAGAATGTTGTTCTGTTAATTGTTCAAATGAAGGTGCAATTGGTTCAACAAAGTCATCATGATCATAATTTTCAGGATTGGTTGTAGGATTTGTCACTTGTGAGTTATTATGAGGTTGAGTATGCAACTCTGAAGTATCGGTAGGTGGAGGAGAATCAGATAATGAATTAACATCTGATGATTGTGATGGTGAAGACTCATTGGGATCCATCTCTTTTGAATTTGAACAGAATGGTTCATTGGCATTTCCATCAGATTCAGGAACTTTCTTCGAAACTTGGAAATATTCTTCGAACAAGATATCCAAATCTTGTGTTGTTGGAGTAGAGAATGATGATTTGACATTTGAAGTAGTCTTTGTTGCGGAAGCTTGTGGACTTTGAAGTTCGGGTCTTGAACTGTGTTGTTCAAGAACCATTCCCGAGAGTTCATCAAATCTAACGTTCATACTCTCTTCGATTCTCTTGGTTCTTCGGTTATATACACGATATGCTATCGATTCTCTCGAATAACCGATAAAATATGCCTCATCGCCTTTTGGTTCAAATTTGCCCAGATTATCTCGATCATTGAGAGCATAACATACACATCCAAAAATGTGCAAGAAGTTCACATTGGGCTTTCTATTGCTTATCACCTCATATGGAGTTTTATCAAACCTCTTGTTTATGATTGATCTATTTTGAGTGAAGTAGGCAGTAGCAACAGCTTCAGCCCATAGATTCGGAGGCAACTTAGAATAAGCAGGCATTGTTCTAGCTGCTTCAACAAGAGTTCGATTTCGACGTTCAACTACTCCATTCTGTTGAGGTGTCCTGGTAGCGAAAATTGATGAGTAATACCCATGGACTTGAAGAAAGAATCAATCGTTGAATTCTTGAATTCAGTGCCATTGTCTGAGCGAACAATTCTCACTGATGATTTAAGATTCACTTGGGTCTTCTTTATGAAATCAATAATTGCAGTCGGAGTATCACTCTTTGCATGAAGAAAGAATACCCAAGTGTACCGAGAATAATCATCGACAATCACAAGAATGTATCGCTTGCCATGGATACTCTGAACTTTCATTGGGCCACACAAATCCATGTGAATAAGGTGCAAAGAACCTTCTGTACTTAGAAACTTCTTTGGTTTGTGTGATGCTTTCTTCATCTTGCCAATTGCACAAGCTGGACAAACATGTTCACTTTCGTACTTGTAATCAGGAAGTCCTTCAACAAGTTGTTTATCCACGAGAGCATTAATTATTTGAAAATTCAGATGAGAAAGACGGCGATGCCATAACCAAGAGTTTTGTGCAGTTGCTTTTGAAAGTAGACAAATCTCTGAAGAATTAGATGGAATGTTGTTGAGATCAATAGTGAACAGGTTATTGTCCCTTGTTCCAGTAAGAATATCCACACCATCTTCAGTCTGCACTTTGCATTCATATCTCCTGAATAATACTTGAAGATCATTGTCACAAAATTATCCAACACTGAAAAGATTGTGTCCTAATCCTTCAACATAGGAAACTCTCTTTATAGTGACACCATTTTTAACAATGTCTCCGTAACCGAGAATAGAAAAAAAAAAAAAAAAAAAAAAAAAAAAAAAAAAAAAAAAAAAAAAAAAAAAAAAAAAAAAAAAAAAAAAAAAAAAAAAAAAAAAAAAAAAAAAAAAAAAAAAAAAAAAAAAAAAAAAAAAAAAAAAAAAAAAAAAAAAAAAAAAAAAAAAAAAAAAAAAAAAAAAAAAAAAAAAAAAAAAAAAAAAAAAAAAAAAAAAAAAAAAAAAAAAAAAAAAAAAAAAAAAAAAAAAAAAAAAAAAAAAAAAAAAAAAAAAAAAAAAAAAAAAAAAAAAAAAAAAAAAAAAAAAAAAAAAAAAAAAAAAAAAAAAAAAAAAAAAAAAAAAAAAAAAAAAAAAAAAAAAAAAAAAAAAAAAAAAAAAAAAAAAAAAAAAAAAAAAAAAAAAAAAAAAAAAAAAAAAAAAAAAAAAAAAAAAAAAAAAAAAAAAAAAAAAAAAAAAAAAAAAAAAAAAAAAAAAAAAAAAAAAAAAAAAAAAAAAAAAAAAAAAAAAAAAAAAAAAAAAAAAAAAAAAAAAAAAAAAAAAAAAAAAAAAAAAAAAAAAAAAAAAAAAAAAAAAAAAAAAAAAAAAAAAAAAAAAAAAAAAAAAAAAAAAAAAAAAAAAAAAAAAAAAAAAAAAAAAAAAAAAAAAAAAAAAAAAAAAAAAAAAAAAAAAAAAAAAAAAAAAAAAAAAAAAAAAAAAAAAAAAAAAAAAAAAAAAAAAAAAAAAAAAAAAAAAAAAAAAAAAAAAAAAAAAAAAAAAAAAAAAAAAAAAAAAAAAAAAAAAAAAAAAAAAAAAAAAAAAAAAAAAAAAAAAAAAAAAAAAAAAAAAAAAAAAAAAAAAAAAAAAAAAAAAAAAAAAAAAAAAAAAAAAAAAAAAAAAAAAAAAAAAAAAAAAAAAAAAAAAAAAAAAAAAAAAAAAAAAAAAAAAAAAAAAAAAAAAAAAAAAAAAAAAAAAAAAAAAAAAAAAAAAAAAAAAAAAAAAAAAAAAAAAAAAAAAAAAAAAAAAAAAAAAAAAAAAAAAAAAAAAAAAAAAAAAAAAAAAAAAAAAAAAAAAAAAAAAAAAAAAAAAAAAAAAAAAAAAAAAAAAAAAAAAAAAAAAAAAAAAAAAAAAAAAAAAAAAAAAAAAAAAAAAAAAAAAAAAAAAAAAAAAAAAAAAAAAAAAAAAAAAAAAAAAAAAAAAAAAAAAAAAAAAAAAAAAAAAAAAAAAAAAAAAAAAAAAAAAAAAAAAAAAAAAAAAAAAAAAAAAAAAAAAAAAAAAAAAAAAAAAAAAAAAAAAAAAAAAAAAAAAAAAAAAAAAAAAAAAAAAAAAAAAAAAAAAAAAAAAAAAAAAAAAAAAAAAAAAAAAAAAAAAAAAAAAAAAAAAAAAAAAAAAAAAAAAAAAAAAAAAAAAAAAAAAAAAAAAAAAAAAAAAAAAAAAAAAAAAAAAAAAAAAAAAAAAAAAAAAAAAAAAAAAAAAAAAAAAAAATTTTTTCCATCAAGCTTGACTTTACTAGTTGCATTCAAATATCTATCCTTAGGGATCCATCTACTGCTACTAGTTAAGCACACGTCACCTGAAACATGAACAGTTTTTGAGTTAGCCAACAAATTATTAACTTTGTTCTTAACAGGTTTCTTCTTGATGGGTTTTGTGGTCTTGTTTACTTTCTTTATGTTATTAGGCGACAACCAACCATACTGGTTGTAACATCCGTGAATTTTGACCCGTTGACTTTTTGTGTAATTTGACTAACAAACTTGTTGAATGAAATAATTGAGTCATTTGTGATTATATGACTATGTGGTATGTTAGTCGGGTCGTTAAATTGTGTAATCGTTTGTAAAATGGCTTGGGAGAAACGGGTCGACCCATGGGTTGTCCATGACCCATGAGCCATCTAGTTACCCAACCTCCCCCCTTAGCCTTTCATTCTTACCTTTCTATCTTATCTATACTTCCTTTTTCCTCTCAAGCAAAAGCAAACCCACCTCTAGATTTTCTTCATACTTGTAACCACTCGGTGTTAGGGTTTAAACGCGCGTTAGGGTTTAAACGCGCGTTAGGGTTTAAACGCGCGTTAGGGTTTAAACGCGTGTTAGGGTTTAAACGCGTGTTAGGGTTTAAACGCGTGTTAGGGTTTAAACGCGCGTTAGGGTTTAAACGCGTGTTAGGGTTTAAACGCGTGTTAGGGTTTAAACGCGCGTTAGGGCTTAAACGCGTGTTAGGGTTTAAACGCGTGTTAGGGTTTAAACGCGCGTTAGGGTTTAAACGCGTGTTAGGGTTTAAACGCGCGTTAGGGTTTAAACGCGCGTTAGGGTTTAAACGCGTGTTAGGGTTTAAACGCGCGTTAGGGTTTAAACGCGTGTTAGGGTTTAAACGCGTGTTAGGGTTTAAACGCGTGTTAGGGTTTAAACGCGTGTTAGGGTTTAAACGCGTGTTAGGGTTTAAACGCGTGTTAGGGTTTAAACGCGCGTTAGGGTTTAAACGCGCGTTAGGGTTTAAACGCGTGTTAGGGTTTAAACGCGTGTTAGGGTTTAAACGCGTGTTAGGGTTTAAACGCGCGTTAGGGTTTAAACGCGTGTTAGGGTTTAAACGCGTGTTAGGGTTTAAACGCGTGTTAGGGTTTAAACGCGTGTTAGGGTTTAAACGCGCGTTAGGGTTTAAACGCGTGTTAGGGTTTAAACGCGCGTTAGGGTTTAAACGCGCGTTAGGGTTTAAACGCGCGTTAGGGTTTAAACGCGTGTTAGGGTTTAAACGCGTGTTAGGGTTTAAACGCGCGTTAGGGTTTAAACGCGTGTTAGGGTTTAAACGCGCGTTAGGGTTTAAACGCGTGTTAGGGTTTAAACGCGCGTTAGGGTTTAAACGCGTGTTAGGGTTTAAACGCGTGTTAGGGTTTAAACGCGTGTTAGGGTTTAAACGCGTGTTAGGGTTTAAACGCGTGTTAGGGTTTAAACGCGTGTTAGGGTTTAAACGCGTGTTAGGGTTTAAACGCGTGTTAGGGTTTAAACGCGCGTTAGGGTTTAAACGCGTGTTAGGGTTTAAACGCGTGTTAGGGTTTAAACGCGCGTTAGGGTTTAAACGCGCGTTAGGGTTTAAACGCGTGTTAGGGTTTAAACGCGTGTTAGGGTTTAAACGCGCGTTAGGGTTTAAACGCGCGTTAGGGTTTAAACGCGTGTTAGGGTTTAAACGCGTGTTAGGGTTTAAACGCGTGTTAGGGTTTAAACGCGTGTTAGGGTTTAAACGCGTGTTAGGGTTTAAACGCGTGTTAGGGTTTAAACGCGCGTTAGGGTTTAAACGCGTGTTAGGGTTTAAACGCGTGTTAGGGTTTAAACGCGTGTTAGGGTTTAAACGCGTGTTAGGGTTTAAACGCGTGTTAGGGTTTAAACGCGTGTTAGGGTTTAAACGCGTGTTAGGGTTTAAACGCGCGTTAGGGTTTAAACGCGTGTTAGGGTTCATAAACTCGTGTTACTATTCCTGCTTTACGCGTCAGTTTTCAAACGTCAATAACTTTTGAACCGTGAGTCCGTTTTAGTCGTATGACCTATCGTTGGAATCGTAAGGGAGTCTAGTTTCTTGTAGTAACACTCTTTTTATATGAATCTTTGGTCATTTCTAAAAAGGTCGAGTCGAATGAGTTCTTCTCTTACACGTTAATGTTGGAAAGGCGTTTAGGGTTTGTGACTTGACCTAATTGTGCTAAAACAACTTGTTTATGATTGTAGAGTTGACATTATGATATATTGATGTATAATTATAGGTTGTGGACGTGTGGACCGTAATACTCGCCTGTAATCTCGTACTAGCTTCTTTATCGAACAAGGTGAGTTTCGTATCTCCCTACTCGCTTGAGATTCGGGCTGAAAAGTGTAAACCTGGCGTGTTTACTTGCATTTATTGATTTATTGATCGGTTGACTTGATTGTTGGATTGATGTGACAGTTCGTTTTGTTTGATTGACTTTGGTTATGTTTCAGTTAATTAATATATATATATTAGGATAGACGTACATACATGGAAGTCGGTTATGCCTTCATTGGGTTTTAGATGTGGTGGGAAGGCTGCGGGTGACCCTATATATAAGCATCTGGGACTTGGAGAAAGTAGAATCCTCTGAAGTATATGTACGTATAGTTGGTTTAAGATATTGATTTGTGGCTTATGTTGTTGATTATTGATCGTTGGCGTATGATTGTCGTATATTTGTTGTTGGGTTATGTTTGACGAATATTGACTGTTGGCACAGGTTCATTGTCTATTGACTGTTGGCACAGGTTCATTGTCTATTGATTGTTGGTTCATGATTTATGCATTTACATTTGATTGTAAGCATTGCATACATTGTTGACGACCCTCGGCAGGGGATTGCCGACATCCTGGTGCATAGATGTATGCACCCATTTTGGATGTAGACCTGACTCCGAGTATATAGACATATATATCTCGATGATTTTGAGATACAGCCTTGTTCATTGCGATGACAGAAGGGTATCGTTGCATTGGTGACTTGAGCTCACGCATAGGATAGGCATGTTTGCTTATTCATGCATCTGGCACTTACATTGATTTGCATATCATTCGTGCATTCTCATTTCACATTTACTTATCTTGTGTAATCTTGTTGTGAGATGTTATTGTGTGGCTTAGAGGCTCGCTGTAAGTCATGCCTAGCCTCTATTCGTATATTGTGATTATTATCGTTGGTTCCTTGCGAACCATTACTACGAACTCACCAACCTTGTGTTGACTATGCTTAGTACACTTTTCAGGTAATCAGGTTCTCCCCGGACGTGGAGTTTAGTTGCTTGCATGCTGTTGAACCCAGGCTTTGGACTTTATGGATCCAGGATTCATTGGCCTTCATTTGCATTATACTTAGGATCGTTTTGCCATCATTCGGATTGTTCTTTGTAACTTTGATGGTTATTTGCTCCTTATGTATTTTGTTACTTGTTTCGTTTTGTAATGGATTCACTGAATCTCTTTTTGCATTTAGCTTGTTCTATTGTAATTCCACCTTGCGCTATATGATTTCTAAAAAAAAAAAAAAAAAAAAAAAAAAAAAAAAAAAAAAAAAAAAAAAAAAAAAAAAAAAAAAAAAAAAAAAAAAAAAAAAAAAAAAAAAAAAAAAAAAAAAAAAAAAAAAAAAAAAAAAAAAAAAAAAAAAAAAAAAAAAAAAAAAAAAAAAAAAAAAAAAAAAAAAAAAAAAAAAAAAAAAAAAAAAAAAAAAAAAAAAAAAAAAAAAAAAAAAAAAAAAAAAAAAAAAAAAAAAAAAAAAAAAAAAAAAAAAAAAAAAAAAAAAAAAAAAAAAAAAAAAAAAAAAAAAAAAAAAAAAAAAAAAAAAAAAAAAAAAAAAAAAAAAAAAAAAAAAAAAAAAAAAAAAAAAAAAAAAAAAAAAAAAAAAAAAAAAAAAAAAAAAAAAAAAAAAAAAAAAAAAAAAAAAAAAAAAAAAAAAAAAAAAAAAAAAAAAAAAAAAAAAAAAAAAAAAAAAAAAAAAAAAAAAAAAAAAAAAAAAAAAAAAAAAAAAAAAAAAAAAAAAAAAAAAAAAAAAAAAAAAAAAAAAAAAAAAAAAAAAAAAAAAAAAAAAAAAAAAAAAAAAAAAAAAAAAAAAAAAAAAAAAAAAAAAAAAAAAAAAAAAAAAAAAAAAAAAAAAAAAAAAAAAAAAAAAAAAAAAAAAAAAAAAAAAAAAAAAAAAAAAAAAAAAAAAAAAAAAAAAAAAAAAAAAAAAAAAAAAAAAAAAAAAAAAAAAAAAAAAAAAAAAAAAAAAAAAAAAAAAAAAAAAAAAAAAAAAAAAAAAAAAAAAAAAAAAAAAAAAAAAAAAAAAAAAAAAAAAAAAAAAAAAAAAAAAAAAAAAAAAAAAAAAAAAAAAAAAAAAAAAAAAAAAAAAAAAAAAAAAAAAAAAAAAAAAAAAAAAAAAAAAAAAAAAAAAAAAAAAAAAAAAAAAAAAAAAAAAAAAAAAAAAAAAAAAAAAAAAAAAAAAAAAAAAAAAAAAAAAAAAAAAAAAAAAAAAAAAAAAAAAAAAAAAAAAAAAAAAAAAAAAAAAAAAAAAAAAAAAAAAAAAAAAAAAAAAAAAAAAAAAAAAAAAAAAAAAAAAAAAAAAAAAAAAAAAAAAAAAAAAAAAAAAAAAAAAAAAAAAAAAAAAAAAAAAAAAAAAAAAAAAAAAAAAAAAAAAAAAAAAAAAAAAAAAAAAAAAAAAAAAAAAAAAAAAAAAAAAAAAAAAAAAAAAAAAAAAAAAAAAAAAAAAAAAAAAAAAAAAAAAAAAAAAAAAAAAAAAAAAAAAAAAAAAAAAAAAAAAAAAAAAAAAAAAAAAAAAAAAAAAAAAAAAAAAAAAAAAAAAAAAAAAAAAAAAAAAAAAAAAAAAAAAAAAAAAAAAAAAAAAAAAAAAAAAAAAAAAAAAAAAAAAAAAAAAAAAAAAAAAAAAAAAAAAAAAAAAAAAAAAAAAAAAAAAAAAAAAAAAAAAAAAAAAAAAAAAAAAAAAAAAAAAAAAAAAAAAAAAAAAAAAAAAAAAAAAAAAAAAAAAAAAAAAAAAAAAAAAAAAAAAAAAAAAAAAAAAAAAAAAAAAAAAAAAAAAAAAAAAAAAAAAAAAAAAAAAAAAAAAAAAAAAAAAAAAAAAAAAAAAAAAAAAAAAAAAAAAAAAAAAAAAAAAAAAAAAAAAAAAAAAAAAAAAAAAAAAAAAAAAAAAAAAAAAAAAAAAAAAAAAAAAAAAAAAAAAAAAAAAAAAAAAAAAAAAAAAAAAAAAAAAAAAAAAAAAAAAAAAAAAAAAAAAAAAAAAAAAAAAAAAAAAAAAAAAAAAAAAAAAAAAAAAAAAAAAAAAAAAAAAAAAAAAAAAAAAAAAAAAAAAAAAAAAAAAAAAAAAAAAAAAAAAAAAAAAAAAAAAAAAAAAAAAAAAAAAAAAAAAAAAAAAAAAAAAAAAAAAAAAAAAAAAAAAAAAAAAAAAAAAAAAAAAAAAAAAAAAAAAAAAAAAAAAAAAAAAAAAAAAAAAAAAAAAAAAAAAAAAAAAAAAAAAAAATTATACTTAGGATCGTTTTGCCATCATTCGGATTGTTCTTTGTAACTTTGATGGTTATTTGCTCCTTATGTATTTTGTTACTTGTTTCGTTTTGTAATGGATTCACTGAATCTCTTTTTGCATTTAGCTTGTTCTATTGTAATTCCACCTTGCGCTATATGATTTCCGTGATATTCTGAGCCTCGGCTTGGGGTGTTACAGAATGGTGGCCCATGCGTGGTCGTAGAGAATTAGGCGGTTTGACCTAGACTACGGCTTAAGTTAAAACTCTTCATATAGCATGCATGGTTAGGAAATTTGTGTGCAATGTGAATTTTGTGAATCCCGTGTGAGTTCGTAGTTAAGACCACTTGTATGATAGCTTAAATTCAATGTGATGAATGTGGATTGTAGTTAATATGGGTTGTTGTTGTTAATTGTTGGAACTAATGTGATGATTTAGGGCAAAATGATGGGATGCCATTAACTTAGTATAATATTGTGGCAACCCTAAAAGAACCCGATCAACTCTTTTATGGTTACCCGATATTATAGCAAGTTCATGACATCGTGGATTGCGCACGTGTGGCTTAAAGTATAATAAGGAACCGATATGCTTAATGGAAGTTGATTAGGTGGAAGGTTAGCCGTTGGTACACCTTGTATACATACCCGGTCAATAACTAGAGAGCATATCGAATTCGGATTATACTTTGAATCATTCGTGTTAGTTGTTGATTGCATGACGTAATGAGCATGATTACTTGATGTTATGATATGTAAAAATCCTTTATGATTCTAACACTGTTGCCTTAGCATAATATTATGTAATGAGTATGTAGTATCGGCATGAGAGCATTGACTACTTGTGTGACTAACATGCGAGCATTTGAGACTAACTCTCGGGTCAACGTGTCACTTGTTTTATAGAAATGGTGAGACCAAGGAGAGTCGGAACAAACTATAGGGCTGAAGAGGAAGAACCTCAACCGGAAGCTCAACCGGAAGTACAAGGAGGTAGAGGTCGTGGTAGGGGCCGTGGTAGAGGTCGTGGTAGGGGCCGTGGTAGGGGTCGTGGTGGAGCTCCTGAGCCAAACTTGGCTGAGGTAATCGCTCAAACGGTCGCCGGCATCATGCCAACCATCATTGCTCAAGTCACGGCGAGTCTTGGGCAAAATAATGTGGCTCAAAATAACGAAGCCCCAGAAAACATAAACAATGAAAATGATCAACCTCAAGCCGAAGAATATGAGGAAGAGGAACCAATGGGAGTTAATATCGGGATGCCCATGAATAACCAATATGGTGGATACCGTCAAGGGTGTATATTCAAAGATTTTAAGAGTTGTGGGGCACCGGAGTTTGATGGGAAAGGTGGTCCCACGGAATGTATAAGGTGGTTTGAGGCGATAGAAGCAGTGATCGAAAGGAGTCATTGCACCTATGAGGACCGGATTTCCTATGCATCCGGCATGTTTAGGCATGACGCCTTGAGTTGGTGGAACCAGGAAATAACTTTAGGGCGGACTCAAAATTTGGAATGGGTTGACTTCAAAGACAAAGTAAAAGCAAAGTTTTGTCCTCCATATGAGCTCCAAAATTTAACCATCGAATTCGCAAATCTAAACATGGAGGGAGCCGATTACAAGGGCTATGTGAGACGATTCCAAGAGTTGTCTACCCTCATTCCTCACTTGGTGGGTACCGAGTCACAGGCCATCCAGAAGTTTGTATTGGGCTTGAATCCTCAAGTCCGATCTTATGTAAACTCCAACATGCCTACTTCCTTGGCTAATGCGGTCAACCAAGCCGGGAGTGTGACTGAGGATTTATTGAGGAGTGGTGTTTTGAGCAAATCCTCATCAAACAAGAGGAAAGAAGTGGGTGAGTCAAGTGGAGTAAAGAAAGCGGGAAGGTTTGATCCCAAGAATGCTTATAGGGGTAGGGTGATGGCGGCGGTAGAACCGGCTAGGAGGCCTTATACCGGGCCTCATCCTTTCTGTGGGAGGTGCAACAGGCACCATCCCGCCACCACTCCATGTGGGGCATGCTATAATTGCAACCAAGTTGGGCACGCATCCAAGAATTGTAGAGCTCCAAGAGCCGGCCCAATGAATGCGGCTCCTATTCGGGCCGTTCCTCCTCAAGGTAATCAAAGAAGAGGCGAATGTTTTGAATGTGGTAGCCGTGACCACTACCGTAATAATTGCCCTCGATGGGTGGGGCAACAAGTGCAAGTAGCCGTCCACCCCAACCAACTACAAATGGTCGGGCCTAATCAAAACCGGGGACAACAAGGCCATCAAGTGCAACCACGCGGCCGAGCCTTTGCGGCCAATGTAAATGAAGCCCGCAATGACCCCAACGTTGTAGCAGGTACTTTTCTTCTTAATGGTCTCTATGCAACCGTTCTATTTGATTCCGGGGCCGATTTTAGCCTCGTGTCTTCTAACTTTGTTCCTTTGATTGATGTGCATCCGTGTGCTCTAAACTATGTGCTTGACATTGAAATGGTAAATGGGTCACTAACTAGAATTAGTCAAATACTTCGAGAATGTGTCTTGACGTTAGAAGATGTCGACTTCTTCATTGACCTTATGCCCCTTGACATTGGTAGTTTTGATATTATAGTGGGTATGGATTGGTTGACGGCGGTAAATGCAACCATTGATTGTGGTGAGAGAGTTGTTAAAATACCCTTGGCTAACGGTAAAATTCTTAGGGTTCAAGGTGAAATCTCCGATTCCTCAAATTCTAAAGTCTTTAGTGCTACCATCTCAAAGGTAGAATTGAAGACCGTTCCTATCGTTTGTGATTTCCCCGATGTTTTTCCAGATGACTTACCGGGATTACCTCCAACTCGTGAACTTGACTTCCGTATAAATCTTATCCCCGAAGCCGCGCCCGTAGCAAAAGCTCCATATAGACTAGCCTTAACCGAAATGCAGGAGCTACAAACTCAACTCAAGGAACTCCAAGAGAAGGGTTTCATTCGCCCTAGTCAATCTCCTTGGGGTGCTCCTGTTCTCTTCGTCAAAAAGAAAGACGGATCCTTCCGAATGTGTATTGATTACCGGGAATTGAACAAGCTCACCGTGAAGAACCGATATCCTCTCCCAAGAATTGATGATTTATTTGATCAACTTCAAGGTGCTAAGCACTTTTCAAAAATCGATCTTCGCTCGG
>CM067171.1:118519676-118538335 GCA_034093135.1 Erigeron breviscapus | reverse complement strand
ATATACGCGGTTCACACGCACGCGGTTCACACGCACGCGGTTCACACGCACGCGGTTCACACGCAAGTCTAGCCTATTTATATACGCGGTTCACACGCAAGTATACTCTGTTCGGTGTATTTTGTGGCATGGTTGATACGAATTTGATAGGCCTTATGATTGATTATGTTTTGGTGTTTGTATTGATATTTACATCTTTGTGCACTCTTATTACACGCATACTTGTTTGGTATGATCTCGTTGTTGGACGATATTGTGTTACTTAAAGGCTCACTGTAAGTCATGTCTAGCCTCTACTCGTATATTATGATTATTGACGATGGTTATTTACGGACCATTACTGTGAACTCACCAACCTTGTGTTGACTATGCTTAGTACACTTTTCAGGTAACCAGGTTATCCAGGACGTGGAGTTTGATTGTTTGCTTGCTGTTGAACCCGGACTGGACTTATATGGATCAAGGATCCATTTGCCTTATGTTGCATTGTACTTAGGATTGATAGCATTCTTTCGATGTCGTTTTGTAAACCTTGACGATTACTTGCTTCTGTTATATTTTGATACTTGTTTCTTTTATTGTATGGATTCCCTGAATCCTTTATTTACATTTAGTTCAGGTTCTACATTAATCCCACCTTGTGCTATATGATTTCCGTGATATTCTGAGCCTTGGGCTTGGGGTGAAGTCCAGTGCGCTAATCTGGAGGATTCCAGATTTTCCTATACAAGTATTTTGCTCACTAGTCTTCCATTATTTCTGGACAAATCTTCAGTGTCGCTCCAGTATTCAAGTCTGGAGTTGGTCCAGTAAATATTATTTCTGGACAAGTTTTCAGAGACTTTCCAGTCTTCAAGTCTGGAGCGAGTCCAGTAAATCTGGACCTAACAGTGTTACTCAGTGGAAGTGGGATAAAGTTTTTGTTCTTTCTGAGGAACAGGTATATTTATTTATTTATGTTTATTTTTTCATATTACATTCGTTCAGTAATATATTAACAATGAGGGTTTCTTAACCATAATTTTATAAATCTACTCATTATTTAATTCATAATATACTGATCACACGTTATTTCAGTATAAGCATCTACTAAAGTGGTATATGTTTGTGTAAGTTACCATACTGATCATGTTAAATGGGAATGCAATGAGTCTGTTTTCTATTTTTTGTTCATATATATATGTTAACTTATCTCATATTTGTTTTTTGTATAATTATATTTATATCAATCAGTATATATTTTATTGTGCAGTTGATAGTATGCAATCCCTATTTATTGTGATAAATGATTAATTGTTTTATATGTTATTTAATCTATTCTCTATACTCTAGAAGTTATAAGAGTGTTGGATGCAGATGGATAAATAATTTTCATTCATTCAATTTTATATTTTAACTGCTGGATTTTAGGATCTTATTAACTTTTTACTGAGCAGTTTCATATTATGTGTGTTTTATGGTGGTTGTGGATTGACTAAGTCTAATTTCCCCTACAAAAAAGGAAACTGATTTTTTACTACCATCTTTACATTTGCTATAAATATCTCACGTTGTTTACATTTAACAAATATCATTTCGATAATACTTTTCATATCACTTTGTTTTGCATAAAATGTCTATTACATGTGATACTGATAGTTCCAATAATGGATCATCTATGCAAGTTGAGTCTGTTGTTGTTGGGAGTTGTCGTGATGAAGACAAGATTTTTGTTGATACGGTGACAGATCAAAAAGTCCAAGAGGATGATAATGATGTTTGGCTTGCCGGCTTCCGAAATCTAGATGCTTTATTATATGAAGCTTACCGCTATATGTCGATGGAGTTTGATCACATAATGTCAAACTTTAAGGATTTTGTGAGAGAGAATAGTGTTACTCAGTGAAAGTGGGATAAAGTTTTTGTTCTTTCCGAGGAACAGGTATATTGCCATTTTTTATTTTTTTTACCATTTAACACTTTTATTTTGTTAAACAAATTTTATAATATAAGTTTCGTTTTATGATGTTTTAGTTGTATATTACCGGTTCAAAGTTGGACATTGATTTTTACATGAAGATATCTAAACATATTAAATCTGAAGATAGTGAAATTGGACAAGTTGTTGCTGACTGCAATTTCAGAATGTTACTATATAAAGTTGAATTATTTTTATCTGAGTTGTTTGGTTATATAAAATCCATTTTATATAACCAATTATGGTCGTACAACTTCAAGGAATGGGAACTCAATGAATCCATCTTCCTGTCAGATGATGAGGTAAATTAAAATTATGTTCATTATTTAAATATTACAATTTATTCAACCAAAATTTTACGATGGCAATCCATTTGATTTTTGTTTGTGGCTTAAAAACGTTTTAGGGTGGAAAAGGCGCAGGCCATTTGGACATACAATTTCAATTAAATTATGGTAGGCCGGAAAGAAAGTAGCATGTTACTTGGCAGGAATGAATGAAGTTAACTCAGAATGTTTATGGTGATACGAATACTGAGTTACTTGAATTGATACTGTTTGGGTTCAGTGATGAATATGTAATTTAAATTAATGAAGTGATTAGAAATCATATATAGTTTATTTACTACTAAATGTTTATCCTTTATGTAATCACTGTTTAAGTTTTTATATATTTTATCTTTAGTATTTGATATTTATTTATTTATGTTTAGTTTTTTATAAAACATGATTTCAGCTTCAAATGGTTATAATGATTGATTATTATCCATAATGTTAAATTCTATAAATCTACTCAGTATTTATTTCATAATACAGTGGTTACGTGTTGTTTTTTTTCTTCTATTGTTTCATACATTATATTTTTTAAATTTGTTACACATGACAATATTAATAAATGTTAACTTATTTCCAGAAAATAAGCAAAAGTTGATTTGGAATATGGTCAATTTGATTCTGCTTACTTTAGATATCATCATTTGATTCCGCATATATACATCCGTTGGATCAACTGTAACATTAAATGTCATCCATTTAAATTCGATATTAATATGTTGTTGATTAAGTTTCATATAACATCTAATCCATATACACTCTAATTTCTGAGAGTGTTGAATGCTGATAGAATGATGGATAATTAATTTTCATTTATTCGGTCTTGTATTGTAACTGCTGTGTTTTACTATTGTCTTTACTGTATTCTGAGCAGTTTTTAATTGTGTGTGTTTTATGGTGGTTGTCTATTGACTAAGTCTAATTTCCCCTACAAAAAAGGAGGAAACTGATTTTCCACTACCATCTTTATATTGCCTATATATACGACACGTTGGTTACATAAACACATGTGAATTCGATAAAACTATTATTAGCACATAGTTTTCCACAAAATGTCTATTACATGTGATACTGGTGGTTTGAATAATGGATGGTCTATGGATGTTGATTATGTTGTTGTTGGTAGTTGTCGTGCTGAGGAAAAGATTGTCGTTAATACAATGATGCATCAAGAAATTGAAGGTGATTTTGTTGATGATCTTTGTGACAACTTAGAAAATATGTATAATTTATTCTCTGAAGCTGCACGATATATGTCTATGGAGTTTCAAGACATAAAATCAAACTTTAAGAAGTATGTGAAAGAGAACAACTTTATCTATTGGGTTTGGGATAAAGTTGTTTGTCTTTCTGAGGATCAGGTATATTGCATTTATTTTTATATTGTTTCAATTTTACACTTTTAAGTCATTTACGATTGTGTTTAATATAATGTTCGTGGTATGGTGTATAGTTGTATTTTCCAGCTTCAAATTTGGACATTCACTTTTACATGAAGATATCTAAACATATTCAAGCTGAAGATGGTATCATTGGACAGGTTGTTGCTGACTGCAATTTAAACATTTTACTGTATAAAGCTGAACTATTTTTATCATCTGAGTTTGGTTGCATAATATCCAATTGTGTAAAAGAACTTATGTACAATAACTTTTGTCGATGGGAATGCAGTGAGTCTATTTTTCTTTCAGATGATGAGGTACTGAAAATACTATGTAATTATTCAAGATTTTAATTTATTGAAATATTATTTAATAATGTCAATCCTTATGATTTTTGTTTATTGGTTAATAATGTTTTAGGGTGGTAAAGCGTCAGGCCATTTGGATATACAATTTGAGTTGAAAATTATCAGGCCGGAAAAAGATGATGGATTTGCTGAAGTACACTTGGCTGATCTGGATGAAGTTAACTCAGATGTTACATATGATTTTGGTGATACAAATTCTGAGATAGTAGAAGTTATAATGCCTGAGTTACTTGATGTTGATTCTTGAAGTTATTGTGTATAGTATTTTTTAAATGTTTTAAGTTTTATTGTATTGTTATGTTTCTTTATCATGAATGTAATGTAGACATGTTATATTTTCGAGTGGCATTATAATTAGTTGATATGTTTTACTGATTTATTATATATATATATATATATATGTAAATGTAGTTTATTTAAAATTAAAATTGTATACTTGTATTGAAAAAAAAATCAGTATTTAACTTATAAATTAGGAGTTATTTTATTGTGTAGTTGGTAGAATGGTAATGGTAAACTTATTTATGTCATAACGTATTTGACTTAATATGTCACATGTAACCATTATGACGGTTTTCAGTCATCATGACTGTTGAGTAACCCACGTCTTTGTGTGACGGTTCAAAATCATGATGACGGTTTGATTTTTAGTGTTCAAATATAGTTGACTTGCTTGGAGGCTCAGAACCCCATATCTTACTTCTATAAAAAGGTGTCCTTTCTATTCAAGTTAATCGCATTGATAAAATACAATTAAATTACACTTTGTTCAATACACTTGTGTTTGAAATATAAATGTAGTAGTTGATTTGTTTCCTTATTGTATATTTGTACTTAGAATGTAAATGTCTAAGTATGGAAGGGGGCTTAGTGTAAATTAGTCATATGTATATAAACCCCTTCCATTAAGCATTTTGTAACCTTTCAACCCATAATACAATCCAATCTTTCCCTGACATCTCTCTACTCTCTCTCTACTTTCTCTCACTAAAAACCACCATTAACACACACACTTACACACACAAAAGCTCGAATTCTAGTCTTCACAATTGGTATCAGAGCACAATCAGAGTTTCTGAACGATCCAGAAGCTTAATTCAAGCTTAATTTGTGCTTAATTTTAGAATTTGAGTTGTTTTTCTAAAAGTTTCATTTGCAGAGCTCACTGTTTCAGTGATTCCTGCAAATAAAGTGTGTTTTTGTTCAAATTTTGTTCTTCGATCGATTCATTATCAGTATATCTTCCTTCATTATCGATTTCAGAAGCTAATTTCATCATTTGAACTGTTTTCACTCGAGCTCGGCAAATCGCATGTTCGAGAGGGTTTGAATTCTAGTTGAAATTAGCATCTAATTTGTCCAAGGATTTGTGCGCATTGATTTCCTGATCATTTTGATATAAAATACTAGCTTTAATTCGCAAAAATGAAGAAGAAATCAACGATTTACAGTCTTCTCTACAAATGAGTGTTTGGCTGAACGAAGAAGACAAACAGTTACCGACTGTTTTGTCACGTAGTGATTACTCGTGTTTGCAGAGGTCGTTGGCTTGGTTTGTTCTTACTTGTACTATTTGCAGAGCTTACTGCTCGGCAAATACGTATTTCAAGAAATTTGGTTAAGGCTTGATCTTACTTGTTCTATTTGCAGAGCTAATTGCTCGGCAAATAGTTATTTCAAGAATATTTGTTAAGGATTGGTGATAATTGTTCTATTTGCAGAGCTCAATGCTCGGCAAATAGTTGTTTCAAGAATCTTTGATTTGAGACTGGTGGTACTTGTATTGTTTGCAGAGGTTTAAGCTCGGCAAACAAGTACTTTTGGTTGGTGCGACTAAGTACAAGTTCTATTTGTGCTATTTGCGGAGTTATTTGCTCGGCAAATAGTTGATTTCGATTCTTCGACCAAGTGATTTTCTTAGTTGTGCTGTTTGCAGAGATTTATGCTCGGCATTCAGTTGAAGTTGGTTGTTGACCAGTGTACTTGGGTTGTGACTTGGCAAATTACACTGTATGCAGAGGTTTTAGCTCTGCATTTAGTTGTTTTTGAAATTTTCAAATCAAAAGTTTCAAGAAAATCAATTCAAGACCATTTTTCATCAATATTCTTCAAGTGGGAAGAAAATAAAATTTTCAAATTTTTAATTGTTCCATTTGCAGAGGTCTAAGCTCTGCATTTAGTTAAACTAGAAAATTCTACAAATTTTTTTTTGGAATTTATTTGAAATGGCTTCAAAGGAAGCTTTAGCTCTTGGTTCTGAAGGAAGACCTCCTGTCTTGTTTAGAGGTTCGTATCCTCAATGGAAGAAAAGGTTTCTGAACTGGATAGACAGACAGAAGAATGGAAAACTGTTGAGAAAATCTTACAAAGATGGTCCTGAAATTCCAAAGAACCCTGTAAATGGAGAAGTTTTACCTGAAGAGAGTTGGAATGCAGAACAGAAGAATAGAGTTGAGGCTGATCAAAGTGCAATTGCCTATCTTTACCAAGCACTTCCTGATGACATTTACTGTAATGTTGACTCCTATGAAAAAGGAAAAGACATATGGGATGAAGTGGAGAAGCAGATGGAAGGATCTGATGTATCAAACACCATCAGGTTGTCGACTGTTCTGAACATGTATGAAACATTCAAACAACAGAAAGGTGAACCATTGAATGAGGTATACATCAGATTCTGCAATGTCATCAATGAGCTTAGAAAGAATGATGTGAAGAGAACCAATATGGAACTGAACATCAAATTCATCAAAAATCTGGAAGAGGAATGGCAAGTGTATGGAACCCAACTCAACCAACAATCAGACTTTGGGAAACTTACCATTCACACCTTGTATGAGAAGCTGAAGCTGAATGTTGAGGATGTTCAGAGGATCCAATAGAGAAAAGAAGAAATTCTCATTCCGATCCATTAGCCTTGGTAGCAGAGAAGAAGACTTCAAGAGTGTCAAGACAAAGCTTTGTTGAATATGACACTGATTCTGATTCAAGTGAAATGAGTGATTGTGATCTTGATGAAAAGCAAAAAGAGATGTACAAAGAACTCGCTTATTTCACAAAGGCTTTCAAGAAGAAATTCTTCAAGAAGAAACCAACAAATAATCAACTTAGGACTTCATCAGTCTCTTCGTATGCCAAAAATGCGAATGCTCCTAAGTTTGATCAGAAGAAAGAGTTTGTTGGTGGTGAGAAGAAGAATGACAATCAGAAGAAGTTTGAGAAGAAGGTAATGGAGAGAAGGAATGAAGACAAGAAGTGCTACAACTGTGGTCTTACTGGACATTTTGCTATCAACTGCACTAAACCTCGATAGAAGAACTCCGAGTACTATAAGTACAAACTTTTGCTAGCAAGACAAGAGGAAAGTGGAATTGCTCTGCTCGCTGAAGATGATAAGTGGTTACATCTTTCTGATGAGGAGACAGACGAACTTGCAGCAAATGTGTGCTTCATGACAAAGATCAAGAAATCAAAGGAGTTGGATGATGTTGAGGAAAGTTCATCAGAGGATGATCAGGTACTAACTCTTCCCAAATCTGTGTTAAAACACTACATGGACATGAGTGAAACAGCAAGAAAAGATTGCAGGGAGTTGAGTAAAAAGAACTTAAAATTAAAGAAAGATTTGGAAGAAAAAGAAAAAGAAAAAGGTTTTCAAAGTAAATTTGATTTGCTTCAAAAGGAATTTGAGAATTTGAAATCTGAAAAAGCAGCAGTCACTTTTACTCCCAACTCTAAACTGCATCTTGAACAACAAGAACTTGAAACCAAAGTTCTTGATCTGAGCAAGACCGTCAGACAACTTCAAATCGAAAAGACCAATGAGATGTTTCGAGCAAATGCATTGGCTGGGGACATTGAGTCTTTAAATGTGAAATTGAAAGAATCAATCCCTGATTTGACGGAATTTGAAAACAAAATTTCTGACCTAAAATATGAGTGTTGTATAAAAGATTCTCTTAAACAAAAACTTGATAAAGAAAATGATGAGCTTAAATCCGAAATCAAGTCTTATCAAGACAAGTTGTATAAGATTAATCGATCATATCAACAAATATTTTTAAATAGGCCAAGAAATTCGAAAACTTTATTCAATTCAGGGATAGGTTATGTCAATCCAAATCATTTGCTCAAAGCACAAGAAGAAGTCCCATCATTATATAAGGAATCTTATTTGAGATGTGGGATGACTGACCAATTTGTGAGACCGAATGATAGTGATTTTGAGACTGATGATTTTCTAAAAGAGGGTGAAAAAGTCTATTTTAACTATGAGTTAATGGATGAGTCATATGATTTTTTCAGTCACCCAGCACACAAAATTCAAAAAGAAAATCATGAGGCTGTAATTCCTGAAATTCTTGAGTGTTTTAAAGAAATACCTTTAGAAAAAACTATTCCAATTCCAAAAGCTGAAAACTTGAGACCTTATGTGCCACAAAAAGTTTTGGAAAAGGTAATAGAGGATCTGCAAAAGTCTCTAGATGAAAAGCAATCTTTGATAGATAATCTGCAGACTCAAAATCACTTTATCATTGACCAACCCAAGATAGACTCCAAAGTTTGTGATCCATCTGGATGTTCTGTGATTTCTATATGTGAAAGTGTAAATGCTTCAGTCCAAACTGAAAAAGAATCTCAGATCTTTGATATGTGCAAAATTGATTTTGACCGAAAGTTTTCTGAATCATTTGAAAAAATCAATGAGAAGATTTTATCCATGAAAAAGAAAACCAATGTGTTTGAAGAGAATCATCCAATTCATGTTCAAAATGTGAATGTAGACATAAAGAAAGTTGTTCATGTGTCTGTGCAAACTGATGGTGATTTAGATGATGTTCATGATATTGATGATTATTTCTTTCCGATTACTTTTGAAATTGAGACTTTTACCAAGTTTTCTGAGGGAACTCAATCATACTTGAATGAAATTGATGTTTTCAAACAAAAGTTTGAAAAAGAAAGGGAACAGAGGTTAAATGTGCTAAAGGAACTTAATGATCTAAAAGTTGAATTCCAATTTCAGCAAATAGCACTTCAATCTCATAAAGAAAAAGAAAAAGCATCAATTCCACTCAAGCAAAGTCCATGTCCGATAAAGAAAAGTGAAGTTAGTGTGAAGTTTGAAACTGAAGATATGACAAATTGTTTGGAAGAAAATCATGATTTTGATCCTGAATTTGAAAAACATTTTGTTAAAAAGGAGGAAAAACTTGATTTTTATCTAAAGAAAATTCCAAAGTCACACTCTTCACAATCTTCATCAATCAATAAGTTCCAAAGACCAAAGACCACCCAACAATCAAAGACCAATCTATTACCCAAGACTGGCTCAAGACCAAAGACCAGACCATCACCCAAGACTGTTTCAAAACCGAAGACTAATCAATCACCTAAGACGGGTTCAAGTCCGAAACCACAGAAAGGTCCCAATGTTCCAATGAAATCAAAGACTTCTAGGCAAACAAAGATGTACAAGGTTATTTTTGAACCTAAGTCACAAAAAGAAGTCAAAGCAAGCAGTGGTCCAAAGAGTGTTAAGGATGAAGCTTTCTCATTAGGTAACAAACAACCTCTGCAGGTTAGGTATTCTAGTTTTCCTAGGTACTCTCAGAAGAATCCTAAGTGCACTTTACAGAGGGTTAGAGATACTTTTACTGGAATGACTAAATACAAAGACCAGTATGGTTGGTTGTCGCCTAATAACATAAAGAAAGTAAACAAGACCACAAAACCCATCAAGAAGAAACCTGTTAAGAACAAAGTTAATAATTTGTTGGCTAACTCAAAAACTGTTCATGTTTCAGGTGACGTGTGCTTAACTAGTAGCAGTAGATGGATCCCTAAGGATAGATATTTGAATGCAACTAGTAAAGTCAAGCTTGATGGAAAACCTGCCAATGTCAAACAAGTGTGGATTGTCCGTAGTTCGAATACATTAGATAATGCTAATAAATCTAGGACTAGTCCCGCTTGTACCAAAACATGTGTATAAATATTTACATTTTCTTGCTTGTAATTCGTATGTGTATTTTGAACAATTATGTGTGCTTGTTTGTTATTTGAATAAATTGTTTGTTTGCGTGTTATTTTGCTTGATGTTTATTTTTTTAATGTGTACTTGCATGTTATCCCTCTAACCTGCAAGGACCCAATTACATGGGTACCTAAATCATATACCTTGTCTTTGCAGGAATTTCTCATTTGTGTTTGGTATGTTGACTCGGGATGTTCACGTCATATGACTGGAAATAAGTCCATTCTTTCGAACTTTGTTGAAAAGTTTATGGGAACCGTCAGATTTAGAAATGATCATATTGCTCCTATTCTCGGTTACGGAGACATTGTTAAAAATGGTGTCACTATAAAGAGAGTTTCCTATGTTGAAGGATTAGGACACAATCTTTTCAGTGTTGGATAATTTTGTGACAATGATCTTCAAGTATTATTCAGGAGATATGAATGCAAAGTGCAGACTGAAGATGGTGTGGATATTCTTACCGGAACAAGGGACAATAACCTGTTCACTATTGATCTCAACAACATTCCATCTAATTCTTCAGAGATTTGTCTACTTTCAAAAGCAACTGCACAAAACTCTTGGTTATGGCATCGCCGTCTTTCTCATCTGAATTTTCAAATAATTAATGCTCTCGTGGATAAACAACTTGTTGAAGGACTTCCTGATTACAAGTACGAAAGTGAACATGTTTGTCCAGCTTGTGCAATTGGCAAGATGAAGAAAGCATCACACAAACCAAAGAAGTTTCTAAGTACAGAAGGTTCTTTGCACCTTATTCACATGGATTTGTGTGGCCCAATGAAAGTTCAGAGTATCCATGGCAAGCGATACATTCTTGTGATTGTCGATGATTATTTCGGTACACTTGGGTATTCTTTCTTCATGCAAAGAGTGATACTCCGACTGCAATTATTGATTTCATAAAGAAGACCCAAGTGAATCTTAAATCATCAGTGAGAATTGTTCGCTCAGACAATGGCACTGAATTCAAGAATTCAACGATTGATTCTTTCTTCAAGTCCATGGGTATTACTCATCAATTTTTCGCTGCCAGACACCTCAACAGAATGGAGTAGTTGAACGTCGAAATCGAACTCTTGTTGAAGCAGCTAGAACAATGCTTGCTTATTCTAAGTTGCCTCCGAATCTATGGGCTGAAGCTGTTGCTACTGCCTACTTCACTCAAAATAGATCAATCATAAACAAGAGGTTTGATAAAACTCCATATGAGGTGATAAACAATAGAAAGCCCAATGTGAACTTCTTGCACATTTTTGGATGTGTATGTTATGTTCTCAATGATCGAGATAATCTGGGCAAATTTGAACCAAAAGGCGATGAGGCATATTTTATCGGTTATTCGAGAGAATCGATAGCATATCGTGTATATAACCGAAGAACCAAGAGAATCGAAGAGAGTATGAACGTTAGATTTGATGAACTCTCGGGAATGGTTCTTGAACAACACAGTTCAAGACCCGAACTTCAAAGTCCACAAGCTTCCGCAACAAAGACTACTTCAAATGTCAAATCATCATTCTCTACTCCAACAACACAAGATTTGGATATCTTGTTCGAAGAATATTTCCAAGTTTCGAAGAAAGTTCGTGAATCTGATGGAAATGCCAATGAACCATTCTGTTCAAATTCAAAAGAGATGGATCCCAATGAGTCTTCACCATCACAATCATCAGATGTTAATTCATCATCTGATTCTCCTCCACCTACCGATACTTCAGAGTTGCATACTCAACCTCATAATAACTCACAAGTGACAAATCCTACAACCAATCCTGAAAATTATGATCATGATGACTTTGTTGAACCAATTGCACCTTCATTTGAACAATTAACAGAACAACATTCTCCTGATTTTATTGATTCTGAAGAATCTGGTGATCCACTTAATCCAATTCCTCACACAACCAAGTGGACAAGAGCTCATCCTATTTCTCAAGTCATTGGTAATCCAACAACTGAAGTTCAGACAAGATCCGCATCCGCGAATGAATGTCTGTTTGTGAATTTTCTGAGTATTGTTGAACCAAAGACAGTGAATGAAGCTCTAAGTTCCAGATTGGGTGAAAGCAATGCAAGAAGAACTTAATCAGTTCGAACATCTTGAGGTATGGAAATTGGTTCCAAATCCTTACAAGAACAAGGAGCCAATTAAAACCAAATGGATCTTCAAAAACAAAAAGGATGAAACTGGAGTTGTTGTACGCAACAAAGCACGATTGGTTGCAAAGGGATACTGCCAACAAGATGGAATTGACTACGATGAGACATTCGCACCAGTTGCACGAATTGAGGCTATTCGGATGTTTCTTGCCTATGCTGCCTACAAGAACTTCACAGTCTACCAAATGTATGTCAAAACTGCCTTCTTAAATGGAATACTCAAAGAAGAAGTGTATGTTGAACAACCAGAAGGTTTTGTGAATTCAAAACATCCAAACTATGTTTACAGGTAGATAAGGCTTTATATGGTCTGAAACAAGCGCCTCATGCATGGTATGATGCTCTTATCCTCTTATCTTGTGAAATCTGGTTTTAGCAAAGGTTCGATTGACACTACCTTGTTTATCAAACGACAAGGGAGTGACATCATTCTAATCCAGATTTATGTTGACGACATAATTTTCGGGTCAACAAATCCTAAATACTGCAAGAATTTCTCTGCTTTAATGATCAAGAAATTTAAAATGAGCATGATGACTTAAATGGAAAATCTTTTGATCAAAAGAAATATCGCAGTATGATAGGGTCACTCATGTATTTGACTGCAAGTCGCCCGGATATTATGTTCGCCACATGATGTGTGCCAGGTACCAGGCCAATCCCAAGGAAAGTCATTTCCAGGCCGTTAAACGGATCTTCCGATACCTGAAAGGCACAGTGAACCTTGGTCTCTGGTATCCAAGGGATACCGGGTTTCAGTTAATTGCATATTCGGATGCTGACCATGCAGGTTGTAAGCTTGATCGAAAGAGTACTTCTGGGAGTGTACAGTTTCTAGGGGATAGATTGGTCAGTTGGTCTTCAAAGAAACAGAATTGTGTATCCACATCTACTGCAGAAGCTGAATACGTTGCTGCAGCAAGCTGTTGTTCACAGGTTCTTTGGATGAAGACACAGTTGACTGATTATGGATTTCAAGTTCAACAGGATTCCCATCTACTGTGACTCTAAGAGTGCATTGCTATTTCTTGCAATCATGTACAGCACACAAAGACCAAGCACATAGATGTTCGGTACCATTTTCTTAAAGATCATGTCGAGAAAGGTAACATCGAACTCTATTTTGTCCCAACAGACTACCAACTTGCTGATCTTTTCACCAAACCTTTGGATGAAAACAGGTTTAATTTTCTTAAAACCAAGTTGGGAATGCTAGATTTACAAACTTAAATGCTTTCATGCCATGTATTCTATGTTCATTTTCTGTTTCAAACATTGATGTGTTTTACTTGTTACTACATGCAATGTTTGAGGGGGAGAAAAAGGGTAGAATGCATGATTTTAGGGGGAGTTTGTAAATTTATTGTCTTGATACATGCTTAATTTGAGGGGGAGTGTGCAAATGCATATGATTTTTTTTATTATTATTTGTTTATTTTATGTTATGTGTGTGTGTTTTTAAAACTGAAAAATCAAATTCAAAATTAGAAAATTCTAAAATGATAAAAAGATTTTTTTTATTTTAGTTTGGTTTATTTTTTTTCTGTTTTTATTATTGTTATTTTTTTTACTTATTCTGTTTGTTTTAAGTGAAAACCCAACAAGACCAGCCCAAATTGTGTATTAAGCCCAAAATGAGGTTTCTGCCCAAACCTGTTTGGATTCGGGTCAACACGCGGGTCATACCCAGACCCGCGACCCGAATATGTGTCTTAAAAGGAATATGGGCGGGCCAAATCATTTCCATTCAAATTCAAACCAAGTTTTTTTTCTTCTCTCATCATCAGTTTAAACTTGTCATCTTTGATCAATCAAAGAGTTCATCATTTGTATAACTATTAAAGTGGATTTGTGATACTAATCATCAGTGTGTTACACATTTTTAATGTTCATCGATCATAATATCCATTTCAAGGTAATATACTTAACTTTAATATTTGTTACCAAGTGTTTGATGAAATGCCGAGATGAAATGTTATGATATTTGTGGCTACTATGAAGTTTTTGGTTTGTGTCAAGATGATGTTAGTTGCATGATTAGGTCTATTACTTGTAGTTTATTTGTTTTTAATGCCTTAATCTGCATAATTTGTGAATTTTTTCTGGGTTGGTTTGAACTAGGGCTGGGTAAACTCATAAGTTTTGATGAAATGAACCATTTGCAGAGCATTTTGCTCGGCAAATGAGTTGTTTGTTCTTGTTGATCTTTAAAACTTCATAACCTCTGGTGAACATGTTCTTAGTTTTTTCAAACAAATGTTTGGATCAAAAGTGTCATTTTCATAGCTTTTAGGTCTGCAAATACTTGTTTTCACCAAAACTAATAAAATTTTCACCAAGTCTTTACAACAACTTGATGCAGAGCATTTTGCTCGGCATTCAAGGTTTTTGGTTTTCAAAATGAATCCAAGTTTTTAAAATCAACTGTTTGCAGAGCTTTGAGCTCGGCAAACAGCCTTTTTGAATTCCAAAAGTTTTACAAGTTTTAAAAACAACTGTTTGCAGAGCAGTTTGCTCGGCAAACAGTGCATTTTGTACAAAACTTGTTCCAAGTCTTAGAACAACTGTTTGCAGAGCAATTTGCTCGGCAAACAGTACAAATTGGATTTTTAAATTTTGTCAAGACTTGAACCATGCATTTGCAGAGCTTTGAGCTCGGCAAATGCATGTAAACTTTTCACTTAGTTTTCAAATCAACTGTTTGCAGAGCATTTTGCTCGGCAAACAGTACAATGTGAAAATTTTTCACCAAGTTCTTAATCCAACTGTTTGCAGAGTTTTTGCTCGGCAAACAGTACAAAATTGAATTTTTCCATTGAAATTTTTCTTAATCAAATTGACAACATGATTGTTGATCAATATAAGGAAATTTCATACATTGAAAAGGAGTTGGACTGAACTGCTCATTTGCAGAGCTTTGAGCTCGGCATTTACATGTTTCAACTCCAATAAACGATGACTTGGTACCAGACTTGAGTGTTCTCGTGTTTGCCGAGAAGTTTGCTCGGCAAACAATACAATTCAAAAAAATTTCAATTTGTGCTATTTGCAGAGCATTTTGCTCTGCAAACGTATCTAAATAGAATTTTATAATTTTTTTCTTTCTTAATTTTATTATATCTTTTGTTGTATTTGTGTATGTTTTCAAACTGTATAAATGTTAATGTGTGATTGTGTTGAGGGGGGTATATATAAGTATTATCAAGTGTTTTGGGGTGGAGGCAAGTATGAGAGCGCCTTTGGTGTCTAGCTTGTTTTCTTATCTGGTAGATACTATGTGAGGTCCTAGATTGTCTTGTATAATAAATATATATTGGGTGAGTGCACGGTAGAGTCGAACGCACTTTGTGACTCTTAGCTTTATCGTTTTCTGTCATTTCTAATATATATACAAAACATTGTCTGTGAGTAATAAATGTGTTTCTTAACTGTTGGTATGTGTTATAATTTTCTTTCTGTGATTAAATTGTATTTTCTGGTCAAAACTTTGGTCAGTTTGTCTTAACAGAAAAATAATAAACTATCAAGATGGCTATGTTTAAAGAAGGAGATTCAATGAAGATGCAAGCCAATCAAGCACTTCATATACCATTTGCTTGCAAATTCCCAATCATTACAGAGATTTTGAGCCATCACCCATTGAACAATGCTTTGACTGGAGGTGCTATTGTTCCCGAGAAGTATGTTTTTGAGTTATGGGAATCAATCGAATATGTAAAAGTAATCTGGCTGAGTTCAGAACCATCATTGGTTTTCCTGAACTTGAAGAATACGAAGAACTTCCAACAGTTGAAGAAATGTTAGCTGGAGTTCATTCATTGGGTTATGAAGGAGAGTTGGCAACAATGAGAGATTTTAGAAGAATGAATATAGCAACTCTCTGGCATACAATGTACAACGTTCTAACAACTTGTTTGATGCCATCACAGAAAGGGATTGATCTAATGATGAAGCATTCACTTATGTCAATGTTCTAGCAGTCCTTCTACATATGTGCAGGTGTCCTTTGCCAAAGATAATGTGGGATAAGATGATCCAAGTTGTCAAGGGAAAGGATAAACAAGAAAGAAAATATATTCCCTTTATCAGATTTTTCACACTGATTATCGAAGATGTTCTTGATAATACAGAAGATATTCCAAGATTGGAAGACAGCTTTAAATGTGTAATTGCCATGTATAAATCCAACTTGAGAGGCACAGGTAGTGAAACAGCAAGGCCTTTTCCGATTCCACCATTCTTAATTAATTTGGTTCCTGCTCAGAGTCCTCATCTTAGGGCTTATCTCGAGTGGTTAGTCTCAGCAATGGGGTCAAAGCCGACAGATTCCTACCCAAGCTGAGCATAGGTCGCCAAGTGAGGGTCCTAGGTCACATAAAAGAAAAAGAGGGGATAGTGGTGAGGGGACTTCTGGGCAGAGGAAAAGAAAATCGAAAGAGTTATGTTTGAACAAGATGTTGTAACACCTGAACCTGTTTCTTCACCTATTTCTCAACCTTCACCATCAACACAATCTACACCAACCGTTCACTTTCGCAATCTTCACCTTCACAATCTACACCTTTACCATCCGTTGTTTCACCGAATCCACCAACTTTTACACCACCTCGCTCTTCACCAGTACTTAATCCAACACCACTTGCATCTGCTCTACCTGATGAACCAACTCCACCACCAGGTAGACGACTTAAGATGTCTGCTCGTAGGTCACCAAAGAAATCAAAGAAGAAGAAATCCAAACGAAAGCATACATCTGTTGGATCTGAAAATATTGGTGCCTCGACAGAATTAGATGCTGAACAAGTAATTCATAATGTTGTATCTGAGGTTGAAACTGAGCATGTTAGCACTGGAGATGATGTTGTGCTAGAGGAACAAGGCGGATTTGAGGGAGGAGAGTTGAAAATACCAGAGAGGATGTGCGGTCCGGGTTAGGACAAGGGCATAAAGAAAACGTTGGCCTCCATTAGTTCAAACCAATGTGTCTAGCCGGGTTGTTTACCCTAGGGTAGAAGTCGGGAACTGCCCATTCTCGCTTGCACCAAACTCTCCCAGCCATTCTGACTCCTCACAACAGGAGTTAGTCTCACAAATGCACGGGGATCAGCCACGCTCACCACACTCTCCTCATTTGGAGGATGAGAGTGTTGAAATAAGGGAGGACCAGCCCCACCTCTCGCCTTCATTTCGTGCACAAGAGTCTAGATCTCCTAGGTACACGGATTCACAAGCACAGTTGAGTACTGATGCCGGAACAAGCAGAGGGACCCACTTTGTGTGACCCTCAAGGACAGCTTGGAAATCCTGCCTTAGCTAACATCACGCCAGCTTTAGCCGCAGGTAACAGTCCTCAGACCGAGACTGGGGGACAGTATGAACCCCGTAGTGACACTGCTGTTCCTCAGGATCAACCTGAGACTGTATTAACGGGCATTCTCAGTGACCCCGGTGTTGTTAGTGGTGTTGCCTAACAACAAGTCCAGGACAGTGATTTATCACAGTCTAGGACACAACCCGATTCTGGTTGCAAAGCCACTGAATCTCCAACTGCTGGTGAGGGTATAACCCGAGGATCCGCAGGAAATCCTGAACCAGCTTCGCTGAATTTAGGTCACACCACAAGTGTGCAAACAACCCCTGGGTTGGTTACTCCACCTCCTACCCAAACACAAAGAACACCAACACCAAATCAAATTCCATCAACATCAACAAATCAACCTACCAAAGACTCTGCTTTTGAAGTTTTGTTGAATATCTTACGGTCTGAGGGTGATTTGTTGACTGTAACTGAAAGAGGAGTGTTGAATGCTCTAGAGGTGAGAGAAAGAGAACTTGCTACTGAACGAAGAGTAAAGCTTTGCAAGAACAAGTTGAAAAACAAAAGGCTGAATATGATGCAAAGCTTGCTGCATTTGAGCTAAGGTTGTTAGCATTAGAATCTTGCCGACCGGCCTCGGTTGCTTCTAGACGGGATGATCCTGATTCTGATGATCACCCCGAGGGGGAGAACCAAGGAGAGGGTCAAGCCAACATTGAAAATACTTCGGCAAGAGTTGATGTGAATGCTGAGAATGTGGTAATGGAAGAAAGAGCAGAGGGTGTGAATGTTGTGAATGTTGAGAACGATACTTTAGATGTTGAGATTAGAAGAAGATTAGTTGAAGTTTTTGGTGCTAATTCTGATGTAGAAAGTGAAGAAGAAGTTGAAAATATTGAGGTCAATGAAGAAGAAGGTTTTGTTATTGAAGAGGATTTAGTTGAATATGCTGAAGGAGAAGCTGATCTAGAGGCCATAAAAGATAATGTTATATTGGATGAGCCAGAGATAGTTGAGACTCCTGTGAACGTAGAAGCTGCAGAGGAACCTATGTTTGAAGAATTTGCAGATCTTGATTACTTTGAAACAGGTCCTTCAAG
>CM067171.1:118504768-118518676 GCA_034093135.1 Erigeron breviscapus | reverse complement strand
ATTAATAAAAATACCATCTCTGGTCTGTTTAATCTGGAGTCCTAGAAAATATGTTAATTCACCCATTAAACTCATCTCATATTCAGTCGACATTATTTTCGAAAATTTCTTGCACATTTGTCATCAGTAGACCCAAAGATAATATCATCAACATAAATTTGTACCATCAGAAGATTACCTTTTTCATGAAGAATAAATAAGGTATTGTCAATTGCACCTCTTTTAAAACCATTTTTCAATAAATGTTTAGTCAGAGTATCATACCAGGCACGTGGAGCTTGTCTGAGACCATAGAGTGCTTTGTCCAGACGATATACCCAGTGGGGATGTTTTTCATCAATGAAACCTGGTGGTTGTCTGACATAAACTCTTCTTACGACCCAGTTGTACACTCCATTGGTTCTACGAACCCTTGTTGATTCAGTCTGACATAAACTTCTTCTTCAAGTTTTCCATTCAAAAATGCACTTTTAACATCCATCTGGTACACCTTGAACTGATGATGAGCAGCGAATGCTAAAAATATTCTGATCGCTTCAAGTCTAGCCACTGGAGCAAATGATTCATCAAAATCGACATCTGACTGGCAGTAGCCTTGTGCTACCAGTCTGGCCTTGTTTCTGATTACATGGCCATCTTCATCTACCTTATTCCTGAAGACCCATCTTGTTCCAATTGGTTCTTTCTTTCCAACTGGGAAAGGAACCAGATACCAACCTTGTTCCTTTCAAACTGGTGAAGCTCTTCTTGCATAGCTATCACCCAGCTTGGATCTTCCATAGCCTCGTCAATCTTCTTTGGTTCTATCAGTGATAAGAAACTGACATATAAGCATTGATTACTGGAGGCTCTTCTGGTCAGAACCCCTCTACTGGAGTCACCTATGATCTGATATATAGGATGAGCTTTTGTCCATCTGGAGTATTGACCAGGATTGTTACTGACAACAATATCAGTGCAAGAATTCAGTTGAGTCTCCTCTGGTGTTGCTTCAGGAGGAGGATCTTGCCAGACTACTTCAACATCTTCATCTGAATCATTTAAATCACGATTTGCATCATGAAATTCTTCATTTGAAGGCATTTCTTGAAGTATTGGTTCAGTCTCAACTGGGACTGATACTGGGAGTAGTACGAACATCTGATCCAATAATAATTTCAGAGGGTAGCTTGAAAATAATTGAAGGATAGAATGGAGTACTACTGGAGGGTTTCTTAGTCTGAACAGGTTCCAGATCAGGATGACTGGAAACTTCTTCTGAAGAATCTTTATTGTAGTTGATAGGATCAGATTCACAGAAGACAATTGGAGTTACTGGGGGAGTATCAAGGATTGGCTTTTTATTGATTGCTGCATTTGATTCATCAAATGTGACATGAATTGACTCATGGACCTTCTCCAGTCTCTTGTTGTAGACTCTGAAGGCCTTGCTAATGGCTGAATAGCCTAAGAAATACCCTTCATCAGCTTTGGCATCAAATTTGCCTAACTGACTGGAGTCGTTCAGGATGTAAACTGGACATCCAAAAACGTGAAAATAACCAATATTTGGTTTTCTATTTCTTAAGACTTCATAGGCTGTCTTCTTGTGTCTTTTGATGTACACAGACCGGTTCTGGGTGTGACAAGCAGTAGCAACTGCTTCAGCCCAGAAACTGGTAGAAAGACCAGATTCAGCAAGCATACTCCTGGCAGCTTCTATCAGCGTTCGATTCTTCCTTTCCACCACTCCATTCTGTTCTGGAGAGCGGGCTGATGAGAAATTCTGGGAGATGCCAGTGTCAGTACAGAATGACTCCAGAGTTGCATTCTTGAATTCTGTTCCATTGTCACTTCTTAACTGACACACCTTTCGCTTATGCTTGAGTTCAATCTGCTTGATAAGAGTGACGATTTCAGCAGCAACTTCACTTTTAGACCTGAGAAAGATCACCCAACAATATCTGGAGAATTCATCTACGATCACCAGGGTGTATCTTTTACCAGCACTAGTCTGAACATTCACTGGACCAAAGAGATCCATATGAAGCATGTGAAGTGGTTCAGATATGCTAAGGTTCTGTCTGGTCTTGAAACTGGTACGTTTCTGCTTACCCATCTCACATCCTGGACATGGCCTTTCCTTTTTGAAGGAAACTGAAGGTATCCCATCTGCGAGTTGTTTTCTAGACAACTTATTAATATTTTTGAAATTTAAATGGGATAACCTTTTTGGCATAACCAGTTTGTGTCTTCATCAGCTTGAGTATAGAAACACTGCTCTGAAGGAGAGCTTTCCATATCCATCACGTACACATTTTCTCTTCTGGGAGCAATCAATACTACCTTCCAGTCCTTGTTGAATACAATGCCCTGAGCAATATTGAACAGGACTTGATAGCCATCATCACACAGTTGACTGACACTGATCAGGTTATATTTCAAACCATTCACAAATGCAACTCGTCTGAATTTGACTTGTCCATTGTTCAGAACACTATACCCCTCAGTTTTTCCACAACCATCATTTCCAAAAGTAATGGAGGGTCCATCAGAAATTATGAACTCCTCCAGCAGGGTCTTACATCCGGTCATTGTCCTGCCAGCTGCACTGTCAAGATACCAGATATACTTCTTTCGATCGCCCTGCACATCCACCAGATATATCAGTTAGATTTGGGAACCCATCGACTGATGGGTTCACTGGATCCTCCCTTATGGATCCCTGGGGGTATCTGGTTGAGTTCACTTTCTTCAACAGTAGTCTTAGTTGAAAAGACCACTGGGGTTGATAGTTTTGAAACCTTTTCTTTTTCTCAACTGGAGAAATATATTTATCTTTCTTTGAAAAAGGTTTGGTATTTTGTCTAGGGCCAGATGAAGTACCCTCAATATGTTTAATCTTGCATTACAACTTTGAAATTGACGAGTCAGTAATTGAAACTGGCTCTCTAACCTTAACAAAATACTTTCATCAGATGACACCTGAGCCTTTCCAGTTGACTGGACTCGAGGCTTAGGTAGGGAACTATTCTTCTTCTGTTGAACCTGGGTTCATTAGAAGCAGTCTGAGGCAAAGGTTTATTCCTATTAACCTTTTTAACTGGAGCAGTCATCTGGAATGCTCCAGTCTTAACCTCTGGGATTGAACTGGGAAATTGGTCTTAGGAGTTGCAGGCTCATCATAAACAGTGATAGGCCTGAACACCTCTGGTAACCGATCAATTACTGGTATTAATGATGCAACATGAGTATTTCCATCTAAATAGGCACGTTTTTTAGTGGGAAATTGATTTACTCCAGCATCATATGGCTTTCTGGTTTCAAGCCATGATTTAATAACCAGTTTTTCTTTTTCTAAAATTGATTTCAAGATCTTGTTTTTCTTGAATCAGTTGTTCAGTTACCAGAACTTGGGCTTGAAATGCAGTTCAATATCTTGAAGTTCCTTTAATTTTGATTTTAAAACTGTAATTTCAGAAAAATCTGTTTCTAGACCATTTACACAGTCAGATCTAACAGTTTCAACAAAGATTAAATCAGAATTAAGAGCTTCAGCAATGTCCAATTTAAGTTCAATGTCAGTTTCAACATCATAATCACTGACCTTTTTGATAACAATGTCCACCCATCTTCCAGATGTGACATCTTCTTTCACCAGATGCTCTTCGTCTGCCAGAGCCATGTAACAGCAATCTCTTTCCTCTTCTTCATCAACAGATGAATCATCAGAAGGAACCCATTTCCATTCAGTTGTTGCAATCATGCATTTATTATTTTCCATTTGTTGTGCCATGAGAGCAATTTGAGCCTTAAGCTTTTTATATTTAGATTTATAGCTATCATCAGGCTTTTTATTATGAAGTAAATGGACCAGGCTGGGATACAAACTGAATGGACTTGCAATCTTTCATGAAATGACCTTTTCTGCCACACTTAAAGCATGTCAGATTGGTCTTATCAGTGAAGAACTGGATGCAAATTGTCCAGATGGCCTATTTGCTCTTGCTTTGAAACGGTTAAACGTTTTAGCAATCATTGCAAAACCAGGTCATCATTTTCAGATTCATCACAGTCTGGAGAGATAAGACTGGATTCTCCAGATTTCATGAATTCAGACACCATCTTCTTCATAGAAAATACATTCTCAGAAGATATTAGTGCTGTACTTTGTGGTTCAGTATGACTAACCATACTAGAACTAATGGAGGCATGGTTATAGGCATCTTGTTCTGCCATAACTCTCTGAGCCTGATTTTCTTCAGTATATCTGAAAGCTCCATATAAAGTTGAAAGAGTGTGAGTGTGCAGAGTTTTACCTTGTCTTAAGACCAGGATCATGTGAGACCATTTGGTGGGTCAAATATCACAAAATTTCTCCAGAAGTATATCCTTGTCTTTCTCAACCCCCAGTCCTTTCAACATCTGGTGTAAGTACAGTGAGAGACTCATTGGCTGAGCAAAAAATGACTCATACCTCTTGTTTAAGGAGACTTTTCTGGTGACAATGGTGTCATCTCCTCCTTCATACTGGTTCACTAGTTCATCCCACATGGTTTTAGCACTGGGAAAAAGAACTAGTGTGGGAATTAGGGTTTCTGAACAGCCCCGAGGATCATGTTTTTGAGAAGGGTATCTAGATTTACCAATCTCCTCTCCTCTTCAGACCAATGTTCCTCCCTCTTTTCCCGACCTCTTCTAGATCCCGTTGGATCAAGAAGAGCATTGAGAGGTGATGTGGGGACGTAAGGTCCTTCATTTTAAAATTTTCATCATATTTCTCTCAATTCCAGTGATATGCAATATCATCCTAGCTTTCCACGTACCAAATTCATCACTATTCCCACTGAATTTAGGAACAGATTGTTTGAGTAGTGCACATGCACATGTGGAGAAGCAGGAGTAGGAGGAGGAGGGTGGATTAGAGTTAATGACAGGTGGTGGTTCATTATTTGATCATTAATATTAGGATCAGGACCAAGATTAAAACCTCCTTGTGTATTTTTTGGGTTGGCCATCAAAGAAGCAGATCTAGGCAAGTTTGTTTAGCCTTCTGCTCTGATACCAATTATAGAGTCCCTCACTTGATGGTTTAACCCAATAGTGTAAAATACAACAAGTCTAATAAGCACTAGATTTGGACTAGTATTACTTGAATATAAATGCAAGTATATAAACAAAGTAATACAAGACTTAAAGCAATAAATAAAGGGTGGAACACAATGTAATTTTTCAAGTGTATTTTATTTATGATGTTAAATAAAATACAAGGTTGTGCGGAATCAAGATAATACAAATATGTAAGTATCCTAACAACCTATGAATTACAAATGATTTATATTTGCTAAATAAACTCTTTAGATCGAAATACTTAAAGTTGTGAAGTATCCCTGTTACGATCGAGAGTATTTAGACAAATTCAGCTTAATTCCTAAAAAGTAATTTTAACAAGGAAATGACTTTGTATTTATAGGCAAACAAATTCACCAGTGAATTTGTGCCGTACAAATATGGTTGCATGTATTTAATGAACCGACAAGGTCATTAAATGCATTGGTTAATACAAGGATAAAGTCACATCAATATGACTTATTATCCTTTTAACCAACCAGCTTTACACACGTAAGTACTTTTGTAAGACAAGTGGAATGTTCTTTGAAAAGTGTGTAAAGGCAAAAAGTCAATTCCTCGTAATCAGTGTTCAGACTTGTAAGGTCTAGAACACTGACAAAGCTCCAGTCGTAGATCTGGTAAGACTTCCAGTGGACTCCGCCATTTGTCAGTCTTCTTTATTCTAACTTCAGTCTTTGACGTCAGTGAGAATGTCTTCAGTAGAATAGATCTGGACTGGGGTGAAGTCCAGTGAGCTAAATCTGGAAGACTCCAGATTTCCTATACAAGTATTTTGCTCACTGGTCTTCCATTATTTCTGAACAAATCTTCAGTGGCTCCAGTCTCAAGTCTGGAGTGGGTCCAGTAAATTATTTCTGGACAAGTCTTCAGAGACTCTCCAGTCTTCAAGTCTGGAGCGAGTCCAGTAAATCTGGACCTAACACTTATTTCTCCCTGTAACGGGTTGTGTAACTGCCGTGAAGCTTTCTGAAGAGGGTAACGCCCGTTAGATATGTAACGGCCGTTAGTGTTGATTTTAGCAATTAATGCTAATTAAAGCATTAGGGCACCGTACTGTAGCGTGTAACGCCCGTTACACGCGATTTTCATATATAAACCGGATTAGGGTTCTGAATCAAGGACGAATTCTGATAGATTTTTCATAACATACTCATAGTTTCTATTGATTGAGAGTAAACAAGTTGTTAGGGTTTTTATCTTTGGAGCTTTGGATTACAATCATTGTTGCTACCGGATTCTTTGCAATTCATTGGTATAATATGATTTCTTCTATTTTTGTTTGTTTTTATCTTTTCATTATGAGAGGCTAAATCTCTCAGCACCCGTTTGGGTAGCGAACATGTCATAGGGTCGATTTAATGTTACTTGCAATTGTTGAACAAGATTTTCATGTTTAATCGAAGAACCGCATTTATTTGAGTTTAAATATTGTTTTTCTCTTATATATTTATTGATTGATAATTGTAATTAGAAGTTCGGAAGAAATCTATGTCATTGTCAATTGGTTTATGAAATGGTTAATCGGTCTATAATTAACCTAAAGTCGTTGGAGTTCGGAAGAAACTAGCGATAAGGATTTTAAAACAATTAAATTCATTTTGAGTGTGTAAACATCTATGATAGAGGAATCTGATTAGGTGATAAGCAGTTCGGAAGAAAGCTTTTAAAGATTAAATCATAAAATCAACTTAGGTTCTTAATGCTTAATTGTTTTGAGTAGAAATTATTCGCGGAAGCGGTAACTATATTTCGAGCAATTAAAGTTTCAAGTATAACGGAAGTTCATCTTGTCTACCTTTTAAGTCGTTCAACAATGCAAGTAATGTTTAGACCCGATGATTGGCATGTAAGCTGATCCAAGTAGGTGCCCCTTTTAATATTATTGTTACAAAATCATTTTTACTTTCGTCTTCCGACGAATCCTGCCCCGGTCATACCGGATTTAATTTATTTACTTTTACTTTTTGCAAAGTGACAATTCGGTCACAAAACCCCCCCTTTTACTTGAATTACTTTATTTTAACAATTACTTACTGAGTCCTTGTGATCGACCTCGGATTTACCGAATTTACTATACTGCATGCGATCAGGTTCACTGCCTGTGAGTGTGTTGTAGTCAGTCTTTTGGTAGTTCGTGTTTATAAATTTTATTGATCTTCACACATCACTAACTTCATTCCTTGGGAGAATTTTAAACAAATGATCATTGCCAAGTATTGCCCACCTCATGATATGAGGAACCTGCAAGAAGAGTTTACTAGCCTCACTATGAAGGGTGTCGATAATGTGGGGTACACTCGCCGTTTTGGCCAACTTTCTAGACTCATACCCCACTTGGTTAGACCCGAAGAGCGCAAGGTGGAGAAGTATGTGGTTGGTTTGCCCCATAAGGTGAGGGTACTTGTTTCTCATCCTACCATGCCACTAACTATTAATGAAGCCATCACTCGAACCGCTAGTGTCACCATGGAGCTTGTGAAAGGTGGTGAACTAGGAAAGAATGATAGTAAGAGGAAGGATGTGCCCGAATCCAGTGGCACAAAGAAAGACGAGAGACATCATCATAAGAAGCCAACTAGAGGTGGAAGGGTGTTTGCGGCGGTCGTTCCGGCAAGGGAGGTTAACACCGGGGCTATTCCTTTTTTGCCCACGGTGTAGTCATCATCATAGGCCTACCATTCGGTGTGATGCTTGTTTCCATTGTAATCAAGTGGGTCATATCTCAAGAATGTGTCCTACCAATCCTCGTGGCGCTCCAATGAATCCTATGCCCCTTAATGTTCGCTATCCTCCGATGGCCCGGGGTAATTGTTACGAGTGTGGTAGCCAAGACCATTACCGTAATAGGTGCCCTAACCTCATTGGCCAACAAGTTCAAGTGACCGTGCACCCGAACCAATTGCAAATTGCCGGTCCCAATCAAAACCGAGGCAACAAGGTCAACAACAACAAGCTCCTCAACAACAACAACTAGCACCTCGTGGAAGAGCTTTTGCCGTGAATGCGGCCGAGGCTCGTGTTGACCCCAATGTTGTAGCAGGTACTTTTCTTCTCAATCACCAATATGCTACCGTGTTATTTGATTCCGGGGCCGATTATAGTCTCATTTCAAATGATCCATTGATCGATGCTAGCATTAGCCCTTTGTCGTATTATTTTGAGCTTGAAATGGTAAATGGTGGATTGTCTAGGATTAGTCAAGTTGTTCGTGATTGTGTGTTAGAATTATGTGACCACCCATTTTACATAGACTTAATGCCTTTTGACATCGGTAGTTTTGACGTGATCGTGGGTATGGATTGGTTGTCGGCTATGAACGCGGTGATCGATTGTGGTAATAGAGTAGTGAGGATACCTTTAGAAAACGGGAAAGAATTAGTGGTCCAAGGTGAGACAACCGAGCCATGGGAAGGGAAAATTTATAATGTAAACGTCACCAAAGTTGAATTGAAGACCGTGCCCGTAGTTAAGAGATTTTGCGGATGTATTCCCGGATGACCTACCGGGTTTGCCTCCACCTCGTGAACTTGATTTCCGTATCGACTTCGTTCCTAATGCTTCTCCCGTGGCGAAAGCGCCTTATCGCCTAGCCATGACCGAAATGCAAGAGTTGGCCGCCCAACTCAAAGAACTCCAAGAAAAGGGTTTCATTCACCCTACCCAATCGCCTTGGGGCGCACCGGTTTTGTTTGTCAAGAAGAAAGATGGGTCGTTTCGAATGTGTATTGATTATAGAGAATTGAATAAGTTGACGGTGAAGAATCGTTATCCTCTTCCTAGGATTGACGATTTATTTGACCAACTTCAAGGTGCTCAATATTTTTCTAAGATTGATTTGAGGTCAGGTTACCATCAATTGAGGGTCCATGAAGACGACATTCCAAAGACCGCTTTCCGAACAAGATATGGGCATTTTGAATTTACGGTGATGCCTTTTGGGTTGACAAATGCACCGGCGGTGTTCATGGATTTGATGAACCGGGTGTGTCGGCCCTACTTAGACCAATTTGTCATTGTCTTTATCGATGACATCCTTATTTACTCTAAAACGAAAGAAGACCATGCCGAGCATTTAAAGCAAGTGTTGGAGTTACTTCGGGGAGAAAAGTTGTATGCCAAGTTCTCAAAATGTGAATTTTGGCTAGAAGAGGTCCATTTCCTTGGTCACGTGGTGAGCAAGGAAGGAATTCATGTGGACCCAGTAAAGTTGGCAGTGAAGAATTGGAGACGACCCGAGATACGCCAATTCCTTGGTCTGGCGGGTTATTATAGACGGTTTATTGAAGGCTTCTCAAAAATCGCCCAACCCTTGACCTTGTTGACACAACAGGAAAGAAGGTTTGATTGGGGTGATAAGCAAGAGCGGGCCTTCCAATTGCTTAAAGACAAGTTATGTGATGCACCCATCTTGAGCTTGCCCGATGGGCCCGATGATTTTATTGTGTATTGTGATGCTTCCGGGCAAGGCTGAGGATGTGTTTTGATACAACGTGGCAAGGTGATTGCATATGCATCTAGACAATTGAAGGTGCATGAAAAGAATTATCCAACACATGACTTGGAGCTAGGAGCGGTCGTGTTTGCTTTGAAGTGTTGGAGGCATTACTTGTATGGCACCAAAAGTGTGATCTATACCGATCACAAAAGCCTACAACATATTTTTGATCAAAGCGAGTTGAATATGAGACAAAGGAGGTGGCTAGAGCTTTTTAGTGATTATGATTGTGTTACCGGTACCACCCGGGTAAAGCCAATGTTGTAGCCGATGCCTTGAGCCGGAAAGAACGTATACATCCAAGGAGAATTAGAGCCATGAGCTTCACCGTGCAAAGAAGTGTTCGTGAAACCATTATTGAAGCTCAAAGAGTGGCTACCTTACCGGAAAACTTCATCAATGAAGCGTTACATGGCTCGGAAGAACAATTTTATCGGAAGGATGATGATGGGTTGTACTTTGTGGAGCGATTATGGATTCCCGTCTTTGGGGGTCTAAGGATGAAATTGATGAACGAAGCCCATAAGTCGGCATACTCGGTTCACCCGGGGTCCGACAAGATGTACTTTGGTATGAGGGATTTGTATTGGTGGCCGGGGATGAAGAAGGATATTGCTAGGTACGTTAGTGAATGCATTACGTGTTTACAAGTAAAGGCCGACCACAAGAAACCACCCGGGTTGCTAGTTCAACCGAGAACACCGGTGTGGAAATGGGAAGAAATTGCTATGGACTTCATCAAGAAGTTACCAAGAACGAGTAGTGGTCGGGACACCATTTGGGTGATAGTTGACCGGTTGACTAAGTCGCCTCACTTCTTAGCCATCCGGGAAGACGATAAGTTTGACACCATGGCACGTCTGTACATCAAAGAAGTGATATCCAAGCATGGGATGCCGATTTCCATTATAACCGATCGGGATTCCCGATTCACTTCAAAGTTTTGGAAGGCATTTCAAAAAGCAATGGGTACTCGACTTGACATGAGTACGGCGTTCCACCCCCAAACCGATGGTCAAAGTGAAAGAACGATTCAAACACTTGAAGATATGTTAAGGGCTTGTGCCATCGAATTTGGTGGCAATTGGGACATGCATTTACCGTTGGTCGAATTCTCCTATAATAATAGTTATCATGCTAGTATCCAAATGGCTCCATTTAGGGCCTTGTATGGGAGAGATTGTAGGTCGCCTTTAGCTTGGGAGGAAGTTGGTGAAAGCCAACTCATTCGGCCCGAAATCGTCATTGAAATGACTAAGGTAATCTCGCAAATTAAAGAGAAGTTGAGAGTGGCCCGGGAAAGACAATTGAAGTATGCTAATGTGAGAAGAAGACCCCTTGAGTTTGAAGTGGGTGATTTTGTTTTGTTGAAGGTGTCTCCATGGAAGGGTGTGGTTCGTTTTGTGAAGCGTGGCAAGTTAGGGCCAAGGTATATTGGCCCATTCAAGATCTTGGAGCGTATCGGTCCGGTTGCTTATCGTTTGGAGCTCCCTCAAGAATTGAGTGGAGTTCATAATGTGTTTCATGTTTGTAATCTTAGGAAGTGTTTGGCGGATCCCACACTCCATGTGCCTCTTGAAGAAATTCGAGTAGATAAGACGTTAAAGTTTGTAGAAGAACCGATAGAGATACTTGATCGACAAACTAGAAAGTTAAAGAATACTCGATACACGATCGTCAAGGTGAGATGGCAAGCTAGGCGCGGACCCGAGTTCACTTGGGAACGTGAAGAGTCTATGAAAGCCAAATACCCTCATTTGGTTAAGTGACTAGGGTTTTGATCGAATTTCGGGACGAAATTCCTTTAACGGGGGAATAATGTAACTTTCGGGAATTTTGACTTTGGTTGACCCGATAAAATATGTGTACGTTTGACTAATTAATATTAATTAAGTAATATTTGATCGAGTTATTCGTGATTTAATCGTGTTCAAGGTGTATAGGTGATTTGATGATCGTTTTAGTTAAAGTATGTTCGTACACCAATCAAGGTTAGTTGATCGGTTTAAATTAGTGATCGATAACTAGTGATATTTATTTTGGATTAGAATCTTGGATGGGTTACCCATGGGTTGACCCTAACCCATGACCCACCCACCTTTCAACCCAACCCTATCTCTTCCCACCCTCCCAACCAATCATTCATTTCTCCTATCTTCTTTCTCTCACTACACTTATTGCAAGAGTTTTCTTACACTTCTCTCTCTCTCTCTCTAAAATAAATACACCAAATTAAAGGTTTCATGCAAGATTGTGTTAGGGTTTTTCATCATCATCATCATTTTATCAACATATCAAAAGTTGGGGTTTTTAAAGTTTAAGAATTATCAATTCCGGGTCAAATTCGGATCCAACACCTTGGAGGGAAAATTTGGTAAGCTAAATCCATATTTTTATGTTTATGAATATGTAATTGAGTCAAACACTTGAGCTTCTTGGTCAATTTCGGTTCAAAAATCCGGGTTGTGTCATCTAGGGTTTCTTGGGGTTTCTAAAACGGGTCAAATGAACTTTTGACAAGAGATTGAAGTTGTGAGTCGAAATTGTGATGTGTGTTATGCTTTTTCATGTCAAAATATATCATTCATACTCCAAATGAGTTAAAAATCCTTCCAAAACGACTTCTAAGTTGATTTAGGGTTCTTGAGGTTCAAAATGGGTCACACACGAATTTGAAGTTGTTAAAACTGTTATGAACCAACTTTGTTATGAGAAATCGGTTTGTTAATGTTAGTTTGCACTCACTCAGTCATAAAAACGAGTGGTAAAGCTTTAGTTAACGTCTTGATGACTAAATTAGGGTTTCAAACCATTTTGGGTCGTGTTCTTCTTGCATTTCTGCTGCTGCTCGACCTGTGCAGCTTCCACCGTCTTGGACGGTCTTGCTTAGCGTCTTGGACGCTCGTGCATGCAGTTTAGCGTCTCACACGGTGGGACAACCGTGTGAGACGGTGCCCTCCTTTTGCCATTTGAGCTTTACGCCACCAAGACGCTAGAATCCTCTGATCCACGGTGGACCAGACGCTGAAACCATCAAATGTAGAGCACCGTCTGGGACGGTGCCATATACCGTCTCTTGCGCTATGCCACTTGAACCACCGTCTGGGACGGTGGTCCTGGCCGCCCTTTACGGTGGCGTGGTTTTGATGTTTTCCAGTTTCCTTTCTAGCTTGGTTTCAGTTACGCTAGGATCGAGTCAAGTCATCTCCTGACCATTGTTTTTGTTCCTCTCGTGTCGCATTCGAGTCCCAAGTGTCATTTTAGGTCGGGGGCTTACTCGAGGGTTTGACATAAATAAAAAGAAGGGATGTAGCAATGAATATTAATATGCATGAATATATATTGATAGGTCAAGGGGAACGAGACGATCGTTGAGCGTATATAACTCGTACTTAACTTCCATTACTTGGCGAAGGTGAGTTCGTAGCCTCTTATCTTATTTGATTTTCGGGGTGAAAAGTGTACTTAAACTTGTTTTGATTACGTGATCGTTAAGTAACTATTTATTCATTAAAACAAGATTTTTATGATCGTTAAATAGGGAATCAGGGTTATATATGTTCGTTTATGATCGTTATAACCAAATGAAGGTTATAAATGTTCGTTATGATCGTTATAACCAAGTGAAGGTTATATATGTTCGTTATGATCGTTATGTTCGTTTATGATCGTTATAACCTAATAAAGGTTATATGTTCGTTATGTTCGTTTATGATCGTTATAACCTAATAAAGGTTATATGTTCGTTATGATCGGTATGCTCGTTATATGATCGTTTATTGATCGAATCAAGGTTTAACGGTTGTTATCCCGACACTTATTTCTTATTGTCAAAACCTATGAACTCACCAACTTTATGTTGACGCATATAGTACACTTTTCAGGTAATCAAGTGAATTAAAGACGTGGTGGATGATTGCTTGCATGTGATAGGATTGAGCTTGGACTTTTGTGGATCCGTGATTCATTGCACCCGTTTATGGGTTATGCCTAGGATTGTTAGCCATCATTTGATCTATTTTTGTAACTATTGATGGTGTTGTGCTCCTCGTGCATTATTTGATCCGTAACTTGTATTTGTACTTGAATTATGTATGGATTGCTCTAATCCTTGAATGCATTTAGTTTACTCTACTTAATTTCCATGTCACGCTGAGCTTTTCTTTTAATGCCCCATATTTCCGTCTTGTTGGGGTGTTACACACCATTCACAAAATTGAAAATATGACCAAGAATTTAGGTGTAAAGAGAGATTTTGAATGTGTAGAAATTCTATCGCCTGAGCATTAGTGAAGTTAACT
>CM067171.1:118458520-118503768 GCA_034093135.1 Erigeron breviscapus | reverse complement strand
ACCAGTGAGCATGATGAACCAACAAAAGATGAAGCAGCATGCAGAATGGACCAACACTTAAGATGGACCAGTGAGCATGATGAACCAACAAATATGATGCACTAGCAAGTATGATGTATCAAGTACGATGTACCAGCAGTATGATGGACCAACAAGTATGATGGACCAGTGATCAGGATGAACCAACAAGAATGAACCAACGAGTAAGTCGAACCAATCCTCAAGAAACAACTAAGAAGGGACTCACTATTGTCCAATAAATACAAGGATGCATAAGACAAGGGAAAGTCTAATACCCGGGTGATGAAGCACTCCCAAAGCGAAGCATCCTATTACCCAAAGTGGGCACTATAAATATGTACCCTCAGATTATCATTCCAACATTACAATCACCACACTTACTACTCTCTCTCTAAACTATGATTATCTTTCTCATCGGAGGTTCAGTCCAAATGAACCGTGGCGTACCATTCCTCCTACATACGAGGTTTGTGAGTTACCAATAGGGAATCGCCACCCGAAGGAGGTCTCTCCTTCGGTCCTCTCATTGTTGTGTGTTGTTCCATCGTATTCAGTTTATCTCTTATCCATCAAGCGCCCGTCTTAGAAGAACCGGACCACTTCTGGTCCGGTATGATCCAAACAGTTGCATCATCCATTAGCACGTCTGGTCGAGTTGATTCGAGCCAACTGCATCATCCCAAGAAGGAGCAAAACTACCCTTCGACATGACTCGTACGTATGATTTGTCTATGGTTACAAAGCTTATCTAGTATAGTTCCAAGTTCCAACATTTTTTAACCCGGTTAATTTCTAGTTGAACCGATTGAGTGTTGAAAATCGGTTTAATTGTTTAAAGCAGGTTGACTAGTTAATCTTTATTTTCATAAAAATGTTACTAAGGGGGTGTTTTGGCCTAGCTTATTTTAGATGACTTATGGCTTTTTTGGCTTTTTTTTTCACAATAAAAGTCATTTAAGTGTTTGTTTTAGCCTTTTAGCTTAAGCTTTTTAGCTTATAAAAGTCATTTTTAAGAAGCCAAAAAACATAGCTTTTATAACAAAAGCCAAATGTTTCCCTTCTTTTTCCTTTCAAAAGCCAAAAGCTAATCCAAACACTAGAACAATAGCTTATGAACTTATTATAAAAAGCCAAAAGCCACTTATAAAACATAAGTATAAGCAAAAAAATAAAAGCTAGGCCAAACACCCCCTAAATTTATCGCAATTTAGCAAATACACACTTATTAGTATAAGGGATGGTAATATAAGGCTGTTAGGTACCGAAGCTTAGGTGTGGAACACTCACATACAATTTTTTTTATATTTTTTGATTAATGAATAAATGTTTGGGCTCTTATATTCCGGACAACCTTATATTCACTTGTATAAATAATACGTACCAAATATATAGTTATATTGCACGTAGTTTACGATTAGTTTTTTCTAACATGCTTGCAAGTAGTTTCATACTTTCATTACACATAAATACATAGGGGTTGGGTATAGATGATGGTTAAATTGATGCACGAAAATTCACGAAGCAATTGATGCACGATGATTTTCATGATGCACGGTGATTTTCAGTGAATATAAACCTATTGTTTTATTTGTTTTACTTTAATACTTGTTTTATTTTACCTTAAACCTACATAATAAATAAATATATGTATGATAAAGAATAAACTTATATATTGCACGTACACAACCAAATAAACTATCATTTTCTGATCACTTAGTAGAATTCTTCCCAACAATAATAATTGAGTAACCCAAATGAATATTTTGTGAAAATAGATAATCCGTCGGGTCGTTAAATTATACCAGGTGACATAATCGTTTTATTTCAAAACATTAGTTATAACTTCAAAGTTTTTTGTATAATAGATATATTTGATATGATAACTCTATGACGCATTGACTTATGACGCATTGACTCATTACAGACGTATGTCTGTGCGATGCGATATTGACGGATGACGGCGGCATTGACAGGTGGTCGCGGCTGTATTGGAAACAGGTCGCGATGGTGGCGGCGACGATCGATGGTGGAGACAGCAGTGGTTGTGAATGTAAAAGTAAGCGATGTTAAAGCCGTTGGTGTAGTTTTTTAGAAGTTGAGTGATCTATGTTGTTAATTATTTCGTTAAAAGTATTATAGGTATATCTAAGAGGAGATGTATAAATTGATGAATAAAAGAGATTATAATTCAGGCATTTCAAATCATCATTTGAAAAAAAATAAGGAGGTTGTTCATTTTATATAAGAAGATTAATTTACTTTTGTATCCAATTGGGTATATATATTTATTTTAGACGGGGTGACTTCGAAGAAGGGTACTTACGGAAAAAGCCATATGCTAAGGTGGAGTAGACGAAAAGGTATACCATTCACACCTACACATATTTCAATTGTATTTCAATTACAATCTTTAATACGATAGTATGGTTTTAGCTAAAATAAAACAAGTATTAAAGTAAAACAAATAAAACAATAGGTTTCCCTTCACTGAAAATTACCGAGCATCATGAAAATCATCGTGCAGCAATTGCTTCGTGAATCTCCGTGGATTAATTTAACCATGATCTAAAAGTCAAGATGTTATCCTATTTGTTTTACATTAATACTTGTTTTACAATACTCATCCCCATGATAGCATAATCTTTATCCTAGCATAATAACTTGATAAACATAACACAAAATTTTATAGTCTCAAGTCCTCTCAAATATTAATTCATCTATTGACGATTGATAAAAGAAAAAAAACATTATGTTGATCAATATTGTCTATTGCTAATTTTTAATTGAGTACAATTTACCTCTAATTACAGCTCCAACTCTCAAAGGCGTTTTTTGTTCAAAAATATAACTTAAATGAACAATATAACACTTTGTAATTTAAACCTCATCTTTTTTCTTAACGTATACTCCGGTCTCCGTACCACATATTCTCAATCGTTAAGGCGTCGACGCAATTGAATGTGTGGTTAAATGTTGCGAAACTCATTTGCATAATCACTCAAAACCTAAATCCATAGTTACTCTTAATTTGAAATAAACTAGACAGCCCCAAATTTTCAAATACAAATAACTAATAAAACCGTGTGATATGTGATTAATAGAGAGATTTCCGTTGTTATTATTTTGAGCTGAACACGCTATATATGACTGTCGCCTTCACATGATTTTCACATTAATTAAGAAAAACGTCAAGTATGATTATTATAAAGATGATTGAGTGTATATATACATATACATATATCACAAACTAGCATACATTGATTAAATAAAGAAAATATGGGTATAAAAATTAAGCAGCAGCTAAGCTAACTTCCTTTGACAAATGAGGCCAACTTCCATAATTTATTTTTTTTCCTTAAGTAGATTGTAACATGTGGATATACAACTTGTACATCTATAAATACATATTGTTATACGTATTATATATTTAATTATATATAGTTACTTGTTCAGATTTAGTTTGTTAATTTGTTGATTGGTGTGTTGGTATGAGTTGGTAAAGGTGTTTACTTTAGTTGTTATATAATAATTCTTACGAGTATTATTCTTTTATGTCAAATTCCACAAACATTCAAACTTCCTTCAATATCTACTTTCTTCCCAATCATGAGTGATAAATTACACCTGGAGGAGAATACATAACTGTTCTCGATAGGTATCTACCTGTGACTCGTATGTATTAAAATATCACCCGTATGATGAAATCTATTTTTGAAGTATTGGGCTAGATGCATTGTGGCTATCTTATTGATTACTTAATTTAAAGAAATAATATATGATTATATAAATAGGTGAAGTTAGATTTTTTACATGTTGCTTGATAAGAACTAGATGGATGCCCGCATGTTGTGACGGTGATGGTGTTAGCGACGGCGGTGTGGCGACGGGTGGTTGCAGCGCCGACAACGTGGTTATTAAGATAAAGATAATTGATGTAAATGGGGATAATGTACGTAGTTATTTTAAAAGGCTATAGATAAATTTTATAAATTATTTAATTAAAAATTACCTTAGGATATGAGTTAATTATAAAAGGATAAAAGTACTTTTAAAAAGGGGGTATTTTTAGTATTTTAAAGATAGCAAGTTGAAAAGAAAAAAAAGAAGGTTTGTTTTATATATATAGTAGTAATAGTAGTAAAGATAAAAATATTTGATTGAAAAAATTTCATGGTGATTTAACCTTGAAATAAAACTTATACTCCATAAAAAATGTGTTAGTTAAAAAAAATCAAACATCTTTTAAATTCCTACTAGTTGATCATGTAAAACTAATATAAACCAAAAAGTTGCAACGTAATTTGAAAATCCAAAAGAAAATCATCACTCTTGAACAATTAGTACCCAAAGCTAGAAAAACACACCCAATTTCTAACTAGATTATGATATGATATCAGTTAAATTTAAATATAGAGCTGGCTATCACAACGCTCTCAACAAAACTGATTTGATTGAACACAAAAGCATTTGTTCTTAAACTCTTTTTGGATCTAATAACGATGGGATCAAACACAAAATTCCGAAAATTTAATATCCTGATAATATATATACGCATAGGAATAATAATGTACGTGTTTTGACTTTTGATGATACATTTTGTCATTTTGATACTAGAACAAGTGTTGTTTCCTTATTATGTCCAACTAGCTATTAGCACCAAAATAAGATTACTGTCAATTATGCTAATTCGCATAGTGGCCCCTTTATTAATGACACTTCTCTTGTTCATTTAAGAACTAACATGCTACCCACGCAATGCGACGATGATGTGATGGTTACGGCGGTGATATGGTGATGGTAATTGATGTAAAGGTAATTGTGAAGATATATTAAAAAATAAGGGATTGATGTTATAAATTAATTTATTAAAAATAAAATGGTTAATTTACATCTTACTTTTCAACGAGGGTGTATAATTTTTATATAGTAGTATAGAAAGATAGATAGAAAAGCTAGTTTGTTAAAAACAAAAATACATGGTGATGTAAACATTAGAATGAAAACTTACAGAGATTATAAATTTTCATCCTTTGTGCGGTAAAACTTTTCTCCAAATGTCTTGCTAGTTGTTTAACAGAAATTTAACTGTTTAGTAAAAAACATTTAACGCCACATCCAAACAGTTTTTGTTACTATTGTTACATTTAAAAAGGTGTCCCTTGAAGATTAACTCTTTGAATTGTTTCCTTAATAAAGTTTTAATATTATTAATTATGGAGTATTATCTTTATCACAAGCTGCTAGACGGCTACACCATATTTGTCAGAAAAATGAACATTCGTTCAGAAAAAAAATGGAAAGTTTGAAGAAATTGTATGTCGGATCATGCGCTAATAATTAAACATTCGTTCAGAAAATTAAAATAGTTTTTTTTCCCCTTCTTTTTAATCAATATTAGTTATTTAATTGTTAATGAACACCTGACATTATTGGTATACATACGTTTAATCAAGTCCCTTATTAACAATCATATAATAGTTTCAAAATTTATATAGGTCAAGTAATGATCACGTTCTCATATCCAAACAACCATATTAATTTTAATGTGACCAACGAGGCAACGAGTTTGTTGTTTGTTTCCCAACAATACCAGATTATATAAGTGGAACTACTAGCTGGCCCAGGAAGGTATCAAAACTTTAAGTCCGTATTGTAAAATTTATCACAAATATATATAGTTGTTTTGGGAAAATGAAATATAAGGTTGTCCGGTATCTCTGTTTAGGTGTGAAACCCCTCACATAATAATTTTTTAATATTTTTGTTTAATAAATAAATGTTTAGGCCCATAAATTTTATAAAATTTAAAAACTAGCATGTAAGTGTTTCACACCTAAACTTAGGTTCCTAACATCCTTATATAACCATTCCATCTTTGTTAAATCGGAAACCATCTATTAGTCTATATATCGATATGTGGGACCGTGCTATATATCGCGTCCCAAGCATGCTCCTCAAGGTGACAAGGTACTTGATTGATTTGCTAGAATATGTTATAAACATTTTTTATCCATTATGTTTCCTCGTTTAAATGACTTAATACTTTAATTAACTATGTTGAGAAACAAGATCAATTATTAGCTTATTTTATGGTTTACAACTTATTTTATGGTAATTTGCTTATTTCTGGGTTAAGGTGTTTTGTAGGTAAAAGTACAAGGGTGATAAATGTAAAGACTGGAAAGTTTCAACGTTTGGACTGAAGTTGTCAAGAAGTAAAAGATCAAGGGTGAAGAGAAGAAATGTGTATGGGTATTTAAGTCAGAGGTTGTTCAGTTTTAGGGTTAACACCCATATACCTAATTTTAGATCTATGTAAATTCTCTGGGCAATTAGAGGTTCGATGAGGGTTTCTTTATGTTATGATCTTATGATTATTCTGATCATCTGATCATCTATTTGATATTCTGTATTTGATATCTAAACTAATTGTTTAGATATTCAGTTTTCTTCTTTAACTTGTAATCGAACATTGATAATAATAAAGTTACAGCCGACTGTTTCGTTCATCAATTTTCTTTCATGGTATCAGAGACAATCATCATTAATTGATGATATTTTAGATCGATTCTTCTATTCTGTTGTTCTGGTCTCGGGCGTATTCCATTGTGGAACCCTAGATCTGACTTTTTGGGGTTTTTTGTTGATTCGATTAAATTAGGGTTTCATAGTTAAATCCTAATTGTTGTTCTTCCGCTGCTTCATATCAATAATCACGATTCTATTTGTGTTTTCAGATCCTGATCTCTTCTTTTGACTAAGTGAATCAAAAGAAGGGTTAGGGTTCCTCATCCTTCTGCCGATTGCGCTGTATTGTGTCTTCTATCCCTTCTATTATTACTTGTTTTTTGATTCTACTTATACTTTCTTCTCAATCTAATTTTTTATATATATATCTATACATATTTCTTCTACTTATTCACACAAAATCATTTGAGTTAATACTTGACCTGCCATCCTCTGAGTGGTTAGGAATCCTGTCACTGGCTCTTTTGAGTGATTAAGTATTATTTTCTACAAAGGTTTTTTGAGAAGAAGGTGTTTGTGGTTTCATTAGTGTTTTATTTTTTTCTGCTTGTGTAGTATCTGGTTGTGTGCTTATCTTATTGGTGTTTTTTTTTGTTTAAATAATTGTTCTTATTTGTGTTTATATTTTGTTTACTATGATGGTGAATACTCCACCTCCTTCTGTGCATAATGATTCTGATCATGAGGATGATTTTGATTCTACTACTAGGATTAGTAAACTTGATTTTAGTGATCCTTTGTATCTTCATGCTAGTGATACTGTGAGCACACCTCTAATTGCTTTTAAGCTGCTTGGTACTGATAACTATAAAGTTTGGGCTTCTGCTATGGAATTGGCTTTACATACTAAAAATAAAATTGGATTTATAACTGGTACTTGTGTTAAATCTGTTGATAATCCTGTTCTTGCAAATCAGTGGGATAGATGTAATGCTGTTGTTCTTAATTGGATCTTAAATTGTGTGTCTCAAGAATTATACTTAGGACAAATATTTAGTAAGAATGCTGCACATGTTTGGCAAGAATTAAAGGAAACTTATGACAAAGTTGATGGTTCTGTTGTGTTCAATTTGCATCATAAGATTAATTCTCTATCTCAAAATGGTTCTTCTCTATCTGAATATTATCATAAACTGTGTTCTTTGTGGAAACAATTTGATGTGCTTGTTAAACTACCTGCTTGTTCTTGTGATGCTGCTAGAGATGTTCAGAAACATAATGATTTGATAAAGTTAATGCAGTTTTTAATGGGACTTGATGATGTTTATACTACTACTAGAAGTCAAATTCTTACTACTGATCCTCTTCCTTCTGTGAAGACTGCTTTTTCCTTAATTTCCAGAGAGGAGTCTCACAGAGGGGGGATTTCTGGAGGATCTAAACCTTCTTCTTCTGTTTTTGCTGCAAAAAGTTTTCAAAACAAGTCTTCAAACAATTTTAAGGCAAATTTTGACTCAAAAAAGACTTATGATAATAATTTTGAAGCAAGGAAAACTTTTGATCAAAATCAAAGAACTTACAGGTCTCCTAATCCTAACTTCAAGTGCACTCATTGTAATAAAATTGGACATACTATTGAAAGGTGTTTTCAACTTGCAAATCAAAGAAATAATAATAACAGGTTTAATAGTCATAATTCTGTTGTTGATAAGTCTAATATTGCTAGTTCTTCTAATGTGCATCATTCTGCAAACTCTTCTAATATGCATAATTCTGGTGCTAATGGTTTTACTTTGACTCATGATCAAATGAGTAAATTACTTGTTCTTCTTGGTGATAAGAAAGATGAATCTTCTTTGTCTGCAAACCTTGCCAATATGGCAGGTATTTCTTGTAGTACTTTTGCTCATATTATGTCTAATAATGCTTTACTTAAGCTAATTTATGATTGGATTATGGATTCAGGGGCTAATCAACATCTTACTCTTTCTGAAAATGGTTTAACTGATTTAGTAGATGTTTCAGATTTGAATTTATTAATTGGACATCCAAATGGTACAAATGCTAAGGTTCAAAAAATTGGTAATCTTAGACTTAATGCTAATCTGGTTTTGTTTGATGTTATGGTTGTACCTGAATACAGTGTGAATCTTATGTCTATTCATAAATTGGCTAGAGATAATAAAGTTTGTGTCTCTTTTAATGAGAATAACTGTTTGATTCAGGATTTTCCTCTAAATCAGAAAGTCCTGGGGACTGGTAGTCAGAAGAATGGATTATACTTTTTTGATGAAACTGCTAATTGCTCTTCCTCTGTATGCAATGCTGTTAATGTTCCTTGTGAGTCAAATAATCTTTGGCATGCTAGATTAGGTCATCCTTCTGATCAGGTTTTAAAAGTTTTAAAACAAAAACTTAAAATTGATAGTCATTCTAATTTACCTTGTGATATTTGTCATAAAGCAAAGCAAGTTAGAGAACCTTTTCCTCTTAGTGAACATAAAACTGAAAGACTTGGTGATTTGATTCACATTGATGTATGGGGTCCTTATAAAGTAACAAGTAAAGAAGGTTTTAAGTATTTCTTAACAATTGTTGATGATTTTACTAGGGCTGTTTGGACTTTTTTGATGAAAACTAAAGATGAGACTTATGATCAAATATTTCTTTTTTATAATTTGATCAAAAATCAGTTTGGAACTAGTATAAAAACTGTTAGAAGTGATAATGGTAAGGAGTTTGTTAATCATAGAGTTACTTCTTTGTTCACTAAAGAGGGTATTGTTCATCAAACTACTATTGCTTACACCCCACAACAAAATGGGGTGGCTGAAAGAAAGCATAGACATCTTCTTAATGTGGCTAGAGCTTTATTGTTTCAGGGTGGATTACCTTTGTACTTGTGGAGTGAATGTGTGTTAACTGCAACTTACTTGATAAATAGAACTCCTTCCTCTGTTTTAAATGGTGTCACACCTTATGAAAAAATTTATGGTTTTGAACCATCTTTAAAACATTTGAAAGTGTTTGGTTGTCTTTGTTTTGCTACTGTTCTTAATAATTTTGATAAATTTAGTTCTAGAGCAGAAAAATGTGTCTTGGTTGGTTTTTCTAATTCAAAAAAAGGATATAAACTTTATAGTCTTGAAAAAAGAAGTTTTCTATATTCCAGAGATGTTAAATTCTATGAAAACATATTTCCTTTTACAATGACTTCAAAGAATGTTTTAGAAAATACTAATTATGATTCTGTTAGTCAACTTAATTTTTTTGACACCATTTATGAAAAGTCCAATGATGAAGAGGAAGAGGATGATACTGTGATTGAAGGTAGAACTACTTATTGTCATAAAAGTCCACCTAGAGGTACCAAAAATGATGGTGAACCATCATGTAGCTTTGGCAGCCCTTCTAGGGTTACTAGCAATGATGGTGAACATAATTCTGGATGCTCTTCTGAGACTACTAACATTGAGGGTTCTGCAACTATCTCAGAAAATTTAAATGATCAAGAACATATTTCTGAGGACAGTTTTCATGAAACTGAAACTTTGAATGAAAATATCAATTTAAAAAGGTCTGATAGAAGTTCTGTTCTTCCTAAAAGGTTGGAAGATTTTGTTTTAGATGCCAAAATTAAATATCCTTTAAAGAAGGTTGTTAATTATTCTAAGCTTACTCCTAGCATGTTTTGTTTCACAACAAACTTAAATAAATCCATTGAACCAAAAAATTATAATGAGGCTGCTTGTGATAATAATTGGGTTATAGCTATGAATGATGAGATGAATGCTTTAAATGAAAATAACACTTGGATTATTACTGAATTGCCAAAAGGAAGACAACCTATAGGTTGTAAATGGATTTATAAAATCAAATACAAGTCAAATGGTGAAATAGATAGGTATAAGGCTAGGTTAGTGGCCAAGGGTTATGATCAAAAGGAAGGTATTGATTTTGAAGAAACTTTTTCTCCAGTGGTAAAAATGGTTACTATTAGGAGCTTAATCTCTGTTGCTATATCTAGTGGTTGGTCATTATATCAACTTGATGTGAATAATGCTTTTCTATATGGAGATTTGGTTGAGAATGTGTATATGGATCTTCCTCCTGGTTACTTTAATAAAGATGATAAAAGAGTATGCAAGTTGACTAAATCTTTGTATGGTTTGAAACAAGCACCTAGACAGTGGAATACTAAGTTGACTAATGCACTTATTGAATGTGGATTTACTCAAAGTAAATCAGATTATTCCTTATTTGTTAAAGGTCACAATGAAAATTTTGTGGCATTACTTGTTTATGTGGATGATATTGTACTTACTGGTTCTAATGAAAAGGAAGTAAGCAAAGTTAAACAATTTTTGAGTTCAAAGTTTAAAATTAAAGATTTGGGGAAATTAAGATATTTTTTGGGTATTGAAGTAATTGATACTGATCAAGGTGTTTGCTTGTCACAAAGAAAGTATTGTTTGGATCTTTTAAATGATTTTGGTCTCTTAGGGTGTAAACCTGTTGCTACACCTTTGGAGATGAATTTAACTATGAAAACTGATGCTTCTAAGACAAAACCCCTTTCTAATATTTCTGTTTATCAAAAGCTTATAGGTAAGCTTATTTATCTTACTTTAACTAGGCCTGATATTAGTTATGCTGTGCAATGTTTATCTCAATTCATGCATGCACCTCTTGAGGAACACTTGATGTATGCTTTTAGAATCTTGAGATATTTAAAGTGTGCACCTGGAAAAGGTATACACATTCAGAAAAGCAGTAAGCTTGAATTGACTGCTTATGTTGATGCTGATTGGGGAAGGTGCTTAGGTACCAGAAGATCTGTAACTGGTTATGCAATATATTTGGGAAATAATCTTGTTTCATGGAAAAGCAAAAAACAACTCACAGTTGCAAAGTCCTCAGCTGAAGCTGAGTATAGGGCTTTAGCAGCTGTGACATGTGAAATTATTTGGCTTTTGAACATCTTAAATGACTTTAGAGTTAAAAATCTGCTTCCTGTTAATGTATTGACTGATAGTAAAGCTTCAATGCAAATTGCAGCTAATCCTGTATTTCATGAAAGGACTAAACATTTTGAGATTGATTTGTTTTTTGTAAGAGAAAAAATCTCTGCTGGTGTGGTTAAAACTGTGAAAATTCATTCAGATTTGAATGTGGCAGATTTGTTGACTAAAAGTCTAAGTTCAAAGCAACATTCTTTCTTAAGTAATAAGTTAGGTTTATTGAATGTGTTTGGTAATTGATCTTGAGGGGGGATGTTGAGAAACAAGATCAATTATTAGCTTATTTTATGGTTTACAACTTATTTTATGGTAATTTGCTTATTTCTGGGTTAAGGTGTTTTGTAGGTAAAAGTACAAGGGTGATAAATGTAAAGACTGGAAAGTTTCAACGTTTGGACTGAAGTTGTCAAGAAGTAAAAGATCAAGGGTGAAGAGAAGAAATGTGTATGGGTATTTAAGTCAGAGGTTGTTCAGTTTTAGGGTTAACACCCATATACCTAATTTTAGATCTATGTAAATTCTCTGGGCAATTAGAGGTTCGATGAGGGTTTCTTTATGTTATGATCTTATGATTATTCTGATCATCTGATCATCTATTTGATATTCTGTATTTGATATCTAAACTAATTGTTTAGATATTCAGTTTTCTTCTTTAACTTGTAATCGAACATTGATAATAATAAAGTTACAGCCGACTGGTTCGTTCATCAATTTTCTTTAATTAACTACTTCGTTTTCTATGGATGGATTCCCTAGTATACAACAAAATGAAACTTGCGGTTGGTTGTATATATGATACTTACCCTCTCAATAACACCTGCTAAATATTACACTCAATTTTGCAAAAAGTATATTTTTGTATAAATTTAACATTGTAATTCAAAATATTAACAAGCTTTACCGAATTGTAGAGGTGAAGGAACGAGAACTTCCCCCGAATCGACAAAAAGCAGAAAACCTTCCACTGGCAGGCGATCGTGTTTTTCACAGGATTTATCGTTACTCATGTCAGCATTCTCACTTCTGATATCTCCAGGTCTTGTCACCAAAAACCTTCCCCGATTGACAGAACGTTCCGCTACTGACACTTGAAAAAGCTGCTTTCAAGGTCTCGTCGCTTCGGTGAATCACTTGAGCCCTGATACATTTTCGGTGCCATGGAGCTAGACCAGTGAGCTATTACGCTTTCTTCAAAGGATGGCTGCTTCCAAGCCCACCTCCTGGTTGTCATCGCTCGATCACTTCCTTTTCCACTAAGTGATTGCTTAGGGACCTTAGCGTACGATCTGGGCTGTTTCCCTCTCGACTTTGGATCTTAGCACCCAAAAAGTCTGTCTGTACAAACGATCTAGGCCTGTATTCGGAGTTTCCTTGGGGTTGGTAAGGCGAAATGGGGCCACCCTAGCCCATTGAGTGCTCTACCTCGGGCCATCGACATCATACGCTCTACTGAAATAGATTTCGCGGAAAACCAGCTATATCCGATCTTGGTTGGCCTTTCACCCCTAGCCACAAGTCAGCAAATAAGATACAGTTTGTTTTTAAGAATCTCATTTTTGTAAGATATATAATTCCACAAGTACATATTTTTCAGATCATATTGTATTGTATATGTTTAGTATCCGATACTATAAAAAATAAAATAAAATGTCATGCATCTATAAGATAAAACAAATTAATTGTATTGCATGCTGCAATAAAAAGGAGTAATAGATTAGATAAAGAAAGAATCAACGTCAGATTACAACTTTTACAAAATGGAGAGCAAAAAGCAAAGTACCATATATTCTTTTCTTTTTTTCTTCTTTCTTTCAAAACTTAATCATTTGTGTGTCATGCCAACACTTGTATATATTTTTAATTAGTTTGATTTAATATATTGATTTGGCCATGATAATCTACCGTTATACCATACAAAAAAAAAAAACTATCTTTTGACGTAATTAGTTTTATTGAACTTGAATTTCCTAAATCAAAAATTGAGTTAAATGATTATGTTTGATTTTTATTGGTATGTTATCAATTTTTATATAATAAACTATCATCATAGTGATATAATAGCCCAACGTATTAGTACTTTTACAATTGGTCTCAAAAAATGGTCGTATATATCTAAGTTAAAAGCACGTCTCCTTCAGATAAACTAAACAAGAAAACATTATCTATTTATTCATTTTAGGTGCATGTATAAATTATAGTTATTAAATCATCTTATAAAGTCAATTAACTGGTTCATACCAAATATTAGTGTTTTAAAAACACACACAAACATAACACGATCATTAGTATCTTATATTGTTTTGATGGTTAACCAACTGTATAACAGAATCTTGGCCTTCTTTATAAAATAATACGAGTACAAGTTAAAGTTCTGCTGCTGTTTTCAAATATACTAGCGGGGTCTCTTAATTAAAGTTCCAATTCCATCCAATGTTTTTTAGTCTATATGGGCTAAAAAGGGCTGAATCCCGATCCATGTCTTCACCCACAAGCAAATATTCTTTTTCCTTTTTATTTATTTTGTTTTTTTTTTCCTTAGAAAAAGGCAACTTCAAGTAAATTAGTTTAATTAATTAATGTTATATCTAAAGTTACAAACAAGCCAACTTCATTTACTTGAAGAGTTATCACATCTTGAACATCGTCTTTAGTACTAATAACCTGAACTTATATATATTTGCATCTTTCATTAGTGCTAGCATAACAAAAATCATATCAATAATAAACATAATCATAATAAGTGAAATCGCACAACGTACGACCGCCCGAACTTACATAGTTTATGTATTATTGGCTTATAACTAAACTTATTTAACAATAAATAAATCATTGACATAATTATCTCTTCTCGTTACAGTTAGTTGAACATTTCAATAAACTTATATACATAATTATGAAGAATCGAACATATCTAAAAAAATATTTTTTTACCTTTTCATGTCATTTTCTCAAAATATATGTCTAACATCAGTAGTTAAGCAGACAGTTTTGTTAAGGTCTAATGTGGTGCTAGTAGAATATTATAATTTTGTTTTAGGATGTAGTTATGATTGGATAATGGGTGTTTTGGTGTTTCTGTTTCATGGTTTTTACGAAAATGAAAGTTTGGAGCTGGATTGGATATTGATTCATGGAAATAAATGGAATCTTGATTTAGCTTGTTTGTTTTGGATCTTTTGGCTCATTGACAAATTTCTTTGGTGGGCTAATATTGTGGTTTATTTGGGCTTAATGGATTATGATGTTTTCTGGGTTTGGACTCTTATGACCGATTTAAGTGGAGACTGGCCCAAGACAAATTTGAAGAGAAGAATGAGTTTTGATAATTGTCTTACAATTTTATGGTTTATTTTTATGTTTTGCTGGACTATTATTTTTTGTTTAGACTTTTTGTTAGTTTTTGGAAATAAGGTTTGGGATGTGCACTAAGTCCTTTGTAAAGTGCAATCTTCTATGGGTATACCTATAGTTCAAATTTTGTAATTCTTTTAATGAAATATTGTTCAGGGCAAAGCCCTTTTACCAACAACAACAAAAAAAACAACAGTTAACATGTGTGATGTGTCATAACACACTTGCACCAACAAAGGTCTAACTACAGTCCTACAAGAAATCAAGTCTATATAACATTCGAGTAGCAAAACAATAGCACTTCTAGCTAGCAATGCTGAAAATTCATAGAAATATATATTGTTTTTTGGTGGCTCTTGACTGGCCAAGAAATTAAAACTTGAGCAAGTGCAGTTTGGTCAAACTACCAATATTTGTTTTTTTCATGAGACTAATTCTAACTTGAGATGAAATGGCAGGGTGAGGTAGCCATTAGTCATCGTATGGAGTATGGACGTGAAAAGGAAGTCTTACACCTCTTTGTACACGTTAGTCAATGACAAGTTCCCTGAGTTCTAAAAGGTTGAGCTTTAATGACTGCAAGCAATTGGTTGATAAAGTTAAGCTAAGGGTGAGTAATTGGAAAAATAAGTTTCTATCTTATGCCGGGAGAATGCAACTTATTGCTTCTGTTTTGTCCTCCATAAGCTTACTGGGGATTAGTTTTTTTGTTACCAGAGCAGATTGTGAAAGATATTGAAAGAGTGTTTAAAGGGTTTTTTATGGTGCCAAAGGGATTTGACTAGAGGAAAGGCAAAGATCTCCTGGAAAACTGTGTGTAAAGCTAAAGATGAGGGTGGTGTGGGCTTAAAGAACATTGGGGTATGGAATGAAGCTCTAATGGTTAAGCATATTTGGAATATTGCCAACAGGAAAAACGGCTTGTGGGTTAAGTGGGTAAACATTGTCAAATTAAAAGGAAGGAGTTTTTGGGAAATTGACCATGAGTATAATGATAGTTGGATGTGGAGAAATTTGCTAGAGCTAAGAGACAAAGTCAGGCATCATAATAGGCATCAAGTGGGTAATGGTAATAATACATCACTATGGTATGATTGGTGGTCTGAGTATGGACCTTTAAACAATTTCATAAGTAGGAGAAGAATGTATGAAGCTGGTTTAGATACCACATTAACTGTTAGAAGCATGATTGCTAATAATAGTGGAATTACTATCGACTTGTAGTAGTTTCTCACGCTGAAACGATCCTTGTTAGTCTATCTTCATAGGTAGTTCATCGTAGTCAACATGGGCAAACGTCATTAACGAGTATATATATAGCAGTAAATTGTGAGTGGCGGATTGAGTTTTTGGTTTACTATCAAGCTTTTGGATTTTTTTGCATCCTACTGGTGTATTTATGACAACATGGTTGGTTTGAAACATTGATTCGTATAAATTGTCGAAAGACATTGACTTAGATTTGTCATGTTCATATCTTATCCGGCCCAAAACAACAATTTTATAAGCCTTGCGATTTTCTTGTAGGAGGTTTGTTTTATTTTTGTTGGACTTATATATTGGTTTGTTAAATTGTATGCTACGTGTCAAGTTTAGTGTAAATGTTGTGATGATTTGGATTAGTAATCGACTGTTATTTTGTGTATAGAGTTTGTTTAATTGGTTTGTTGGACTTATTGATTAGTTTGTTGAATTGTATGCTACGTGTCAAGCTCAGATTCCTGGGGTTTTGCTTATAAAAAACACAGACTGGTGATGAATGATTCTTTCGATTTCAGCATCCAAACCCGAAAAGGAAGTACATTCATGCACAGGTGACTACCATATCCCACTAAACAATGATAAAAAATTTGTATAATAACTTTGTTCATTTTTGTTCTTGTAGGCTAAATGAGTCGCTGTGCACTGTTCTGCTTTCTCTAGTTTATTTCTTAATAACTTTGTTTAGAACTAAGATAACGGTTGTTATGCTGCAAATAATATACAAACAGGCCACTTTTGTCTGGTTCAGTTGAGTTCATGATATAAATTCATGAAAGGGTTGAATACCAAGAGTCAGATTTTGTGTTAAACAAATCTCAGGTCATTGGCATTGTATTATAACAGCCTATATATGAAAACAACATGAGACTTTTTAATTGATTGGAATCTTAGGTAATTTGAATTGTCTCTACCTTGTTTGTAATCCTATTTAGAGTACGCTTGAGACAATTTATAATTGACGGGAAATTGTCTCAAGCGTACTCTAAATAGGATTACAAACAAGGTAGAGACAACGCAAATGACCTAAGATTCCCATCAATTATAAAGTCTCATATTGTTTTAATATATAGGCTGTTATAATACAATGCCAATGGCCTGAGATTTGCCTGAACACAAAATCTGTCTCTTGGTATTCAACCCTTTCATGAATTTATATCATGAACTCAACTGAACCAGACAAAAGTGGCCTGTTTGTATATTATTTGCAGCATAACAACCGTTATCTTAGTTCTAAACAAAGTTATTAAGAAATAAACTAGAGAAAACAGAAAAGTGCACAACGACTCATTTAGCCTACAAGAACAAAAATGAACAAAGTTATTATACTAATTTTTTTATCATTGTTTAGTGGGATCTGGTAGTAAATTTGTGGGGAGAGAGAGAGAGTGTCTTAAATACTCGCTCAAGGTTGAGGACTCGCCTGTGCATGAATGTACTCCCTTTTCGGGTTTGGATGCTGAAATCGAAAGAATCATTAATCATGAGTATGTGTTTTTTATAAGCATAACCCCAGAAATCTGAGCTTGACACGTAGCATACAATTCAACAAACTAATCAATAAGTCCAACAAACCAATTAAACAAACTCTATACACAAAATAACAGTCGATTACTAATCCAAATCATCACAACATTTACACTAAACTTGACACGTAGCATACAATTCAACAAACCAATATATAAGTCCAACAAAAATAAAACAAACCTCCTACAAGAAAATCTCAAGGCTTATAAAACTGTTGTTTTGGGTCGGATAAGATATGAACATGACAAATCTAAGTCAATGTCTTTCGACTTCCATTAGAAGCACACTTCACACTCACATTCCCTGCATCATCACTCACCAACAACTTCTTCCAAATTCACATTATCATTATTATATTACCTAATTTCTTCTTCATATTTTCTCAATTTCTTTAGGAATTTCCAGTAGAAAATGACTGATTCCAGATTTCTTCTATGTTTTTCAGCTTGGAATTACTTGAGGACAAGCAAAGCTTAAGTGTGGGGAATTTGATGTGACTAATATGATACCATTTCCCACATGATTTTTAGTACCGATTATTCGTAATTTTTATAGTTTTATATCCAACTTTCGATGCTTTGAGGTAGTGTTGAGTGTTGTCAGGTTGGAGAATGATTATACGGATGAATTGGTTGATTTTGATGATCCATGGAAGAAACAAGAGAAGGATTCAGTTGGAATCAATTGAAAGACAAAGAAAACAAGTGCATGGACTTGTAACGCCCGTTAGTTGTGTAACACCCGTTACTTATTGTAGAGTCCCTCACTTGATGGTTTAACCCAATAGTGTAAAATACAACAAGTCTAATAAGCACTAGATTTGGACTAGTATTACTTGAATATAAATGCAAGTATATAAACAAAGTAATACAAGACTTAAAGCAATAAATAAAGTGAAGGTGGAACACAATGTAATTTTTCAAGTGTATTTTATTTATGATGTTTAAATAAAATACAAGGTTGTGCGGAATCAAGATAATACAAATATGTAAGTATCCTAACAACCTATGAATTACAAATGATCTATATTTGCTAAATAAACTCTTTAGATCGAAATACTTAAAGTTGTGAAGTATCCCTGTTACGATCGAGGGTATTTAGACAAATTCACCTAATTGCTAAAAAGTAATTTTAACAAGGAAATGACTTTGTATTTATAGGCAAACAAATTCACCAGTGAATTTGTGCCGTACAAATATGGTTGCATGTATTTAATGAACCGACAAGGTCATTAAATGCATTGGTTAAAGTACAAGGATAAAGTCACATCAATATGACTTATTATCCTTTTAACCAACCACCTTTACACACGTAAGTACTTTTGTAAAGACAAGTGGAATGTTCTTTGAAAAGTGTGTAAGGCAAAAAGTCAATTCCTCGTAATCAGTGTTCAGACTTGTAAGGTCTAGAACACTGACAAACCTCCAGTCGTAGATCTGGTAAGACTTCCAGTGGACTCCGCCATTTGTCAGTCTTCTTTATTCTAACTTCAGTCTTGACTTCAGTGAGAATGTCTTCAGTAGAATAGATCTGGACTGGGGTGAAGTCCAGTGAGCTGAAATCTGGAAGACTCCAGATTTCCTATACAAGTATTTTGCTCACTGGTCTTCCAATATTTCTGAACAAATCTTCAGTGTCGCTCCAGTCTTCAAGTCTGGAGTGGGTCCAGTAAATACTATTTCTGGACAAGTCTTCAGAGACTCTCCAGTCTTCAAGTCTAGAGCGAGTCCAGTAAATCTGGACCTAACAAATTCCCCCTTATTTGTTTAGAAATAATGCAAGGTTTTTCAAGCTTCTATCTATACAATTTTGTATGCTTGAAAAACACTTGTTTTGATTTAGTCTAAAAATTTTAAGTTACTGGAAAACACTTTATAGATCATCAGTGTTCCAGTTTTCATCTTTTAGTTCTAACTTAGACTTAATCTGATCACTTACTTGTGAATCAAAATATGTAACTATATTTACAGCCATCAACAGAAAATAAGTTACAATTTTGGAAAATAAATACAAGTACAAGTAAATGATAAAAGAGTCAGGCCCTTCTCTTTGACGTCTGTCCTTGAGCTTCTTCAGTGGCCTTTCTCTTGGGTGATGGTGAGGATGGTACAGACTCTGGTGGTTTCATACCCAGTGCAACTTCCATCTGTTGCTTTCTCTTCCATACCTTCTCAATCCTCTTCAAAAATGCTTTAACATCAGTAGACAAATCAGTCTTCCCCCTGAAAGTTAAGGCAATCTCCTTTAGTTCAGTCCATCCAAAAGCTTGGACTGAAGCATTCTTCCTTTCATCATTAAAGTTACCCTCTCTGGTCAACTTTACTTCAAACCTGCTCATGCCTTCATGGTTTTTAGCTAATTTAATCTCTGCACCTATGATCCTTCTGGCATCAGCCCTGAACTTCAACATATCTTCATACTTGGCTTTTTGTTTTGCCATCTGGATCATGTATTCAGTTTCCCTGGATACTTTCTGCTGTTCGATGGCAGACTGGAGTTCTTCACGATTGATTCTTTGTGAAGTATCCAAGGGAATGAAGGTGCTCAGATCTGCATCCCTGATTGCTTTTAACTGTTTGGCAGTGAGTTTGGGCAAGCCTTTTATCTTCTTTCTATACTCTATCTCCAGAGCACCAGCATTCTTTCTGATCTTCTTCTGGAGGTTCACCAGTTCCTCCGTCTTTTGTCTGATCAGTTCAACTATACTGACACCATAAGTTACTACATCATAAGTTTGTTCTTCTAAAGAGTACCTGGAGCGAATGTAGACGTCATCCAATGCATCCAGACATTGATGAACTCTGGGGTCTTCCTTCATCTTTTTGTACACATCAATATGAATGCCCAACCTGCCAGCATTATACTTATCAAGAGTCCCCATGTTTGCCATCTCCCTTTTGTAGGCAAGCAGTTCATCCTTTTGATTTTTCTTAAAAATTTCTATCATTATGCACTCTTGCTCTAGTCTCTTCGAAGTATCATCATCAGTAGTAGGGAGTTCTGATGAACCTTCAGTCGTTTCAATTTCACCTCCAGATATCACATGCTTCTTCCTTTTTACTGATTTCAGAGTGGATGTGATATCTAGGAATTGTTCAAATTGGGGCTCACTGGCATCAGTACCAGCAGCTTGTTCTTCTTGTATATTGGCTTCAGTACCAACTTCTTCTTGTGCACTGGCATTAGTACCAGTCACTTTTTCTTGTTGCACGATGGCTTCAGTGCCAAAGGCCTTTTCAATATCACTAGCCATCACTTCTTTCTTTTTCATCACCAACTCTTCTGGAACGGACTCAGTGGCAGCAGACTTTTCCCCCTTGGAATGTCCACCAGTTTGAGACTTGTGGGCATTCCATAACTGTTCAAGCATGTGTCTGTCTAAAGCACCAAATGTTCTTCCTGCCACTGGAGTTGTGATATTCACAGTCTTCCTTAGCTCAGTCACTTCCTTCTTGATAATTTGAATTTCTGAAGACAAGTGCTTTGGCATTTCATTATTTATCATGGTGACCACTTGCGGCAACAACCCATCTTGAATGGTTCTAAGAACTGACCCAGAAATCTCTTCAGTGATTTCTTTCAACATGGTGTGTCTGAACTTCTTAGCACACTCATCACTGATGGAACTGACAACAGAGTTCTGGTCAAGAACTGGCCTACTTTCCAGACGGCTTACTGACTCATTCAATTTCTGAACTTCTTCTTTCAGACCTGCCAATGGTTGTACAATTTCTGCCTTGACTGCAGTCTGAACCGAAGTTACTAGTTTCTTCTCCAATCCCTGGACTGCCACTTTAAAAGTTTCAGAGTTTTTGTTTGTGGCCAGTACCAGTTCATTCAACTTCTCAAAAACAAGTTTTTCATTACCAGCAAAGAGGTTCATTTCTGATGCAAGATTATTTGATAAAAGTGATTTAAAATCAGAAACAACCTGAGAAGATGACTGAAGTGATCTCTCCAGGTCCGCCACCTTAGTCAAAAGGCCTTGGACCTCGACTGAAGAAGAGGTGGAGAGACCACTGGGAGGTGTCAGTTCAGAAGCCAACCTGGTCACCAAAGGTACTTGTGCCTGGACCCCTTCAGTGGAAGTTTCAGATGTTACAATAGTGGAGTCCAGCACACGGTGTTCAGGAAAATTAAGTGGAGTTTCAAGTGGTGGGGGTTGATTTTGTGAAATTTGAAGTGAAGGTGGATTGAAATAAGGAATGTTTTGTGGTATTGAAGGTGGAGGTGGTGGTGCAATAATGGATCTAGGTGGTGGTGGCATTTCAGTAGAGATAAGTGGTGGGGTGACTGAAGCAATGACAGAAGTAACAACATTTTCTACTTCATCACCCAGAAAATTCATATTTACATTAAACATATTACCTTCAGACATTGGGGAATCTACCTCATCCCAATCTGGAGCCGTCCCAACTGTCTGATCATCCACTTCTCTATTTAAATCCAACTGAGCATCTTGCTTACCAGTCACCTGCTCCTCAACCTGGACAACATTTTCTACTTGCTCAACAATAAGCGACCCATCTTCATTCATGATATCACCTGGATGGCTCGATTCGGCTATATTTGGATTGACCTGAACTCCATCCTTCCTAAGACGTCTGGAAGTTCTAGGTCGAGTGGGGAGTTCTCGAGGTACAACAATTTCAGGAGCCACCTGGGTTACTGGTTGTACAATTTCAGCACTGAGGACTCCAGAGGGTCCTTCACCAATTTGATTCCCACCTGGGCCTCTTCTTGCTCATCTGATGATGATGCATCAAGTGCATCATTTCTAAAATGGTTCAGCATATTTACAGGAATTTCAACCTCACCAGCTCTTGATTTTAATGAACTCAACTCCCTCAGATATTCACACACAGAAAAATGGTTTGTATCGTAATCATACTGATCACCTAGAGCTCTTAAAAATATAAGTGACAGAAAACGAATATATGGAATATGAGGTTTTCTACCTTTCACTTTTAGACGGTCTACCAGATCATCAAAGAAAATCTGAGCAAAATCTACCCTGTATCCAAACCATAGGCAGTAAGCAATCTGGAGTTGCATTTGATTTATCTGGTCCAATCATCCAGAACTGCCACCCAAACACTCAACAAGATGAGTGAAGAAGTATCTCCATGAGTCTGAAAGCTTGCTCATGTAGATGGTGCCTTTCCTTGATAACTGGCCATGCTCATCCAGTATATTAGTGTGTCCCATCAGTCTACACACATCCCTGTAATTTAGACCAGTAGGGAGAGTAATAGCCATCTCATTTTCAGCCAAATAATTCAAATGAAGAATATCTCTAAGAAAGTCAGCAGTGAGAGTAAAGGCCCTGGTGCCTTGTTGCAATGTGTAGTTGATGGATTGAGTATTTTCAACATACACAGCAGTGTACCAAAATTCACATAAGTAATCATGATACATTTTTCCGGGATTGAGAGTAAGAGCACCGTAGAGTGGACAACTGAGGGAAAAGGCATTCAGTCGTCCAATGAGAGAAGTTGGAGCATGAGTGGTGCTAGTGAGTCTAGCCATCCAATTATTCATGTTTATTCTGATCGCCTTTGCCTCTAAAGTAATATGAGGTGCCTTTACTACATTGGCAATGGCAGCATATTCAGCAGCGAGCAGATTTTTGACAGAAGTTGCTTGTCGAGGGGCCATTTTATTTGGTAGATAGATGAAAATGAAACTGAATTTAGGGTTTTGATAAAGATATGATGAATTAAATATGAGAGAGATTTATGATTGGAAATTGAATGAAAAAGAAAGTAAATGAAGGAATTTGAAGAATTTGGGAGTAAATATGTTCGAAGTAAATGCAAATGAAAGTGAAAGTGGGTATTTATATAGGAGAGAGAGTGTGGAACTCAAACGGTTATTTTTGAATTTATCAAATATAATTTTGATCGGGTTTTGAGATCCGCATTAAGTACATCACATCACACATAAATGTGTGACGGTTTACAGCCCACAAACAGTAACCAACTTGCATTTTTTTTGTCTTCCCAAGGTAAAAATTCATCATTAGGTTTGAAAAATTACATGCCACGTAGGATAATAAGATAAATATCTTTTCAAAGAGTTTGCATACGCACGCACAAAGACCAAGTATTAAAATATTATGACTGACATACCATGACTCATTTCAATGCATCTGGAGGTTGACTGGACACTCCAGTATCACTGGTGGATTAGGCCAGTGATGCATGCACTAATGGTACACTGGAGGGACACTCCAGTAAAGTACCAATGAAAACCATTTGAAAGAGACTGGCAACCTCAAACATGCACATCAACTAATACAGACAAATGAGAGGGACACATTTACAAGGAGACAGAAGTTACCTCAAACATGCACTTCAACTTATCTAATTACCAGTGAGAAGGACACATTTACAAGGTACCAGTAATATTTTCCAGAAAATTTTGTCCAGTGAGAAAATAAATTCCCCCTGAAATTGAAACATTTTTTTTTAAGGACAAAAATATATCTTTCAGTCTTCCCCCTGGAATGTTGATCCAGAAATCTATTAATGCAGAGATAGTACACAAAGGCGTTTAATACCAAGGTTCCAGATTTAAGGGTTTAACATTCCCAACTCACCAACAAGATATTCAAAATTTTAGCATCCAGAGGTTTGGTAAAAATGTCAGCGAGTTGTTTGTCAGCGGGAATAAAATGGAGTTCAATATTATTTTTCATAATATGATCACGAATAAAATGATACCTGAGATCAATGTGCTTCGTCTTTGAGTGCATGACTGGATTGTTCGAGATAGCAATGGCACTGGTATTATCACAAAAGATTGGGGTCTTTGAATACTTAATACCATAATCAAGCAACTGGTTCTTCATCCAGAGTATCTGAGCACAACAACTGGTTGCAGACATGTATTCAGCTTTAGCAGTGGACAATGAAACTGAAGTTTGCTTCTTACTGGTCCAGCTGACCAGTTTTCCACCAAGGAATTGACATCCACCAGTAGTGGATTTCCTGTCTATCTTACAACCTGCATGATCTGAATCTGAATAACCCATTAGATCCATGCTTGAGCCTTTGGGATACCAAAGACCCAAACTGGGGACACCCTTAAGGTATTTCAGTATGCGCTTTACAACAAGCATATGAGATTCTTTTGGATTAGACTGATATCTGGCACATAAACATGTTGAAAACATAATATCTGGTCTACTGGCAGTTAAATACATCAGTGAACCAACCATGCCTCTATAGACAGTGGTGTTTACTGGTTTTCCATCAGGATCTGAGTCCAGTGTCAGTGGTGCAGAAATTGGAGTGGGTTTAGATGGTGAAGAGTTCATATCAAATTTCTTTAAAAGATCTCTAACATATTTCTCTTGATTAATAAAAATACCATCTCTGGTCTGTTTAATCTGGAGTCCTAGAAAGTATGTTAATTCACCCATTAAACTCATCTCATATTCAGTCGACATTATTTTCGAAAATTTCTTGCACATTTTGTCATCAGTAGACCCAAAGATAATATCATCAACATAAATTTGTACCATCAGAAGATTACCTTTTTCATGAAGAATAAATAAGGTATTGTCAATTGCACCTCTTTTAAAACCATTTTTCAATAAATGTTTAGTCAGAGTATCATACCAGGCACGTGGAGCTTGTCTGAGACCATAGAGTGCTTTGTCCAGACGATATACCCAGTAGGGATGTTTTTCATCAATGAAACCTGGTGGTTCTCCCTAGTTACGAACAAAAAACTGGGGCTACGACCCAGTTGTACACTCCATTGGTTCTACGAACCCTTGTTGATTCGTCTGACATAAACTTCTTCTTCAAGTTTTCCATTCAAAAATGCACTTTTACATCCATCTGGTAGACCTTGAACTGATGATGAGCAACGAATGCTAAGAATATTCTGATCGCTTCAAGTCTAGCCACTGGAGCAAATGATTCATCAAAATCAATATCTGACTGGCAGTACCCTTGTGCTACCAGTCTGGCCTTGTTTCTGATGACATGGCCATCTTCATCTACCTTATTCCTGAAGACCCATCTGGTTCCAATTGGTTTTTTCTTTCCAACTGGGAAAGGAACCAGGTACCAAACCTTGTTCCTTTCAAACTGGTGAAGCTCTTCTTGCATAGCTATCTCCCAGCTTGGATCTTCCATAGCCTCGTCAATCTTCTTTGGTTCTATCAGTGATAAGAAACTGACATATAAGCATTGATTACTGGAGGCTCTTCTGGTCAGAACCCCTCTACTGGAGTCACCTATGATCTGATCGATATGATGAGCTTTTGTCCATCTGGAGTATTGACCAGGATTGTTACTGACAACAATATCAGTGCAAGAGTTCAGTTGAGTCTCCTCTGGTGTTGCTTCAGGAGGAGGATCTTGCCAGACTACTTCAACATCTTCATCTGAATCATTTAAATCACGATTTGCATCATGAAATTCTTCATTTGAACGTATTTCTTGAAGTATTGGTTCAGTCTTAACTGGGACTGATACTGGGGGAGTAGTACGAACATCTGATCCAATAATAATTTCAGAGGGTAGCTTGAAAATAATTGAAGGATAGAATGGAGTACTACTGGAGGGTTTCTTAGTCTGAACAGGTTCCAGATCAGGATGACTGGAAACTTCTTCTGAAGAATCTTTATTGTAGTTGATAGGATCAGATTCACAGAAGACAATTGGATTTACTGGGGGAGTATCAAGGATTGGCTTTTTATTGATTGCTGCATTTGATTCATCAAATGTGACATGTATTGACTCATGAACCTTCTCCAGTCTCTTGTTGTAGACTCTGAAGGCCTTGCGAATGGCTGAATAGCCTAAAAAATACCCTTCATCAGCTTTGGCATCGAATTTGCCTAACTGACTGGAGTCGTTCAGAATGTACACTGGACATCCAAAAACGTGAAAATAACCAATATTTGGTTTTCTATTTCTTAAGACTTCATAGGCTGTCTTCTTGTGTCTTTTGATGTACACAGACCGGTTCTGGGTGTGACAAGCAGTAGCAACTGCTTCAGCCCAGAAACTGGTAGAAAGACCAGATTCAGCAAGCATACTCCTGGCAGCTTCTATCAGCGTTCGATTCTTCCTTTCCACCACTCCATTCTGTTCTGGAGAGCGGGCTGATGAGAAATTCTGGGAGATGCCAGTGTCAGTACAGAATGACTCCAGAGTTGCATTCTGGAATTATGTTCCATTGTCACTTCTTAACTGACACACCTTTCGCTTGTACTTGAGCTCAATTTGCTTGATAAGAGTGATGATTTCAGCAGCAGCTTCACTTTTAGACCTGAGAAAGATCACCCAACAATATCTGGAGAATTCATCTACGATCACCAGGGTGTATCTTTTACCAGCACTAGTCTGAACATTCACTGGACCAAAGAGATCCATATGAAGCATGTGAAGTGGTTCAGATATGCTAAGGTTCTGTCTGGTCTTGAAACTGGTACGTTTCTGCTTACCCATCTCACATCCTGGACATGGCCTTTCCTTTTTGAAGGAAACTGAAGGTATCCCATCTGCGAGTTGTTTTCTAGACAACTTATTAATATTTTTGAAATTTAAATGGGATAACCTTTTATGCCATAACCAGTTTGTGTCTTCATCAGCTTGAGTATAGAAACACTGCTCTGAAGGAGAGCTTTCCATATCCATCACGTACACATTTTCTCTTCTGGGAGCAATCAATACTACCTTCCAGTCCTTGTTGAATACAATGCCCTGAGCAATATTGAACAGGACTTGATAGCCATCATCACACAGTTGACTGACACTGATCAGGTTATATTTCAAACCATTCACAAATGCAACTCGTCTGAATTTGACTTGTCCATTGTCACTTCTTAACTGACACACCTTTCGCTTGTACTTGAGCTCAATTTGCTTGATAAGAGTGATGATTTCAGCAGCAGCTTCACTTTTAGACCTGAGAAAGATCACCCAACAATATCTGGAGAATTCATCTACGATCACCAGGGTGTATCTTTTACCAGCACTAGTCTGAACATTCACTGGACCAAAGAGATCCATATGAAGCATGTGAAGTGGTTCAGATATGCTAAGGTTCTGTCTGGTCTTGAAACTGGTACGTTTCTGCTTACCCATCTCACATCCTGGACATGGCCTTTCCTTTTTGAAGGAAACTGAAGGTATCCCATCTGCGAGTTGTTTTCTAGACAACTTATTAATATTTTTGAAATTTAAATGGGATAACCTTTATGCCATAACCAGTTTGTGTCTTCATCAGCTTGAGTATAGAAACACTGCTCTGAAGGAGAGCTTTCCATATCCATCACGTACACATTTTCTCTTCTGGGAGCAATCAATACTACCTTCCAGTCCTTGTTGAATACAATGCCCTGAGCAATATTGAACAGGACTTGATAGCCATCATCACACAGTTGACTGACACTGATCAGGTTATATTTCAAACCATTCACAAATGCAACTCGTCTGAATTTGACTTGTCCATTGTTCAGAACACCATACCCCTCAGTTTTTCCACAACCATCATTTCCAAAAGTAATGGAGGGTCCATCAGAAATTATGAACTCCTCCAGCAGGGTCTTACATCCGGTCATTATCCTGCCAGCTGCACTGTCAAGATACCAGGTATGTTTCTTTCGATCGCCCTGCACATCCACCAGATATATCAGTTAGATTTGGGAACCCATCGACTGATGGGTTCACTGGACCCTCCCTTATAGGTCCCTGGAGGTATCTGGTTGAGTTCAATTTCTTCAACAGTAGTCTTAGTTGAAAAGACCACTGGGGTTGATAGTTTTGAAACCTTTTTCTTTTTCTCAACTGGAGAAATATATTTATCTTTCTTTCAAAAAGGTTTGGTATTTTGTCTAGGGCCAGATGAAGTACCCTCAAATTTGTTTAATCTTGCATTACAACTTTGAAATTGACGAGTCAGTAATTGAAACTGGCTCTCTAACCTTAACAAAATACTTTCTTCAGATGACACCTGAGCCTTTCCAGTTGACTGGACTCTAGGCTTAGGTAGGGAACTGGTCTTCTTCTTTTGAACCTGGGGTTCTTTAGAAGCAGTCTGAGGCAAAGGTTTATTCTGATTGACCTTTTTAACTGGAGCAGTCATCTGGAATGCTCCAGTCTTAACCTCTGGGGATTGAACTGGGAAAATATTGGCCTTAGGAGTTACAGGCTCATCATAAATGGTAATGGGCCTGAATCCCTCTGGTAACCGATCAATTACTGGTATTAATGATGTAACATGAGTATTTCCATCTAAATAGGCACGTTTTTTAGTGGGAAATTGATTTACTCCAGCATCATATGGCTTTCTGGTTTCAAGCCATGATTTAATAACCAGTTTTTCTTTTTCTCAACTGGAGAAATATATTTATCTTTCTTTCAAAAAGGTTTGGTATTTTGTCTAGGGCCAGATGAAGTACCCTCAAATTTGTTTAATCTTGCATTACAACTTTGAAATTGACGAGTCAGTAATTGAAACTGGCTCTCTAACCTTAACAAAATACTTTCTTCAGATGACACCTGAGCCTTTCCAGTTGACTGGACTCTAGGCTTAGGTAGGGAACTGGTCTTCTTCTTTTGAACCTGGGGTTCTTTAGAAGCAGTCTGAGGCAAAGGTTTATTCTGATTGACCTTTTTAACTGGAGCAGTCATCTGGAATGCTCCAGTCTTAACCTCTGGGGATTGAACTGGGAAAATATTGGCCTTAGGAGTTACAGGCTCATCATAAATGGTAATGGGCCTGAATCCCTCTGGTAACCGATCAATTACTGGTATTAATGATGTAACATGAGTATTTCCATCTAAATAGGCACGTTTTTTAGTGGGAAATTGATTTACTCCAGCATCATATGGCTTTCTGGTTTCAAGCCATGATTTAATAACCAGTTTTTCTTTTTCTAAAATGATTTCAAGATCTTGTTTTTCTTGAATCAGTTGTTCAGTTACCAGAACTTGGGCTTGAAATGTCAGTTCAATATCTTGAAGTTCCTTTAATTTTGATTTTAAAACTGTAATTTCAGAAAAATCTGTTTCTAGACCATTTACACAGTCAGATCTAACAGTTTCAACAAAGATTAAATCAGAATTAAGAGCTTCAGCAATGTCCAATTTTAGTTCAATGTCAGTTTCCACATCATAATCACTGACCTTTTTGATAACAATGTCCACCCATCTTCCAGATGTGACATCTTCCTTCACCAGATGCTCTTCGTCTGCCAGAGCCATGTAGCAGCAATCTCTTTCCTCTTCTTCATCACAGATGAATCATCAGAAGGAACCCATTTCTCTTCAGTTGTTGCAATCATGCATTTATTATTTTCCATTTGTTGTGCCATGAGAGCAATTTGAGCCTTAAGCTTTTTATATTTAGATTTATAGCTATCATCAGGCTTTTTATTAGAAGTAAATGGACCAGGCTGGGATACAAACTGACTGGACTTGCAATCTTTCATGAAATGACCTTTTCTGCCACACTTAAAGCATGTCAGATTGGTCTTATCAGTAGAAGAACTGGATGCAAATTGTCCAGATGGCCTATTTGCTCTTGCTTTGAAACGGTTAAACGTTTTAGCAATCATTGCAACCAGGTCATCATTTTCATATTCATCACAGTCTGGAGAGATAAGACTGGATTCTCCAGATTCCATAAATTCAGACACCATCTTCTTCATAGAAAATACATTCTCAGAAGATATTAGTGCTGTACTTTGTGGTTCAGTATGACTAACCACACTAGAACTAATGGAGGCATGGTTATAGGCATCTTGTTCTGCCATAACTCTCTGAGCCTGATTTTCTTCAGTATATCTGAAAGCTCCATATAAAGTTGAAAGAGTGTGAGTGTGCAGAGTTTTACCTTGTCTTAAGACCAGGATCATGTGAGACCATTTGGTGGGTAAAATATCACAAAATTTCTCCAGAAGTATATCCTTGTCTTTCTCAACCCCCAGTCCTCTCAACTAGTTAATAATACTGATAAATCTGGTGTAAGTACCAGTGAAAGACTCATTGGGCTGAGCAAAAAATGACTCATACCTCTTGTTTAAGGAGACCTTTCTGGTGACAATGGTGTCATCTCCTCCTTCAAACTGGTTCACTAGTTCATCCCACATGGTTTTAGCACTGGGAAAAAGAACTAGTGTGGGAATTAGGGTTTCTGGAACAGCCCCGAGGATCATGTTTTTGAGAAGGGTATCTAAATTTACCAATCTCCTCTCCTCTTCAGACCAATGTTCCTCCCTCTTTTCCCGACCTCTTCTAGATCCCGTTGGATCAAGAAGAGCATTGAGAGGTGATGTGGGGACGTAAGGTCCTTCATTTAAAATTTTCATCATATTTCTCTCAATTCCAGTGATATGCAATATCATCCTAAGCTTTCCACGTACCAAATTCATCACTATTCCCACTGAATTTAGGAACAGGATTGTTTGAGTAGTGCACATGCACATGTGGAGAAGCAGGAGGAGAGGAGGAGGGGGTGGATTAGTGTTAATGACAGGTGGTGGTTCATTATTTTGATCATTAATATTAGGATCAGAACCAAGATTAAAACCTCCTTGTGTATTTTCTGGGTTGGCCATCAAAGAAGCAGATCTAGGCAAGTTTGTTTAGCCTTCTGCTCTGATACCAATTGTAGAGTCCCTCACTTGATGGTTTAACCCAATAGTGTAAAATACAACAAGTCTAATAAGCACTAGATTTGGACTAGTATTACTTGAATATAAATGCAAGTATATAAACAAAGTAATACAAGACTTAAAGCAATAAATAAAGTGAAGGTGGAACACAATGTAATTTTTCAAGTGTATTTTATTTATGATGTTTAAATAAAATACAAGGTTGTCCGGAAACAAGATAATACAAATATGTAAGTATCCTAACAACCTATGAATTACAAATGATCTATATTTGCTAAATAAACTCTTTAGATCGAAATACTTAAAGTTGTGAAGTATCCCTGTTACGATCGAGAGTATTTAGACAAATTCAGCTTAATTCCTAAAAAGTAATTTTAACAAGGAAATGACTTTGTATTTATAGGCAAACAAATTCACCAGTGAATTTGTGCCGTACAAATATGGTTGCATGTATTTAATGAACCGACAAGGTCATTAAATGCATTGGTTAAAGTACAAGGATAAAGTCACATCAATATGACTTATTATCCTTTTAACCAACCACCTTTACACACGTAAGTACTTTTGTAAAGACAAGTGGAATGTTCTTTGAAAAGTGTGTAAAGGCAAAAAGTCAATTCCTCGTAATCAGTGTTCAGACTTGTAAGGTCTAGAACACTGACAAACCTCCAGTCGTAGATCTGGTAAGACTTCCAGTGGACTCCGCCATTTTTCAATCTTCTTTATTCTAACTTCAGTCTTTGACTTCAGTGAGAATGTCTTCAGTAGAATAGATCTGGACCGGGGTGAAGTCCAGTGAGCTGAAATCTGGAAGACGCCAGATTTCCTATACAAGTATTTTGCTCACTGGTCTTCCAATATTTCTGAACAAATCTTCAGTGTCGCTCCAGTCTTCAAGTCTGGAGTGGGTCCAGTAAATACTATTTCTGGACAAGTCTTCAGAGACTCTCCAGTCTTCAAGTCTGGAGCGAGTCCAGTAAATCTGGACCTAACACTTATTTCTCCCTGTAACGGGTTGTGTAACTGCCGTGAAGCTTTCTGAAGAGGGTAACGCCCGTTAGATATGTAACGGCCGTTAGTGTTGATTTTAGCAATTAATGCTAATTAAAGCATTAGGGCACCGTACTGTAGCGTGTAACGCCCGTTACACGCGATTTTCATATATAAACTGGATTAGGGTTCTGAATCAAGGACGAATTCTGATAGATTTTTCATAACATACTCATAGTTTCTATTGATTGAGAGTAAACAAGCTGTTAGGGTTTTTATCTTTGGAGCTTTGGATTACAATCATTGTTGCTACCGGATTCTTTGCAATTCATTGGTATAATATGATTTCTTCTATTTTTGTTTGTTTTTATCTTTTCATTATGAGAGGCTAAATCTCTCAGCACCCGCTTGGGTAGTGAACATGTCATAGGGTCGATTTAATGTTACTTGCAATTGTTGAACAAGATTTTCATGTTTAATCGAAGAACCGCATTTATTTGAGTTTAAATATTGTTTTTCTCTTATATATTTATTGATTGATAATTGTAATTAGAAGTTCGGAAGAAATCTATGTCATTGTCAATTGGGTTATGAAATGGTTAATCGGTCTATAATTAACCTAAAGTCGTTGGAGTTCGGAAGAAACTAGCGATAAGGATTTTAAACAATTAAATTCATTTTGAGTGTGTAAACATCTATGTTAGAGGAATCTGATTAGGTGAATAAGCAGTTCGGAAGAAAGCTTTTAAAGATTAAATCATAAAATCAGCTTAGGTTCTTAATGCTTAATTGTTTTGAGTAGAAATTATTCGCGGAAGCGGTAACTATATTTCGAGCAATTAAAGTTTCAAGTATAACGGAAGTTCATCTTGTCTACCTTTTTGGGTTTTTTTTTTTTTTTTTTTTTTTTTTTTTTTTTTTTTTTTTTTTTTTTTTTTTTTTTTTTTTTTTTTTTTTTTTTTTTTTTTTTTTTTTTTTTTTTTTTTTTTTTTTTTTTTTTTTTTTTTTCTTTGACTACCTTTTAAGTCGTTCAACAATGCAAGTAATGTTTAGACCCGATGATTGGCATGTAAGCTGATCCAAGTAGGTGCCCCTTTTAATATTATTGTTACAAAATCATTTTTACTTTCGTCTTCCGACGAATCCTGCCCCGGTCATACCGGATTTAATTTATTTACTTTTACTTTTTGCAAAGTGACAATTCGGTCACAAAACCCCCCTTTTTATTTTTTTTTTTTTTTTTTTTTTTTTTTTTTTTTTTTTTTTTTTTTTTTTTTTTTTTTTTTTTTTTTTTTTTTTTTTTTTTTTTTTTTTTTTTTTTTTTTTTTTTTTTTTTTTTTTTTTTTTTTTTTTTTTTTTTTTTTTTTTTTTTTTTTTTTTTTTTTTTTTTTTTTTTTTTTTTTTGTTTTTTTTTTTTTTTTTTTTTTTTTTTTTTTTTTTTTTTTTTTTTTTTTTTTTTTTTTTTGGGAGAATTTTAAACAAATGATCATTGCCAAGTATTGCCCACCTCATGAAATGAGGAACCTGCAAGAAGAGTTTACTAGCCTCACTATGAAGGGTGTCGATAATGTGGGGTACACTCGCCGTTTTGGCCAACTTTCTAGACTCATACCCCACTTGGTTAGACCCGAAGAGCGCAAGGTGGAGAAGTATGTGGTTGGTTTGCCCCATAAGGTGAGGGTACTTGTTTCTCATCCTACCATGCCACTAACTATTAATGAAGCCATCACTCGAACCGCTAGTGTCACCATGGAGCTTGTGAAAGGTGGTGAACTAGGAAAGAATGATAGTAAGAGGAAGGATGTGCCCGAATCCAGTGGCACAAAGAAAGACGAGAGACATCATCATAAGAAGCCAACTAGAGGTGGAAGGGTGTTTGCGGCGGTCGTTCCGGCAAGGGAGGTTAACACCGGGGCTATTCCTTTTATGCCCACGGTGTAGTCATCATCATAGGCCTACCATTCGGTGTGATGCTTGTTTCCATTGTAATCAAGTGGGTCATATCTCAAGAATGTGTCCTACCAATCCTCGTGGCGCTCCAATGAATCCTATGCCCCTTAATGTTCGCTATCCCCCGATGGCCCGGGGTAATTGTTACGAGTGTGGTAGCCAGGACCATTACCGTAATAGGTGCCCTAACCTCATTGGCCAACAAGTTCAAGTGACCGTGCACCCGAACCAATTGCAAATTGCTGGTTCCAATCAAAACCGAGGGCAACAAGGTCAACAACAACAAGCTCCTCAACAACAACAACTAGCCCCCCGTGGAAGAGCTTTTGCCGTGAATGCGGCCGAGGCTCGTGTGGACCCCAATGTTGTAGCAGGTACTTTTCTTCTCAATCACCAATTATGCTACCGTGTTATTTGATTCTGGGGCCGATTATAGTCTCATTTCAAATGATCCATTGATCGATGCTAGCATTAGCCCTTTGTCGTATTATTTTGAGCTTGAAATGGTAAATGGTGGATTGTCTAGGATTAGCCAAGTTGTTCGTGATTGTGTGTTAGAATTATGTGACCACCCATTTTACATAGATTTAATGCCTTTTGACATCGGTAGTTTTGACGTGATCGTGGGTATGGATTGGTTGTCGGCTATGAACGCGGTGATCGATTGTGGTAATAGAGTAGTGAGGATACCTTTAGAAAACGGGAAAGAATTAGTGGTCCAAGGTGAGACAACCGAGCCATGGGAAGGGAAAATTTATAATGTAAACGTCACCAAAGTTGAATTGAAGACCGTGCCCGTAGTTAAGGATTTTGCGGATGTATTCCCGGATGACCTACCGGGTTTGCCTCCATCTCGTGAACTTGATTTCCGTATCGACCTCGTTCCTAATGCTTCTCCCGTGGCGAAAGCGCCTTATCGCCTAGCCATGACCGAAATGCAAGAGTTGGCCGCCCAACTCAAAGAACTCCAAGAAAAGGGTTTCATTCACCCTACCCAATCGCCTTGGGGCGCACCGGTTTTGTTTGTCAAGAAGAAAGATGGGTCGTTTCGAATGTGTATTGATTATAGAGAATTGAATAAGTTGACGGTGAAGAATCGTTATCCTCTTCCTAGGATTGACGATTTATTTGACCAACTTCAAGGTGCACAATATTTTTCTAAGATTGATTTGAGGTCAGGTTACCATCAATTGAGGGTCCATGAAGACGACATTCCAAAGACCGCTTTCCGAACAAGATATGGGCACTTTGAATTTACGGTGATGCCTTTTGGGTTGACAAATGCACCGGCGGTGTTCATGGATTTGATGAACCGGGTGTGTCGGCCCTACTTAGACCAATTTGTCATTGTCTTTATCGATGACATCTTTATTTACTCTAAAATGAAAGAAGACCATGCCGAGCATTTAAAACAAGTGTTGGAGTTACTTCGGGGAGAAAAGTTGTATGCCAAGTTCTCAAATGTGAATTTTGGCTAGAAGAGGTCCATTTCCTTGGTCACGTAGTGAGCAAGGAGGGAATTCATGTGGACCCTAGTAAAATCGAGGCGGTGAAGAATTGGAGACGACCCGAGATACGCCAATTCCTTGGTCTGGCGGGTTATTATAGACGGTTTATTGAAGGCTTCTCAAAAATCGCCCAACCCTTGACCTTGTTGACACAACAGGAAAGAAGGTTTGATTGGGGTGATAAGCAAGAGCGGGCCTTCCAATTGCTTAAAGACAAGTTATGTGATGCACCCATCTTGAGCTTGCCCGATGGGCCCGATGATTTTATTGTGTATTGTGATGCTTCCGGGCAAGGCTGAGGATGTGTTTTGATACAACGTGGCAAGGTGATTGCATATGCATCTAGACAATTGAAGGTGCATGAAAAGAATTATCCAACACATGACTTGGAGCTAGGAGCGGTCGTGTTTGCTTTGAAGTGTTGGAGGCATTACTTGTATGGCACCAAAAGTGTGATCTATACCGATCACAAAAGCCTACAACATATTTTTGATCAAAGCGAGTTGAATATGAGACAAAGGAGGTGGCTAGAGCTTTTTAGTGATTATGATTGTGTTACCGGTACCACCCGGGTAAAGCCAATGTTGTAGCCGATGCCTTGAGCCGGAAAGAACGTATACATCCAAGGAGAATTAGAGCCATGAGCTTCACCGTGCAAAGAAGTGTTCGTGAAACCATTATTGAAGCTCAAAGAGTGGCTACCTTACCGGAAAACTTCATCAATGAAGCGTTACATGGCTCGGAAGAACAATTTTATCGGAAGGATGATGATGGGTTGTACTTTGTGGAGCGATTATGGATTCCCGTCTTTGGGGGTCTAAGGATGAAATTGATGAACGAAGCCCATAAGTCGGCATACTCGGTTCACCCGGGGTCCGACAAGATGTACTTTGGTATGAGGGATTTGTATTGGTGGCCGGGGATGAAGAAGGATATTGCTAGGTACGTTAGTGAATGCATTACGTGTTTACAAGTAAAGGCCGACCACAAGAAACCACCCGGGTTGCTAGTTCAACCGAGAACACCGGTGTGGAAATGGGAAGAAATTGCTATGGACTTCATCAAGAAGTTACCAAGAACGAGTAGTGGTCGGGACACCATTTGGGTGATAGTTGACCGGTTGACTAAGTCGCCTCACTTCTTAGCCATCCGGGAAGACGATAAGTTTGACACCATGGCACGTCTGTACATCAAAGAAGTGATATCCAAGCATGGGATGCCGATTTCCATTATAACCGATCGGGATTCCCGATTCACTTCAAAGTTTTGGAAGGCATTTCAAAAAGCAATGGGTACTCGACTTGACATGAGTACGGCGTTCCACCCCCAAACCGATGGTCAAAGTGAAAGAACGATTCAAACACTTGAAGATATGTTAAGGGCTTGTGCCATCGAATTTGGTGGCAATTGGGACATGCATTTACCGTTGGTCGAATTCTCCTATAATAATAGTTATCATGCTAGTATCCAAATGGCTCCATTTAGGGCCTTGTATGGGAGAGATTGTAGGTCGCCTTTAGCTTGGGAGGAAGTTGGTGAAAGCCAACTCATTCGGCCCGAAATCGTCATTGAAATGACTAAGGTAATCTCGCAAATTAAAGAGAAGTTGAGAGTGGCCCGGGAAAGACAATTGAAGTATGCTAATGTGAGAAGAAGACCCCTTGAGTTTGAAGTGGGTGATTTTGTTTTGTTGAAGGTGTCTCCATGGAAGGGTGTGGTTCGTTTTGTGAAGCGTGGCAAGTTAGGGCCAAGGTATATTGGCCCATTCAAGATCTTGGAGCGTATCGGTCCGGTTGCTTATCGTTTGGAGCTCCCTCAAGAATTGAGTGGAGTTCATAATGTGTTTCATGTTTGTAATCTTAGGAAGTGTTTGGCGGATCCCACACTCCATGTGCCTCTTGAAGAAATTCGAGTAGATAAGACGTTAAAGTTTGTAGAAGAACCGATAGAGATACTTGATCGACAAACTAGAAAGTTAAAGAATACTCGATACACGATCGTCAAGGTGAGATGGCAAGCTAGGCGCGGACCCGAGTTCACTTGGGAACGCGAAGAGTCTATGAAAGCCAAATACCCTCATTTGGTTAAGTGACTAGGGTTTTGATCGAATTTCGGGACGAAATTCCTTTAACGGGGGAATAATGTAACTTTCGGGAATTTTGACTTTGGTTGACCCGATAAAATATGTGTACGTTTGACTAATTAATATTAATTAAGTAATATTTGATCGAGTTATTCGTGATTTAATCGTGTTCAAGGTGTATAGGTGATTTGATGATCGTTTTAGTTAAAGTATGTTCGTACACCAATCAAGGTTAGTTGATCGGTTTAAATTAGTGATCGATAACTAGTGATATTTATTTTGGATTAGAATCTTGGATGGGTTACCCATGGGTTGACCCTAACCCATGACCCACCCACCTTTCAACCCAACCCTATCTCTTCCCACCCTCCCAACCAATCATTCATTTCCCTATCTTCTTTCTCTCACTACACTTATTGCAAGAGTTTTCTTACACTTCTCTCTCTCTCTCTAAAATAAATACACCAAATTAAAGGTTTCATGCAAGATTGTGTTAGGGTTTTTCATCATCATCATCATTTTATCAACATATCAAAAGTTGGGGTTTTTAAAGTTTAAGAATTATCAATTCCGGGTCAAATTCGGATCCAACACCTTGGAGGGAAAATTTGGTAAGCTAAATCCATATTTTTATGTTTATGAATATGTAATTGAGTCAAACACTTGAGCTTCTTGGTCAATTTCGGTTCAAAAATCCGGGTTGTGTCATCTAGGGTTTCTTGGGGTTTCTAAAACGGGTCAAATGAACTTTTGACAAGAGATTGAAGTTGTGAGTCGAAATTGTGATGTGTGTTATGCTTTTTCATGTCAAAATATATCATTCATACTCCAAATGAGTTAAAAATCCTTCCAAAACGACTTCTAAGTTGATTTAGGGTTCTTGAGGTTCAAAATGGGTCACACACGAATTTGAAGTTGTTAAAACTGTTATGAACCAACTTTGTTATGAGAAATCGGTTTGTTAATGTTAGTTTGCACTCACTCAGTCATAAAAACGAGTGGTAAAGCTTTAGTTAACGTCTTGATGACTAAATTAGGGTTTCAAACCATTTTGGGTCGTGTTCTTCTTGCATTTCTGCTGCTGCTCGACCTGTGCAGCTTCCACCGTCTTGGACGGTCTTGCTTAGCGTCTTGGACGCTCGTGCATGCAGTTTAGCGTCTCACACGGTGGGACAACCGTGTGAGACGGTGCCCTCCTTTTGCCATTTGAGCTTTACGCCACCAAGACGCTAGAATCCTCTGATCCACGGTGGACCAGACGCTGAAACCATCAAATGTAGAGCACCGTCTGGGACGGTGCCATATACCGTCTCTTGCGCTATGCCACTTGAACCACCGTCTGGGACGGTGGTCCTGGCCGCCCTTTACGGTGGCGTGGTTTTGATGTTTTCCAGTTTCCTTTCTAGCTTGGTTTCAGTTACGCTAGGATCGAGTCAAGTCATCTCCTGACCATTGTTTTTGTTCCTCTCGTGTCGCATTCGAGTCCCAAGTGTCATTTTAGGTCGGGGGCTTACTCGAGGGTTTGACATAAATAAAAAGAAGGGATGTAGCAATGAATATTAATATGCATGAATATATATTGATAGGTCAAGGGGAACGAGACGATCGTTGAGCGTATATAACTCGTACTTAACTTCCATTACTTGGCAAGGTGAGTTCGTAGCCTCTTATCTTATTTGATTTTCGGGGTGAAAAGTGTACTTAAACTTGTTTTGATTACGTGATCGTTAAGTAACTATTTATTCATTAAAACAAGATTTTTATGATCGTTAAATAGGGAATCAAGGTTATATATGTTTGTTATGATCGTTATGTTCGTTTATTGATCGTTATAACCAAGTGAAGGTTATATATGTTCGTTATGATCGTTATGTTCGTTTATGATCGTTATAACCTAATAAAGGTTATATGTTCGTTATGATCGTTATGTTCGTTTATGATCGTTATAACCTAATAAAGGTTATATGTTCGTTATGATCGGTATGCTCGTTATATGATCGTTTATTGATCGAATCAAGGTTAACGGTTGTTATCTCGACACTTATTTCTTATTGTCAAAACCTATGAACTCACCAACTTTATGTTGACGCATATAGTACACTTTTCAGGTAATCAAGTGAATTAAAGACGTGGTGGATGATTGCTTTGCATGTGATAGGATTGAGCTTGGACTTTTGTGGATCCGTGATTCATTGCACCCGTTTATGGGTTATGCCTAGGATTGTTAGCCATCATTTGATCTATTTTTGTAACTATTGATGGTGTTGTGCTCCTCGTGCATTATTTGATCCGTAACTTGTATTTGTACTTGAATTATGTATGGATTGCTCTAATCCTTGAATGCATTTAGTTTACTCTACTTAATTTCCATGTCACGCTGAGCTTTTCTTTTAATGCCCCATATTTCCGTCTTGTTGGGGTGTTACACACCATTCACAAAATTGAAAATATGACCAAGAATTTAGGTGTAAAGAGAGATTTTGAATGTGTAGAAATTCTATCGCCTGAGCATTAGTGAAGTTAACTTGGGTTACATTACCGGCCTAGATAATATTTCATGGCGATGGGTTAGTTCATTGATTAGTTCTTAGAAGCTGACTGCCATAAGTCATAAGTCGTAAAATTAGCACCTAAAGGCTCCGGCACCTTCAAGTATATCAATTAACCACTATAATCTTCTTGATAAAGATGCCAGCTGCACGAAGAAAAAAGGTATTTTAGAGATGATTGAAATTTAGGTTATTTTCATCAATGACGTAGGAATTTTGAGTATGTGGCTAAATGGGCAGGTCAGGCGGGTGCGGGTTGGATAGCTGGTCAAACAGGTTTGGGCGAAAACTTTTTTTTTTTTCCGGATTAGGTTGAGTTGTCCCACGACACTAACTGTCTATTTTAAATACATAGCTGATGTGTATGATATGATTTCAAAAATGATCTAAATTTAACAATGACCAAACTTTTGGATAATATAATTAGCAGCTTCTGTGTGTAAAAAAAAGAACATTTTGAGTGACTTTCCACCTGTTTTCTATAAGCTGGCTTTATAGATTTTATCCACTTGACCCTTCAGAGAAAAGAAATTGACCCGAACTAATCGGGTCTGAAGTAAATGGGCTGACATTGCCACCATAGATTAACGATGAGGATCATGGTTATAGGGTGTTCTAGAGTTTCAAGATTAACCTTTGGAAGGTAAGCATGATAGAAAAAGCTCATTCATATGTACCTGAACAACATCCATGCCCTTTATGACTGCCAAAAACAGTAATGCTTACGGTCTGGCCATGGAGTAACAACAGTCGTGGTAAGGAACTGGGACCCATGGTTTTTTGGCCCGCATTTGCCTTAGACAATGTAAAAGGCCTATGATGTCTGTAACTAAAATCACTAACAAATTGTAATGTTTGGTTAAATAAGTGAATTACCTTCATTTTAGAACTCAATTGCAACATATATAACCACATCATTAATGTCCTTGGTTGACAAGACCTTCCAGCATAATTTAAGTTTCAACCATTTTATAAGGGCAAAACAATTTACGTTTCAACCATTTTTATGGACAGCAATAATATTTAGCGTTAACAACATAACCAATAAAAGGACAAGATTATTCCAAATGTTAAGGTAAAATAAGACTTTACAATAAGAGGGTTGATCAACTATTGAAGACTTTTGTGCTGGAATTATTCCAAATTTTTATCAAGAACGAGTACCATCACTTTTACCCAAAAATGAAACATGAAAAAAATGTCAGGGCTTTCGACTCGACCTTTGTTATAACCCGTCTCAGCCCTAACCAGGTGCCTACTTAGGCTTAACTTTGGTCCTACCCAGATTGGGCTTTAGCTCCAGTCTCTTTTCCCACACTTAAGTCAAACAACATTATTACAAAATAAAGTACAAGTAAAAATAAAGTAATAGAATCTTAGTCAAATCAGGAGATAACATATAGTGTAGACTATGATCACAAAACAAAAGATCAATGGCCTTTGACCCAACCGTCAACTGATACTAGGTAAGCTCTTAAACGACTACTCATGTATCCAATACTCTATATGAGCAACTTTCCATGCCTTGTACTATTGAGACAAGCAACCAATCAGAAATGAAAACAGTAAAACACAATTTCATACCGTCATTTTAGACCAAATAATCTATTTCATATAATACTAGTTTGCAACTATAATATCAAGAACATTAGGATTAGGAGCTGTCAATAGATGTTCGGTCTGGTACAAGTATACAGTCTCCACTAGCACAGCACTTGCAACCACAATGTACACACTCTATAACACTTTCCTCCCTGAGGTGTTTGGGCACTCGACAAACACATGTTATCTGAAAGTTGTGATCACCTGGTTGGATGCATCTAAAGCAGCAAAGGCGTTCATATTCAGGCTGAAATTCATTATAGAACCTAGAAAATGCATTGTAAAATGTTCGTCTGCTCACACATAGAGTTCATGATAAGTAGAGGTGGCAAAATGGATGGGTTGGGTAACAAGTAAAAATATGAAGATTTAGGAAGTTTTATGTCTTAAAAGTACACTTCGGGCAACATTCAACCCGTTTAACCCAATTGACATGCTTACTTTTTAGCCAACTTTATATGAAAAAGTTGAAACACATGTATCTTAATATTACATCAAATAAAATAAAAAAGGTTTTGCAATTTACACGGAAAAAAAAAGAACCTTAGCTTCCGAGACAAAACTGAAAAAAATCTGCTCCATCAGATTAGGGTAAGGATTGGCCAAGAACGGGAAAAAAAATCTTCTCCTTAAATCCTTCCTTTATTAAGGATACAGTCATACAGAATAGATATTTAAATAATAGAAAACTGAAAAGTTTAAAAGAAGCAACAAGTCTAACATTTTCTTCATGTTGCCAGACACACATACTGAATCAGATTACTTTATCATTAACGATTGGGAGACACTGGTGCTCTTGTTCCACTTCTTTTGGGAGGTAGTGAAGATCAAGACCAGCTTGGTTCAATCCAAGTATGAGCAGAAAGACGTGTAATTAGGAAGGCATCCCCTAACTTTTCTTGGTTGCTTGTACCATTGAATGTGTGAAACGTGTGTGTTTCGAGTGAATAGAACACTATCTTGTTGTTTCTAGAACTCAGTTGTGCTAGGTAGATCTTGTTCTCCATTTCTGGTATTTTAGCTTCAATGCAGAGACATGTTGTATCACATATATAAATCATGTGCTTTCCTACACCATTTACTTTTTCCCATTCTCGCATAGATTCGTTTAGCTTGAAGACCTCAATGGGTTATCCAAACCCGACCATTACGACTAGTAAAAAATGTTGGTCACATTTCACCAAAAAATATTGTGCTAAAGATCCGCTACAATGTCTTGGAGGTTCCGCTATATAAACGTCAAAATGGCCCAAATGATTAAAAACCCTTAGTTCCCCTGTTTCATACAAGTAATAAAAATGGCCGTCATGAAATGTTGCAAAACAAACAGGGTACTTTTGATGATATGGTTTTACCTCATACCAATCCCAGGTTGGTCGTTCTCTAGATACATAATGGATCTCAAATCTTGTAGGATAAAACCCAACAACCATACAATCAGGGGAAGTAGGCGGGGCTGAGAACCATAAGTTTGTTACCATGAAATTCGTCTCTGGAAGTTTGCGGAGATCCTTTGTGAAGGGGTTAAAAAACACTGGGGAACAAATACCGGTTTTAAACAACAACCAGCCAAACCTGGAACAACATATTGTTTCATCCGCAATCGATAATTGTGAAATTCTCATAAAGTAGTTGTTGCCAAATAGTGGATCTGTGAAAGTGAGAACACCTCGAATTTGGTCTACAACCATCAGCCAAGGTGAAGCTAATGAATGATTTAATTCTGTTTGGTTGCACCATTGTATCAGAGGAGCTGCTAGATGACAACGTTTGCATGTAGCACGAAAGTTTATGTATTCCACGCCAACACAAAACTTCATAATAATCTCAAGAATATCAAGTGGAACATATAGCAAGCGAGACTCACTAACTTGAATCTCATTATTTGTAATTAAGGTAATCACCATCTCATCCTCTTGTTGTTTAGAATCAACTGTGAATTCGGCTTCTCTATGGTCATCTTCTAACCTACACAAATTATAACTTTAAGAACATTTTTCCAATTAAACATATATATATATTTATATAGTCAAAAGTTAAAATGAGAACTCAATTTTTGTCGAGAACTGCGAGAACTCATTTCTTATTAATATGTATAAGGGTAGTATTGTAATGTAACAATTAATATTTTTAATTAATAAAAATTAAAAAAAATAACCCTTGAGATACTCCGTTTTATTAGTAGTAACCTATTCTTTTTCAATTAAATATTATCACCATCGTAATTTTAACTTCTAAAAATCCTCACTTCACCTTCATCATAAATGTTTTTGTTTTATATCCAAGAGATTCGCTTCGAAGGTTTATCTAAAATTCAACTTTTAAATAATTTTGTTTAATAAAATTCTATTCCAAAAAAAATATAAACATATAAAAAAAATTATTTATACACTTGTGAATAGGAACATTTACATGTGTACTAGCTAAAAGATATATTTTGTTATAATAAAAATATATTTATACACTTGTGAATAGGAACATTTACATGTGTACTAGCTAAAAGATATATTTTGTTATAATAAAAAAATTATTTATACACTTGTGAACATGATCATTCACATGTGTACCATGTAAAAAAAATATTATATATATATATATAAATTTATTTATATATATATCTTATATATATCAATCGAAATCGTATATATATATATATATATATATATATATATATATATATATATATATATATATATATATATATATATATATATATATATATATATATATATATATATTATATATATATATATATATATATATATATTATATATATATATATATATATATATATATATATATATATATATATATATATATATTATATATATATATATATATATATATATTATATATATATATATATATATATATATATATATATATATATATATATATATATATATATATATATATATATATATATTATATATATATATATTATATATATATATATATATATATATATATATATATATATATATATATATATATATATATATATATATATATATATATTATATATATATATATATATATATATTATATATATATATATTATATATATATATATATATATATATATATATATATATATATATATATTATATATATATATATATATATATATATATATATATATTATATATATATATTATATATATATATATATATATATATATATATATATATATATATATATATATATATATATATATATATATATATATATATATATATATATATATATATATATATATATATATATATATATAT
>CM067171.1:118308520-118451020 GCA_034093135.1 Erigeron breviscapus | reverse complement strand
AAATAAAGAAAGAAAAGAAAGATAAGAAAAGAAAGATGAAAAGTAAAGCTTTATGATGAAGGCAAAAGAAAAGAAAAGAAAAGAAATAAAGAAAGAAAAGAAAGATAAGAAAAGAAAGATGAAAAGTAAAGCTTTATGATGAAGGCAAAAGAAAAGAAAAGAAAAGAAAAGAAAAGAAAAGAAAAGAAAGAAAGAAAAGAAAAGAAAAGAAAGAAAAGAAAAGAAAAGAAAAGAAAGATAAGAAAAGAAAGATGAAAAGTAAAGCTTTATGATGATAGGCACGAAAAGGCAAAAGAAAAGAAAAGAAAAGAAATAAAGAAAGAAAAGAAAGATAAGAAATGGAAATTTAGTAATGAAACGGTACACCAGCATCCATTCAAAAAGCCTCAAACTTAGAATTGCTTGCAATCAAGACCGGATGGCCATATTATAGTTATCATAGCACATTAACCTAATCAGAAATTTGAGAAAACTAGGTTGCTGTTAAAACTAGGGGTGAGCAAAAACCGAACCGAAAAAACCATGAAAACCGAAAAATTCGAAGCGGAAAAACCGAAAAACCGAAAACCAATGGTTTTAGTTTTCAAAAACCGAATTATAACGGTTCGATTTTGGTTTTAATGAAAACCGAACCATAAAAACCGAACCGAAACCAAAAATATATATTGTTTACTTTATTTTATATTTATATCATTTTATTATTATTTTTGGTAAATATGTTAATATATTTGCATTTTTAGGTGTATATAATAATATCATTTATATGTTTTAAGTGAAAATACACAACAAGATTGATTTGTTTTAATAATTGTATAATTAAACAACGCGTAAAACATATAAATAGTTATATATAAAATTTGTTTGAAGTTTGTACAACTTACTTTTATGGATTTGTTGTCATTGTTGTAGTGTTATTGTTACTAATATTGTTTTGAAAACTTGTTATGGTGTAATTATAGGGTACAAACTTATAAACTTTTTCAAGCTCAATTTGACCCAAACCACAAGTGGTTAAAAACCGACTAAAACCGAAAAACCGAACCGAAATAGACCCAAACCGAAAAAACCGAAACCGAAAAAACCGAAACCCAATGGTTTTAGTTTTCAAAAACCGAATTATAACGGTTCGGTTTTCGGTTTTAGTCAAAAACTGACCCAAACTGAACCGTACACACCCCTAGTTAAAACCATTTTCCTTTTGAAATTTTGTACAAAAGTTGAAACACGTGTATCTTAATATTACATCAAATAACATAAAGCTTTGCAATCTACTTTGAAAAAAGAAAAGAAAAGAAAAGAAAAGAAAAGAGACCCAACCTTCTCTCATCTTTGCCTGTAATTCACGAAGAGTAGGCTCAACGAGTTCCCATCCCTCTGGGTATCTAACTCGGTTTGTCTTCACTTTAGGCATCCATTGTCTATCTCATATTTTTGGGAAAGGGATTTCATTAGTCTAAGTTTGGTAAATTTTGACCCTTAATTAAAATATATCTTTTAATTTTAACCCATTATTTTAAATTAAGGATTAAGATTGCTTTAAACTTGACTCATCAAATTATTTGTAACTTGAGGGAATCCCTTCTCGTATTTTTGTTACCCCGATTAATCGGGTTTTATTCATTTAGTGTTAAAAATAAGATTATGTTAATAAAAACTATGTGGGTTGTCTTAGAGCCATTATTAGCAAAATCAAAAAAAATTCACTCGCATTATTAAAATAAGCGTTCATTTTTTCTTTTTTTCTTTTTTTCTTTTTTTATATCCTAAAGTAAGTTTTCACTTTCAAGAATAGAATAATTACGCAATCACAAGTGTTCTGATTAGATTGGGCATACCTAAGTCAAAGTTAAGATTCATCATCCTTTGGACGAATTGAAAAATACTTCTTTTATTTGTTCAAATAACTCAAGAAATATTTAAGATGCGTTTAGTTCTGAAAAATGTTTTATAGTTTTTCATTTCTAATTTTTTAAAAAATTAAAAGAATTTCCATCATTAAAAAACAAATAAAAATTTTGAAAACACCGTTCAAATTAAACTAGAAAGTGTCATTTTCATTTTCCAATATTAGAAAACATGTTCTAATATACTTGTTAGGTGGGAGGTTGGGGGTGGTGACGTGGGGCGATGGGGTGACGAGGGTCGGAGTGTAGGGAGGGTTGATATAATTTAAGGTTTCCAAAATTTAGAAATGAAAAATGAAAAGTACTAAACAATAAAAAAAATGTTTTTTTAATTTTCCAAAGAAAAGTGGAAAACAATGTAATCTCTTTTCTTTGAAAACTTATTTGGAAAACATGATTAAACGTGTTTTCCTTTTCATGTTTTCTTGGAAAACAAAAAGTATTTTCCCCAACTAAACGTCCCTCTTAAAAACTAATCTTAATGATTGTACGATTTACAACTTGACCATATGTTGTGCCATTACTATTTATATAAAAAAATAAATTTTAAACAAAATATAGAAAATGAGTTCTAAAAGTTTTGATCAAATTAAAAGTTTAAACTTAAGTGATTTACTAAAAGTTTGTCATATTGCACCAACAAAAAGTTAGCCTAGTGGTAAAGAAAGCGCTTGGTGACATTAAGGTCGCAGATCCCCACTTGACACGAAAAATAATTTCTTTAAGGTATCTGTTACCAATGAAGTTTAGACCCATATGTGAAGTTCTAAAGACGCTTGTTTGATCATTCAGGTGCCCAAATAATGCAGAGATTAGAATGGAAGTATTGTACTGGCATCATATGACTCATATGTTACCCATTTTTATTTTTAAAAGTTTGTCATATTATGCTCATTTTACACCCCTTTATAAATTTGCCATAGAAAAATATTTGATTCGCTTTGGGATTTTTTGTGTACATATGACTAAAAAATAAAGTAGTTTAATCATAATTTGATTTTTGAAAACAATGTTATTGTAGGTTTTATGGATTAAAATAAAGTGTTGATGATTTTAGACAAGCCTATTTCATATTGTATCACATAAGATGGCCTATGACACAATTATATTGAATAACTTCTATACCTTCTTCTAATACTAAACCCAGGAGGTAAATAGATACCGTAAGCTCTAAAAAAGTGAACAAGAAAAGAGGTTGAATTTGGAGTGATCTTACAGATTGCAAGGTATGTTGTGAACTCATGGACATAAACATCATCTTTAGTTTCTTTATAACCTTTGTATTTCGGGCTAATTTGGAGAACAGTAACAAGGCGTGTTAGATATTCAAGGAAAAACATATATGGCGAAAAAAAGTTGTGTTAATGCTGAAGAAGAAAAAGAACAACTCAATCTCCAAACTTCTGGATTCAGGTGAAACATAAATCTTGACTGTAAACCCATTTGTTCTTTTCTACCCTCAAGTTGATACATTAATTTTCAAACCCTTACATATACACAGAAAATAGTATAGTTGAGCATGCAAAAAGTCCACGGAACAAATCACATGATAAATGAAAGAGTTGATTACAAAACTATGTTGGACCACTACTCTACTACTACAATAAACCACCATTTTAACCTGATACACAAACTGTGACCCGCCCAGTTTCTTAGCTCTCATTTCAAGTTATCTTGTTGAGTACTCATAATAATAACTAACGAAGATAAATGTTGTGTATAGATCACAAGACCAAGTCGGAAGCAGAAAACAACGAGCTTCTCTTGTCATTTGCTTGTCAGCTAAATCACAACTTGAAAGACCTGCAGGAAGTTGTTTTCTGCTCAGTTTCACAGCAGCAACAAATGAGATGCATGTAGCTTCATGATTATCAACCTTTGTTTGAACTTTAATTTCTAAAAATTTACTACTGATATACTCGTATTCTACTTCTATTATCCAGAAAATGTAAGTTTTGGAATCAAGGATCATTAACATATCAAACACATACACTTCAGGCATGGCGGCATGAAGAAGTTTGTTGACTCACTGCACAACTTATAACATCTTCTGACTTGGTCCATGTTTAATCCCAAAAATCATTGAAGTTGAGAATGTATATAATGTATTTTACCAGCTTATTTTCTTCCTGGCGTATAACTAATTAAAGCTTCTAATAATGGCAGAGTAACATGAAGTAGTTTGTGCTGGTATAATTTCAAATGTTATCAAGACTGCGTACTGTCACTTTTACCAAAAAATTTTTTTTAAAAAAACATAATAAATGGCAGGGCTTTCGGCTCGACCCTTGTCATAATCTGTCTCAGTCCTAGCCAAATTGGGTTTTAGCTCCAATCTCTTCCCCACCCTTATAAAGTCAAACAAAATTATTACACCCACTTAATCATAAAAGGGGAGAGTACTAGTAGAAATAAAGTAATAGAATCTTAGTACACGTTTGGTTGAGAGAAATTCAAAGAAATAAAATGAAACAAAGAAATGAAATGTAGAGAAATGAAATAGATTGAGAAATTTAATACTCTCCCTTGTTCGGTACAAGAGAGAAATTAACCCGGATAAATCTGAATGAAATTAACTTATATGGTGGACAACTGAAGATCAAGCATCAAAAATTTAGAGAAATGATATAGTTACAAACAAAAGTTTACTAACCATATTTACAAACTCATGTGGACCAATAGAAAAAGAAAAGTGAATCAAGAAAGAGAAAATAAATATAATTTCATTGGTGGTTATTGATGCCACATGTGTTTGTAATTTTTGTTTGTAAAATTTTGTTTGTGAATGTAGCATTGCTCAAAAATTTAACTTTATCTTACAATACTTGTATTAGTGGAAACCGGAACAAGATCCACACTGAAGATCAACACTTGTATTAGTAACACCATTTATAATTATAGAAAATGAAGCTAGTATTTTATTTTTTTTCTTTTCTAAAATAACCACATACTTTACTAACTACTTGAAATTTTTAGAGAAGCTTCGGTAGGTTAACAAAACGTAGACAAAATTGGTGCTAATGATTACATAGACAAATCCAATAGTTTCTAAAATATCGATCAACCCTTCAATTTATGCGATTTTTAAATCAAAAGAGATCAAAAAATACTTTAATTATTTATAGAAAAGCTTCGGTAGGTTAACAAAACGTAGACAAAATTGGTGCTAATGATTACATAGACAAATCCAATAGTTTCTAAAATATCGATCAACCCTTCAATTTATGCGATTTTTAAATCAAAAGAGATCAAAAAGGTTATTTAGGTTTTTTATATATTAATAAGAATATAAAATACAAAAAACCTTAAATTGCCAAAAGCTTTCAAATTGATGGGTTACAACAACGAAAGGTATTAAAACCTGAAAAAGCATATAATGAAAACTGGATTTGATGATGGTAGAGCATAATGGAAGATAGTAGAGAAGTAAAAGGATCTTGTAGATCTTCAAAGGAAGATAAAATTTTTGATTTTGTAAGATATGATATATGTGCCTAGCACGTGAGTTTTTTTTTTTAATACCCCTCATTTCTCTCCACAAAAATACGGAGAAATTTGCTTAACAAAGTTGATTTCTTCACAAAATGAAGGGAAATGAAAATGCATACAAAGTGATATCTCGAGAATCATATTTCTCCGTGTCCCTTTTTCTCAGGCCCAAACAAACAAAGGAAATTAGTCCATTTCCATTTCTTCTATTTCATTTCTCTTCACCAAACATCCCCTTAAGAAAAGATAAGATAGATATAGTGTAGACTACGATCAAAAGAACACCGAACTCCCAACTTGTACTAGCTATGTCTCTTAAACGACTACTCATCGATTCAGTGCTCTATATGAGCAACTTTCCCTGCCTTGATACTATGGAGACATATAAGCAACCATTTAGAAGTGACAAAATAAAAGCACAACGTCGTTTACTGTTCCAACTAGTAAAACTTCAAGAGGCACATCATGCGGTACATAATACGGTCATTTTAGAACAAATATTTTTCTACACAATACGAGTTTGCAACTATAAAAGCAAGACCATTAGGATTAGGAGTACTTGATAGATATTCGGTCTGATACAAGTGTTCAGTCTCCACTTGCACAGCCCTTGCAACCGCAATGCACACACTCTATAACACTTTCCTCCCTGAGGTGTTTGGGCACTCGACAAACACATGTCGTCTGAAAGTTGTGATCACGTGGTTGGATGCATCTTAAGCAGCAAAGACGTTCATATCCAGGCTGAAATTTAATATACAACCATGAGAATACAATGTAAAAGGTATGTTAGCTCAAACATAGAGTTCATGACAAGTAGAGGTGGCAAAAAGGGACGGGTTGGGTTACGGGTAAAAATAGACGATTACTGCATGGGCCGACTATACCCAAACACGCCCCAGACAATTTTTGTCCAAAAACAAAAGTTTGCCAAGTAAGATCACAAAAAAGAATTTAACTCAATAATGACCAAAATTTATGTATAAATTGATTTAATATGTTTTATGTCTTAAAAGTAGACTTCAGGCAACAATCAACCCGTTTACCCAATTGGCAAGTTTACATTTTAGCCAATTTTTTTCTAAATATTTTTTACCCATTGGACTGTTTTGGAATAGATACATAAACTGAATCAATCCCATTCATAAGACAATAGGTCAAAAATTGCCACCTCAAAATCTCAATTTGTCCTTCGACACTGTGTGGGCTATTGTAGTAACACAAATAGCATATTTAGGGATTAAGGACCCTATATAAGTTCTATGAAAGCAGGGTATTACATAAAATAATAAAACTTTTATGACAAACTATATAGAAAAGAAAGTATCTTACCTTCTTCCATTTGGCAATGAGATTGCGATCAGCGTATCCCTGATCCAAGCAAAATTCATAAAGTTCTTGAGATATCTCTTTCCTACGATAGTAAAGGTCAAAGACATAGCGACTCTGTTGGTGAGCAATTTTAAAGATTGGCCACAAAGTTTCACATTTTCTCTTCCCATCATGTGGATCATTCTCAGCTGTCCAATTTAAAAAAGATAATGTACATTACTCAGAATATGCACCAGCACAACAAAAATGCTTTGATCACGTATTTCAAAAAATAGAAAAAATAAAGGTATAATATAATCTGGCACAAAATAGTCTATAACATAACGATGTACTTTCTTCATACTTGTAATTTGATCAAAATAAACCATCCCACTTCCAAAAACTACAGCGTTTCAGGATTCGTTTACCTTATAACAATATGGCATACTAAACAGTGACTTGAAACCAGACTTTTCCTCTGTATGTATTACAAGTAAACACAAACTTGATATTATCCTAAGATTTATTCTTTAGGACAAAAAAAGTCTTGTATTTGCAACAGCTTAAACCCATAAGTAGTGCATATGTGTAAATTCAGTACAATTAATGCACAAAAATACCACGTCAAGACTATGCTATGTCACCATGTACATGGCAATTCAGTAATTCAGTAATGAAACTCTACACCAGCATCCATTAAAAAAGCCTCAAACTTAAAATTGCTCTAAACTAATGGGCAGTCAAGACCTGATGATCATATTACCAGGGCAGGCCCTGGACATGGGCTGGCAGGGTGGCGGCACTAGGCATCAGTCAGACGGGCAACAGGTGTGAGGTGCTGCCATGGAGTTTTGAGCTTTAATAGAGGTTTCTATGTTGTAGATTACATGTTTCATATCATATGCCTTCTTTAAAAGATAGAAACATAGTTTCAAATGTTAACAAGATAATTGATGTTTATTTCAAGAAAAACGAGCGAAAGCAGTATTTTTGGTGATATATGTTACCCTTCAATTCAAAGTTCATTTCATCAAGATTTAACATTTTATTAATCTAATAATAATCGACTTTGGAATGAGTCTCTATAACTATGTTCCAAACCCCTAGTAAATAGCTTTTTATATGTTTACAAAATTAAGTAGGCGCATATCTTTAGTCGTCTCTCCCAGAGCATCAATCAACTCAGGAACAGCCATGCATAGTACGATTATATTAGCACAAAAACCTAATCAGAAACTTAACAAAAACTAGGTTACTGTTAAAACCAATTTCCTTTTGAAATTTTGTACAAAAGTTGAAACAGGTGCATCTTAATATTACATCAGATAACATAAAGTTTAACAATTTACATGAAAAAAGAAAGAAAGAAAAGAGACCCAACCTTCTCTCATCTTTGCCTGTAATTCACGAAGAGTAGGCTCAACGAGTTCCCATCCCTCTGGGTATCTAACTCGGTTTGTCTTCACTTTAGGCATCTTTTTTTATCTGCATATAATCAAATCCAATAAAAATCATAACCTAAAAAATGTAGCAAAATAATCCATCTACTATAGTCTTCGGCATACGACAAATATCAGTAACCCAGTCCCAAGTGAGACACGGAATCTAACGGACCTAGTAAGTATTCTATTGTCTGAAACTGTTGAAATAAGCACCACATTGAGTAAGCTTATCGCGCAGGCTGATAATAGTTTTACGACTCCAGCTACTTTGCCAAACACTAATATATAAGCTCTAGTTTTCAGCTTCGCTCTAACTACGAGCTAAAAAGCTCATCGCTTTGCACCACTTTGTAACAAAAGTTTTCAAATTGCGAAGGAACCCTAGCCCCGTGGTCATTGGGACCCAACGGTCCGAACGGATTCGAACCCGAGACCATTTTCTAGCAAAATACAAAAAATCGCCTATGGAAATGGTAATAAAATAAAAAACTTATATTTCTTACAATAAATTTAGGGTATTCGTTTATGATACCTATAAACTATGAGTATTATAAAAATTAAACCCTAAAAGGTAAAAGAAAATTGAATTGAAATTAGAGAGGTTAATAATTAATTTTTAATTCAATAAATTAAAATCTATGAGTAAAATAACAGCAAACAACTAGGGGAAAAAACAATTAATTAATAAATATATAAAACAGAGATAGTGAAGGAGATACCTGAAGAAGAAGACGAAGGTGATTAGAGAAGCAGAGAATAAATAGAGAAAATTTTTTTTTCTTTTTTACGCAGTGTTAACATATAGAATAGAAGTAGAGATATATAAATTGGTTATAACTTATAATTACACAAATAGTCCATGTGGTTCTATTGAAATTACATATTTGAGTCTTCAATTTTCAATTTACGTCAAGGGAAAAACTTATCGGCCACCTACAAATAGAAAACGTTGTTACATCTAAACAAATTAAGAAAAATGATAATGACTGTTATTAGTAACTTATTACATGTATAACAAATTAAGGCTCGTTTCTTTTTTTTAGTCATTAAGTGCTGAATGTATTAAGTGGCTGAATGCATTAAGAATGTCTGTATGTATTAAGTAAAATATATGTAATTGACGGTTATTTTTGTTTATTAAGTAAAAAAAAAATCATGAAATTTGACTGAATGATTAAGTTCTTAACTATTAAATGTATTAAGTAAAAAAGAAACATTTATACATAAAAAAATATCCTTTGAATTCTAGCATAGCAAAATACAAATTCTAAATTCTAATGCATCGAAATAGTTTATATTAATCGTCATAATGACTGTCATTAACAAAACTCAAAAAATAATATATTAATTTTTGGATAATGTAAAAGGGAAAAAAACTCCTCTATTTACCAGTTTATCCAAATGGTCGACCAAAATTTTATATGCAAAAACTACATATGACATGATTAAAATATTTTCTGTTATATCTATTTGACTATTTGTTATTACATTAGATTCTTTTTATTATATTATTCACTATTATTATTATTATTAGATATTTTAGGAAAATTATTAATTACTCGTAAACATGGACATCATGTGTAGTGTTTTACGAGAAATGCTGTGCTTATATTTAACTTGCATCATACAAACGAGAAAGATTCTGTGTTAAATATGCAACAAGTTAAAATTCGTAACAAAATGGTAAAAGCCAAAACCACGTATTCATCAAAAGGGTTGGTGAATGGGCAATGATCCGTATATTATTATTTTTTTCAAGTCGTGCCCCATCAAACGTAATACTACATATTTTGTAATGTATGGCGGTGAAATAAGATCGTCTAGAATTTTACTAAGGTTTTTGGCTAAGCAGTATTCCAAATAACTATATAATCGAAATGTTGTCGATTCTAGCCACCACTAGTCGACAAGGTACCAAAACAAGAGCTTAAACCTATTGATATCCACCACCAGTCCATAACATTGGGCTTGAGTTCGAAACAGAGGCGGTATCAGGAAAAAATCTCGGAAGGGGCAAAATTAAAAAATTCATGAAATATAAATCTAAAAGAGGGCAAAATGTTAGAAACCCATAAGAAAATTTTTAAAATCTATGAAAAATTTAAAAATACATAACAAAATTTAAATTTTGAAGGGGGTATTAGCCCCCCTTTAGGCACGCCCCTGGTTCGAAGCAAGTACCATTTGTTTTTAACTTTGGAAATAGTTAGCTTTAGCTTAACGCCCCCTACTTCCTATCAATCTCGGCCTCGATAGCTGTCATTGATTTTGTATTTGTACATATACGTAAAGATATGCCCACGACTGAACACTTTAGAGCCCCAAACATCTCTAAGTTTCTCATCCGCTTCGCTTGATGAACGAAAACCATCTCCCCCTCCATTATTCGTATTGATATCATTGTATCGAAAGGTTATGACCACGTTCTCCAGCTTGACCCAAGACAACTTCTTGAATAGGGTGTTACATTCAGTAGTTTTCTCCCATTTTGAAATCGAGCATTATCCCTTGTGTGGCATAAAAAGGTGATGAATTTATCATCTCTATAGCTCGTTAATCTTTCTGGTTATTTGGAACCAATTAAACACATCTCATTTTAGATAAAATCATGAAAATAAGCAATAAACATTTCATTACAAATCTTTAACAAACAAAGTTCACCAAGTTTAGTATTTGATACACAAAGGAAGATAATTGTGTATGACTAACGATTATTTAGTACATATCACCTCGCTAAATAAAAACAAAAGAAAGAAATATAATACGAGTAAAAACATGGAGAGAGATCAAATGAGAAGGTGTGTTAAGGAGAGAAGGTTCTATCAACCAATCAGAACGTGACATTTGGCTTTTTTAAAAAATTACGCGGTGGCATTTTTGTAAATAATTTGACTTCAAACCCAAGCTGACCCAACCCACCCCAAGCTGACCCAACCCAAGCTGACTCACCCCAAGCTGACCCATCCCAAGCTGACCCAACCGAACCCCAAGCTGACCCAACCCAGACCCAACCCAACACCCCCAAGCTGACCCAACCCAAGCTGACGCAAAACCCATAATCTACATTTGTGTAGATTAATATACATTTGTGTAGATTGTGTCAAGCTGACCCAACCCAGCTGACCCAACCCAAACTGACCAAGTTGACCCAACCCAAGCTGACCCAAAACCTATAATCTACATTTGTGTAGATTAATCTACATTTGTGTAGATTATGTGTAGATTGTGTCAAGCTGACCCAACCCAAGCTAACCAAGCTGACCCAACCCAGCTGACCCAACCCAAACTGACCAAGCTGACCCAACCCAACCCAAGCTGACCCAACCCCAAGCTGACCCAACCGAACCCCAAGCTGACCCAACCGAACCCCAAACTGACCCAATCCAAGCTGACCTGACCCAACCCAACCCGAAGCTGACCCAACCCAGCTGACCAAGCTGACCAAGCTGACCCTACCCAAGCTGACCCAACCCAGCTGACCAAGCTGACTCAACCCAAGCTGACCCAGAACCTAAGCTGACCAAGCTTCACAAAAGTTTAATTTATTTACGATTATGCCACCGCGCAATTTTTTTTATTTTGACACATGTCGCGTTTTGATTGACCCATAGGACCTTCTCTCCCTTCTCTCCTTAAGAAACCTTCTTCCAGGATCCTCACCCATAAAAACATTATTAAAGAAAAACTTGGAACAAATAGAAAGACACAGTAATTAGCGGACTTGTTAGAATTTGTGTTGGTATTTCTAAGTTGGTTACATATGTTCAAGTTTTACGATTCTTTCTGTAAACTTAACATTCTATTTTCACTTTTTATGAATCAATAATTGGGGAAAACGGTCGATGTTGACCCCTTAAAATAAGCAGCAAAATTACACCTAACAAACAGCAAAGACCAAGAAATCTCAAAACTTATCCTGAAAATATGTCTGGAATTTCATTACTCAACAAATAACTTGTACAACTATGCCGATTAACATTGTCAAAACTCGGGCCAACATTTACTACAATTTCCCCAATGCCAATCATATCGCCATTTCTGCTGAGCGCACCTACAATGTTATCCCCAAAGACCAGACCCCCGATCGCCACCACCAATAGCCTGAGAATGCTGTCATCAATATTGATCTTTGCAGCGCCAATGGCTTGTTGAGTTTGCCATACACCAAAGATGGTCCATTTTGCTAGAATAGCTCGAACTCTAGGTGCCCTTCAGACGACTCACTGTAGTCCAAATACTTTTTCGCCTTCTCTAAAGAAGCCGCCTTAGAGAGTGCAACATCATACGGCTCTGGCAACTCAGGTGGAGATGCACAACGTATCAAAGCCCAATTTAAACCATCAAAAAATGAGTGTTGTTTAATTTCTGCCGCTCCTCTCTGTGACCCCAATCGGTTTTCAGGCTCTTTCACCAACAATCTTTTGATTAGATCTCGAGCATGAAAACTAACAAGAGGTGTTTCAGGAAATCTAAGGCTCTCCAGAACCACATTGGCTAACGTCTCATCATTTCCAGGGCCTTTAAAAGGAGTTTTCCCATATAAAAGCTCATAAAGGAAAACACCAAAAGTCCACCAATCGACTGCACTCCCGTGACCTTCTCCTTTGATGATCTCGGGAGCTAAATACTCATGGGTCCCAACAAATGAGTATCAAAAAAAAAAAAAAAAAAAAAAAAAAAAAAAAAAAAAAAAAAAAAAAAAAAAAAAAAAAAAAAAAAAAAAAAAAAAAAAAAAAAAAAAAAAAAAAAAAAAAAAAAAAAAAAAAAAAAAAAAAAAAAAAAAAAAAAAAAAAAAAAAAAAAAAAAAAAAAAAAAAAAAAAAAAAAAAAAAAAAAAAAAAAAAAAAAAAAAAAAAAAAAAAAAAAAAAAAAAAAAAAAAAAAAAAAAAAAAAAAAAAAAAAAAAAAAAAAAAAAAAAAAAAAAAAAAAAAAAAAAAAAAAAAAAAAAAAAAAAAAAAAAAAAAAAAAAAAAAAAAAAAAAAAAAAAAAAAAAAAAAAAAAAAAAAAAAAAAAAAAAAAAAAAAAAAAAAAAAAAAAAAAAAAAAAAAAAAAAAAAAAAAAAAAAAAAAAAAAAAAAAAAAAAAAAAAAAAAAAAAAAAAAAAAAAAAAAAAAAAAAAAAAAAAAAAAAAAAAAAAAAAAAAAAAAAAAAAAAAAAAAAAAAAAAAAAAAAAAAAAAAAAAAAAAAAAAAAAAAAAAAAAAAAAAAAAAAAAAAAAAAAAAAAAAAAAAAAAAAAAAAAAAAAAAAAAAAAAAAAAAAAAAAAAAAAAAAAAAAAAAAAAAAAAAAAAAAAAAAAAAAAAAAAAAAAAAGAAAAAAACGATGTAGCATGATAAAGAAAACAAAAAAAAAAACTATTTGGAGAAAATCCAAAGCGAGGCCATCCACCATGTCATCAAATGTTAAGTTCCATGATATATTCAAGTTGGGACCATAATCCATCAAATGTTCATTGGTAATTTTTTGGTATAGGGCATTAGAGCAGGGAAGGTTGTCCGGCATTCTGATAAATGATCAGTGTCCAAATAATTACAAAATTTATACTTTGTCAAAAACAAAGTATAGTTATTTGATTAAGTTGACATAAGACATTTTATAGAGCAATAATACACTCTTAATAGCTTTTGGCACATTATCCCATATTACCACTTACCAGTTTCCATTTTAAGTTGCTTTTTTTCCACTTTACCAGTATACCTATCAAAACACAACTTAAACCAACACTTTTATAGTAAATGGGTCAAAAGTGCCACCTATCATAATAAAGTTGCACGAAAGTTTAACTTACCGTGCTGCTTGTTCGTGAAAAAATCTGGCAGGCTGCTTCTGCCTAAGAACATGCAGATCTCCGCCAGGGCAATACTCCATAACTAGACATGATAAGTTCTCGGATACAAAATGAGCATAAAGGGTCGGGAGAAATGGATGATCCAAAATGCTCAAAATCTCTCTTTCCATATGGGCTCTCGGCATCTTTTGCCTCCTCTCCAAGAACTCGTTATCCATGACTTTTATGGCAAACGGGTAATTTGTGCCAACTAATTCGGCAAGATAAACCGTACCAATATCTCCACAACCAAGCTTCTTCAAAAGATTGAAATGTTTCAATCCAAGAAACCCATATTGGTTCAACATATGATGAATCGCTTGCCATCTGATGTCTTTTGACATATGAGGTCGATTTATAATGATACACCCGCTGAGATTTCTCTCTTCACTAATACTAGTACTACTACTGTATTCACAAATGCTGCTATTTGAACTTTGAGTGAACTCCCCTTTATCTCCAAATCTGGAATTCTTATTATTATGTAGTAAGGAGAATTTACCATAACTAGTCAAAGTGTTGACCGGTCTTTGCATACTTTTTTCTTTGCTACTTAAAGAAACATGAGATGCAGATCCTTTATTGGGCTCAGTTGTTGCATCTTTTATAGCACAATGGCATTTTTGGCAAATTAAATGGCTCGTGTCTGGACCTGATTTAGCATTCACTGAACTAGATTCATTAGAAGCAGGAGTAACTGAAGTCAAATCCTGTCTTGACTTTTTCTTCACGATATTCTTTGTTCGAATTACCGTCTTCACAGCACGGGGTGACTTTCTTATAGCCTTTCCTTTATAGCGTGACTTTGGAATTGACTTGCTTGACGCAATATTATTCTTGTCACGGTTATTTACAATCTTAACTTCAGAATTAACCGACTCCAATGACCCTTCTGGTTGGATACTACAGCTTGGCGAACGAATTGATATAATCTTCTTCTCTTGTACCGGTTCACTTGAAGATGGACTCTCGGATTCTGGCGCAAGTAAAATCTCCTTCAGCTTTAATGAAGGTCCAACTCTTTTTGGTGTAATTGGGCTGCTATATGGCAGTGATGACCTTTTAATGGCCGCCATTTCTGAAGCTTGAGAAATGCATAATCCCCTTAAAGCCTGTTTTAGAGACACAGGCTCACCATTCCCAATTCCCGATGAAGATGATAAACTCATCCTCATTGGTTTCTTTGACGGGTTTTTCCTAGGTGTCGCTCCACCGGTTTCATCAGAATAACTTGACCCATTGAATGAAGATCTTATACTAAGCGCCTCAAATAACTTATTGATATCATCTTCCATATATCTACTGCACCCTTGAGGTGGTTTTCTCTCTTTATCATTAACAAAATTGCTAAAACGGGGTTCATCTTTCAGCTCAACAATCTCATGAGTACCATAATACGAACCCATCTATAACTATATGGCGCAAGCAAGTAATAATCCTTCACTGCCTACCACTTTGAGGATACACAAAATGGATAGTAAAATTACGCATCACAAACATAACTCAACCTTCAACCATAGGCTATACAGCAAAATACAGGTCTCAACATATCATCATAATCTAGTACACAAAATGGAAATGTAATGAATCCTGCAATTGGAACAATTAAACCAAGATTAGCCAGATAACCTTTTTGGTCTTCTATCACGAAAGTAAAAATGTATAAAGCATAGCATCACAGCTCAAAAGGTTTTAAAAAAAACTGACTTTTGTAAGCTTAGTGGCAATCTTTTCGAATAATCATATGAAAGATATTGATAAAGCTAACGAAAACTAATGTATAGAAAAACATTGTACCATACAATTAAAGTTTTCAACTTTTCATTTACGTTAAGGCAAACGACCAATCAACACTTGATTACTAAAAGCATACAAGGCGAGTTAAAATTTGAACACGACATCCTGCCCCAATGACACAACGTGAGAAGCAATCAGCGGCTCTAATAAAAGCACACGACTTTGCAGACATTTTCACTATGTGAAAGCTAAACACACTGAGTTTCAGTGTGATTACCACACTACCTATGTTTTTAACTCAATGTGGAAAAAACCAGGATGGGTTGTCTATCAAAGTACACCATTACAGGTATACAGAGGTTCAGTGTGATTGTCAGTGTGGTGCTCGCTTTTTCGGTGTGGTGTGTGTGACTACACCTAGTACTCTAAAAGAAATCATTTTTTTCCAATTACCAGCTGATCTACAGTCCTAGATGCAAACAAACATATATTACATGTCTAATTTACTAACAATCTATTAAAACTAATACTGAAATGTAACATCATTTCACATTAGTATGGATTCCGAATAAGAAATCGGTTTACATATAACAAAGTATAGCTTTCCTAATGAAATAGAAAAACACAAAATCACCATTGTCATACTTTGCAAATCATTCATCCAATATATATTAATTAACTAAATCAAAACATATATACAATCACTATCAACAAATATAAATATTTTATTAATTTTTACCAATGGTAAAAGAAACACAAGTATGAGATCTACTGCTTAATACATAAATACTAAAAAGAGATTAATATTAATATTAATTAATTAATACTATTATAACAACAAGAAAATATAAATAGTAATGGTAATATTGGGAATGTGAAAAAATAAAATAAAAAATTAAGTAAGTAGATAAAAGTGAAAAAATTTAAATGGATAACCGACCCATTATTAAAAAGCAAAAAAAAAGACTTACTAATAAAAGTGGATTAATTAGAACAGTAAGAGATGTATGTATATGTATATGTATCTATATATGGATGTTCATATTGGGAACCCTAAACTTAGTGTTACTGTGTGTGTATAGATATATAGAGAGAGAAAGCAGCATGTATGTATAGAGAGAGAGAGAGAGGGATGTGATGTATGTGAATGGGAATCAGGTGGTGAGATGGGGATGTAGGCGTAAAACGACACTTTTAGATCTCAAATTGATCGGTCCCTCAACGGACACCCCCTGCTCCCTTTCTTTTGTTTTCTTTCGGTCATCTTATTTTATTTGGATGGATCAATAACCATACCCATTTTCGTCATTTCGGTTTTTTTTTTTAATTTTCATTTTTTCGGTTGTCACAAAATAAACATCTAAATGTTAGTAATTTTTTATCAGATTACAGTAAAAAAAATTTCTTTTATGATATGATTACAATAATTGTTTTAAGATGGAAAGATTTTTTAAGAAAAAAATAATAACTAGTCTAAAAACATAAATGGGCATGAGGGCATCTGAATACGAGTTGAGAATTTTGATATTTAGAATTCTAAACATTTTACGAGTTTGTTCATTAAAATACATTTAAAAAGTAAACTAATGTAATAAATTATGGAATGGGTGTATGAAAGAAATGTAAATAAAAACGAATGATTTAATAAAGTAAATAGAATGAATGTTTGATTGACAGGAACCGATGGAGAAGAGGACGTGGTCAAATATGAAAAATAATAACTTTATTTTATAATTTTTTGTGATAATTCAAAATTATATTTTCAAACAACCGTTTAATGTCAACATATAATTTTATTGTTAATTTGATCGTTATAATGTTTAAGGATAAAAATAAAAAATAAAGAAAACAAAATTCCAGACAAACATGGTTAATAGACACTACTTTGATAACATCACATCTATGTCTTAGAATTTACACTTACATTTCTTATATCCACTTGTGATTATTGAGCACTCATAAAATATAAACGCAAAGAAACTTAAATAAAGTTAGTATGGTCCTTGAGCATTAGCTCAGTGGTTGGAAAGACATCCTCCATTCAAGAGGTCTTGTGTTCAAGCCTTGAGGTGGACAAAGAAACTCCCTATATAAGGGCTTAGTTTGGATATACTCAGGTTCAAATTTTGAGCGGATTAGTAGAGGGTTTTCCCTCTTCAGGTATCTGAAATAGGAATTTCTACTTTCAGGGAGCTCTCTAGCGCGGACCCGGTTAAAAGAACGTATGCTAGACATCCCGTTGTCGGATCGCGACACGAAATTTTAAGCGAAATTCACCTTTTAAAGAAAAAATAATAATAAAGTTAGTATAAGCTAGCTCAAATAAAGACGATAATAAAGTAAGACCAAATATATAATAGCAAATATGATTTGGAACCCCATAAATTAATTAAATAGCTGAAGACTTGAGCATCACTAGATTAAAGTTTTAAGTCAATGGTTTTGGCAAGAAGTCATTTTCACAAAAATCCTTCACTCGCCCAAAAGAGTCGAACAATATCCCAACGACTGAGGCCCCTCCATTTGCGATTAAAACAAGGGAGCCCCTCTCATAAAATTTTTTAATTACCAGCATAATAATTTATTAGCCCTTCAAGAAAGGTTGGTAAGAATAATGTTTATGCAACCGAATAAAAAGAGAATGTTGTTGAACTTACAATTTACATTAAAAAAATTTGACCCTGTATACATGCTTGATATTTTAAAGAAAATTTTCATATTTTTGTACTGTATACAAATACAAAGTTAAGAACTATTATATTATATTATATTATATTATATTATATTATATCTATATTATATTATATTATATTATATTATATTATATATTATATACTCTAATAATTGAATAGCATGTGAATAGGCGAGTTACTATTCGTCCATGTTACAACCCGCACCATTATTCGGATTTTGCCAAATCGCATCCGGTTCGGGTTTTCTAATATGAGTTACTTCCTGGTTTTTTCCATATGTTTTTCCTTTCGGGTTTTCAAATAATTATATTGAAAACGTTTATTCTTTTTTTGTAACAATATTCAGATTTTACCACATTAGATCCCAGGTTTAAAATTATGGGTTATTTCTTGGTTCCATACATTTTTTTTCTTTTGGGTTTCAAATAATATATCAAAACTACTTTTTTGTGCTATTGCCTTTGAATAAATATCATTTCATATGTCAAATATTTTAACAAACATATATAGCGACACCTCATCAATAACAAAAGATAATCGTTTTCAAGTTTCCAAACAATATATTAAAAACTTTAATTAATTTTTTGTGGTATTGTCTTTGAATAAGTATATATTTTATATGTCAAAGTTTTTAGAAACATAAATCATCAATAACAAAACCAATCGAACTAATTGAAACCACGCAACACGCAGACAGAAACTATTGTGCTTTTGCCTTTAAATAAATATATTAAATATATATTTGATATGATAAACTTTTAAACAAACTTATCCATGACAGAATGTTTGTTCATTCAATGCAAGTAATACTAAATAACACAATCGTTTCAACACGACAATTAATGTCCCGCAACGCGGGGCCAGAAATTCCTAGTTTAACATAATAACATATCATTAGCTAGGTTATAAATGACATACGTGAGGATGAATCAAAAGTTCTTGTTTTTGCTACCGTTTCTACTTATTTGTCGTAAACGAGTATGAGTATATAGATTCTCTATTAAAATTTAACCATCAAAGATTTATTTAGTCTTAACTATCGATATTGTAACACACAACACGAGTTAAAGCTTAATATATTGTGTGTCTCGAATTATTTGTAGTCAACATTATGAACTTATTAAAAGATCGAAGCTGTAACTTTTTAATATGCACAGCTTTTATTGTCGTTTTTGATCAAGAAGGCTTTATTGTAATCAGATGATGCATCCAATGTTATGTCATGCCGATAACAAAAAATCATACCCTGATGTGTCGTATTTTATACCCATTTCTCACATTGTATTTAGTTGATTTTGCATGGTTTATGAGTCGTTTTAGTATACATTTGGTGCGTTTATGGTATTTGTTAGTGTTTCAGGTTACTGACATGTATTTAAGCGTAAATCTGGAGAAAACGACATTGTTGAGGTGAAGTAAGTGCTAACGGAGGATTTCGGAAGCATTTGGATGAAGATTGCAGAAAGTCAACAAAAGTCAAAGCTGGCAAAAGGACAATTGCGCCGCAACCGAATTACAGAAAGTAAAGTTGCGCCGCAACGCCTTTTATTCCTGGCCAGCCACGAGTCAACAATGGTCAAAGGTCAACGCGAGTCAACGTTCAATTGCGCCGCAACCGAAAAGCAGAAGATTAAGTTGCGCCGCAACTGAAAAGCAGAAGATTAAGTTGCGCCGCAACCGAAAAGCAGAAGATTAAGTTGCGCCGCAACCGAAAAGCAGAAGATTAAGTTGCGCCGCAACCGAATTACAGAAAGTAAAGTTGCGCCGCAACCGAAAAGCAGAAGATTAAGTTGCGCCGCAACCGAAAAGCAGAACATTAAGTTGCGCCGCAATTGAGGGCGGTTCTGGACAGAATTTAGGGGAGTATAAATAGCATGCAAAAACATCCCAAAACCCTTCTTCTCTTCTCCCAGCCGTTTTTGAAGACTTTTTCAGAGATATTTTCATCTATTCATCATATTTAAGGATTTCAAACACGATTGGATCAATTTCGTTTGTCGCTTTCGATTATTATCATTCGGTAACAATGAATTCTTCATATTTTCTTTGTTATTCTTATTTTAATATGAGTGGCTAATCACTTCATCATCCATCTTGATGGAGTGAGACAATATGTAAAGATTGCACGATTTTATTAATTCAATGTTGATTTCATTTAACGTTATATCGAGATCTTAGCGTATTTCTTCTTTATAATTTATCTTGAATTGATTGGTGATTTATGTGTGTCTTTAATGGTAATTATTGATTTCATATATTTCATTTTGATTGTTTGGGTACAAACGATTGGGTATATGACGGGTACGGTAGATAATCGTTCATGATAATAGGAGAAATGTGTTAACGGTTGGGTACAATCGATAGGTATAATTGTTATTTCAATAACCAAAACAATTGTTTGATTAGGGAAGTTATAAAAGATGTCTTGGGGTACCGGTCTTTGTAACGAAACTAGTTAAGCAAGAGAGTCAAATGATGTCATTAACTTGACGGGTACGGGGTTGGTGCTTTGTTTGAGTCTCGGTTATTTAATCAACTTAATTTGGATTTGAACTTCATTTATGTGCAATCTGAGCGTATTGTTGAGTGAAATCAAGATGGATGCCTTTTTAAATTATTGTCATAAAAACATTTTTAATATCGTTTGAGGACGATCCCTGCCCCGGTAATACCGGATTTAAGTTATTTACTTTTACTTTTTGCAAAGTGACAATTCGGTCACAAAACCCCCTTTCATTTGAACTACTTAATTTTAATAATTGCTTTCAAAGTCCTTGTGTTCGATCCTGACTTACCATTTATCTATACTATACACGAACGGGTCCACTGCCCGAGAGTGTGCATTAGGTAGTAAAATCGGTATTTCTTGTTTATAAATTTAAAACTCGATTTTGCACATCACTTCTCTTCTCTTGTGAATCATTGTATCAAAGGACATGACCCGCGTCCCACAACTTCACTACAAGTCTACAACGGTTCAGCGAATTTCTTGAATAACGAAATCATGTTATTAATGATACTTATGAACTTGGTTTGAGCTTTACTCCACAACTAATTTAGAAACTTGTTTTGTGACAAAATTATGTTTTCGCTATGTAACTTAAACGAAGTAAAACTATTAAACTTGTTTATTGTTATATGGTGAATACAGAATTACAAAGTCAAGTAGTATATTGTTAAGCGTATAAGCCAACGATGCTCTCATATATAGTTGATGGAAGACTGTAAAGATGTTGACATAGACCACACAATATTTACAATATCAAGTATAATGAAATATCAATCAAACTTTTGCTGTTTAAATTGATAAGTAACTGATAATTACATCTATTATTGGGTTAATAACTCAATGGTCCCCAATGAAGATTGTCTCAATAAATATGTGTGGAAGTGGGTGTGAAAAAAAGCGCCAAACGGTTCGTGGTATCCTTAATAAGTACCAGGTTAACTTTCTATGCATACAGGAGTCTATGATGTCGGTCACTGACAACTTTCGTATTAAGAGTTTGTGGGGGAATTATGGCTTCAAATATGTGGAGTCCCTCTCTAGAGGGCATTCGGGAGGTCTAGTCTCTATTTGGGATCCGACTTGTTTCAGTAAAGAGGATGTTATTGTATGTAATAACTTTATTGCTATAAAGGGAATGTGGTTATCTAACAATCTGGAATGTGTTATGCTAAATGTGTATGCCCCGCAACGTGAACAGTCAGAATACAACATCCGACAATTTAACCAAGACAGTCAGAATACAACATCCGACAATTTAACCAAGACAGTCAGAATACAACATCCGACAATTTAACCAAGACAGTCAGAATACAACATCCGACAATTTAACCAAGACAGTCAGAATACAACATCCGACAATTTAACCAAGACAGTCAGAATACAACATCCGACAATTTAACCAAGACAGTCAGAATACAACATCCGACAATTTAACCAAGACAGTCAGAATACAACATCCGACAATTTAACCAAGACAGTCAGAATACAACATCCGACAATTTAACCAAGACAGTCAGAATACAACATCCGACAATTTAACCAAGACAGTCAGAATACAACATCCGACAATTTAACCAAGACAGTCAGAATACAACATCCGACAATTTAACCAAGACAGTCAGAATACAACATCCGACAATTTAACCAAGACAGTCAGAATACAACATCCGACAATTTAACCAAGACAGTCAGAATACAACATCCGACAATTTAACCAAGACAGTCAGAATACAACATCCGACAATTTAACCAAGACAGTCAGAATACAACATCCGACAATTTAACCAAGACAGTCAGAATACAACATCCGACAATTTAACCAAGACAGTCAGAATACAACATCCGACAATTTAACCAAGACAGTCAGAATACAACATCCGACAATTTAACCAAGACAGTCAGAATACAACATCCGACAATTTAACCAAGACAGTCAGAATACAACATCCGACAATTTAACCAAGACAGTCAGAATACAACATCCGACAATTTAACCAAGACAGTCAGAATACAACATCCGACAATTTAACCAAGACAGTCAGAATACAACATCCGACAATTTAACCAAGACAGTCAGAATACAACATCCGACAATTTAACCAAGACAGTCAGAATACAACATCCGACAATTTAACCAAGACAGTCAGAATACAACATCCGACAATTTAACCAAGACAGTCAGAATACAACATCCGACAATTTAACCAAGACAGTCAGAATACAACATCCGACAATTTAACCAAGACAGTCAGAATACAACATCCGACAATTTAACCAAGACAGTCAGAATACAACATCCGACAATTTAACCAAGACAGTCAGAATACAACATCCGACAATTTAACCAAGACAGTCAGAATACAACATCCGACAATTTAACCAAGACAGTCAGAATACAACATCCGACAATTTAACCAAGACAGTCAGAATACAACATCCGACAATTTAACCAAGACAGTCAGAATACAACATCCGACAATTTAACCAAGACAGTCAGAATACAACATCCGACAATTTAACCAAGACAGTCAGAATACAACATCCGACAATTTAACCAAGACAGTCAGAATACAACATCCGACAATTTAACCAAGACAGTCAGAATACAACATCCGACAATTTAACCAAGACAGTCAGAATACAACATCCGACAATTTAACCAAGACAGTCAGAATACAACATCCGACAATTTAACCAAGACAGTCAGAATACAACATCCGACAATTTAACCAAGACAGTCAGAATACAACATCCGACAATTTAACCAAGACAGTCAGAATACAACATCCGACAATTTAACCAAGACAGTCAGAATACAACATCCGACAATTTAACCAAGACAGTCAGAATACAACATCCGACAATTTAACCAAGACAGTCAGAATACAACATCCGACAATTTAACCAAGACAGTCAGAATACAACATCCGACAATTTAACCAAGACAGTCAGAATACAACATCCGACAATTTAACCAAGACAGTCAGAATACAACATCCGACAATTTAACCAAGACAGTCAGAATACAACATCCGACAATTTAACCAAGACAGTCAGAATACAACATCCGACAATTTAACCAAGACAGTCAGAATACAACATCCGACAATTTAACCAAGACAGTCAGAATACAACATCCGACAATTTAACCAAGACAGTCAGAATACAACATCCGACAATTTAACCAAGACAGTCAGAATACAACATCCGACAATTTAACCAAGACAGTCAGAATACAACATCCGACAATTTAACCAAGACAGTCAGAATACAACATCCGACAATTTAACCAAGACAGTCAGAATACAACATCCGACAATTTAACCAAGACAGTCAGAATACAACATCCGACAATTTAACCAAGACAGTCAGAATACAACATCCGACAATTTAACCAAGACAGTCAGAATACAACATCCGACAATTTAACCAAGACAGTCAGAATACAACATCCGACAATTTAACCAAGACAGTCAGAATACAACATCCGACAATTTAACCAAGACAGTCAGAATACAACATCCGACAATTTAACCAAGACAGTCAGAATACAACATCCGACAATTTAACCAAGACAGTCAGAATACAACATCCGACAATTTAACCAAGACAGTCAGAATACAACATCCGACAATTTAACCAAGACAGTCAGAATACAACATCCGACAATTTAACCAAGACAGTCAGAATACAACATCCGACAATTTAACCAAGACAGTCAGAATACAACATCCGACAATTTAACCAAGACAGTCAGAATACAACATCCGACAATTTAACCAAGACAGTCAGAATACAACATCCGACAATTTAACCAAGACAGTCAGAATACAACATCCGACAATTTAACCAAGACAGTCAGAATACAACATCCGACAATTTAACCAAGACAGTCAGAATACAACATCCGACAATTTAACCAAGACAGTCAGAATACAACATCCGACAATTTAACCAAGACAGTCAGAATACAACATCCGACAATTTAACCAAGACAGTCAGAATACAACATCCGACAATTTAACCAAGACAGTCAGAATACAACATCCGACAATTTAACCAAGACAGTCAGAATACAACATCCGACAATTTAACCAAGACAGTCAGAATACAACATCCGACAATTTAACCAAGACAGTCAGAATACAACATCCGACAATTTAACCAAGACAGTCAGAATACAACATCCGACAATTTAACCAAGACAGTCAGAATACAACATCCGACAATTTAACCAAGACAGTCAGAATACAACATCCGACAATTTAACCAAGACAGTCAGAATACAACATCCGACAATTTAACCAAGACAGTCAGAATACAACATCCGACAATTTAACCAAGACAGTCAGAATACAACATCCGACAATTTAACCAAGACAGTCAGAATACAACATCCGACAATTTAACCAAGACAGTCAGAATACAACATCCGACAATTTAACCAAGACAGTCAGAATACAACATCCGACAATTTAACCAATAGGGGAAAACATTTTAGTTTGTCAAACACAAAGAAACATCTTAGTCAGCCATCACACGGCAATTCAACGTCATTTTATCCAACATTTAATAAATGACACGTATACACATTTTCGACATCCGTCAACATGGCAAAATTTAAGTCAAATGATCTAAGTATCCAAGTCACATGGCATACTCACAAAACAATCATTTATTTAACAAATAGTGTATACAACAGTGCATGCTTTTCAGGCCCAAAGTAAAAGGAAAAGGGCGCCATAAACTCACCTTAGCGATCTAAATGCTAAAAGGTATAATGCAGCTCGAGAAGATCCACAGTCAATTCTCCTGGTTATCCAAAACCTATGATATCATTACCAATAATGAGGATCAAATCCCTTGACGACGGGTATCCTACGTACAACTACTTAGCTATAGACCCTAGAATGCCATAACCGAGAATGTGTTTCAAACTTTCTTTTTCCAACCAAAAGTAAATAAACATATTCGGACTTTCGGATTAAAAGTTATTAATGTTTTAAAAATTGATGCGCAAAAATCTTTACAGTGGTTATCCACTGCGCCGCAGTGAGCCAGAACCTTGCTCACTGCGCCGCAGTGGGCTAAGTCGAACCAGGGACCAGTATAATAGCACTGCGCCGCAGTGAGCCATTGCCAAGCTCACTGCGCCGCAGTGAGCTAACTATGCACAAAACCAGCCCTAGCCACTGCGCCGCAGTGGGGCTAAGCCCACACCACTGCGCCGCAGTGGATTCATTCTGCAGCCAGCACCAGCAGGTGCAAATATGCAGGAAAGCCCAAATTGTTTTTCGACTAAATTCCTTTCATTATAACAAGTTTCAACAAGTGCAATAGACCTGGAAACATACCATTTCGCCAACCATTTCGCCATTTCAATCATTTAGACCTCAAAACCTAATTCTAAGTCAAAACCTAATTAGGTTAACCAAACCAAAACTCATTTCATTTCCATGGCTATCTAATTCATTTAGAAATACTGAAATTAAACTTGAAATGGAAATTAAATCAAATCAAAAGTTTGAAGAAGAAAGTTACTTACCAAAATTTGGTGTTCTTGAGAAATAGGAAGAAAATGGTGAATATGATGATGATAAACCCTTGAAACTAATAGATGATTACTTCTTTTGCCCAACAAAATCAGATTCTTGATGATGATATGATAGATAATTGGGAGGATTTGAAAGTATTTTGGTGATTGTGTGTGTTCTGTGTGTGTGTGTGTGTGTTTGTCAGGAACTTATAAGAAAAAGGGGTGATGGGGGGGTTTGTTGTTTCCCTCCCAGCCTTTCAAACAAAAATAAGCCCATGTGGCTTCTTTTTGGATATTTCTAATACCCTTAATTTGGTAAAATGCTTACGATAAATCACCGTTTGACCTAAAAGTCAAAATATAAGGTAAAGGTATTTTCCCCCGTCTTATTTTAGTTAAGACAAGAAATTAAAATTAAATAAACTAAACTTTTAGAAATATTTAGTTTAGACAGTCTATTTACTGTGTTCAATTATAACATTTAAATCTTAATTTAATCGTTATTTTAAGACTCGGCATTCGTCTAAATAGCTAATAGTCTACGTCACAAGGATACGCCTAATTGAACTATAACGAATGTTCAATTAACTAACAATTTCCACGTCATAATCTCTATATTAGACGAAATTATAATAATGATCGAGATTAGGACTAACCCGTTGTTAATAAATTACGAGTTGTCACAAAAAGTGACCTCATGCAAAAAGCTAAAGTGAAATGGGGGGTTGAGGGCGATGAAAATTCCAGATTTTTTCACCATATCGTTAAACATGAAAAGGCGGAATGGTTCAATTAATGGCATCAAATGGAATGGCAGCTGGTTAGAAGATCCAATGGAAGTCAAAAATTGTTTCCATAGTTACTTTTCTCAAAAGTTTCAGAGATTTGAAGGTATACCTTTTTCAATTAATGGTATTCGTTTCAAATCTCTGACTGTTTCACAGGCTATAAATATGGAAGCTCCATTTTCCATGGATGAAATCAAAGAAGCGGTATGGAACTGTGGCGGGGATAAAGCTCCCGGGCCTGATGGGTTCTCTTTTGCTTTGGTCAAAAAATATTGGGATATAATGAAATGTGATATTTTTAACATGATGGATGAATTTTTCCAGCATGAAAACATCCCAGTGGGATGTAACTCGTCATTTGTTACTTTGATCCCTAAAGTGTCCAACCCGACTTTGCTTTCAGATTTTCGTCCCATCAGTCTTATCGGGCTGCAGTATAAGATTATTGCAAAAATATTGTCCAATCGGTTGGCAAAGGTTATTGATTCGGTGGTGAGTTCAGAACAGACCGCTTTCGTTAAAGGGAGACAAATTCTTGACGGCCCTTTGCTTCTTAATGAACTTATTGATTGGTATAAAGGTCGCAAGAAAAAACTTCTTTTTTATAAGATCGATTTTGCTAAGGCTTATGATTCAATCTCGTGGGATTATTTGGTTTCGGTTCTTGTGGCTATGGGTTTTGGGAATAAATGGATTGCTTGGATCAAGGCTTGTCTTTCTTCTTCTAGAGCTTCGGTTCTAATTAATGGTAGTCCAACCGAGGAATTCCCCATTCAACGGGGTCTTCGTCAGGGGGATCCCATGGCACCGTTCCTGTTTATTATTGCTATGGAGGGTCTCCATTTAGCCATCGATAATCTGGTACGTAACAATCTCTTTCATGGGGCTACTATAAATAATATCGTTGTATCCCATCTTTTTTATGCAGACGATGTGATTATTATGGGTGAATGGTCTCAAAAGAATCTAGAAAATATCTCAAACGCTTTAAGATTCTTTCATTATGTCTCTGGCCTCAAAATTAATTTTCTTAAGTCCTCCATTATTGGTATTGGGGTACCTTCTGTAGAGACAGAGTGCATGGCCAACAATATGGGATGCAAAATGGAGAAACTCCCCTTTAAATATCTTGGGATTCCCATTGGTGCAAGAAGCGGGAGTATTGCTACTTGGAACCCGATAGTAGCTAAATTTCAGAAGAGATTATCTGGGTGGAAAGCGAATATGTTGTCTATTGGGGGGAGAGCCACTCTTATTGCTTCTGTTCTTAGTTCTTTGGGGATTTACTTTCTTTCCATTTTTCGAATCCCTAAAGCCGTGAATAATAAGTTGGAGTCCATTCGCTCAACTTTTTTTTGGGGGGGCTCTTCCAATAAGAAAAAAATGTCTTGGATCAAATGGAAAGATGTTACTGCGACTAAAGAAGATGGCTCTTTTGTACAAATGGAGGTGGCGGGCCCTTTCAGATAATTCTTCATTATGGTGTCGTATTCTAAAGGCTATCCATGGGGACAATTGTTTCAAAAATCTTACAGCAAGTAATAAAGGAATCTGGTCTAAGATTGTTAAGTCTATTAGAGATACTCATGACTTAATATCGAACAAGAATGACCTGTGTAAACGTAAGGTGGGGAATGGGAGGGATACTCATTTCTGGAAAGATAGATGGATTGGAGATCAAACTCTTGAAAAAACATTTCCGCGGCTGTTCGCTTTAGATCTTAACAAAGATTGTCTCGTTAGCGACCAGTTTATAAACTCGTCATGGGTTTGGAATTGGAGAAGAAACATTCGTCTGGGTCGTGAACAACAACAACTAAATGATCTAGCTATCACCATTCCACATTATTTGGAGTCTAATGAAATCGACAAATGGAATTGGAATCTTGATGGAAGCTCCGAATTTAGTACAGCTCATGTGCGACATGCAATTGATCACCTCCAGTTTTCCAATCCGACCAGCATCAAAACGAGATGGGTCAACTTAATCCCGAAAAAGGTTAACATCTTTGTGTGGAGGCTACTTCGAGATAGCATTCCTACTAATCCGAATCTCTTCGCTAGGGGCATAGACGTTTGTACCTTTAAATGCCCCACGTGCCTTGTTGGGATTGAAACTATAAAACATGTATTTCAAAACTGCCCTCTTGCTAAAGATACCAGGGGAATGTTGTGCTCGTGGCTTAAGATTGATATCATTTTTGGTACACCCAAAGAGCAGCTAGTCTGGTGTGAGAGTGCCCGACATCTCGATAGATTGGGTGTGCTAAAAGCTATTCTTTTCATTTGGTGGTGGCATTTATGGAAAGCAAGAAATAATTCGAGACATAATGGTGTCAAGTCGAGCAGTGTTGAGGTGTTCAATTCTATTGTTTCGACCTCTTATCTTTGGATCACCAATCGGAGTAAGAAGACTCGTGCATTTTGGGAGGTTTGGATAGACTGCCCGATCTAAGTATGTATTTTAATTTTTGTTATGTTCAAACTGTGTTTGGATAGAGTTTGGTTATTGTATGTTTTCTCTAGTTGTATATTTTGTATTTTAAACACCTAGTGCCTTGCTAGGTTGTTTATTTTATTAATAAAATTCTGCCATTCCAAAAAAAAAATAACTCAATGGTAAGGAAGTTTTTGCATGAGGGTTTGGATTTAGGTTGACTCAGGTTCAAGTCTTAGAAAGTAAACTTTTCCCTAATATGTTGTCGTGCCTTTAGCGAACTATTAGGAGTTTTCCTCCTATTAATTATTAGTTGAGGGCAGGGGCGGATGTATATGCAAATGACCGGGGGGCAATGCCCCCTATTCCTTTTGGCCCAACAACTATTATACATAGAGTTTGATGTGTTGCGTAATTTGGAAAAATAATTTTTAATTAAGAAAACACTGTTTTAAATTTATAAAACGTTGTACAAGTAAATACCTCAACAAAACGCACACTAACGAGCAGTGGACCTGATCAAAAGTAGATAGTGTTGTGGTAAGTACAGGATCGTTCGCAGGGACGCGTGCACTACCTAGTCTAATAATGTGTGTAATTCTAGCAGTTGGGGGTTGTCACGATTTCCTATTAAACTAATGCAATTAAAAAGTAAATAGAAGCCGCAACCGCTTATTCAGCGAGAGGCTTAATCTGAAAAAGAGTTTGAAAAAACAAATAACAGTAATAAAATTAAAATACTTGTTTGGCATATCCGATCTCATGGTACGACCAGATTACTTATCCTACCCATTTGCTAGACTGTTGGAAAACTTAATCACGACTCAGATTCTCGTTAGATTCACTTTGCCTAAGTAACTAGTGTTGTCCCTAGACTCACACTACCCTTTAAACAAATTCTCGTTAGATTCATTGTTTAAGCTTTAATCACCTAAGTTTGTGTTACTAATCCGTCTATTAATATACCCGGCTCTTAAGCCATTACCAGATAATAATTCCCTCCGGTGACCACAGTGCACGTTTCCATGTCACTGGATCGCGTCTGACATTGTTAAGCATCATGTCAACTTATTCTAATTATTATGGTTCTGGATCCCTCAGTTATAAGTGAATCACATGTTACTCCTAGTTATAGACCGATAGTGTATGATCATAGACTGATCACCAGAATTAAATCAATACATGCAGATATAGAACCGATAACAATATGAAGAACTCATAAAACATGGATCTACGACAAACAGTAAACACAATCCAACAGATCTAACAAATAAAGTAAAACAAATAAACGTCTACATGATCACATCGATCCAAACAAGTATTCATCCTACTAGCCTAACATTATTAAAAGAATAACAAAGTCTGAAAATATGAAAGACATTGTTTACCAACTGAAAGTAAATAAAAGAGATAGATCTAGGTAGAAGATGAAGATCGGAAGGTGTTAGAAGCTCCAAAACCTCCTTGGAATCTGCAAAGTCGACCTAGGGTTTGTATGTGGCGGCTAGGGCTGCTGAATCGGCTCTCTCTTAGGGTTTTGAGGGCTGCTTTCGTATAAATAGAGGCGAAAGTCGGTTGCTGAACTGGGCCGCCCAGCGGCGCTGGGGGATGGGCCCAGCGGTGCTGGGGCCTGCTGGTGTTGGGCCAGCGGCGCTGGCAGCTCCTGCTGCACTCCGATTTGCTTCGTTCAACTCCCGAATTGCCTCCTTGTGTCTTGTAACTTCACAGGCCTTCATGTTGAGTTGATTGATGCCATTTACCCTCACTCGCATCTTCCGTGAACCTGCATTTACATCGAATCCATTAAGTACCAATAGTTCCGGAATATTAACTCATTTAAGCATTGAAATGTGGCCTTATGATGGGGGAATTTATCACAAAATGAACGCTCATCAGAGTGTTTGTCCTATGCTACATGGAAATTCAATGTTTTTTCAAAATGCCCCCTGCATTAAATTTAGTGTTCCCTCGTGTCTTTAACTAATAGGCTAAAGGCAAAAGTAAAATTTCATTTTAGTAGTTTTTGCGATGAGTGTGGATCCTTTTAGCTATAATCTCTTACTGGTATTTTCTCATATAAGGTGGGATCATATAATATACTCCGTATGATTTAGTTTACATTTTGAGAATTATATTTTTAATGAAAACATAAGAGTTACTTATAAATTTATGTTTTTACGTTATTATTTTATTATAGTCGTCTGTTACGATACATTTTGACTTCTTGGGGACTTTTAAATAATATACGAAACAAATATGGATGAACAGAAAGTAATTACAAATGCATAGATATAACAATTGATCTGAAGAAAAAATATTAACAAGATAAATATAATATTTTATAAGTGATACGTCAGATATTTTAAGCAAATTGGAAAGCATTTAGTTAATAAATATTACTTCGGTATATTATTTGATGTTGTGTAATAATTTTTTTAATTTTTAAAGGAGTTTTTTAATACCTTGGCTAACTACTTGTTGAAATAAATAAAATAATAAATAAATCTCCATGTATATATATACTAGATTAAACCCACATGTTGTGCGGGGCTAACTAGATTGTCATTAGCTAGCTAAACCGTCGTTAAAATACGAGGATAAAGTTGGGGCATTGAGGATAAATTTTGTATTCACGGACCCGTCTTAGTCAACTTTTTTACCCGTAACTCATCCAGTTCGTATTAACATCTTTGTTAACGTGCCCCCCATATACTCAAATCCTAGATCCGTCTCTGGTTGAGGGGCTCTTTAGCATGAATCCGGTTAAAACAACATAGACTAGACTCTATGTTGTGATATTTGATGTGTGAAATCGAGTCTTAAAATTTATAAACACGAATCACCTAGCGACTGACTACAACACACTAACAGGCAGTGAACCCGTTCGTATGCAGTATAGTTAGCTTGGTAAATCCGAGGTCGATCATAAGGACTAAAGTAAGCAGTTGTTCGGATAAAGCAATTCAAAGTATAAATGGGGTTTTTTTTGTGACCGAATTTTCACGTTGCAGATACAGAAGTAAAAGTAAATAAATTAAATTCGGTGTTACCGGGGCAGGGATCGTCCTAAAACGATAGAGAAAATTGATTGTAAACAATAATTTAAAAGGCATCCATCTCGAATCCGCTCAACAACATGTTCAGATTGCACATAAATGAAGTTCAAATCCAAATTAAGTTGATTAAATAACCGAGACTCAAACAAAGCACCAACCCCGTACCCGTCAAGTTAATGACATTATTTGACTCTCTTGCTTAAACTAGTTTCATTACAAAGACCGGTACCCCAAGACATCTTTTATAACTTCCCTAATCAAACAATGGTTTTGGTTATTAAAGTAACAATTATATCTACCGATTGTACCCAACCGTTAACACATTAATTCCTATTATCATTGAACGATTATCTACCGTACCCGTCATAGACCCAATCGTTTGTACCCAAACAATCAAAATGACATATATGTAATCAATAATTACCATTAAAGACACACATACACCACCAATCAGTTCAAGATAAATTAAAAGGAATAAATACGCTAAGATCACGATATAACGTTAAATGAAATCAACATTGAATTATAAAAATTGTGCAATCCTTACATATTGTCTCACTTCATCACGATGGATGATAAAGTGATTAGCTACTCATTATTGAAATGAAATAACAAATCATAATTGAAGAATTCATCGTTACCGAATACAAGGAATTGAAAGCAAATAACGTAAATGATCCAATCGTATTCTTGATCTTCAAAGATGATTAATCTGATGAAAAACCCCTTTAAAAGATGCTAAAATCGGCTGGAAAGTATAAGATAGGGTTTAAGAATGAATTTGCAAGCTATTTATACTTCTCCAAAAATATCTAAAAATTCCGTATCGCACTGCGTCGCAGTGGACTGTTGACTTTCGTTTACCAGACTCCAAATTCAGTTTCTAGCCTTGTAAAACGTCCGTAAGCACTCATTTTGCATCAAAATGTCGTTTTTTCCAGAAATTATGCTTTGGACTGCGTCGCAGTGACTGTTGACTTTCGTTGACCAGACTCCAAATTCATTTTCTAGCCTTGTAAAACGTCCGTAAGCACTCATTTTGCATCAAAATGTCGTTTTTTCCAGAAATTATGCTTTGGACTGCGTCGCAGTGACTGTTGACTTTCGTTGACCAGACTCCAAATTCATTTTCTAGCCTTGTAAAACGTCCGTAAGCACTCATTTTGCATCAAAATGTCGTTTTCTCCAGAAATTATCGCACTGCGTCGCAGTGTATATTTGACTTGTTGACTTATGTTGACCATGAGCTGCTTTGAACTGGAACCGACTGCGTCGCAGTCCAACACACTGCGGCGCAACTTAAATCTATGCAGCTGTGTTGCGGCGCAGTCTTGGACTGCGTCGCAGTGGACTGTTGACTTTCGTTGACCAGACTCCAAATTCAGTTTCTAGCCTTGTAAAACGTCCGTAAGCACTCATTTTGCATCAAAATGTCGTTTTCTCCAGAAATTATGCTTTGGACTGCGTCGCAGTCCAACACACTGCGGCGCAACTTAAATCTATGCAGCTGTGTTGCGGCGCAGTCTTGGACTGCGTCGCAGTGGACTGTTGACTTTCGTTGACCAGACTCCAAATTCATTTTCTAGCCTTGTAAAACGTCCGTAAGCACTCATTTTGCATCAAAATGTCGTTTTCTCCAGAAATTATGCTTTGGACTGCGTCGCAGTGGACTGTTGACTTTCGTTTACCAGACTCCAAATTCATTTTCTAGCCTTGTAAAACGTCCGTAAGCACTCATTTTGCATCAAAATGTCGTTTTCTCCAGAAATTATGCTAGAGTACCTGTTAATATCCTGAAACACTAAAAAATACCATAAACGCACCAAATGTATACTTAAAATGACTCGAAAACCACTTAAAACAACTAATTAAGACGTGGGAAAATGGTATAAAATAAGGCATATCAAATCCCCCCACATTTAAGCTTTGCTTGTCCTCAAGCAATTCCAAACTTCAAAATCTTAATCACCTTGGCACATACAAGGGAATAACATGCCAGTAATCAAAAAGAAGCTAAACCATGAATGAAAATGAAAAGAGATGGTTAAACAGTTTTAATCTTAAATGAAAACTGGAATGTTTGACAATACTTGACTGATACACAAGCCTCAATAACACGACTAAGCACTGAACAATCGAATCAATGATATATCATATATCCTACTCCAACTAACTTACTATTGGGGTTGAATATTTGAATAATCACTCAAGGCCTAGTCGTGATGCATAATCTTTTACCATAGGCTTGTACCAGAATCATTTCTGCACCGTCATAGCGTAAGCACGAGGATAACCATCAGAAGAGGTCTTTTAAGGGTTGTAATGAACTCTGAAGGCTAAACAGGGTAATTAAAAGGGTATGGAAATTTGGGATAACAATTGGTGTTAAAAAGAAATAACACAACAATTAACAAAGTTTTCACATAATAGTCTAATCCATAGAACCCATGTCATCAGTTGCCAACGGTCCAAATCCCGAGAAGTTGTCCCGACAATACCCCCAATAGAACGATTAAAAACCGACACCATTGTGGTGTATGACATTCAAACTACTCAATCAACCAAGACTAACCATGTTGGCTTTAACGAACATGCCAACTAAATAACATAACTGAAGAATATAACAATGTGAGATCCTTTTGTTAGTTTATAAAGATGTACCAACTCAACTCGATAAATTGTAGAACAATGAAGCATTTGTTGGTGTAATTGATGAACCAACTCGTAAAAATGATTTGACCAAAAGTGAGAAATACCAACTGACAGCCCTAGCTCTTTTTCATTTTTTCTATTTTTTTTTTTTTCAATTCTTTTATTCTTTCTCTCTCTTTTTTTTTTTTCTCTGTGAACTATTTTTACTCTGACTAATTGGTATTCTCTAAGTAATATTGAAACAGTGACAAATCTTGCATTAATATGCTAAGATGAACAATCCAGACTTGATCCCAAAAATCGTGACGAACTCAATCTATTCTCAGTAACCGAGAATATCCCAACCCGACACAATAGGACAACCCCAAACCATCCACTAGCATAGGCAACCAATGACCCACCAGGACTTCGACTATCGGTATGGCGAAGGAAAGTGTATATTTAGGGTGGATTTAAATACCATAAACGCACCAAATGTATACTTAAAACGACTCGAAAACCACTTAAAACAACTAATTAAGACGTGGGAAAATGGTATAAAACAAGGCATATCAATATTCGATCTGCACTTTTAAAAATAAAATTATATCTGAGCCAATTTTGTGAAGCTTTTTGCCTCTTCACCCTCTTCTACGGTCATAGAATACATGAGTTTGTAAAGAACATTTGGATGGGAGATTTTCTATTTGAAAAATGCATACCTTGAATATTTCAATTTTTAAAAATATTGTCAAAATTAGTAGTATTGAGAAACCACATGGACTATTCGTATAATCTCTAAATATATATAAAAGAGAAACCTTAATTCATAATTGGAGATGTATGGACCTTTAGATGAAGTTCAACTTTTAATTAGAGCCATTAGATCAAATGATGATGTCATATACCTTATTTAACTTTTTTAGATTTAATTTTATTTTAATAAATTTAAATTATTATTATTTCCTTATTTAAGTTTGTAGACATTAATAATTAATGTATTTAATGATATAATTATGGAAACTAATATTTTTATATTTTACATCATTTTTTATCTTTAAATTAATTTTTAAATTTTTTACAATAAAATTTAATACGTTTTTATTAAATTATATTTTTGTATAGGATTTTTATCATATAACGAATAAAATTTGGTTATAAAGATTTTTGTATAGGATTTTTATCATATAACATTTTTATTAAATCAATGTTTTGAAAACCGGACCGGATGTCAAATCGCCTTTTTAATAAAGATTTAAAAAACAAATATATCAGAAAAATAATTGTATGAAAATTGCAATGATATTATGCATAATTTTAAGTTAGATTAAGACAACATGCGATATATAGATTGATAATTAAATTGCTTAGTAGATTTAGTGTATAACTAAATTATTCGAGCAAAACGTTAAAGCACAAGTACAATGACAATGCAGACATATCCGGATGAATGAAAGACATCCAAAGAAACGAAAACCTTACTTAACGAGACATCTAATAGATGATGTATCCATTTTTCAACTGTCTGCTCACTGTTAACCGGAATCTAAACGACCACTAATGTAACTTCATGTTTTTTAGTAGTTTAATTCTTACCTGGTTAAATATTTGTCAACTTATGATATTATAAAAATTTAACATGTCATTAGTATATGTTTCCCGCATATTACGCGGGTAATAATCTAGTTTACTTTAAAAGAAATACTCCATAATGTATATGTTTCTTTTTTCTTTTGAAAATAGATATAATCATCGTATTATTAGTGTTATACATTATCTAATGGTTGTTATTCAAGTATGATTACTGCACGTGCTCCCAACGAATGTTCGGAAAGGGATGCATTTTTGTGTGTGCAAGTTATGGGGCTAATGAGTATATGATAGGCCAAAAAGGTGAGGGGACCAATATTGACTTGTAAAAGAGGCTAGGTGTTTATTGTTCAATAACTTTTTAGAATATTTAACAATTAGAATTTAGAAAATACATAATACAATTACAATACAACTTTGTTATACGTGAAATGTTTATACTTTGGCAATCCTATTATCGTGTAGTAACAAGCAAGTCTTCGAATCAAACGGTTATTTTTTTTATTTTTTTCGAAGACCGATCAAGAATTTAGACTTTAGGTAGAGATAAAATAAAGGTGAAAATCCTTTTTTATTTGAAGTATAACCAGAAGCAGTCAATATATTTTAAATAGATATAAAACTGTATATCTTAACCTGCTTCATAAAGATATTAAGATCTATAACCGCTTTAAAGGTGTTCAACCTATGCAATTGAGTAGAGCCTAGTTTTTAAGTAAGGCCTAAAACTTTAGTTCATTGTTTTCATTGAAGCCCAAAACAATGGGCCTAAAACTTTATGCGGTTATGCCGAATAGAATCTGTTTAAATAATAGTATGTATGACTGTATGAGTATGACCCCGTATAGTTAATAGCCAACGATTCCTATCGGATCAAATGGGAATTAATTTTGTTTTCATTATTTGGTACATATCAATATCAATTCTATATGTTTATTAGCTCATGTGATTACCTTTTATAATTACCTTTGGCATCTACATTACTTATTTGGAAATAAAATTAATGGGAAAAAAGGGCCTATATCGTAATTATAACACAAGCCCCTAAAAATTCACGGGACGGCCCTAAATTCGTGGAAAACGATATTAGGAGTTGCTTTACTTTTATATCTATATCGTGTGTGTATCGCGTACATTAATTCTATTATCATCTTTCTTCAATAATATGATACTTTACTGATAGCTTTGGTCATCTTTATATATACTAAAAGACAACTTTATATATACTAAAAGACAACTGACATAATCACTTATTGACCAATCATAGAGCTTGATTTCCTCCAATTTAAATTTGATGATGTCATAAATAATTTTATATGTTAGTTAATATAAATAAAATAATACTTAAATAAAACAAAAATAAATCGATTAACTATACACGGTTTTAAAAACCCATTCCTATCTCAATTCTAAGTTAATAATAATTAATAATATAGTTACACGGACTTTATCTAATTATCTAAACATATTAAAACAAACATATTGTAAGATCTAAATTCTTATATACGTCCTTATTAATTTCAAAAAATTCAATTAACTAATAATTATCTTCTTTACATATATGTATCAGAAAAAAAATTCAATTAACTTAATAACATCTTCTTTATCTTTTTTTTTTATATATTAAAAGACAGTCGTTTTAATATTCTTTTGGGGTATGTTTGGCTAACTTATCGACCAATCATAGCTTTCGATTTTCTAAAGTTGATTATTACTTTCAATTTTGACTTTAACTAACATTTTAATATTCAAATATCGCTAAGTATGTCACATTCAACAAATTTGATAGACATATTATGATTTTGTAATATTCAAATATCGTTAAGCATGTCACAGTTAACAACTTTGATGTCATATTTTTAAAAAATATATCTCAATATAAGACTCATAGTTTAATATATAGATCAACTTTTTATTACAAAGAATAGTAAACTAAATTTTAAACAATAATAAATATATATATATCTAATATTGATAATATATATATATATATATATATATATATATATATATATATATATATATATATATATATATATATATATATATATATATATATATATATATATATATATATATATATATATATATATATATATATATATATATATATATATATATATATATATATATATATATATATATATATATATATATATATATATATATATATATATATATATATATATATATATATATATATATATATATATATATATATATATATATATATATATATATATATATATATATATATATATATATATATATATATATATATATATATATATATATATATATATATATATATATATATATATATATATATATATATATATATATATATATATATATATATATATATATATATATATATATATATATATATATATATATATATATATATATATATATATATATATATATATATATATATATATATATATATATATATATATATATATATATATATATATATATATATATATATATATATATATATATATATATATATATATATATATATATATATATATATATATATATATATATATATATATATATATATATATATATATATATATATATATATATATATATATATATATATATATATATATATATATATATATATATATATATATATATATATATATATATATATATATATATATATATATATATATATATATATATATATATATATATATATATGGAGTTTGGAAAACGTGCTAGTTAAATGCCCACTAAATAACTATATATATATATATATTAATATATGTTATATACGTAAATATATATATATATTATATTTTTTTATATATATATATTAAAAGACAGTCGTTTTAATATTCTTTTGGGGTATGTTTGGCTAACTTATCGACCAATCATAGCTTTCGATTTTCTAAAGTTGATTATTACTTTCAATTTTGACTTTAACTAACATTTTAATATTCAAATATCGCTAAGTATGTCACATTCAACAAATTTGATAGACATATTATGATTTTGTAATATTCAAATATCGTTAAGCATGTCACAGTTAACAACTTTGATGTCATATTTTAAAAAAATATATCTCAATATAAGACTCATAGTTTAATATATAGATCAACTTTTTATTACAAAGAATAGTAAACTAAATTTTAAACAATAATAAATTAATATGATAGATTTGGTCAAAAAGAACTATAAGAAAGTGATGATTATTAACACAATGGACTAAAAACCATAGACTATAATTAAAAGAAAGCTATGGAGAGGACCCATCCATATAAAATCATGAACTAAGCACCTAAAACATATATACATTACCTTTTGGTTTTACGTACATATCGTTTTTCAACCTTTTATGCTTGTTTGTGCTTGTACCCTCACCCCTTTATCGGATATGTTTTGGATTCCATAAACTTGCATTTTTAAAAATTTATAGCATCATTCAGAAATGGACAATACATGATTAAACAAAACATATAAGGAAACATGTAACACCCCGAGCTAGGCTCGAAATGCACCGAAAAGCATGACACAAGATGGAATTATCGTAGAACGAGACTATATGAAAATAAAAGGATTCCGGGAACCCAACAATTTAGATACATCACAAAAGCATAAGGAGCATCCAACCATCAAAAGTTTACAAAAATAACAATTCAAAAGATGGCTCATGATCCTAAGCAAAATCCCATCAACGGGCAAATGGATCGCGGATCCATGGTCAAAGTCCAACATCTAGCAAGCACGTCAAGCTCTTGGGTTCTCTTGATTACCTGAAAAGTGTACTAACAATGTCAACACTAGGTTGGTGAGTTCGTAGGAAAAGATGAACAAGAACACATACCAATGTCAACCAATCCATGATTTACATTAACATGATCTAATAAATTGCACACTTGTAACCAATGTACTCATTTGCACGTAAATGTACTCATTGTACTCAATTGCACGTAAATGTACTCATTGTACTCAATTGCACGTAAATGTACTCATTGTACCCAGTTGTACGTAAATGTACTCATTGTACTCAATTGCACGTAAATGTACTCATTGTACTCAATTGCACGTAAATGTACTCATTGAACTCAATTGCACGTAAATGTACTCATCCATGACCATCAAAGTCCATTCACAACCAAACACCATGTGTATATACTTCGTACGATACTACTTTTGAAAGGCCTTTGATGCTTATATATAGGGTCACCCGCAGCCTTCCCACCACATCTCCAACCCTTCAAAGGCATTACCGTCCTCCATATATACACAACTAACCTAAAACAACTAAAATACAATTTACGATAACCATACGACCAATCACTTAAATAGCACATCGACAAACGTCACACAACATGCACGTCACAAAAATAACATCATGCACGAAGTACACTTTTCAGCCCGACTCTTAAAAGAGTAGGGAAGGCTACGAAAACTCACCTTGATTGGCAAAACAGTTAAAAATCAAGTCACGGTAAGATTAATAGCGAGTAATGGGCCCCACGCGTCCACAACCTATCAAAGCATGTCGTATATCCAAAATGTTAACTCTATATTCATGATTAAGTTGGTTTAGTAAGTTTAAGTCGAGTCACGAGCCCACAAACGCTTCTACAACTTTACCGTATATGAAACAAGACGCTTTGACTCGACATTTTTTAGACATGGATTAAGAATCATACGAAAAGAGTGTTACCACAAGAAACTAGACTCTCTTACGATTCCAACGATAGGTCATATGACTCGATTGGACTTACGGATCAAAAGTTATTGACGTTTGAAAACTGACGCGCATTTAATCACCGTAACTATCCACTGCGTCGCAGTGAGCCAGGACTAAGCTCACTGCGCCGCAGTGGCTAAGTCAGACCAGGACCAGAAACAATGCACTGCGCCGCAGTGAGCAAGAACCATGCCCACTGCGCCGCAGTGGCTAAACTGGACCAGGGCCAGTAACAAAGCACTGCGCCGCAGTGAGCCAGAGGAGGGCTCACTGCGCCGCAGTGACCACAAACTGCAGCCAGCACCTGCAGGTTATGCAGGAACCACGAACAAAACCCCAAAATCTCAACATTTACGCCATGAAATCGACTTGCACAACTCCAAGACTCATTTTCAACATAGTTAAACATAATTGAACATAACTAAACATGTTTCATCATCCAAAACCAACCTTTAACACATTTTCTTGTTAAAATTCGATCTTGACCCATTTGCACGTAAATGTACTCATTGTACTCAATTGCACGTAAATGTACTCATTGTACTCAATTGCACGTAAATGTACTCATTGTACTCAATTGCACGTAAATGTACTCATTGTACTCAATTGCACGTAAATGTACTCATTGTACTCAATTGCACGTAAATGTACTCATTGTACTCAATTGCACGTAAATGTACTCATTGTACTCAATTGCACGTAAATGTACTCATTGTACTCAATTGCACGTAAATGTACTCATTGTACTCAATTGCACGTAAATGTACTCATTGTACTCAATTGCACGTAAATGTACTCATTGTACTCAATTGCACGTAAATGTACTCATTGTACTCAATTGCACGTAAATGTACTCATTGAACTCAATTGCACGTAAATGTACTCATCCATGACCATCAAAGTCCATTCACAACCAAACACCATGTGTATATACTTCGTACGATACTACTTTTGAAAGGCCTTTGATGCTTATATATAGGGTCACCCGCAGCCTTCCCACCACATCTCCAACCTTCAAAGGCATTACCGTCCTCCATATATACACAACTAACCTAAAACAACTAAAATACAATTTACGATAACCATACGACCAATCACTTAAATAGCACATCGACAAACGTCACACAACATGCACGTCACAAAAATAACATCATGCACGAAGTACACTTTTCAGCCCGACTCTTAAAAGAGTAGGGAAGGCTACGAAAACTCACCTTGATTGGCAAAACAGTTAAAAATCAAGTCACGGTAAGATTAATAGCGAGTAATGGGCCCCACGCGTCCACAACCTATCAAAGCATGTCGTATATCCAAAATGTTAACTCTATATTCATGATTAAGTTGGTTTAGTAAGTTTAAGTCGAGTCACGAGCCCACAAACGCTTCTACAACTTTACCGTATATGAAACAAGACGCTTTGACTCGACATTTTTTAGACATGGATTAAGAATCATACGAAAAGAGTGTTACCACAAGAAACTAGACTCTCTTACGATTCCAACGATAGGTCATATGACTCGATTGGACTTACGGATCAAAAGTTATTGACGTTTGAAAACTGACGCGCATTTAATCACAGTAACTATCCACTGCGTCGCAGTGAGCCAGGACTAAGCTCACTGCGCCGCAGTGGCTAAGTCAGACCAGGACCAGAAACAATGCACTGCGCCGCAGTGAGCAAGAACCATGCCCACTGCGCCGCAGTGGCTAAACTGGACCAGGGCCAGTAACAAAGCACTGCGCCGCAGTGAGCCAGAGGAGGGCTCACTGCGCCGCAGTGACCACAAACTGCAGCCAGCACCTGCAGGTTATGCAGGAACCACGAACCAAAACCCCAAAATCTCAACATTTAAGCCATGAAATCGACTTGCACAACTCCAAGACTCATTTTCAAACATAGTTAAACATAATTGAACATAACTAAACATGTTTCATCATCCAAAACCAACCTTTAACACATTTTCTTGTTAAAATTCGATCTTGACCCATTTGAACACGAAATCGACCCAAAATCTAGTTTTTGACTTATAATTCGTTCCGAGGAGTTCCTTGACCCGCTTTTGAACATAACAACTCATTTGAACATAACCCACTCAATAGATCCATTCCAAAACACGACTTTTGACCCAAATCGAATTTTGACCTAATTTAAATAACTAGAAACCCTAATTTCGGATTTTGAAGCTATAAGGACCAAGAGTGCTTAGATTTAGGTGTAATACAAGTTTAATAACTAGAAATGATGAATTTGAGCTAGAAAACACTTACCAAAACTTCCACAAGCAACCAAACCCGATTTTTGACCTAGTTGAAGCTTTTCTTGCACTTTGAGACTTGGATTTTTGATATGTAGTAAGAATGATAATAAGGATGATGATTTGTTATTAAATCTAGTTGAACTAACATAAATGACCAAGAATTTAGAGAAAGATTGAGAGTGTGAGTATTAAGTGAGATGGGAGAGAGAAGTGTAAGAGAATGGAATGAATGGATGAAAAAGGGATAAGGTGGGGAGGGTTGGGTATATCTTGGATGGGTCATGGGTTGGGTACAACCCACGGATAGGATCCATATTCATTTTACTAATTGACTTAATTGTCACCCAAAAGTAAAGAACCGACTAGCACTAACCAATGATCTCGACTTGCCCCTAAGTCTCTGGTTGCACAATAAATTGACCCATATAAACACATTGCACTCAAATGACCCTTAGATTGCACTTGAACATATATTAATTAAAACAAAACTTAGGAAACGTACCCATAGTCAAAAGTCAAAATGCACGGTTGTTACATTATTCCCCCGTTAAGGGAATTTCGTCCCGAAATTCGATGGAACCCTAATCACTAAACAAATGCGGATATTTTGACTTCATGAAGTCTTCCCGCTCCCAAGTGAATTCGGCTCCACGTCTAGCATTCCAACGGACCTTGACTATCGTATAGCGCTTTTTCTTTAGCTTCTTGAATTCACGATCTACAATCTCTACCGGTTCTTCAACAAAGTTGAGTTTCTTGTCTACTTGTATCTCGTCCATGGGCACGTGATGAGTAGGATCCGCCAAGCACTTCCTTAAATTACAAATATGGAACACGTTGTGCACTTCACTAAGTTCTTGAGGTAGCTTTAGCCGGTAAGCCACCTTGCCCACACGTTCTATGATCTCAAAAGGTCCTATGTATCTTGGCGCAAGCTTGCCTCTCTTGATGAAACGAACAACACCCTTCCACGGGAGACCTTCAAAAGTACATGATCACCAACATTGAACTCCAAGGGTCTACGCCTCACATCGGCGTATTTCTTTTGTCTTTCACGGGCCACTTGCAATCTCTCCTTAATTTTTGAAATCACTTTTGTTGTCTCAATTATTACTTCCGGCCCAATAAGTTGGCTCTCGCCTATTTCCGCCCAAGCGAGTGGAGAACGACACTTTCTACCATAAAGCGCCTCGAACGGGGCCATTTGGATAGTCGCATGGTAACTATTGTTATATGAGAACTCCACTAGCGGTAGGTGATCTTCCCAACTTCCACCAAATTCAATAGCACAAGCCCTTAACATATCTTCAAGCGTTTGGATGGTTCTTTCGGTTTGCCCATCCGTTTGTGGATGGAACGCCGTACTCATGTCAATTTGAGTACCCATTGCACTTTGAAAAGCTTTCCAAAAATTTGATTTGAACCGGCTATCTCTATCGGAGATAATAGAAACCGGAACTCCATGTTTTGCCACCACTTCCTTAATGTACAAACGCGCTAGGGTGTCGAACTTATCGGTCTCACGAATGGCTAAAAAGTGAGCCGACTTTGTCAATCGATCCACAATCACCCATATAGTATCACGTCCATTTCTTGTCTTCGGTAACTTCGTGACGAAGTCCATTGCAATCCTTTCCCACTTCCATGCCGGTATCACCGGTTGTACCAACAAACCGGGTGGCTTCTTATGATCGGCTTTCACTTGTAGGCAAGTAAGGCACTCGCTCACATATTTAGCCACATCACGTTTCATGCCCGGCCACCAATAGAAATCTTTTAAATCAAAGTACATCTTATCCGACCCCGGGTGGACCGAATAAGGCGACTTATGAGCTTCATTCATTAGGAAAGTTCTTAAATTGCCAAAGATTGGAATCCAAAGCTTCCCAACTAAATATAACCCGTTGTCTTCCTTCCGGTCAAAAAGTTGCTCCATACCATCTAGCCCTTCATTACCAAAAATTTCCGGTAAGGTAGCTTGCACTTGAGCTTCTATGATACGGTCCCGAATACTTTGCCCCACCGTAAGGCTCATGGCCCTTGATCTTCTCGGCTTGACCCTTTCCTTTCTACTTAAGGCATCGGCTACGACATTGGCTTTGCCCGGATGGTAGCGGATGTCACAATCATAATCGCTAAAAAGTTCAATCCACCTTCTTTGTCTCATATTTAACTCACTTTGATTGAAAATGTGTTGGAGACTTTTATGATCGGTGTAGATTACACATTTGGTGCCATAAAGGTAATGTCTCCAACACTTCAAGGCGAAGACAACAGCTCCCAATTCTAAATCGTGAGTAGGGTAATTCTTCTCATGCACCTTAAGTTGCCGGGAGGCATAAGCGATGACTTTGCCCCGTTGCATAAGTACACACCCCAAACCTTGACCCGAAGCGTCACAATAGACCACAAAATCTTCAATCCCATCCGGAAGGCTCAAGATAGGAGCTTCACATAACATGTCCCTGAGAGTTTGAAAGGCAAGTTCTTGTCTCTCGCCCCACTCAAATCTCCTTTCCTTTTGAGTCAAGAGAGTGAGTGGTTGTGCTATCTTGGAGAAACCTTCAATGAATCTTCGGTAATAACCCGCCAACCCAAGAAATTGGCGAATCTCGGATGGGGTCTCGGGTCGCCTCCAATTCTTAACCGCTTCAATCTTGCTAGGATCCACATGAATCCCATCTTTGCTAATCACGTGACCAAGGAAATGAACTTCTTCCAACCAAAATTCGCACTTTGAAAATTTTGCATACAACTTCTCCTTTCTAAGCAACCCTAGCATCTCACGCAAATGCTCGGCATGATCTTCCTTTGTTTTCGAATAGACAAGTATGTCATCAATGAAGACAATGACCGACTTGTCCAAATAGGGTCGACACACCCGGTTCATCAAATCCATGAACACCGCCGGTGCATTAGTCAACCCAAACGGCATAACGGTGAACTCGTAGTGACCATACCTTGTACGAAACGCCGCCTTTGGTATGTCATCTTCATGAACTCTAAGTTGGTGATAGCCCGAACGGAGGTCAATTTTTGAGAAATACTTGGCACCTTGCAAACGATCAAAAAGCTCATCGATTCTAGGAAGTGGATACCGGTTCTTCACTGTGAGCTTGTTCAATTCTCGGTAATCGATACACATCCTAAAGGACCCATCTTTCTTCTTCACAAACAATATTGGAGCTCCCCAAGGCGATTGACTAGGACGAATGAACCCTTTCTCTTGAAGTTCTTTAAGTTGGGATTCTAGCTCTTGCATTTCCGTCAAGGCAAGTCTATATGGAGCTTTGGCCACGGGCGCGGCCCCGGGAATCAAATTGATGCGAAAATCAAGTTCACGAGACGGGGGTAGACCTGGTAGGTCATCCGGAAAAACGTCGGGAAAATCACGAACAATAGGAACGGCTTTCAATTCTACCTTTGTGATGGTAGCACTAAAAGCCTTGGAACTAGAGGAATCGGAAGTTTCACCTTGGACTCTAAGAATATCACCGTTTGACAACGGTATTTTGACCACCCTTTCACCACAATCAATGACCGCATTTACCGCCGTCATCCAATCCATACCCACAATGATGTCGAAGCTTCCAATATCGAAAGGCATGAGATTAATATAAAATTCGACGTCGTTTAAAGTCAAGATACAATCCCGAAGCACTTGACTAAGTCTAGTTAAGGTACCATTGACCATCTCAATATCAAGTACATAGTTTAAGGCACAAGGATGAACATCTATCAAAGGAACAAAACTATGGGACACGAAGCTATAATCGGCTCCGGAATCAAACAACACCGTGGCATAATGACCGTTAAGAAGAAATGTACCTGCCACCACATTAGGATCATTTCGGGCTTCATTTGCATTCACCGCAAAGGCTCTTCCCCTTGGTTGCACTTGATGGCCTTGTTGGCCACGGTTTTGGTTAGGACCGGTGATTTGAAGTTGATTTGGGTGAACCGCCACTTGCACATTTGTCCCACCCATTGCGGACAAGCATTACGGTAATGTTCGGTGCTTCCACATTCATAACACCCACCCCATTGACCCCTTTGATTGTTAGCTTGAGGAGGATGTGCTCGGAGAGGAACCGCATGAGTAGGAGCCACTCTCGGGGCCCTACAATCTCTAGCAAGATGGCCAACTTGATTACAATTGAAACAAGTCCCACAAGGAGTGGTGGGAACATGATGTCGGGAGCACCTATTACAAAATGGGTAAGGACCCACATAAGCCTTCTTTGCCGGTTCAACCGCCGCAAACACCTTTCCTTTGTTAGGACGTTTAGGGTCAAACCTACCCATTTTCCTCACCCCGCTTGACTCGGGTGCATCCTTCCTCTTTGATGATGATGCTTGGCTCAATTCACCACTTCTAAGTAAGTCCTCGGTAACACTACCGGCTCGGTTTATGGCTTCCGTCATGGTGGTAGGCATAATGTTGTTCACCAAGTGTCGGACCTTTGGAGTCAAGCCCATAACAAACTTTTGAATAGCTTGAGCTTCGGGAGACACCAAGTGTGGAATAAGTGTTGACAACTCTTGGAATCGCCGAATGTACCCTTTATAGTCCGCCCCATTCATTTGGAGTTGAACGAACTCCAAGGTTAGAGTTTGAAGTTCATAGGGTGGACAAAATCTTTCTTCACCAAAATCTTGAATTGATCCCACGGTATAGCATTGCCCGCCCCTATTTCCTTATTCCACCATTTCAATGCATCACCTCTAAACATGCCGGATGAGTAGATAACTTGGTCATCATAAGTACAATGACTCCTAGCAATCACCGCTTCAATTTCTTCAAGCCACCTAATACAAGCCGTAGGACCCCCACTCCCATCGTACTCCGGGGCCCCACAACCCTTGAAATCCTTAAAGGAACACCCTTGCCGGTACACTCCATGTTGGTTGTACCTTGGGACATAGTTATCGTGTACCACCGGTGCCTCTTCTTCCTCTACCCCTACCGGTTGAACATTTTCATTGTCTCCATTCGCTTGAGCTTGAACATTCGGCACCGTATTATCAGGTGCTTGGAGGGTTGCCGTGACTTGGGCAACTATGTTAGGCATAATGTTCGTGACCACTTGAGCGATCACAGTTGCCAAGTCGGGTGTTGGTGCTTCACCCCTACCTTGACCTCTCCCTTGACCCCTACCACCACCTCTACCTCTACCTCTACCACGACCACGACCTCTTCCACCACCACGACCTTCTCCTTGAACTTCCGGTTGTTGTTCCGGAGTTTGCTCTCTATAAGTAGTCCCGGTTCTTCTTGGCCTCACCATTACTATAAAACAAGGAAACGTCGACTCGAAAAGTTAGTCTCAAAATGCTCGCATGTTAGTCACACAAGGGGTTAGTGCTCTCATGTCAACATGTCACACATAATTCATATCGTTACGCTAAGGCAAAGGTGCAACTATTCTAGGGGAATTGTTATGTATCATGCCATCATACCATATTTCACCATAATTGTTCATCAATAAACCACATGTCCATTTCAATACATCAACCAATCACACAACTAAACAAGTGGTCCAAAGTATAATTCGAATCCGATATGCTTCCTAGTTATTGATCCGGGTATGTATACAGGGTGTACCAGCGGCTAACCCTCCACCCAATCAACTCCCAAAAAGCGTACCGGTTCCTTATTATACTCTAAACCAACCGCGTGCAATCCGTGATGTCATTAACTTGTTATAATACCGGGTAACCATAAAAGAGTTGATCACGTTCTTTTAGGGTTGCCACAATATTATATCATGTTGATGCCATAACTTCATCTTGCCCTACATCATCAAAATAATATCAATTCAATCCGATAATATGCACATGACCTCATTGACCTCAAGTAACCACATTGACCTCATGCACTTGACCATCATACGACAACACATTGATCACACCAACCAATGCACCCATGTTATCACATATAATGAACCTTCCTACGAACCCAACGTACACTTATAATGCTCATATAGTTCACGTTGCATACAAGATTCCTAATCATGCATGCTATATGAAGAGTTTTACTTAAGCCGTAGTCTAGGTCAATCCGCCTAATTCTCTACGACCTGCATGGGCCACCATTCTGTAACACCCCGAGCTAGGCTCGAAATGCACCGAAAAGCATGACACAAGATGGAATTATCGTAGAACGAGACTATATGAAAATAAAAGGATTCCGGGAACCCAACAATTTAGATACATCACAAAAGCATAAGGAGCATCCAACCATCAAAAGTTTACAAAAATAACAATTCAAAGATGGCTCATGATCCTAAGCAAATCCCATCAACGGGCAAATGGATCGCGGATCCATGGTCAAAGTCCAACATCTAGCAAGCACGTCAAGCTCTTGGGTTCTCTTGATTACCTGAAAAGTGTACTAAACAATGTCAACACTAGGTTGGTGAGTTCGTAGGAAAAGATGAACAAGAACACATACCAATGTCAACCAATCCATGATTTACATTAACATGATCTAATAAATTGCACACTTGTAACCAATGTACTCAATTGCACGTAAATGTACTCATTGTACTCAATTGCACGTAAATGTACTCATTGTACTCAATTGCACGTAAATGTACTCATTGTACTCAATTGCACGTAAATGTACTCATTGTACTCAATTGCACGTAAATGTACTCATTGTACTCAATTGCACGTAAATGTACTCATTGTACTCAATTGCACGTAAATGTACTCATCCATGACCATCAAAGTCCATTCACAACCAAACACCATGTGTATATACTTCGTACGATACTACTTTTGAAAGGCCTTTGATGCTTATATATAGGGTCACCCGCAGCCTTCCCACCACATCTCCAACCCTTCAAAGGCATTACCGTCCTCCATATATACACAACTAACCTAAAACAACTAAAAATACAATTTACGATAACCATACGACCAATCACTTAAATAGCACATCGACAAACGTCACACAACATGCACGTCACAAAAATAACATCATGCACGAAGTACACTTTTCAGCCCGACTCTTAAAAGAGTAGGGAAGGCTACGAAAACTCACCTTGATTGGCAAAACAGTTAAAAATCAAGTCACGGTAAGATTAATAGCGAGTAATGGGCCCCACGCGTCCACAACCTATCAAAGCATGTCGTATATCCAAAATGTTAACTCTATATTCATGATTAAGTTGGTTTAGTAAGTTTAAGTCGAGTCACGAGCCCACAAACGCTTCTACAACTTTACCGTATATGAAACAAGACGCTTTGACTCGACATTTTTAGACATGGATTAAGAATCATACGAAAAGAGTGTTACCACAAGAAACTAGACTCTCTTACGATTCCAACGATAGGTCATATGACTCGATTGGACTTACGGATCAAAAGTTATTGACGTTTGAAAACTGACGCGCATTTAATCACAGTAACTATCCACTGCGTCGCAGTGAGCCAGGACTAAGCTCACTGCGCCGCAGTGGCTAAGTCAGACCAGGACCAGAAACAATGCACTGCGCCGCAGTGAGCAAGGACCATGCCCACTGCGCCGCAGTGGCTAAACTGGACCAGGGCCAGTAACAAAGCACTGCGCCGCAGTGAGCCAGAGGAGGGCTCACTGCGCCGCAGTGACCACAAACTGCAGCCAGCACCTGCAGGTTATGCAGGAACCACGAACCAAAACCCCAAAATCTCAACATTTAAGCCATGAAATCGACTTGCACAACTCCAAGACTCATTTTCAAACATAGTTAAACATAATTGAACATAACTAAACATGTTTCATCATCCAAAACCAACCTTTAACACATTTTCTTGTTAAAATTCGATCTTGACCCATTTGAACACGAAATCGACCCAAAATCTAGTTTTTGACTCATAATTCGTTCCGAGGAGTTCCTTGACCCGCTTTTGAACATAACAAACTCATTTGAACATAACCCACTCAATAGATCCATTCCAAAACACGACTTTTGACCCAAATCGAATTTTGACCTAATTTAAATAACTAGAAACCCTAATTTCGGATTTTGAAGCTATAAGGACCAAGAGTGCTTAGATTTAGGTGTAATACAAGTTTAATAACTAGAAATGATGAATTTGAGCTAGAAAACACTTACCAAAACTTCCACAAGCAACCAAACCCGATTTTTGACCTAGTTGAAGCTTTTCTTGCACTTTGAGACTTGGATTTTTGATATGTAGTAAGAATGATAATAAGGATGATGATTTGTTATTAAATCTAGTTGAACTAACATAAATGACCAAGAATTTAGAGAAAGATTGAGAGTGTGAGTATTAAGTGAGATGGGAGAGAGAAGTGTAAGAGAATGGAATGAATGGATGAAAAAGGGATAAGGTGGGGAGGGTTGGGTATATCTTGGATGGGTCATGGGTTGGGTACAACCCACGGATAGGATCCATATTCATTTTACTAATTGACTTAATTGTCACCCAAAAGTAAAGAACCGACTAGCACTAACCAATGATCTCGACTTGCCCCTAAGTCTCTGGTTGCACAATAAATTGACCCATATAAACACATTGCACTCAAATGACCCTTAGATTGCACTTGAACATATATTAATTAAAACAAAACTTAGGAAACGTACCCATAGTCAAAAGTCAAAATGCACGGTTGTTACAGTAACATTATTATATACAATAATACAAAATATGATTCTGGCTAGCTTATAACACCATCTCGGCTAGACCAACGTTGCAACACTATATCCGGACTCCTTGGTCGCCACTCGCTACTATGGCAATCTCTCGTTGGAACGCCAGTTTTGTCGTTCTTTTTTTATTTCAATTTGTTATTTGACTTTATACAAATTACGATTTTTGTTTTTCTTTTTTAAAACTTAATCACGGCTAATTTTGGATCGGATAATGGTTTTTATTAAAATTAAGTATATCGATAGGTTTTAAGCTCTAACTTAGATGTTCTCCATGTTTCGTTTAATGAACTTACAAAATAAATATCAATATAGGTAATGTATGCTCATGTTTTTATCCTATGTATGTAAATAGGGCAACAAACCTAAAAAGTATCAATGTAAAATACATTTAAAACCCAATCTATTCATATATATTACATCAAGCATTGTATATCACAAAAAATTTTAGATGGTCAAGGTTAAATAATTTTGACCCAAAATGTCAAATTAAGACATTTAAATTGAGACTGAGAGAGTATTTAACGTTGATATTTTTTAAAATTCATAATTTATATTGAAATAAATCAAATAGTTATATAACTAATTTACAGCTATATTCATATTGATGATATTGATTCTAGAAATGATCTATTCGGATCAGAAAACAAATGGGGTTTTAGAATGTAGATATTTCTTCTAAGTGTATATTTTTATTGAAATGACAGAAAAACATTTTATAATTTAAACATAAAAAAACTACAGTATAATCCACGACTCCGTGTATTGCAAAGCGAAGGACCACAAACTTCGTTAACAAAGCCGTAATAAATGATAATGCCAACATCATATATCGAGTACAACTTGAACATAAAAGCGAACATGCAACATTAAAAGCAATACAAGGATGGTAAATAACTTTCATCACTGAAAACCGGACCGGCTTCATTTATTGAATTTGTACTCATTTTATCATAAACCATATTTCATGATCGGCTTTCAAGCAATTATGTATTTATGTTCGTCCATATTCATTGTAAGTTAATACTTTAAAACTAACTTAAATTTTAAAAATTTCAACCTTTTTAATAACATTTAGAAAAGGAAAATACGTAATATATTATAAAAACACATAAATAGTCCAATTGGATTTTGATTGATACATATACAGCTAAACTGTATGATCATTGATGATCATATACATATGAAATTAATTACGACATGGATTTTATCTCGTGACATTATATCATTGATACGGTGGAAAATAAAGTTGTTTAAAGGTTGGATATTTTGATTACGACACGGAGAATAGAGTTGTTTAAAGGTTAGGATTTTTTTATGGTGACGTGTTAACATCTTGCTAATTTAAGTTACATTTACGGTTTACCCCTCATAAATTTATTTTTAACTCTTTTTTATCGTCGACTATTTTTGATGAGGGTGTTTGATATGCTTGAAGTTGGATGGATAGCTGTAGTGTATGATTTGCATGTTAATTGTGATTGGATGCTAACTTAGACGTGGTACTATTTTCGTCGATTGTTTTTTCTTTTGTTTCTAAATTCACGCAACAACAAACTTACGTACCGTGACACTAGACAATTTATAACAATCCCGCCGCAACGCGCGGGTATGATGAGCGTCCATTTTGTGATAAAAACCCCTATCAAAAGGCTTCATTTCTATGTCTTAAATGAGTTAATATTCCGGAACTATCGGTACTTAATGAATTCTATGATTACGCAGGTTCACGGAAGATGCGAGTGAGGGTAAATGGCATCAAGTGACTCAAGGTGAAGGCCTATGAAGTTACAAGACACAAGGAGGTGATCCGGGAGCCGAACAAAGCAAATCGAGAAGCAGCAGGAGCTGCCAGCGCCGCTGGCAACCTTGCCAGCACCGCTGGAGCCCATCCCAGCGCCGCTGGGCGGCCCAGATCAGCAACCGACTTTCATCTCTATTTAAGTTGAAGTAACCCTCAAAACCCTAGGAGAGAGCTGATTCAGCAGCCCTAGCCGCCCATATTCAACCCTAGGTCGACTTTGCAGATTCCAAGGAGGTTTTGGAGCTTCTAACACCTTCCGATCTTCATCCTCAACCTAGATCTACTCTTTTACTTTACTTTCAGTTGATAAACAATGTCTTTCATCTTTTCAGACTTTATTATTCCTTTAATAATGTCAGGCTAGTAGGCTGAATACTTGTTTGGATCGATGTGATCATGTAGACGTTTATCTATTTTACTTTATTTGTTAGATCTGTTGGAGTGTGTTTTACTGTTTATCGTAGATCCATGTTTTACTAGTTCTTCATGTTATTATCGGTTCTATATCTGCATGTATTAGTTTAATTCTGATGATCGGTCTATAATCATACACTAGGATTAATACATAAGGATGGAAAACACTGGTCGGTCTTTAACTAGATGTAAAAGGTGATTCACTTGTAACCGAGGGATCCAGAACCGTAGTAATTAGGATGAATAGAACATGATGCTTAACAATGTCAGACGCGATCCAGTGACTTGGAAACGAGCACCGTGGTCACCGGAGAGAATTATTATCTGGTCATGGCTTAAGAGCCGGGGTAACTAAAAGATGAATTAGTAACACAAACTTTAGGTCATTAATGCTTAAACAATGAATCTAACGAGAATTTGTTTATAGAGTAGTGTGAGTCTAGCGACAACACTAGTTACTTAGGCAAGGTGAATCTAACGAGAATCTGAGCCGTGATTAAGTTTCCAACAGTCTAGCAAGTAGGTAGAATGATATTTGGTCGTACCATGAGATCGGAGATGCCAAACAAGTATTCTAATTTAATTACTGTTATTTGCTTTTTCAAACTTTTTCAGACTAAGCCTCTCGCTGAATAAGCGGTTGCTGCTTCTATTTACTTTTCAGTATTTTAATTAGTTTAATAAGAAATCGTGACAACCCCACAACCGCTAGAATTACACATATTACTAGATTAGGTAAAATAACGCGTCACTGCGAACGATCGTGTAACTTATCACTTAACTATATTACATCCGATCCGGTTCTCTGCCCGTAGGTGTGTGTGTTTCGGGATAATTACTTGTATAACACTTTATCTATACTATATTATAAAGCAGATTCCCCATGTCTAACATTTTAAGTTTCAACATTTACTTCCCCAAAATGCCCTTCTATCAATTCTATATTTACCAAACACCCTTTCTCTCTCCTCAAATCTCAACCAATCATCTTTTTTCTCTCTCCTCCATAAATCATTTATTCCTCCAATTCATTCAAAATCTTTTATCTCAAAAACCGTGCATCGATAAATTATAAAAATTATATGGGTGTTCTTAAAATTTCATGCTCTTTCATTAGAGATGTCATTCGATATACTGAAGGAAGAGAAACCCTAACTATCTCTTGATTCACTTAGTCAAGAGTATAATTAGAATCTGGAAACAAATCAATCAAATAGAAGCAGCGGATAACCTTTAGAAAAGAGTTTCCAGAAGAAACCCTAAATCAATCGAATCGAACAAACCCTAAATCAAAATCTAGGGTTCCAAATCGGAATACGCCCTAGATCTGATTGAACGAACAAATAACCGAACAATAACCACAGAATCAACGTCGTGGCTCTGATACCATGTAAGAAACCACAATCTAAATCCGGAAAATCTAATCAAAGATTAGATTCATACAAACAATAGCGAATGATTATTATTATTATTAAGAGAGTTCAATTTTTTGTTTACAAGATCAAATAATCATCAGAATGATGATTATATAAACAGAAAATATATATATCGATATGATATATATATACAGAATTTATATATATAATTGAGAGAGAAAGATAGCAGCAACAAGAGAAAAAGATCGAATAGGGTGTTAACCCTAATTTTGTGAATAAGAGGTGTTTATATACACCTCCAAACTTTCATCTCCAGTCCCTCAATCTTCTATTCTTTCCTTTTGTACCCTTCAGCTTCCTTTCTTTAAAACTTGTATCCAAGAGCTTTACACTTCAACACCTTTAGTCCTTCTCTACAATTAAACACACACAATGAGAAAATATTACCTTATAATCAAGATGATCTTGTATTCATAACATCCCCCCTGAAGCCTCAAGTCTAGAGTCGCTTGCCAGCGAGGGAATCGAGTTTGCAACCAAAATCTGAAAACATTTTGCTTCACTTGATTGTCTTTGTTTCTAAAGAAAATTGTCTAGAAATGTGAACAGCCTCATGTCTTTGTCTTTGTCTTCAATCATTTGTCATTTTGGTTGAAATATTTTCCAGTTATATTCTTTACTAAATTGTCAAGAAATGTGTACAGCTCTCTTGAATCCATTTGTAGCTTGTTTATATTGCTCTTTTGAAATATGACAACCTATACAGCGAGACATGTTTTCAAATTAGACTTTGATTGTGGTGTTGGAGCAAAGCCTTTGATAAATATATTCAGAGGAGAAGTCGAAGAGGAGAACGGCAGAATTAAGGTCTGTTTGCAAATCTAAAGAAAATTTTATTTTCGCTTATATTTGCCATCTCTTTTGTTTGCACCAAATGAGTCCTGTCACTCTGTCAGAACAAGGCCTTTTTAGTATTGATTCAAAATGGGCCGCTTGATCCAAACCACCTTTTAAAGATACAACACAACCTCAATCAACCTATACATAGTGATATTGGTCGAAATTGTTGCAAGTTTTCACTAGTCATTTTCTTTTTTGGTAGCCATTTTGTCTATGACTCACAGATCTGACCTAGTATTTTTGTTACAGACATGCATTTTTCAAAACCAGTGTTGATAATGTATATGCCATTGGCGACATCGCTACTTTCCCTATGAAAATGTACGGGGACATTAGACGAGTTGAACATGTTGACCATTCCCGCAAATCTTCAGAACAAGCTGTCAAGGTAATTTTCATAAATCATAATAACTTGTGCTATCATTACAAGAAATGATGCTGTGTACTTGTGTTGATGTCTTTTTAAAAGCTATAGCATGACCACAACCTTATGGGCTATGGCCCTTTCATATTTCCCAACATTAGCCTTAACGAGGCTTAGGCTAATTATTATTATTATTTTTGCTGACACACTGCACAGGCCATTTTGCTAGCGAGCAAGGAAATGAGATCGAGGCTTATGAATATCATCCATTCTTCTACTCGCGATCCTTTGACTTATCGTGGCAATTCTATGGAGAGAATGCTGGCGACGTTGTTGTTTTTGGCAACCATGATCCAACATATGAAAAGCCCAAGTTTGGGACATATTGGATTAAAGATGGTAAAGTAGTGGGTGCATTTTGAGAAGGCAGAACAACTAAAGAGGATAATGCCATTAGGCCAAAATGCAACCCGAGGCCTCAAGTCTAGAGTCGCTTGCCAGCGAGGGAATTATAACTTTACCAGGCCAAGTTGTATAGAGAGGGCTTTCTAATTTTCTATAGTTCGTTGAAAATCAGGGTTGACATTTGAGACTCTATCTTGAATAATTTTCTAAACATTGACTTCCTTATTCTAAAACCTTTATTCATTCCGAGTTTTTCAAACAAAAAAAGAACCCAATAAGCAACCATTATACTACCTTTGCAAACTCCTTTGAACCAATTGGTTTGTGAACTCGGTTGACTAACCTCCTTTATTCTTCTGACTCAATGTCTTAAAGCAATAACCTAATTTTACATGTTTATGTATATGAAAAGTTTTAGTTCTGGTAGATTAATAAAAATTAGTTCCCGTCTTAATTAAGATGTAATCAAAGTCAATATATAGAGTAGTTACTTTCTTGTCACATTAGAATGACTCAGTATGCATGGCTAATACTTGATTTAAAACCATGTCTAACAGATGCTATAGAGAATAAACCAGGTTTACATCTTATTGTAAGTGTCGGCAAATCATGTTTCTTTTGACGTTTGTTTGTAAATTGGATCACGAACTCAAATCCACCGACTCCTTTTCATTTCTATCAAACACTTAATTGCCTTAAACAAAACCGCATCGTACGCTAAATTGTTCTTTTCTAATGCATCTTAAGATGAACACTAAAACATCTTAAAGGGGTAATTAAACAAAGTACAAAGTATGTTTATAAATAAAATTAATTGCTTTCAATAAAGGAGTTTTTGAGGAGTTTAAACCAAAAAAAGGAACATGGGGATTCTGGGTTTGAGCCTTGCCAAAGGAAAATATGAGATAACGGGGATTATTAAGTGGTTAAAATTCACCGGGACACTAGCCGGGCTGGGGGAATATAGTGGGTACTAAATGGTACTTGAAATCCGGGGACCTTTTTATATATTATATTCCACATATGAGTTTACTGCTATGGCCTATGCATATGGATAATATTGGTTTTTTATCAAAACCATGTTAAGAGTATTAACTGAGTAATGTTATATAGATATTTAAAACCCCAATTCATTGGGTAATGAAGTATCTTATATATATATATTCTAAAATTGTAAGCCTGAATTTAATGTTGAGGCTTTAGAATCAATTAGGTTTTTTATGATTTTACTATGATTTAATGATTTTACTGCTTTGTTAATTTGGGTTAATCGGAGTGCAGTAAATTGGGGATAATTATGAAGTGCTGCAGTAAATATTCAGCTGATGTGTTTAATACATGGGTAGAGTTTTGTGACCTTTGGGCTGGTTTTGTTATATATTGCTATGACTCCCTGTCTTTCGTATTAAAATAGTTTTTAGGTGTTACATGTAATGGTTTTAAAGGAGCATGGTATGACAGCCGAACAACTGGGTGTTGCAACTCATTCATCATCATTTTAAGGTATTAATTTATTCCCTATATTTTCTAAAGTTAACCATTTGTTGTTTTTTTCTTCAAGCTGTATGAAATATATAAGATTTTTTCATTATTTATTTTAGGGTTTTTATTTTTCCGTTGGATTTTTGAAAAGAATTTGGGTGTTGTATTATATATATGATCAGTTGCTTGGCTGCATTTTAATTTATCTATTTTTGCATTATTGTATGATAGATAGAGAAATCATCAAATGAAAATTGAAGGTATGACCGTATGACCCTTATTACATAACGGTCCTCAATCGGATAATCATTCTGTTGCTGCTGTTATTTTTCCGTGAGTTTAAACTGCCACTATTATTTTTTTATATAGAAAAGAAAAGAGAGCTGGGAAAGTAAAGAAAGGATAATCTAATGGTGATCAGTCCTAACTTTCAAACTGTAAGTCTCATATTATTATCAATCTTTTGTTTTCATTTTACTTGATATATTTACTCATTTTTGTTGTGTTGTTTTTATTGATTTATGTATTCTAGGTTTACTGCTGCTGCTCCTTAAATTAGTGGAGGTATATATACTCTTAGCCCATTTTATATTTCAATTTTTATACCAGTTTTATGTTAACCGATAACTCGCTCATGTAGTTAAATTAGGTTAGGTGGTACATTTACAGGCTAAATACAATTTGTGACTCAATTGTTTTTATGACTTCCCTCATTTTTTATGGATAAATGCTAAGATTCATAATTATTTTAATTGTTATGTTTCTTTTTTTCTTTTTTTAAAGATTGGTGATTGTTTTTTATTTTTGGCACTTAATATGGAGAAAATGTGATCTTATCAGTAGTTGATTATTTTTGTAAAGATGTTCCTCATGACCGATGTAAAAATATTTTTTTGGTGGTTGCAAAAAATGCTGCAAAAATCATGCAATCCAATTTCAGGCAATATCAGACCATGTAAAAGAGTGCATGCATATGTTCAAATTCATTTCAACGCTTATGTGGCTGAAACTGGCGGAAGGTAGCATGCCTCAAATACGTATGACAACTCATTAGTCTATCTGCTGTATTACAAGTTATGTGCGAGAAAAAATAAATGACATAGAGATTTAAATGGTGCAAATAAAATTTTCATTTAGAATTTGTGTTTGGCAGATGGAAATACAAGTTTACCGACCCAAAACACTGAAAGGTAAGACTGCAATCAATATTGGACCAAATTCTATCCAAGAAACATCATAGCGAGGTCTAAAGGTGCAAAACATGGTTGGAGCGGCATCAATTTCTGTGGTTTCGGATAAAATTATCACACACTGTGGAAGCATCCAGGTATATTGTGGGTTGAAACCCACATAAGGCAGCATGTCTATTTTGTGTGACGAATTAAGTTCTATATGTTGTAATTGATTTTTCGTTTTTTGGTGTTTATCGTAGGTCCAGAGTGAGTTACGGTTGCATCAATATGTGTAACACCCCAAGCCAAGGCTCTGAATATCACGGAAATCATATAGCACAAGGTGGAATTAATGTAGAACATGAACTAAATGCAAATAAAGGATTCAGTGAATCCATACAGGAAGTTAAACAAGAATCAAAATACATAAAGAACAAGTCATCATCAAAGATTACAACAGAACATCAAAAGATGGCTAACGGTTCTAAGTATAATGCAAAAGAGAAGGTCGATGAATCCTTGATTCATAAAGTCCAAAGCCCGGGTTTAACAGCAAGCAAACAACTAAGCTCCACGTCCGGGAATAACCTGATTTCCTGAAAAGTGTACTAAGCATAGTCAACACAAGGTTGGTGAGTTCGTAGTAATGGTCCATAAGGAACCATCGACAATAATCATAATATACGAGTAGAGGCAAAACATGACTTACAGTGAGCCTCTAAGAACAACACAACAACATCCACCACAAGATTATACACAACAAATAAAACGCGTAATAAACATTATACCCAAGTAACGTACATAACATCAATTCAAAACAGGTATCATATCCTCTTCAGTGGGATTGATACACAACATAAGTCATATCCTCTTCAGTGGGATAGATACACAACATAAGTCATATCCTCTTCAGTGGGATAGATACACGACATAAGTCATATCCTCTTCAGTGGGATAGACACACAACATAAGTCATATCCTCTTCAGTGGGATAGACACACAACATAAGTCATATCCTCTTTAGTGGGATAGATACACAACATAAGTCATATCCTCTTCAGTGGGATAGATACACAACATAAGTCATATCCTCTTCAGTGGGATAGATACACAACATAAGTCATATCCTCTTCAGTGGGATAGATACACGACATAAGTCATATCCTCTTCAGTGGGATAGACACACAACATAAGTCATATCCTCTTCAGTGGGATAGATACACAACATAAGTCATATCCTCTTCAGTGGGATAGACACACAACATAAGTCATATCCTCTTCAGTGGGATAGATACACAACATAAGTCATATCCTCTTTAGTGGGATAGATACACAACATAAGTCATATCCTCTTCAGTGGGATAGATACACAACATAAGTCATATCCTCTTTAGTGGGATAGATACACAACATAAGTCATATCCTCTTCAGTGGGATAGATACACAACATAAGTCATATCCTCTTCAGTGGGATAGATACACGACATAAGTCATATCCTCTTCAGTGGGATAGACACACAACATAAGTCATATCCTCTTCAGTGGGATAGACACACAACATAAGTCATATCCTCTTCAGTGGGATAGATACACAACATCCATACATCACAAGTCCATCAATCATCAAACATCAAACTAAAGTTTTGTAGTTCATAGGGAGGACAAAACTTCGCCTTCACCTTGTTTTTGAAATCGATCCATTCCAAGTTATAAGTCCGCCCCAAAGTTATCTCTTGGTTCCACCAACTCAAGGCGTCATTTTTAAACATGCCGGATGCATAAGGAATCCGGTCGTCATTTGTGCAATGACTTCTTTCAATCACTGCCTCGATCTCCTCAAACCACCTTATACACTCTGTGGGACCGCCTCTTCCATTGAACTCCGGCGCCCCACAGCTTTTGAAGTCTTTAAATATACACCCCTGTCGGTATCCTCCATGTTGATTATGCATGGGTATACGGTTATCAACTCTCACTGGTTCTTCTTCTTCGTTTTCTACGTCCTGAGGTTGAGCATTTTCATTATTCACATTTTCTGGGGCTTCATTATTTTGAGCCACATTGTTCTGCCCAAGACTTGCCGTGACTCGAGCAATAATGGTTGGCATGATATTGGCGATCGTTTGAGCGATCACTTCAGCCATGTTTGGCTCAGGGACCTCACCACGACCCCTTCCTTGGCCTCTACCACGGCCCCTACCTCTACCTCCTTGTACTTCCGGTTGAGCTTCTGATTGAGGTTCTTCTGGTTCGGCCCTATAGTTCGTTCCGGCTCTTCTTGGTCTCACCATTTCTATAAAGCAAGTGACACGTTGACCCGAGAGTTAGTCTCAAATGCTCACATGTTAGTCACACAAGTAGTCAATGCTCTCATACCGATACCACATACTCATTTCATATCACTAAGCTAAGGCAAGAGTGCTAGAATCCTATGAGATTGTTACTTAGCATATCATTATGTCAATTTCATTACAATCGTTCATTATTAATTCAAGTAATCATGCTCAATACGTCATAAGATCAAACAATTAACACAAATGGGTTAAGTATAATCTGAATTCGATATGCTCTCTAGTCATTGACCAGGTATGTATACAGGGTGTACCAACGGCTAACCCTCCACCCAATCAACTTCCATTAAGCATATCGGTTCCCTATTATACACTAAGCCAAGCAACTAACACGAATGATTCAAAGTATAATCCGAATTCGATATGCTTTCTAGTTATTGACCAGGTATGTATACAGGGTGTACCAACGGCTAACCCTCCACCCAATCAACTTCCATTAAGCATATCGGTTCCCTATTATACACTAAGCCACACGTGCGCAATCCATGATGTCATTAACTTGTTATAATGTTGGGCGACCATAAAAGAGTTGATCGGGTTCTTTTAGGGTTGTCACAATATTATACTAAGTTAATACCATAACTTCATTTTGCTCTAACGCATCCAACAAACATCAATCAGTAACAACAATCCATATTAATGACAATTAATTTCAATCAATGCACACATTAACCACATTGTACCCATTCCACATTCATCACGTTGAATTCAAGCCATCACATAAGTGGTCTTAACTACGAACTCACGATATACACTTTCTAGGGTTCACAGAATTCACGTTGCACACAAATTTCCTAACCATGCATGCTATATGAAGAGTTTTAACTTAAGCCGTAGTCTAGGTCAAACCGCCTAATTCTCTACGACCACACATGGGCCACCATTCTGTAACACCCCAAGCCAAGGCTCAGAATATCACGGAAATCATATAGCACAAGGTGGAATTAATGTAGAACATGAACTAAATGCAAATAAAGGATTCAGTGAATCCATACAGGAAGTTAAACAAGAATCAAAATACATAAAGAACAAGTCATCATCAAAGATTACAACAGAACATCAAAAGATGGCTAACGGTTCTAAGTATAATGCAAAAGAGAAGGTCGATGAATCCTTGATTCATAAAGTCCAAAGCCCGGGTTTAACAGCAAGCAAACAACTAAGCTCCACGTCCGGGAATAACCTGATTTCCTGAAAAGTGTACTAAGCATAGTCAACACAAGGTTGGTGAGTTCGTAGTAATGGTCCATAAGGAACCATCGACAATAATCATAATATACGAGTAGAGGCAAAACATGACTTACAGTGAGCCTCTAAGAACAACACAACAACATCCACCACAAGATTATACACAACAAATAAAACGCGTAATAAACATTATACCCAAGTAACGTACATAACATCAATTCAAAACAGGTATCATATCCTCTTCAGTGGGATTGATACACAACATAAGTCATATCCTCTTCAGTGGGATAGATACACAACATAAGTCATATCCTCTTCAGTGGGATAGATACACAACATAAGTCATATCCTCTTCAGTGGGATAGACACACAACATAAGTCATATCCTCTTCAGTGGGATAGACACACAACATAAGTCATATCCTCCCCCCCCCCCCCCCCCCCCCCCCCCCCCCCCCCCCCCCCCCCCCCCCCCCCCCCCCCCCATCCTCTTCAGTGGGATAGATACACAACATCCATACATCACAAGTCCATCAATCATCAAACATCAAACTAAAGTAAACTATACGTACCTACACTTAGGAGGATTCTACTTTCTTCGAATCCTAGATGCTTATATATAGGGTCACCCGCAGCCTTCCCACCACATCTAGAACCCAATGAAGGCATAACCGACTTCCATGTATGCACGTCTATCCTAGCAGTAATAATAATAATAATAACAATAACCATAATAATAATATATCACGATCCCTTACTAAGATCAATTAAACGTAACCAATAACCCATTATTTCATCGCTCAATCAATCATTCAATCGTCAAACATTAATTCATAAGTTCGTCAATACGACGATAAAGGTATGCTTGAGTGCATATCACACAAGTCAAGTATAACGAGACGTACATGTTCATTCCAACCATAATTCCTGAAACAACGCGTACATATACTTTGGAGGATTTTACTTTCATCAAGTTCTAGATGCTTATGTATAGGGTCACCCGCAGCCTTCCCACCACATCTAAGACCCTTTGAAAGTAAAACCGACCTCCATATATGTACTTCTATCCTAGTACCTTACAATAACACAATCACATTCGTAAATCATCACACAATCAATCAAAACTATCTGTCAATCAACAATTAATCAGAAATTAACTAGACAGTCAATCAAATCAACCAAACAATCCAACGAACACGTATATGTACACTTTTCAGCCCGAATCTCTATTGAGTAGGGAGCTACGAAACTCACCTTGATCGGCAAAGAAGCTTAAGTCGAGTAAATGAAAGATTAATAGCGAGTATTGGGCCCCACGCGTCCACAACCTATCAAAGCATGTCATATAGTACAAGGTCAACTCTATAATCATAAACAAGTTGGTTCCTTAAGTTTAAGTCGAGTCACGAACCCACAATTACTTCTTTAACATAACCGAGTGTGAAACGTAACACTTTGACCCGAAATTTTTAGAAACGGATTAAGAATCATACAAAATGAGTGTTACTACAAGAAACTAGACTCTCTTACGATTCCAACGATAGGTCATATGACTTATTTGGACTTACGGATCAAAAGTTATTAACGTTGGAAAATTGACGCGCGCGAATGTCCAGAATGAATCCACTGCGCCGCAGTGGGGCAGAGCCAAGCCACTGCGCCGCAGTGGGCCAAAACAAAGCAGAATGGGCAGTGGTAATCCACTGCGCCGCAGTGGGACTAGGCCCCTCCACTGCGCCGCAGTGGGACAATTCCCAGCACCAGCACCAGCACCAGCAGCCCTAAGTGCAGAAAACGAACCAAAACCCCCAAAATTCGACCCAAAGCATACCAAAATGATTTGTAAGAGCTTGAAACTCATTTTGAAGCTTAACTAAGTGCCATTAAACATAAATACACATAACCCATTACAAATTTTCATTCCAAAACATCAAGAACACTTCCAAATCATTCAACCCAAACCAAAACCCTAATTTAACCCTAATTCCATTTCGACCCGATTCAAGACTTGTAAATGTACGAGATGACTAAAAATGAGTAAACTAACATAAATAAAAGTAAATGGGATGAATTAGACTCACCAAAACTTCCTTCTTGAGCTTCAACCCGAAATTAGGTCAAAAGGGTAAAATGCAAGAACCTCCACCTTTGATTCTTCAATAAGACGATAATGAGGTATAGATGACGATGATTCTAGTGTTATTTCAGCTTCAAAACACCAATCGATACTAGAAAGAAGAAGAAATGAAATGGGTTTTGGTCTTGCCTTTTACTTGAGAGAAGGAGGGAAAAAGAGAAAGATAAGAAATGAAAGGGGAAGAAAGAGATAAGGGGGGGAAATGGGTCATTGGTGGCTGGTGGGTCATGGACTACCCACGGACCGACCCGTTTCTCTTCTCTAGCCAATTTACAATCGTTACACATTTGAACACCGATCAAAACATAATATCGACCCGAGTATAACACATTGTCATTTAATTCACAAAACGACCCAAATAATTCATTAACTTAAATTGTTAGTCATATTACACGAAAAGTCAACGGGTCAAAACTCACGGATGTTACATTATTCCCCCGTTGAAAGAATTTCGTCCCGAAATTCAACAAAACACTAATAGTTAGACAATTGCGGGTACTTAGGTTTCAACTCTAACGGTCTTCAACACACATCGACCCACTTCCTTCGTAGCATGCAAGCTAGTTGCTATCTTCTTAGTTTGAGAAGTTGTTTTTGTCATTCCAATTACTATTCTAGGCCCGTTGCATTGGCTTTCTTTGATTCTTGGCTCATCCAGCGGAGAGTAACACCTCTACTACTTAATGCTTCGGTTAGTGACATTCGAATATTCGCGTAACAACCTTCATTGCACAAGATTTCCGCCATGGTCATAAGCACATTTTCTTCACATGTGATCAAGTCTCAAGTCGGTTTGAGTACCCGTTGCTCATTGAATGGCTCCCTGAATTGGAGTTAAGCGACTTTCTTTAGCTGAAATGATAGAAATCGAATCTCTGTGCACTTACACCATTTCTTCTACATACTAATGTGTCAAGTTGTCAGATTTTATCGGTTTCGTCGTATCGTGACCACTCCTTGTCGTCGGCGACTTCATGGTGAAATCCATTACAATTTGTTTTCCTTCGAATCTCCCTCCCGGGTCTTTCACTACGAGCTTATTCGCATCTCAGAAGTCTATAAGGGTTTTGACTACGCGCGCGATGTTAGGAAGTTAAGCATATACGAAATTTAAGCTATCGAGATGGGACAAGCCCGGTAAGTCACCCGGAAAAGCGTTCGGGAGACTCAAGATTAACAGAGACGGCGTTAGTTTTTAGATTCTTGAGACGGTAGCCCTAAGGACCTTTGAGTTTGAAGATTTACCTGGGACCCTAAGATCTCTATCGTTAGATATTTTACATTAGCAACCCTACTACACAATTAAGAATCATATTAACCATTGGCATTTAGATTTGTGCTCATTTTATCGTCAAGAGCCTTGATATCATAGATCACAAAGTACGTGAAGAGTTTGTCGTCTTCTAGAGTCAAGATACATGCACGGGGTATTTGGCCGAATTTAGTTAGAGAGTCGCTAAACATCCAAAAATTTTAAACATATAATTCCAAAACACACGAACGAAGGTAACCCAAAGGAGTAACGTTAGGATAAACGAGATCATATTCTGTTCCAATATCGAATAGCGCCATAATATAATGACCGTTAAGAGAAAGGTACCTTAACCAACGTTTGGATCATTTTGGCCTCCATTGCCAATTCCCGCAAAAGCTCGGCCACGAGGATGAACTTGATGGCCTTGTTGGCCACGGTTTTGATTCGGCCCGGTAATTTGGAGTTGATTCGGATGGACCGCCACTTCAACTTGTTGGCCAATCCATTGTGGACAATTATTCCGGTAGTGATCAGGGCTTCCACATTTAAAGCACGTACCCCATGGAAAGTTGCCTTGAGGATGAATGGTTTGAAGGGGTACTACATTCAATGGCGCCGCTTTTGGTGCTCTACAATTCTTGGACATGTGTCCAACTTGGTTGCAATTAAAACACGCCCTGCATTGAACGTTGGTGGGGTGGTGACTGTTGCATCTTTCACATAATGGGTGAGGTCCTGCATAAGCTTTCTTCACCGGTCCCGTCGCCGCCATCACTCTACCCCTATTAGCATCTTTGGGATTAAACCTTCCCATTTTCTTCACCCCACTTGATTCTCCCACTTCCTTTCTCTTGTTTGTTGAGGAGTTACTTAAAACACCGCCTCTCAACAAATCTTCAGTCACACTCCCGGCTTGGTTAACAGCATCGGCCAAAGTAGTAGGCATGTTAGAGTTTACATATGATCGGACTTGAGGATTCAAGCCCAATACAAACTTCTGAATGGCCTGAGGCTCGGTACCCACCAAGTGAGGAATGAGGGTAGACAACTCTTGAAATCGTCTAACATAGCCCTTGTAATCGGCTCCTTCCATGTTGAGGTTAACAAATTCAATGGTCAAATTTTGTAGTTCATAGGGAGGACAAAACTTCGCCTTCACCTTGTTCTTGAAATCGATCCATTCCAAGTTATAAGTCCGCCCCAAAGTTATCTCTTGGTTCCACCAACTCAAGGCGTCATTTTTAAACATGCCGGATGCATAAGGAATCCGGTCATCATATGTGCAATGACTTCTTTCAATCACTGCCTCGATCTCCTCAAACCACCTTATACACTCTGTGGGACCGCCTCTTCCATTGAACTCCGGCGCCCCACAGCTTTTGAAGTCTTTAAATATACACCCCTGTCGGTATCCTCCATGTTGATTATGCATGGGTATACGGTTATCAACTCTCACTGGTTCTTCTTCTTCGTTTTCTACGTCCTGAGGTTGAGCATTTTCATTATTCACATTTTCTGGGGCTTCATTATTTTGAGCCACATTGTTCTGCCCAAGACTTGCCGTGACTCGAGCAATAATGGTTGGCATGATATTGGCGATCGTTTGAGCGATCACTTCAGCCATGTTTGGCTCAGGGACCTCACCACGACCCCTTCCTTGGCCTCTACCACGACCTCTACCACGGCCCCTACCTCTACCTCCTTGTACTTCCGGTTGAGCTTCTGATTGAGGTTCTTCTGGTTCGGCCCTATAGTTCGTTCCGGCTCTTCTTGGTCTCACCATTTCTATAAAGCAAGTGACACGTTGACCCGAGAGTTAGTCTCAAATGCTCACATGTTAGTCACACAAGTAGTCAATGCTCTCATACCGATACCACATACTCATTTCATATCACTAAGCTAAGGCAAGAGTGCTAGAATCCTATGAGATTGTTACTTAGCATATCATTATGTCAATTTCATTACAATCGTTCATTATTAATTCAAGTAATCATGCTCAATACGTCATAAGATCAAACAATTAACACAAATGGGTTAAGTATAATCTGAATTCGATATGCTCTCTAGTCATTGACCAGGTATGTATACAGGGTGTACCAACGGCTAACCCTCCACCCAATCAACTTCCATTAAGCATATCGGTTCCCTATTATACACTAAGCCAAGCAACTAACACGAATGATTCAAAGTATAATCCGAATTCAATATGCTTTCTAGTTATTGACCAGGTATGTATACAGGGTGTACCAACGGCTAACCCTCCACCCAATCAACTTCCATTAAGCATATCGGTTCCCTATTATACACTAAGCCACACGTGCGCAATCCATGATGTCATTAACTTGTTATAATGTTGGGCGACCATAAAAGAGTTGATCGGGTTCTTTTAGGGTTGTCACAATATTATACTAAGTTAATACCATAACTTCATTTTGCTCTAACGCATCCAACAAACATCAATCAGTAACAACAATCCATATTAATGACAATTAATTTCAATCAATGCACACATTAACCACATGCAGCCTTCCCACCACATCTAAGACCCTTTGAAAGTAAAACCGACCTCCATATATGTACTTCTATCCTAGTACCTTACAATAACACAATCACATTCGTAAATCATCACACAATCAATCAAAACTATCTGTCAATCAACAATTAATCAGAAATTAACTAGACAGTCAATCAAATCAACCAAACAATCCAACGAACACGTATATGTACACTTTTCAGCCCGAATCTCTATTGAGTAGGGAGCTACGAAACTCACCTTGATCGGCAAAGAAGCTTAAGTCGAGTAAATGAAAGATTAATAGCGAGTATTGGGCCCCACGCGTCCACAACCTATCAAAGCATGTCATATAGTACAAGGTCAACTCTATAATCATAAACAAGTTGGTTCCTTAAGTTTAAGTCGAGTCACGAACCCACAATTACTTCTTTAACATAACCGAGTGTGAAACGTAACACTTTGACCCGAAATTTTTAGAAACGGATTAAGAATCATACAAAATGAGTGTTACTACAAGAAACTAGACTCTCTTACGATTCCAACGATAGGTCATATGACTTATTTGGACTTACGGATCAAAAGTTATTAACGTTGGAAAATTGACGCGCGCGAATGTCCAGAATGAATCCACTGCGCCGCAGTGGGGCAGAGCCAAGCCACTGCGCCGCAGTGGGCCAAAACAAAGCAGAATGGGCAGTGGTAATCCACTGCGCCGCAGTGGGACTAGGCCCCTCCACTGCGCCGCAGTGGGACAATTCCCAGCACCAGCACCAGCACCAGCAGCCCTAAGTGCAGAAAACGAACCAAAACCCCCAAAATTCGACCCAAAGCATACCAAAACGATTTGTAAGAGCTTGAAACTCATTTTGAAGCTTAACTAAGTGCCATTAAACATAAATACACATAACCCATTACAAATTTTCATTCCAAAACATCAAGAACACTTCCAAATCATTCAACCCAAACCAAAACCCTAATTTAACCCTAATTCCATTTCGACCCGATTCAAGACTTGTAAATGTACGAGATGACTAAAAATGAGTAAACTAACATAAATAAAAGTAAATGGGATGAATTAGACTCACCAAAACTTCCTTCTTGAGCTTCAACCCGAAATTAGGTCAAAAGGGTAAAATGCAAGAACCTCCACCTTTGATTCTTCAATAAGACGATAATGAGGTATAGATGACGATGATTCTAGTGTTATTTCAGCTTCAAAACACCAATCGATACTAGAAAGAAGAAGAAATGAAATGGGTTTTGGTCTTGCCTTTTACTTGAGAGAAGGAGGGAAAAAGAGAAAGATAAGAAATGAAAGGGGAAGAAAGAGATAAGGGGGGGAAATGGGTCATTGGTGGCTGGTGGGTCATGGACTACCCACGGACCGACCCGTTTCTCTTCTCTAGCCAATTTACAATCGTTACACATTTGAACACCGATCAAAACATAATATCGACCCGAGTATAACACATTGTCATTTAATTCACAAAACGACCCAAATAATTCATTAACTTAAATTGTTAGTCATATTACACGAAAAGTCAACGGGTCAAAACTCACGGATGTTACAATATGTATGGCTCCAGATGCAATGGGTTACTTCTGGAAGGTTTTATGCAGATTATTATGTAAAAAAAGTGATTGCAGCAAGAGGGAACAGTTCGGACTGTGGTGGTTTAAATTGCAATATTTGTAATTCGGCTAATTTAAGCATGGGGTCTAGAAAACTATAAAATAGTTCTATGGATGGTACTTTGATGGATGTGCTAACAAGCTTTCTTGAAGATCGTTGTTCACCAAAAACACATGTGTCACTGAGTTACCAACATTTTCCAGTTGATATGCCGCCACCTTTGGTTCAATGTCCGGATAATAGTATACAGAGTGAAAATGTTTCAGAGGTAACTTCAAAATCGTTAACCATGGCTTGTCCCGGCTGTTACCGGTATCCTGACAGGACACATCATTGGAGATTATCGGATATTGAAAGGGTCTCAAACGAATAGCGGTATTACAAGTGATGAATGTAAGTGTATGCGAGAAAAGGGGATGTTCAGCTGGTCGGGCAATGGGTCTAAATGGTTTTGGTTCAGAATGGGGTTTCTAATAAAGCTCAAAATGGCCAGGTTAAGACACAAACATTTTTCCTCATTTTCTGCTCCGAGAATTTTACAAATACAAGTAGTTATAACTAAGTTTTTATATATGATTATGAAATACCTTTTGCTTTGTGAAAGCTTCTCTTGAAAATGGGTTGGGTTGAAGAAATGGGCACAAATAATCGGGTTTTTATCTTAAAGGGCATATAGGTCTTATAAAAATGGATATCTTTTTGGCTGCATGATTATCGGGTCACCAAAGTCAATTTTAATTCATACGACCACCTTAACACATAATGGATAAAAAGGATATCTTTTTGGCACAAGTCAGGAGGGTCGGGTTACCCAGAAGCATAATTTGTCTCTGCCCTTTTATAATTATAAAAGTAATTAGTGAATTGAAAGTATGATTAAGCTAAAGTATTACAAAATTAATATTCTTTTTTTCATAAGGTAATTTTGGAGGCTGAACGCATTAAGATACACGGTAGGTAACTCTCGATCTCTTAGAGAGTAGAGACAACACAACGTAATAGACTCATTAAAAAAATAAGTAGATTGAAATTGCCACATTCATGAGCAAACACTTTACTACTTTAAGCTGCTATTATATCACCATCTTTTGTAGGTTCTTTTCTTCGTTGCATCTGTTCATACCAATTCATATTCTATATTTGATACAAGTTCTCCAGGTTACTTTTCCTTTTCCCCAAGTTTGCCAACTCTAATCTGAGTAAAGGTATATCATCTATGTAAGGCTGTCAATTTCGACCCAACCCGAACCCAACCCGAAAAAAATCAGGTTAGGGTTGAGTATTTTCGACCCACCAACCCGCCAACCTGATTTTTTTTGGGTTGGGTCCGGGTTGGGTTGTTGGGTTGTCAGGTCGACCCGTCAACCCGATAACTTTAAAATAATTTAATTATATATAATAGCTGATACTCTACATTACACTAATCCATACGCCCCATTCTCATTTTCTATATTTCTAACCTAAAGTAACTTCAAATCTGAAATAGGAAGAGGATTCAAAATTTTGTGAGATGATAAGTGATGTAATATGAGACGGTAAGTGTATTAACTTTGTGCAGAGTACTAACAATACCCTCGTATTTCTTTCTTTTTTATACCCTTCGTTTTCAGCTTACACCATCAATGATAAAGCTTTATATTGGTTGACTTATTCCATTTTATATTTATATATATTTGCTTATCAGGTCACATGGGTTGGGTCATGGGTTGGCGGGTTGTGGGTCAGGGTTGAAATTTCTGACCTGAAACTTTTAGTGGGTTGGGTTAGGGTCGGAGTTTTTCAACCCGCCAACCCGAACCCGGACCCATTGACAGCCCTACATCTATGTATTGAAAGCCTGCTTTCTTAAATGCAGTTTTGCTTCTTTTGATCATTGGTGATCCAAACAAAATTATTTTTGTTAATTTTATATTGAAATGTTTAATAGCTTTAGCTTTTAGATTCTAGGGGTGGATCCAAGATTATATGAATTGCATAAGTGGTGGCGGGCTAGATTTTTGTCACCTCTCTACCATTTTCTTACATTTTTTGGGATTTTATTTACCATTCTGGTCTTGCAGATATGTCAATTAGCAGAGATGAATCTAGACGTGCAGTTTCTGCAAGTGAACTATGAGGATCACAAGTCTATGTAACGTTCATGTTCTCCCACATTTTTGGTTCTATAGAGGGGCTGAAGGTTGTTTTTGTAGCTTTAGTTGTAGAAATCCTACGGTATGTATCCATTTCAATCTTTTTTCAGTTTAGCGATCTAACGCCTTCTTGAGCGGGTGGGTAGTGGGTTGCTATGGTTTGAGCAAAAAGGGTCAATTAAAGCTTTAGGGTTCATGTCAACAAGGGGTGGGGTGGGTCATATTGACTCGCATATACCTTTTTCTCATTTCTTTTACATTAACAAATGAATAACATATAAGATATAAAAAATTATTATAATCTAACATTTTTTCCCCTTATGTAAAAAAAATAAAATCTATGAGGTCTAAAGCATTCAAATGTACTTTGGATAACCTTCGACCTATTTGACCCGTTTCCTTGATAGCTAAGTATCTATTTTACCGTTTCGAATGGATTGAAAATCCCTCTATCTTTTTGTAATGCAGACAATTCCCCAAATTCAAGATTTGAGATTGTTATTGTAATAATACTAATCTTAACTAACACAAAACTAAAGGTTAAAAAGAATGTACGAAGAGTGGCCCGACCCATTTTGACCCAATCCCGAAGCCGCGTGAACTAAGACAAACCCATCTTACAACCTATATATGTATGTTGTACTCCGTATTTGAACTACTTTAAGTATTTAACTGCAGATGTTTTCCCGAAAAAGGTGTTGGAACTGATGAATGTGTCTGAGTTCAGGAGGGAAAATGTTGCAAGCCATCTATAGGTCCAACTTCTCAGTTCAGTCTTAATCAAATGTTAATTTTTTTTAGTAACAGTCGAGAGTTAACTATATGTATGTTAATAATTCAGACATACAGGTTAAACCTCAAAAAGCTAAAAGAACATATGCCAGAAAGTTTCAGTGTGCCACATTCTACCCGGCAGTTCCAACACACGAAGGATTGTTTCTAAGAAATCTCCCGATCACAGAAATTTAACAACTTCCAATGGACTGAATGGAGTACCATGACATCCACCCAATTATTTTTCCTTATCATGAGCAAGATCCCCATTTCAATCAACTAGATTATGTCTAGGTAAAATGTTTTAGCATTACACTCTTCTATGTTGATCACCGTTTTGATGGTTGTAGATATTATGATACCAGGATGCAGGGCATCATTGGAAAAAACATCTGTTAATATATTTGATTAGGATTGATTAGGATTGATCTGATACAAGCCATTGAGGCCATAATTGACAGTATATTTATAGGAATGGAGGAGGCCTATGGCACTATGAACAAAATTTGTACATACCTTTGAGTTTGGTTATTGTTGGGGGTGTTGTGCTTTATGACGGATGTTCGGATCTATTGTTGAGATGAAACCTGCAAAACGGAAAAACATTGGTTTCGACTTTGGCTGCATATTTTAATGCCTTGATTGGCGAGGCTGTTCATGTTATGTTTATTTTAGATGGTTGTTCATGCAAGTCGGCTGACCTCTTTGTGTACCTTAGTTCCGTCGTAGTTTGTGTGGAAAGAAGAAGAAACCGACTATGCGTGTGTATAATTGTAGATGATGAATAAATGAATTGTTGAAGCTGCAGCTGGACTGAAGATCGTCTTGAGCTTTGTTGGGTTCCTGATTAGAGATCTGATGACAAGGTATCTGTTAAATCCTCTCATTAAAAATGCTTATATTGTGTGTCGCTGGTTCACACAACTAGCAACTGTAATGTTCTTTATTATTTTATTTTGTATTCTTATGCATATTTGTTATTATTAATGTGTATTTACAAAGACTTTCATGCCTTTTATTATTAAGATTGAGTTATCCGATGATTAACTAAGTTAGTTTTTTTTTTGTTACAGAAAAAAATTCATGCCAATACATTGTGTCACCCTTTTTCAAGTTACTTTTATCGTAAGTATGCCCAATTCTTTTTAATTGATAAATATCAATCCACACGTAATTGTTGGAGTCATGGAGCTTCTCGACATGCATATTAGCCCATTTTGCCATCTCTTAGAAAAACTAATAGTTTAGAATATGAGGGATCAGAATCATCGTCATCATCTCCCGTGTTTACATTGGCCTCAGTATGTTTCGTAGGGCCCAAGCCCATAATACTAGAGTTGGAAGCCCATGTAATTAGTGTTGGTCCTTTGACCTAATTAGGGTTAATTAGAGTATAAATATGGGACGTGTTTGTATTACCAAGATTAAGCAGAAATAAAACAATCTTTTCTTTATCACTGACTAACATGGTATCAGACGTCAATCGGTTCATCATCTACACAGTAACCTCTGTGTATCACCTAAAATCATAATCCGAGCTACCATGGCCGAAGAAGAAGCCGGCAGCTCAAATAATGATCTGGCAATACAATTAGCCAATTTGTTACAAAACAATAACAATCAATCACAGAATCCCAAACTATCAGACAATTTGCAAATCAACCTCAAATTAAACAACCAAAATTACGCTTTATGGACTCGGATGATTCGAGTCGCCATAGGCGGAAAATCCAAATCATTATTAAACCATTTAACCGAAGAACCACCAACAAAGGCAACTATTGAAAAATATGAAAAGTGGGAACAAGAAGACCTGATCGTGTTTTCGTGGCTCATTCAGAACATTGAACCCATATTGGCCGGAAATCTCACCGAGTTCTCCACGGCCAAAGAACTATGGGATGCCTTAGCAATCACTTACAGTAGCGGAAGAGACAAGTTACAAACTTTTAACCTTCATGTCAGATCCAATGAACTGAAACAAGCCGATAAATCTCTTGAAGACTTCTGGATCGCCCTTCAAGGGATCTGGGGAGAAATCGATCGGATCGACCCTAACCCCATGAAGTGTCCAGATGATATCAAGACTTTTGCCAAAATCAGATCTGATCAGAAGCTATTTCAGTTTCTTAATGGTTTGGATCGAAAATTTGAGCCCATCAAACGTGAGATTCTTCGAATAGATCCACTTCCTACCGTCGAAGCCGCCTATGCCTCTGTTCGAAAAGATGCCGCTCACCAAAATATTTTGGGAGCAACAAGAAATGAACTGGAAGGTATAGCTTCTGGCTTTGTTGCCGGAAAATTTAACGGCGGTGGTTCAAAGGGATTCCGGCGAATCGACGGCAAGAAGAAAGAGGACAAATCACATCTTTTATGTGATGAGTGCGGTATGTCTAAGCACACCAAGGAGCAATGTTTCGAGATTATTGGGTATCCCGATTGGTGGGTTGGCCCGAAGAAATCTACCAAGAAAAACTCCAACTCAACCACCACATATAAAGGTGACCGGAAAGGGGTTGGTGGTGTTGCAGCGGCTGTGATTGGAGAAGAAAAGTGTTATTCGGTGGTTGAGGGTAAGAAGAGAGAAGATAAGCTCTCAAAACCATCACAATCACCTGCATATGAATGTCGACCACAAACAAAGCAAATGAATAATAAGTGTCCTAAAATATCTTTACCCACTAATAGAAATGATATGGCAAATGGATCGGGTAGCAGCCTTAACAATTTTTCTGGGCTCAAAAATAATTATGGGCCGAGTCCAATTGCTAAAGGCTTTATGTCTCGATCTAGTCAATCTAATTCGGATGGGTCTTGGATTTTCGATTGTGGTGCTACCGACACTATGACTTATGATTTATCTGATTTTTCAGTTTTTTCAAAACCAAGGAAAACTCATATTCGGGCGGCAAATAAAGGGAAAATGGATGTTATGAATGGAGGAACTGTCACAATTACTCCAAACATAAATTTAACTAACTGTCTTTATGTTCCGTCTTTATCTCACAAACTTTTGTCAATCAGTCATGTGACAAAGGAACTGAATTGCTCAGTACTCATGCATCCAACCTTTTGTTTATTACAGGATATCAGGACAGGACGGATCATTGGGCGTGGCACTGAGAGAGAAGGACTGTATTATGTTGATGAAGTTACTGAAAGTGGGTCTGTCATGCTTGCTCATGGAACTAGTGAAAGAGAACAATGGCTTTGGCATAGAAGATTGGGGCACCCGTCAGTTAGTTATTTGCACATTTTGTTTCCAAAACTTTTCCCGTTAAATAAAAAGATTGACTGTGAAACCTGCATTTTAGCAAAAAGTCATAGACAATCTTTTAAACCTCGTAATGATAGAGTTAAGCTTCCTTTTTCTTTAGTTCATTCTGATGTATGGGGCCCTGCACCGGTTAGTGGAGGTCATAATTTTAAGTATTTTGTGATTTTTGTGGATGATTGCACCAGAATGACATGGATTTATTTTTTGAAAAATAAAGATGAAGTTTATGATAGATTTACTGTGTTCTACAACATGGTTCAAACACAGTTTCAGACATCTATCAAAATTATGAGAACAGATAATGGTGGGGAGTATGTGAATTCACAAATGAATCTGTTTTTTCAATCCAAGGGAATAATCCATCAAACCACTTGTCCTCACACCCCCGAACAAAATGGTGTGGCTGAAAGGAAAAATAGGATCCTTTTAGAGATAACTAGGGCTCTTATTATCGAATCCTTAGTTCCCAAAAGTTTTTGGCCCGAAGCCTTAGCAACTGCCACCTATTTAATCAATCGTCTTCCTACAAAGATTCTTGACATGAAAACTCCTTTGAAAGTACTCTCTGAATTTCATGAGCCACCATCTGTTCTTACTTTACCTACTAGAGTTTTTGGGTGTACTGTTTTTGTTCATATTCCAAAATCATATCGTACCAAACTTGAACCATGTGCTGAAAAATGTGTCTTTGTGGGATATGGGGGTACTCAAAAGGGGTATAGATGCTACAATCCTCATACTCGTCGTATGTTTACTACGATGAATTGTGATTTTTTGGAAACCAAGTATTTTTACTCTCAACAACTCAGTAGTCAGGGGGAGGAACAAAGTGACACACTGAGTTGGCTTCAATATTCATCCGAAGGTCAACCAAGATCTTCTACAACTGATAAAGATTCTCCGGATAAAGATTTACAGTCCTCCTCTCAAAGTGACAACCCGGGTCCAGACCTGATATCCGAGGTAAGTAATTCTGATCCAAGTCATTCTTTGGATATTCCAACTGATGAAATGCAGGAAAATATAAATGGAGAGTCAGAAAATGTAGAAGAAGAAACCACAGAAAATGTTCCAGAAAGATATGTTCTTCCACCACGCTCTACCAGAGGGATTCCTGCAAAGCGATACTCTCCAGAAAGACATTCTCGGTCTACTAAGTATCCGGTAGATAGCTTTGCTAATATTGTAGAAGGATGTTTCTCCAAAGAAGCTAGAGCATTTGCAGCCAAATTATATTCTGAAGAGATTCCTTCAGGAGTAGAGCATGCTTTGAAACTTAAAAACTGGAAGGAGGCTATGGATAGTGAAATGGAGGCACTTATTAAGAATGATACGTGGGAGAAGTGTGTCCTCCCGACAGGGAAGGATCCGGTAGGATGCAGGTGGATATATACCATCAAATATAAACCAAATGGGGATGTAGAAAGATACAAAGCAAGATTGGTTGCCAAAGGATACACTCAGACCTATGGCATTGACTATTCAGAAACGTTTTCTCCAGTTGCAAAGCTGGATACAATAAGGGTTCTTTTCTCAATAGCAGCAAATTTGGGTTGGCCCCTTCATCAATTTGATGTGAAGAATGCTTTCTTGCACGGAGAATTACAAGAAGAAGTGTATATGGAAGCCCCTCCTGGTTTTTCTCACAGCTTTAAGGATGGGGAAGTTTGTAAATTGAAAAAGGCCTTGTATGGGCTTAAACAATCACCCAGAGCTTGGTTTGGAAGGTTTACTCTTGCTATGAAGAAATATGGATATCAACAAAGCAATTCAGATCACACGTTGTTTCTTCGTCATAGAGGGAATCTTGTGACATGTTTGATAATTTATGTTGATGACATGATTATAACAGGAAATGATGAAAAAAAGATTAATCAGCTAAAATCAGCTTTGTTTGCAGAATTTGAAATGAAAGATCTGGGAGATTTGAAGTATTTCCTGGGAATAGAAGTTTCAAGATCTAAAGGTGGAATTTTTATTTGTCAGAAGAAATATATATTAGATCTTCTGGCAGAAACAGGAATGATTGATTGTAAGCCAGCAGATACACCCATGGTCATAAATCAGAAGTTATTTGTAAAGACAGATGCTAAACCACTGATAAAGGAAGGTATCAGAGGTTAGTGGGGAAACTTATTTATTTGGCTCATACTCGTCCAGACATTGCGTATGCTGTTGGAGTTGTCAGTCAGTTTATGCATCAACCTCAGGAAGATCATATGGATGCGGTTCTGCGAATCATTAGGTATCTCAAAGGGACTTCAGATCATGGGGTGTTATTTAAGGCTAATGGTCACCTCAAAATTCAGTTGTACACTGATGCCGATTGGGCAGGAGATAAAGGTAATCGGAGGTCCACTTCAGGATATTTCTCGTTGGTAGGTGGTAATTTGGTTACATGGAAAAGTAAAAAACAGAAAGTTGTCTCCTTGTCTAGTGCTGAAGCTGAGTTTAGAGGGTATAGCTAGAGGACTAGCAGAAGCTTTGTGGTTGAAGAAGCTGGTGTCTGAAATAGGTTTTGCCCCTAAAGAAAGCATTCGCATCATGAGTGATAATGAAGCTGCTATCCAGATCTCAGAGAATCCAGTTCAACATGATAGAACCAAGCATGTGGAGGTTGATCGTCACTTCATAAAAGAAAAGTTGGAAAGTGGAATTATCAAGTTACCATTTGTAAAGTCTGAAGACCAGCTGGCTGATATTCTAACTAAAGCAGTGGGAACATCTATGTTTCATAAGTGTCTAAGCAAGTTGAATTTCGGTAATCCCGATATTCAACTTGAGGGGGAGTGTTAGAATATGAGGGATCAGAATCATCGTCATCATCTCCCGTGTTTACATTGGCCTCAGTATGTTTCGTAGGGCCCAAGCCCATAATACTAGAGTTGGAAGCCCATGTAATTAGTGTTGGTCTTTTGACCTAATTAGGGTTAATTAGAGTATAAATATGGGACGTGTTTGTATTACCAAGATTAAGCAGAAATAAAACAATCTTTTCTTTATCACTGATAGAAAAACTAATAGTTTCTTGAAAATATGGTTGTATAGGCGGATGCGGATGCTTTGTTGAAGGAGATATTGTATGAAACGCCTTTCGCCATAAGGAAACCGTTGGACCATGGGAGGAGATACCGGGTCATGACGGTGATGTATGGTTTTACTGGACTATGAGTTATTGAGTTCTTCCTGGTAACAAGAGATTCATGCATTTTGTACACAGGGAGACACAAATATTCATGCATTTTGTACACGGGGAGAGAGACGGAAACCACTGAAAAGATACACTTAATAATAAGATATAAACTTACCTACAAATATTCATACATATCTCACAAATTTTGAAATGTAATATTACATCTAATATATAAATAGTATTTGAAGATTACTTTTGAATTCTCATTATACTTGATTACCATCACCTATAGTTATCATCTACATATCTGTACTTTAATTAATATTCTTAGTTGAGATTCTTCCACTTATCCATGTACTATATTGATTACTTGAAGATTGACGTTTACTAATAAAAACAAGGACTAATTACTTGGAAAGTCATCCAACTTGTCACAAATACCTTTTCCGGGGTCCCAACAAAAAAAGTTTTAATGTGGGGTAAAAACCCGGCTAAAAAACGTATTAAGGGGTTTTTTGTAAGTTGCAGGTAACAATTTAATTTTCAAATACCCCACATTAAAACTTTTTTTTGTTGGGACCCCGGAAAAGGTATTACTTTTTTTTGTTGGGACCCCGGAAAAGGTATTTGTGACAAGTTGGATGACTTTCCAAGTAATTAGCCCTTATAGGGCACGTGAATTTATGAGGACGTGACAGGTGATTTGGCAGATAACCGGGTAAAAAGCAATGTTATCCGGTAAAACCCCTTAATACGTTTTTTAGCCGGGTTTTTACCCCACATTAAAACTTTTTTTTGTTGGGACCCCGGAAAAGGTATTTGTGACAAGTTGGATGACTTTCCAAGTAATTAGCCCTAAAAACAACTGAGAACGAGTATGGATACTTCCCGTTGTTCCTACCTTTGAGTGTTTGTTTTTCCCAAATGTTGATCTTAATCGCTTACATTACTTTCAATATATTAGTACAACAGGAAATAACAATTGCAATGGCAGAAAATTTAGACGATCTACTATTACATGAAATCAATTATCATTCAACTTGCCTTACTGTACCATCCGTGAATTTTGACCCGTTGACTTTATGTGTATTATGACTAACAATATAGGTTAATGAAGTATTCGGGTCGTTCTGGTGATTAAATGACAAAGTGGAAGTTATTTGGGTCGTTTCGTGAATTAAATGGCAATGTGTTGTATTCGGGTCAATAATGTGTTTTGATCGGTGTTTAAATGTCTAACGATTGTAATTTGGCTTGAGAAGGAAACGGGTCGGCCCGTGGGTCATCCACGACCCATCAGCCCTTTGACCCATTCCTCCTCCCTTATCTTTCTCTTTTACCTCTCATTTCTTATCTTTCTCTCTTTCTCTTTTCTCTCTAGACCAAAAGCAAGAACATCTCTAGTTCTTCATTTCTCTAGTATCATTTGGTGTTTTGGGTTTAGATTAACATTAGAATCATAGTCATTTGTACCTCGTTATCGTCATATCGAAGAATCAAAGGTTGAAGTTCTAACTATTTTACCCATTTTGACCTAATTTCGGGTTTGAGCTCAAGAAGGAAGTTTTGGTAAGTTTAATTCATCCCATTTACTTCTATTTATGTTAGTTTACTCGTTTCTAGTCATCTCGTACATTTACAAGTTCTAAATCGCCTTAAAAATGAGTTTGGGTCGAATTAGGGTTTAATTAGGGTTTGAACGATTTGGAGAATTTGATGATGTTATGGATGGAAATATGGGTTTGGGTAAGTGTATTTATGCATTAGAATGTAAAATGTAACTTCAAAACGAGTCTTGTAACCTTAAACGTCGATTTAGGGTTTTGGGGTTCTTGATTTCTGCACTTGCTGCTGCTGGTCGTGTTGCTGCCCAGTAAGGGGCGTAACCTACGGCCCTATGGGGCGTAGGTTACGCTAGTTATATTTTGTTGGGGCGTAAGTTACGGCCCTTTGGGGCGTAGCTTACGCCGAAGTTTTACCTTACGCCCAAAAACCCAATGTTTACGCCACTCCAGACGCCAAAACCTTCATTTCTAGAGGACCGTAGGTTACGCCCAGTTTGACCGTAACTTACGCCAGTTGTTTTCTGACCATCGTACCTTACGCCCCTTTTGACCGTAGCTTACGCCTGGTGGTTTTGAACCACCGTAACCTACGCCAGTTTAGGGCGTAGGTTACGCCCCCTTTGTTGCTGAATTTCCTGTTTGACCTAGTTTGACTTCCAGAACCCTATTAACGCCTCGAGCATCGTTCTAAATCACTTCTTAACTTATTTAACAATGATTAAGAGTCTTAGAAGTCACTTAACATCGAGAACCACTTTGGAAACCTAATTAGGGTTTTGCCGAGTATTTGATAACTACGTATATGTGTTTATGTGTGTTGATGTGAATGTACATGATCGATATTTAGGTTTTGGACGCGAAGCGAACATTGAGCGACTGTAACTCAACTTTGTATCAAACTTAACTTCTTTGCCGATCAGGTGAGTTTCGTAGCTCCCTACTCAATAGAGATTCGGGCTGAAAAGTGTACATATACGTGTTGTTTGTTTGGTTGGTTGACTTGATTGTCTGTCTAGTTAATTTTTGATTGATTGTAGTTTGGTAGACAGTTTTGATTGATCGTGTGATGGTTTACGAAGGTGTTATGATATTGTAACTCTTTAGGATAGAAGTACATACATGGAGGTCGGCTTTACTTTCAAAGGGTTTTAGGTGTGGTGGGAAGGCTGCGGACGACCCTATACATAAGCATCTAGAACTTGATGAAAGTAAAATCCTCCGAAGTATATGTACGCGTTGTTTAGAGTAAATGATGAACTTTGGGATTACGTTTGAGATAGACATGAATGCCTTGATGTACTTGACTTATACGGTACACACTCAAGCATACTTTTATTGTTGCGTTGATGACATTATTGACACACATTTGATATACGTTGTGGTCTTACGTACGTACGATACATGATTTGATATTAATACTTCGCGTGCTCAATTATTATACGCAATTACTTTACCCTTATAATCTTGTAATGATTTGATATTGTGATTAGGATAGTTGTACATACATGGAAGACGATGATACCTTTAAGAGTTGTAGATGTGGTGGGAAGGCTGCGGGTGACCCTATATATAAACATCTATGATTCCTTAAATGTAAAGTCGTATGAAATGTATGTGCATTGTAGTTTAATTGATTTGTGATATGATGGTTTTGTGATTGGGATTGATTATGCTTTTGTACTCATTGAGTGTTGATGACATTGTCTTGCACTTGAGAACATGCTTTTGTATTATTGAGTGAGTGATTGATGATTGGTTTAGTTGTTGGATTTATGAGACGGTTTATTACATTTGATTGATTTGGTTATGTTTGGTTAAGTATTCCATTATTATTAGGATAGACGTACATACATGGAAGTCGGTTATGCCTTCAATGGGTTTTAGATGTGGTGGGAAGGCTGCGGGTGACCCTATATATAAGCATCTGGGACTCGAAGAAAGTAGAATCCTCCTAAGTGTATGTACGTATAGTTTAATTTAACTTGATGTTGATTGATGCATATGTAGTGTATAAATCCCACTGAAGAGGATATGACATATGTAGTGTATAAATCCCACTGAAGAGGATATGATGTTAATAAATCCCACTGAAGAAGATATGTTGTTTATAAATCCCACTGAAGAGGATATGTTGTATATGAATCCCACTGAAGAGGATATGACGTATATAAATCCCACTGAAGAGGATATGACGTGTGACGTGTATAAATCCCACTGAAGAGGATATGATACATGATTTGAATGGATGTTACGTATATTACTTGAGTGTATTGTTTATTACACGTTTTACTTGTTTTGTGTAATCTTGTTGTGGATGTTGTGTTTTTCATAGAGGCTCACTGTAAGTCATGTTTCACCTCTACTCGTATATGATGATTATTGACGATGGTTTCTAATGGACCATTACTGCGAACTCACCATGTTCCTACCTTTGAGTGTTTGTTTTTCCCAAATGTTGATCTTAATCACTTACATTACTTTCAATATATTAGTACAACAGGAAATAACAATCTCAGTTAAAGATGTGAACTGCAATGGCAGAAAATTTAGAAGATCTACTATTACATGAAATCAATTATCATTCAAACTTGCTGTTTATCGCATGTGTTTTAAGACCTAGCTTTTCATTATTCCATCTAAAGTGTATACTATTGTAATTTCTTTTTTGTCCTCCCACCTTAGTAACAATAAATGCAGAAAATAACAAATCACGCATTTAGTAGTAGAGGTCTTGCCTAATTAATTTTTTTTTTGGGTGTTTGTCAGACAACCATGTAGCCATACCAGATCCCATAAGATGGGCTGGCAACGATCCTCTACAGAGCCATGGTCAAGACCTTGAGGCTCGGTTAATCACGCTCTAGCTAGTCGTGGTTCATCAACCAGACATGGGTTTCTGTCTTTTGTCTTGACAGGAATCAAAGATACAGAGGTACGAGCCTATAAAACAGATCCTGTTCAAGTAAGGTTGTTCTCGCCTAATGAATTGTTTTAATCGCTAATAGATTTAAAATAATTAAAACACTTAGGGCGCGTTTGGTTTGTGGAATTTGAAGGATTTTGATGGAATTGGAATCTAATTCCATTCCATTTCATGTTTGGTTGAAAATATTGGAAGGAATTCAATTCAAATGGAATGTTAAGATTACCTCATTCATATGAATCTAATTCTTTGGGTAAGTGTGATGGATTTTAATTCCATCAAGGCTTGAATCTGAAAAATACCATATTATCCCTACAAACATCATCTTCCTTAAACCTTCTCCATCATCTTCCTCAAACCACCACCACCTAAGCCAGCCGGAAACTTCCATCGCCACCCACCCAGCCGATAACAACCACCATCACCCTCCTAGCCGGAAACAACAGCAGCCACCTCCACTGCCGGAAATAACCACTGCCACCTCCACAGCCGGAAACAACCACCGCTACCTCACAGCCGGAAACTACCGCCACCCACCCAACCGAAAACAACAACAACCACCATACAGCTGAAACAACCCTCAATTTCCGACTAGGACAATTTACTTCCATTTATCTAAGTAACTAATCCTAGAGGTTTCTTAAGAGATTTTGCCTTCCAGACATTTAGGCATAATGATACTTGCCGTCTAGTTCAGTAGAATTTCCAAAGATAGCTAGTTGCCTTAGAAATGCCATGAACAATAACTATAATCATTCAACACAATCTCAAGCTATAAACTAGTTCTAATTGAACTTGACGAAAGGTCAACAAACCAAAAACTTTATTTCGAGAAGTTAAGTTATATAAATAATAATATGAGTCTCACAAGTGAGATAACAATCAACAATCTTATAAATGTCCAACAATTTAATCATCAAGCAAATGGAAGTATATATAAACACAAATATATATAATGAACACCTTAAAAATATGTTTATAAACCCCTATGTACATAAAAAATGCTTGAATAATAATAAGTGTATATTTATAAGTGCAATATAAATACAAGCTTGGAACTAAAGAGTTAAGTAACAAAATTGAGACATAAAAACGTATATGCACATACACATACACACGGATACATATATATATACATATGAACACAAAATATATCTTAGAAGTCTACTAACTAGTAGATTTAAATGTCCATGCATGCATCCATACTTACATACATTTTATACCAATATACATACACTTATACACCTTTAAAATAAATATAAAAAAAGGGATAGAAACCCTACCTTATGCTTGTGGCCGTCCCCCCCCCCCCCCCTCACACACACACTTCACCAAAAACAACACACACACATCTTAAAACTTTCTCTCAACTTTTCTTCACACTTTCTTCACCATTTTCGGATTTTGCAAGGAAAAATGGAACTTAAATCTAATCTAAACTATTGTAATAATAACTTTTCTTGTTAATTCATCATCTAAGGTCAAGTATGGAGTCATTTGGTGGTCTTAAATGTCACGAAAATTCTGCCCCTTTTCATCATCAAAACCGAATCCAAGAGGGTATAAATCTTCATCCTTTTTACTAGATTCAATCTTGTTCTTGTTTATATTCAAAGGTTTTATCAAAAGTTTATGTTTTCTTCTTGTTTTCTTTGTAATATACACTTGATGAAGGCAAGTTGATAGGGTCTTTCTCCTCATGCATATGCATGTCGAAATCTATGAGAAAGATCCAAGGATTCAACAAGTTTAAGACCCAAAAGTGTTGTTATAGATTAGTAGCTTTTAAAGTGATTTTCCTTTTCATAGATCTATATGTTTTTGTATATTTTGAAGAATATATTTCTGAGATTTTTCATTAAAAAGATGTTTTTATGTTGTTAAAAGTTAGATCTATAAAGATTGGTATTGAAAAGTGTTGATTTGAATGAATACATGTTAGATCTAAGAAAGTTGAATCTTGTTATTGGATTATGAGATGGATGGACTTGTATTAAGTGAAAAATATGTTAAAAGAGGTATAATAATCTGGAAATTTGATGTTAAGAGGTATAAAAATAAAGTATTAATCTTGTAAATGATGAACTCAAGTGTTAATAAAGCAAGAATGGTCATTGGTGTGTTGTTTGGACCCAAATGCTTCTGACAGAATTATTCTTCTGCCTTTGGACGGATAAACTGGGCATGTGAGGGCCGTTTCAAGCAAAACTTTCAAAATAAAAGTTGTAGATAAAAGAGTTAAGTTTAACCTCCAACTGGAATCACTCAAAAATAATAAACCAAACCAAAGATATGATTTTTCTACCAAAAGTGGTCAAAACTGGATTTTTGTCTTAATGTTGAGTCAACTTTGACGATTTTTAATTTCTTAACTAATAGGTTTCAGAAGTTTAAACCTGGTGTGAACTGAGTTCAAAGTGTCCCTAATGTAAAATAAAATTGGGGGATTTTTCTTAAATGTTCATCATCGAAATCTTTTATAAAATATATTGAGTCGCACAGCAGCAAGCTTCCTGACCAACTTGGGTTTTGTAATTTTTAGAGGTAGTAAACAATGTCTGAAAATTTAGCAAAAATTCACATAAATATAGGACACATATATGTCTCTGTATAAAAATCACCAACGTCCAAATAATTCAACTTAACCAAAAATGACTACTCAACATTTTATGAAAATAAGTGTTAAAACAGAAAATTCCAAGTGAAAGTTCTCCACAATAAAATAAGCTAAAAGTCACTAGATTGCAACTTTAACCAACTCCAACAATCTAGTAACAAAAAGTATTATAGACCTACTGAGAATATGTCAAATAAAAGTTATAAAACTTAACTTGGTTATTAAATGGCAAAGGCAAGCCTACAAACCACTAATTCGGTTCAAATAATCACTAACCGAAAGCACCAAATTGCACATATCACACCACCACCACTATCACGACTTTGGACACCAAAATATGATGAACTTTCTGGAAATAATGAAACAAGAATGAAAATTCATTTTGAAGCACCTTAATTGCTCAAGAAATGAGGCTAAAATCACTATTTCGGTAAACGATTTTTAATCATAAAACCCTCAAAATAAGCAAGACACAAGAGAGGTTGAATTGATATGATTTTGTATGAATAAAATTTGCCTAAAAGGGGTGAGATTTTTGACCAAAATGTTTAGTGATGATTTCTAAGAATTTCCATGAATTATTGAATTTAAATAGTAATTAAAAGACATAAAAATCCATAAATAAATTATGTAAGTCAAGAATGAAGTTAAATCATCTTAACCATTGATAAAAATAACTAAAACCTACTGGAATAAAATCATTTTAAGTCAAAGAACAAATGTCATATAAATTAGAAATAATTAAGTGAAAATCACTAATAAACTATTATATTAAAATAAAATTGGGGGATTTTTCTTAAATGTTCATCATCGAAATCTTTTATAAAATATATTGAGTCGCACAGCAGCAAGCTTTCTGACCAACTTTGGTTTTGTAATTTTTAGAGGTAGTAAACAATGTCTGAAAATTTAGCAAAATTCACATAAATATAGGACACATATATGTCTCTGTATAAAAATCACCAACGTCCAAATAATTCAACTTAACCAACTCCAACAATCTAGTAACAAAAAGTATTATAGACCTACTGAGAATATGTCAAATAAAAGTTATAAAACTTAACTTGGTTATTAAATGGCAAAGGCAAGCCTACAAACCACTAATTCGGTTCAAATAATCACTAACCGAAAGCACCAAATTGCACATATCACACCACCACCACTATCACGACTTTGGACACCAAAATATGATGAACTTTCTGGAAATAATGAAACAAGAATGAAAATTCATTTTGAAGCACCTTAATTGCTCAAGAAATGAGGCTAAAATCACTATTTCGGTAAACGATTTTTAATCATAAAACCCTCAAAATAAGCAAGACACAAGAGAGGTTGAATTGATATGATTTTGTATGAATAAAATTTGCCTAAAAGGGGTGAGATTTTTGACCAAAATGTTTAGTGATGATTTCTAAGAATTTCCATGAATTATTGAATTTAAATAGTAATTAAAAGACATAAAAATCCATAAATAAATTATGTAAGTCAAGAATGAAGTTAAATCATCTTAACCATTGATAAAAATAACTAAAACCTACTGGAATAAAATCATTTTAAGTCAAAGAACAAATGTCATATAAATTAGAAATAATTAAGTGAAAATGAAATTGGTTAAATAATCACAACCAATGATGAAAGTGACTAAAACCTACTGGAATAAAATCATTTTAAGTCAAAGAACAAATGTCATATAAATTAGAAATAATTAAGTAATAAATAATTAATTAAATAATATTAAATTAAATAAATAATTATAAATCAGAAAGTATTCATAAATATTAATATTATGAAGTTACTAATGTCAAATATTATAATCAAGCAAAGCACACAATGGGAACCATGATAATCAAAGGCAAGTTACCGAAATTCTGACAACTTATAACTACATGTATAATGAAAGTGACCCTTTTACACCAACACTCTCTACAACCAAAAAGATGCAAATATTAACAATATACTTGGATCCCAAAATTTATGACAACATAATGAAAGTGGCATTTCTTAGTGATGGCTTAAGATAGGAACTTACGTATATTAGTCCTATCGTAGGGATAGTCTTGGCTTGAAGTGAGATTGAGGAATATGATGGATATATGACCAAGGAAGCGATAGATGGGAAGTACCCATTTTGGATAAGTGAATATAATATGCGGCATATCAAGGTGAGTCATAGCCCCCTTTCAAACTCTTTTATATGTTTTACTTGCGGGGTGAAAAGCATGATTAATTAAAATGACTTTCTCTTATGAAATGATTCTTTGAAACAATGATAATGATATGGGAATTATATTGTATGTTCAACGTGTTATATGTTATATGATGAGCTTGAGTACTGTCAAACGGTGGTCCCCTGTACACTACTATTAACTCATTTGAGGCCTGTAGTTAGAGGGTTGCGCAACTAGGACTTGCCCCCTCATCCACTATTATAGGTAACGGTGGGATGTTTGGTCTGCCTTTGTGGTCACCTTCATCGCCAGTCTGGCCTCGCGGTGCTCTAACTACTATATATTTATGGGCGTCTCCATGGCACGACCCTTGGTTATCTTTATGCACGTGATTGACAGCATGTGCTTATCATTATCTTATCATTTGGGACAATATATTGATTATTGGGACATAACCGGTCTTAGTAGTGGCTCAAGAACAATCTCATCAAATTATGTCATGGTAGTCTTACCATTGACCAAGAGGTATTGATATTATATTGGATGGAAATTGTGGATTGAACATACGGTTTGGGTATTGGACCTCATATGGAATCTTGAAAGTTGTTGAAATTGACGATATTGAAACATTGATGACCGAATGGTTTTGGTATGATGAATGATCAATCGATTGATATATTTTTCTGTCACGATAAGTATGACAAATGAGAACTTTATAATTTACCATGAATTTCTCAAATACTCTTTGAAATGGATATGTCACGAGATTCACTTGCAAACCTATGCACTCACCAACTACGTTTTCGTAGTTGACACTTTTTCTTCATGCTTTTCAGGAATTAGCGTAAGCTTTGAGGAATTATATGCATCATGATTACTTGCATTGCACTCTGGAGTCAAAGATCAAACCTTGTGACGGGCAATGGAATCCGCCCTGATCATTGTAGTATACCATCTCATGTAAATGTTATTTGTTTCGTGGACTCAATATCCAAGTATAGTAGACGTATTGTACTTGGGAATTGGTTCACATGCTTGTGCATTGTAAACTTATTTTTATCCAATAAAGCTATGGTGAATGTTATCTATTATCCTCTGTTTTGAATACTCGACTTTCTGTACATCTCAACGTTCCGCCTTAGTTGGGGTGTTACACCCCAACCTGAAATAACCACTGACACCCACCCAACCGGAAACAACCCACTTCTGCATAACCGGAAACAACAACAGCTACACACCCAACTGGAAAACAACCCACATCTGGTCACGAGGGAAAAACTGACTGACTTTAAACTATTTGGATGAGTATTGGTGTGTGTTAACAGGAAAAAAGACGATGTATTTTCTTTTGATTAAGAAAAGCAATGGGAAACAGATGTCGATTAGCCATGGAGATTGATGCATGTTTTCTTTTTATTTAGAAAAGGAATCTTCTTTTTTGTTAATATATATATAAAGAAAGAGAACTTTGATGTCTGTTTTTTTTTCTTTAGAAAAGTAATATTGGTAATATATAAAAAAGGGTAGATATGTCATTTCAGGGATTTTGTCAAAACATTCCTTAATACATTTTGACAACCAAACATGTTGATTGAATTTAATTCCATTCCATCAAATTCCATTCTATTGAAAAACATTCTGTGAACCAAACGCGACCTTAAGTCTCTTACTTTTAGGACTTTCGAATGTCTATGGAACAACCAAGTCATTTGGCCTGAAACTTTTTATATCTTTTCAACTTATTATTATGTTTTTTTTATTTATAAGCTGGTGAATAATATGGTTTTATAAAAACAACTTTCATTAGCTATTTAAAAAACCGACAACGAAATACATGCGAACAATATATTTAAAACACGACGTGCGTAGCACGGGCATTTAAGCCCTCGTTTAAGCAAAAATGAGCAATGATTAATTATTGCATTATATGGTAACAAGTAACATTCATTCTTACGTAGCATAAGCTGAGACCAAGTATACGCTTACGTAGTAGACAAAAAGTAGCCAATGGTGAAATAGTCAAAAGTTCAAAAAAAAGTACCGAAACATAACATAGTAGAGTAGGTTTAAGTATTCATCAGTGAAATAGTCATCAGTTCTTCACTAGACAAAACAAAAACAAACCTGATAAGTCAAAAAAATAAATAAATAATAAAATAAGAAAGAGAAATCAGATATAGCAGATATTACATGGACGAGTAGGGATGAGATGTTAATTACCCGAAAATCCGCGACCAAAACCAGGCCAACCCAAACCCGACCGACCACCCAAACCAGATCATTGTCAATGACTCGTCTGTCGGAGTGTCAAACCCACCAAAAGGCGGCTTCTACAATGTAGCATACAGTATTCCCTTGACAAATTAACTTTTCTATTTTATGAAGTGCGTCTTTCCGGAACCTAAAATGCGCAAAAATAACAAGTAATCTTGTGGAACAATTTTCAGGCAAGTAAAGCAGCATTGATTAATTAGTTTCTATGAGTCGCTTAGATTTGAAGTGTCTCCAACGATAACAATAACAATTTTGACACTTGAGTTGGTAAAAACAAACATCATAACAGCCAAGTATTCCACCACTGGTGCTGGCATTCTTCTAAGAAAAGTAAGTATACATGAGCTTAATTATTTCTCTTTCAAAGATACTATCTACCGCTGTCAAGAGCTTATTAAAATGTGTTACAAAAAAAGTGTTTATTAAACATAATGACATTGGACAGGATCTTGGAGCGGTGCTCCCAGTAATGGATCCAGAGCCATGCACGAAAGCCATTGTAGACGGGGTATGTAGAGAAGCAACATCCATAACGAAACCAAGGTTCCGATGGGTTTTAATCATTACAAACTAACTTAAACTTTTAAGGGAGCATGCAACCTAAAACATTATCTATGTTTTCACAATTGAACTTATAACTATGAACACAAAATAAGAATCCTAATACCCTAGTAAATAATCAAAAAATTACTAAAGAAGAAAATAGGGTTACATTCCTTTTAGTTGTTATAGTAAACAACTAGAATTATCCCTCTGGATTTCTTGGAAGCAAGCACCACAAACGTCGTGCCTCTAATGGAATCACGCCCGACGACTCAAAAATTTAACTAAGTGGATGAACTATAGAAGAGTTCTTCCAAGAGGAGAAAGAATGAGACGAATACTCGAGCCAAGAATGAGCAAAGAGAATTGATGATATACCATATACGGAGCTTTACCACCGTATAAGAGACTGGATACGAAGTACCCTTCGTAAGCAGCGAAGGTACTAATAAATTATACCAAGCAGACGTATCCGTAGCCGAAGCTACGATGTATACCTCCGTAATTCCGGAGCTCCCAAAGATGATCACAAATAATAAACGGATACACATGAATTCTTTCCATGCTTATCCGATCTCCCTATAAGGGAATGAAATCAAACATCCCTATAAACTAGGACACGGTTCTAAGAGTCCTAAACATATCTTCCATACTTAGAAGATATCACGAATAAGAGGAAGAGATTTACCCTAAATCTATACCTTCCTCTCCAAGACTTTACCCTCTTTATAAATAGAGGAGGTGCCATACGATAGATCATCACGTTCGATACATAAAACCCTAATCATATTCAATACACTCGACCTCCGAATCCCTAACCTTCACAAACAAACCCTAAGCCCGACCAATCGGCTTAGATTAACACCATTAGGCGTAAAGCGGCCTACGACCCTTTGACCGGAAGGGAATCGCCAACAAACACCCAAAACCCCACTCACACCTTCGGTTGAGCCATAGTGCGATTATTTGATCAATCAAATTGGCGCCATCCGTGGGACCCTTGCTCTCAGGCTCGAACTCAGCCACGATAAAAAAAAAGCATTATGTCAAACCTCGATCCCCTTCCAGGGCAACACGGGCCAAATGTTGCCTGTAGTCAAGATAAAGATAACGACGGGATCCTCCCGGTGGAGAGACCCAGCTCCCCGAATGAATAGGGGAGTAGAAGGATCACCAATGTCCAGACGACCAGGCAGCAGATCGACTAACTTGCCAGATAATGGCATTAAGCAGGGCAACAGACGCCAGTCCCGAAAGTGGCGTCAGAGAAGATGTGGCCCATGGACCAGAAGAAAGCACTACGCAACACCCTAGGCATGCAGCACAGGATAGCCCGTCGCCAGCAGCACAGGAGCGCAAGAAAGAAAACATAAGCCAGATCCAAAATACAGAAAACAATCCCACAATGACGGATAAGATCGTCCAGCAGGCGGCCGCGAAGGATCTGGGAAAGAAGGAAGAGGCAAAAAGCAAATATAAAAGCAACTCCAGTACGCTAAAAAGCCCGATGCTGGTATACCCACCGTACCCGATCTATCAAGGGACTCCGGTAGGAGTAGCCGCACCAGATGTCATACAGGCGACATCCGGGCTGGGGACATACCCGTCGCCATATCCACCGTATTATTACGGAGGGTACTTCTATCCATACGGAGCGCCGCAAACCCAGTACATGGGAACACCACCCTATGATGGGAGTTACCCAGGACATGTACAGGCGTCATGGTACTACCCATACGGAATTGTAACCCCACAGTATTTCAAGGCGAGCCCAATAACCGGAGTCAAAAAAGACAAGGTTGAACATAAGGGGACAGAGCCTAAATACAAGGGGTCGTGCATACAATTCGCAAAAGATTTGCGCCAACATATACCTCCGGCAAAAATACTGGACCTCCAAGAATTGCCCTGGTACAATGGCACCTTTGACATCGAAGAATTCCTCGGAAAGGTCGACGAAGCAGCCAAAGCAGAAGGGTGGAGCGGTCCGACAATCTGCCACGTCATCCTCTACCTTTTACAAGGGAAGACGAGGGGATGGATCGAAAGCCTGCCCGAAGAAAGTATACACGATATTAAAGATTTCAAAATCAAGTTAAGAGAGGAATTTGGCCCCCACCTGTGGGCACACGATATAAAACAGGGAGAAGATGAAGAAGCAGAAGATTTTCTGAAGCGATACGGAGATAGCACTCGAAACCTAATGCGCATATCGGAAGAAGAAAGGATATCAGGAGCCATACACGAACTCCGGTCAAGGGAATTAATACGGCATCTATGCCCCAGCAAGCCAAGAACCTACTCAGAACTGGTGGAGAAGTTCCACGAATGGAGAAGCGCAGAAGAAATAGCTGAGAAAGCCATGGCTAAATGGAAAACCATGGTAAAGAAGAATGGGAAGCAAACCGAGATAACGGAAGACGCGACAACTGAGGAATCCTCTCCCGCATACAGCAGGACAAATAGTTACAAAAGAACAATTGCTAACCTCCGAAAGACTCCATTAGAAATCCTGTCATCGGAGGAGGTAGCGAAAACATTTGTCAGACCTCTGCCACTATCCGGAAGAGGAACCAAAAACCTAGACAAATTCTGTTGTTTCCACAACGGATATGGGCATAGTACGGATTACTGCAGAGAGTTGCTGAGGCAGATAGACAACGCAGCAAGAGAAAACAAGCTAACACACCTGGTGAAAAGGAGCAGACCAAGCTTCGAAGAAGCGGAACCGGAAGAGCACCGGAGGAGAATACTATCAAATACCTTGATCCGAAAAGGACCCCAACACTATCACTTCGGTGAGTTGGATGACAAGGCATGTGTTGGGGGGTGTGGGGAGGGTTGGTCTGTTGGGGGGGGGGGGGGGGGGCGGGGGGAGTTGGATGACAAGGCATCGATAGACCCAGTGCTAATAAAAGTAAATATAGGTAGCGTATGCCTGAAAAACACACAAGTAGACACAGGAAGCGGACGAGACATAATTTATGAGAAGAGTTTCCTCCGACTGCCAAAGAAACTGCGAGAAACGATCACACCACTGGACACGGAAGTGGTAGGATTCGCCAGTGAACGCATCCGCCCATTGGGAGAAATATGGCTGGACGCCACTATCGGGGGATTCCCCTGGCGAAGAACCGCAAGAATTCTGGCAGTCGTGATAAAAGAAAATTCACCTTATGATATGCTCTTAGGCAGAAAAGGAATGAGGAAATTCCATATGATAGCATCAACGATACATGGTTGCGTACAGTACAAATCTCACGGGGGAATGCAAACAATACTCTCTTCATTTACTGAAGATACAAATGGAAAGGGCTCTGTACCGTGGTACAAACGCAACAGTAGAATAATCCAAAAAAGGACCCAGAGGACAACTGGAAACTGCAGAAGAAGGATCCTTCGAAGAAGAAAATTCAGAAAGCTCCGGACAGGAGGAGAAAGCAGAAATCCACACACAAAAGACTCCGAAAGGCATCAAGACCGGCAGGAGCATAATTTGCCCTCGGGATAAGCCAAATTAACGGAGCAAAATAGGGCAGCATAAAAGTAGCAGATAGGGAAAATTCAAAAATTTGTAACTTCCTCCTGCCATATACTTACAAGCTCCCAAGAAATTATATAAAACGATCGTAATAATTTCATAAATGCGCATAAAATTTTTTAATTTTGGATTGTTAAGGGGACGCCCATAAGACTTTTCAAACACAAATCATGAGGTGATAACCCATGAACAAAATGCATAAGTCACTCCTTCCTTATGATTGAAGTGCATAAGCATAAATGCATAAGACACTCTCGTGAGAGTGTATAAGCATAAATATAAATAAGTTCTGCAGAAACAGTGAAGAAACAAAGACAAGCAGCAAATACAATCCATATATAGCCAAGGCATCAAAAAATATATACAGAGGATCAACAGTTTACATCCCTTGAGGCCTAATATTATAAAGATCAGCCACCGAAGCATCGGGATTTGAAGATATCTGCTGAATATAAGGGAAAGAAACTCTCCTTAAGGCCTCTTCAGCAGCAACGATCCTCTCCTCGGTGCCAAGAAGTCTCTCCCTATTCCCACCCAATACAACATGCCCACGACTCTCCATACGGAAAAGCAACAAGGCTCTCGAATCAGCCCGGTTAGCCTCGATCAACTCATCAAGACTCTGATCAAACTCAGGACTAGCCATCAACATACGGAAGACATGAGGAATAACACCAGAAATAAGCTGGCGCGTGGAGTTTCTTGCATTCTCCAACTCCAGCTCCAAGCTGTTGATCACCGCAGCAGGCCCGGCAGAGGTGAGAGTGGAAATCCGCTCATGGGCAGCATCCAAACTTTGTATAGCAAGAGACAAAGCCTCATGAGAATCAGCAAGCTCCCTTCATAGAGAATCAACCAACGAAGAGTCACCTCCGGCAGACGAAGCAGCCCTCAAGGAAGCTAACTCTGCCCTATGCCTCTGCAGATCTTCTTCAAGATAGTGCACCATGGCACTGCTAGCTGAACTAATCATACCAGCGGCAAACAGAGCCTGGTTAGTCATCTCAGCAAGCCTCTGAGCAGGCATGGTATCCAGCATGGCCCTTAGGTGATCAGGAACCAGCATATCCAGACTCATTCGGCAAAGCCGAGGATCAGGCAATTCATTCTGAAGAGGAATCCCTATAAATTACAAAGAATTGCAATAAGTAATACGAAAAGGGGAACAACGATTAAAATATCCACATAACATACAGCCACTTACCAGTGGTGGCAGCTCTAGTCGTGGCAGCTCTAGTTGTAGTAGCTCCAGTTTCATCAACTGGCTCTTTCCCAGGCCTACGTCCGCGATCAGAAGTCCCAGCTAAATGAAGGAAGAGACAACAAGTTAGATTCATGCGGATGCAAATAACAGAGTCAGAAAAAAAAGAAAAAAAAAGCGTACCTTCATCAGCATTAGAAACTGGAGCAGCAGTAGTAGTAGCGAATTCATCCCTTACGGGAGGAGAATCGAGGATAATGACAGAAGAACCTGCAACCACATGGTCCGTTGCACCAGAGGGGCCACCAATCACCCTCTGCCTCTTCGGAGGTGGCTCAGGAACAGAAACACCAGCAAAAAGGGGACCTTCCCCATCATCAGTAGGGGACAGGGGCCTTCTACCAACGACCATCCCCTGAGGATTCGTGGTCACAGCCTCCCTGAGTGTCAACTCTGCAAACACAATATGAAGACATCAGGGAAAAGTACAATCGATGGTCAAAAGGCGAAATAACAAAGGAATGGTACCTTCACAACACCATATCAGAACCGGTTGATCAGGAGAACCCTCCCATGACATGGTGATCCCAGAAAGATACAGAATCACAGAGGGATAAGTAACCAACGCAAAGGGAGACCTATGCACCTGACGGACCAATGCATTATCAAGAGTAACCCAGTCATGCACATTGTCCTCAAAAGACATCCCCGACACCAACCTACTCGTATCCAACAAACCTCTATATAGCGGATGAATGTATTCCTCGCTAAAAAACAAAAACCCAGGCCTCCAGTTCAACATATCAGAATCACCTACATCAAAAAATAACCTACCAGGCCTCTCCTCCACTATAACCCAACCATCACGAACACCAAACTTGAAAAAATATCGAAAAACACTTATCCTGGGCTCTATCTCATATGCACGACAAATAACGATAAGCGACATTATCATAGTAATCGCTAAAGGATGCACCGCAGAGAAATACAGATAGTGGAAATCTAGTAACCCTAATAACCAAGGAGATAAGGGAAACCTAAGATTACCACCGGAAAAGGGAGCGGTGTACATACCTATGAACCCAGGAGGGGCATCGAGGATTGATTCCGATCGCCCCGGAACCCTAATCTCAGGATCGTTAGGGCGGCAGAAGCACCGACGAAACCACGTAACATCATCCTCAGTCATCTCAGAATACGTGGTACTAATGATGCGAAAATGATTTCGATCCATAGTATCAAAAAGATTGAACGAGGGAATGAATGATTTTGATGATCAAGAAAAGAGTGTTGGGAAGGGAGAGCGATCGCAAAAGAAGTGGAAAAGAAAATCTTTGGAGCCGTCACAAATTAAATAGGGGACAAAACGGATGGTTTGAAAAACCGGCGCATAACCCACCCAAACCGTCGATTAGTTTTCTCCTCGAGATAAGCGCGCCCAAATTAAACTCTTGATGGGATATATACGCGACATGGAAAATGGCAATTTTACCCATAAAAAGAGTTCTGCTGGAGACACGGAGCACCCAAACCATAGCTATTTCAAGCTCCGGTTACGCAGGTATGCTCTCATTTATTTTTATTGGATTATTTTTGAAGTCTAATGCGATATTCTACAGATAGACTCTCCCATCAGACTGGGGGCTTGATGATATACCATATACGGAGCTTTACCTCCGTATAAAAGACTGGATACGAAGGACCCTTCGTAAGCAGCGAAGGTACTGATAAATTATACCAAGCAGACGTATCCGTAGCCGAAGCTACGATGTATACCTCCGTAATTCCGGAGCTCCCAAAGATGATCACAAATAATAAACGGATACACATGAATTCTTTCCATGCTTATCCGATCTCCCTATAAGGGAATGAAATCAAACATCCCTATAAACTAGGACACGGTTCTAAGAGTCCTAAACATATCTTCCATACTTAGAAGATATCACGAATAAGAGGAAGAGATTTACCCTAAATCTATACCTTCCTCTCCAAGACTTTACCCTCTTTATAAATAGAGGAGGTGCCATACGATAGATCATCACGTTCGATACATAAAACCCTAATCATATTCAATACACTCGACCTCCGAATCCCTAACCTTCACAAACAAACCCTAAGCCCGACCAATCGGCTTAGATTAACACCATTAGGCGTAAAGCGGCCTACGGCCCTTTGACCGGAAGGGAATCGCCAACAAACACCCAAAACCCCACTCACACCTTCGGTTGAGCCATAGTGCGATTATTTGATCAATCAAATTGGCGCCATCCGTGGGACCCTTGCTCTCAGGCTCGAACTCAGCCACGATAAAAAAAAAGCATTATGTCAAACCTCGATCCCCTTCCAGGGCAACACGGGCCAAATGTTGCCTGTAGTCAAGATAAAGATAACGACGGGATCCTCCCGGTGGAGAGACCCAGCTCCCCGAATGAATAGGGGAGTAGAAGGATCACCAATGTCCAGACGACCAGGCAGCAGATCGACTAACTTGCCAGATAATGGCATTAAGCAGGGCAACAGACGCCAGTCCCGAAAGTGGCGTCAGAGAAGATGTGGCCCATGGACCAGAAGAAAGCACTACGCAACACCCTAGGCATGCAGCATAGGATAGCCCGTCGCCAGCAGCACAGGAGCGCAAGAAAGAAAACATAAGCCAGATCCAAAATACAGAAAACAATCCCACAATGACGGATAAGATCGTCCAGCAGGCGGCCGCGAAGGATCTGGGAAAGAAGGAAGAGGCAAAAAGCAAATATAAAAGCAACTCCAGTACGCTAAAAAGCCCGATGCTGGTATACCCACCGTACCCGATCTATCAAGGGACTCCGGTAGGAGTAGCCGCACCAGATGTCATACAGGCGACATCCGGGCTGGGGACATACCCGTCGCCATATCCACCGTATTATTACGGAGGGTACTTCTATCCATACGGAGCGCCGCAAACCCAGTACATGGGAACACCACCCTATGATGGGAGTTACCCAGGACATGTACAGGCGTCATGGTACTACCCATACGGAATTGTAACCCCACAGTATTTCAAGGCGAGCCCAATAACCGGAGTCAAAAAAGACAAGGTTGAACATAAGGGGCCAGAGCCTAAATACAAGGGGTCGTGCATACAATTCGCAAAAGATTTGCGCCAACATATACCTCCGGCAAAAATACTGGACCTCCAAGAATTGCCCTGGTACAATGGCACCTTTGACATCGAAGAATTCCTCGGAAAGGTCGACGAAGCAGCCAAAGCAGAAGGGTGGAGCGGTCCGACAATCTGCCACGTCATCCTCTACCTTTTACAAGGGAAGACGAGGGGATGGATCGAAAGCCTGCCCGAAGAAAGTATACACGATATTAAAGATTTCAAAATCAAGTTAAGAGAGGAATTTGGCCCCCACCTGTGGGCACACGATATAAAACAGGGAGAAGATGAAGAAGCAGAAGATTTTCTGAAGCGATACGGAGATAGCACTCGAAACCTAATGCGCATATCGGAAGAAGAAAGGATATCAGGAGCCATACACGAACTCCGGTCAAGGGAATTAATACGGCATCTATGCCCCAGCAAGCCAAGAACCTACTCAGAACTGGTGGAGAAGTTCCACGAATGGAGAAGCGCAGAAGAAATAGCTGAGAAAGCCATGGCTAATTGGAAAACCATGGTAAAGAAGAATGGGAAGCAAACCGAGATAACGGAAGACGCGACAACTGAGGAATCCTCTCCCGCATACAGCAGGACAAATAGTTACAAAAGAACAATTGCTAACCTCCGAAAGACTCCATTAGAAATCCTGTCATCGGAGGAGGTAGCGAAAACATTTGTCAGACCTCTGCCACTATCCGGAAGAGGAACCAAAAACCTAGACAAATTCTGTTGTTTCCACAACGGATATGGGCATAGTACGGATTACTGCAGAGAGTTGCTAAGGCAGATAGACAACGCAGCAAGAGAAAACAAGCTAACACACCTGGTGAAAAGGAGCAGACCAAGCTTCGAAGAAGCGGAACTGGAAGAGCACCGGAGGAGAATACTATCAAATACCTTGATCCGAAAAGGACCCCAACACTATCACTTCGGTGAGTTGGATGACAAGGCATCGATAGACCCAGTGCTAATAAAAGTAAATATAGGTAGCGTATGCCTGAAAAACACACAAGTAGACACAGGAAGCGGACGAGACATAATTTATGAGAAGAGTTTCCTCCGACTGCCAAAGAAACTGCGAGAAACGATCACACCACTGGACACGGAAGTGGTAGGATTCGCCAGTGAACGCATCCGCCCATTGGGAGAAATATGGCTGGACGCCACTATCGGGGGATTCCCCTGGCGAAGAACCGCAAGAATTCTGGCAGTCGTGATAAAAGAAAATTCACCTTATGATATGCTCTTAGGCAGAAAAGGAATGAGGAAATTCCATATGATAGCATCAACGATACATGGTTGCGTACAGTACAAATCTCACGGGGGAATGCAAACAATACTCTCTTCATTTACTGAAGATACAAAGGGAAAGGGCTCCGTACCGTGGTACAAACGCAACAGAAGAATAATCCAAAAAGGACCCAGAGGACAGCTGGAAACTGCAGAAGAAGGATCCTTCGAAGAAGAAAATTCAGAAAGCTCCGGACAGGAGGAGAAAGCAGAAATCCACACACAAAAGACTCCGAAAGGCATCAAGACCGGCTGGAGCATAATTTGCCCTCGGGATAAGCCAAATTAACGGAGCAAAATAGGGCAGCATAAAAGTAGCAGATAGGGAAAATTCAAAAATTTGTAACTTCCTCCTGCCATATACTTACAAGCTCCCAAGAAATTATATAAAACGATCGTAATAATTTCATAAATGCGCATAAAATTTTTAATTTTGAATTGTTAAGGGGACGCCCATAAGACTTTTCAACACAAATCATGAGGTAATAACCCATGAACAAAATGCATAAGTCACTCCTTCCTTATGATTGAAGTGCATAAGCATAAATGCATAAGACACTCTCGTGAGAGTGTATAAGCATAAATATAAATAAGTTCTGCAGAAACAGTGAAGAAACAAAGACAAGCAGCAAATACAATCCATATATAGCCAAGGCATCAAAAAATATATACAGAGGATCAACAGTTTACATCCCTTGAGGCCTGAATACTATAAAGATCAGCCACCGAAGCATCGGGATTTGAAGATATCTGCTGAATATAAGGGAAAGAAACTCTCCTTAAGGCCTCTTCAGCAGCAACGATCCTCTCCTCGGTGCCAAGAAGTCTCTCCCTATTCCCACCCAATACAACCTGCCCACGACTCTCCATACGGAAAAGCAACAAGGCTCTCGAATCAGCCCGGTTAGCCTCGATCAACTCATCAAGACTCTGATCAAACTCAGGACTAGCCATCAACATACGGAAGACATGAGGAATAACACCAGAAATAAGCTGGCGCGTGGAGTTTCTTGCATTCTCCAACTCCAGCTCCAAGCTGTTGATCACCGCAGCAGGCCCGGCAGAAGTGAGAGTAGAAATCCGCTCATGGGCAGCATCCAAACTTTGTATAGCAAGAGACAAAGCCTCATGAGAATCAGCAAGCTCCCTTCATAGAGAATCAACCAACGAAGAGTCACCTCCGGCAGACGAAGCAGCCCTCAAGGAAGCTAACTCTGCCCTATGCCTCTGCAGATCTTCTTCAAGATAGTGCACCCTGGCACTGCTAGCCGAACCAATCATACCAGCGGCAAACAGAGTCTGGTTAGTCATCTCAGCAAGCCTCTGAGCAGGCATGGTATCCAGCATGGCCCTTAGGTGATCAGGAACCAGCATATCCAGACTCATTCGGCAAAGCCGAGGATCAGGCAATTCATTCTGAAGAGGAATCCCTATAAATTACAAAGAATTGCAATAAGTAATACGAAAAGGGGAACAACGATTAAAATATTCACATAACATACAGCCACTTACCAGTGGTGGCAGCTCTAGTTGTATAGCTCCAGTTTCATCAACTGGCTCTTTCCCAGGCCTACGTCCGCGATCAGAAGTCCCAGCTAAATGAAGGAAGAGACAACAAGTTAGATTCATGCGGATGCAAATAACAGAGTCAGAAAAAAAAGAAAAAAAAAGCGTACCTTCATCAGCATTAGAAACTGGAGCAGCAGTAGTAGTAGCGAATTCATCCCTTACGGGAGGAGAATCGAGGATAATGACAGAAGAACCTGCAACCACATGGTCCGTTGCACCAGAGGGGCCACCAATCACCCTCTGCCTCTTCGGAGGTGGCTCAGGAACAGAAACACCAGCAAAAAGGGGACCTTCCCCATCATCAGTAGGGGACAGGGGCCTTCTACCAACGACCATCCCCTGAGGATTCGTGGTCACAGCCTCCCTGAGTGTCAACTCTGCAAACACAATATGAAGACATCAGGGAAAAGTACAATCGATGGTCAAAAGGCGAAATAACAAAGGAATGGTACATTCACAACACCATATCAGAACCGGTTGATCAGGAGAACCCTCCCATGACATGGTGATCCCAGAAAGATACAGAATCACAGAGGGATAAGTAACCAACGCAAAGGGAGACCTATGCACCTGACGGACCAATGCATTATCAAGAGTAACCCAGTCATGCACATTGTCCTCAAAAGACATCCCCGACACCAACCTACTCGTATCCAACAAACCTCTATATAGCGGATGAATGTATTCCTCGCTAAAAAACAAAAACCCAGGCCTCCAGTTCAACATATCAGAATCACCTACATCAAAAAATAACCTACCAGGCCTCTCCTCCACTATAACCCAACCATCACGAACACCAAACTTGAAAAAATATCGAAAAACACTTATCCTGGGCTCTACCTCTAATGCACGACAAATAACGATAAGCGACATTATCATAGTAATCGCTAAAGGATGCACCGCAGACAAATACAGATAGTGGAAATCTAGTAACCCTAATAACCAAGGAGATAAGGGAAACCTAAGATTACCACCGGAAAAAGGAGCGGTGTACATACCTATGAACCCAGGAGGGGCATCGAGGATTGATTCCGATCGCCCCGGAACCCTAATCTCAGGATCGTTAGGGCGGCAGAAGCACCGACGAAACCACGTAACATCATCCTCAGTCATCTCAGAATACGTGGTACTAATGATGCGAAAATGATTTCGATCCATAGTATCAAAAAGATTGAACGAGGGAATGAATGATTTTGATGATCAAGAAAAGAGTGTTGGGAAGGGAGAGCGATCGCAAAAGAAGTGGAAAAGAAAATCTTTGGAGCCGTCACAAATTAAATAGGGGACAAAACGGATGGTTTGAAAAACCGGCGCATAACCCACCCAAACCGTCGATTAGTTTTCTCCTCGAGATAAGCGCGCCCAAATTAAACTCTTGATGGGATATATACGCGACATGGAAAATGGCAATTTTACCCATAAAAAGAGTTCTGCTGGAGACACGGAGCACCCAAACCATAGCTATTTCAAGCTCCGGTTACGCAGGTATGCTCTCATTTATTTTTATTGGATTATTTTTGAAGTCTAATGCGATATTCTACAGATAGACTCTCCCATCAGACTGGGGGCTTGATGATATACCATATACGGAGCTTTACCTCCGTATAAAAGACTGGATACGAAGGACCCTTCGTAAGCAGCGAAGGTACTTATAAATTATACCAAGCAGACGTATCCGTAGCCGAAGCTACGATGTATACCTCCGTAATTCCAGAGCTCCCAAAGATGATCACAAATAATAAACGGATACACATGAATTCTTTCCATGCTTATCCGATCTCCCTATAAGGGAATGAAATCAAACATCCCTATAAACTAGGACACGGTTCTAAGAGTCCTAAACATATCTTCCATACTTAGAAGATATCACGAATAAGAGGAAGAGATTTACCCTAAATCTATACCTTCCTCTCCAAGACTTTACCCTCTTTATAAATAGAGGAGGTGCCATACGATAGATCATCACGTTCGATACATAAAACCCTAATCATATTCAATACACTCGACCTCCGAATCCCTAACCTTCACAAACAAACCCTAAGCCCGACCAATCGGCTTAGATTAACACCATTAGGCGTAAAGCGGCCTACGGCCCTTTGACCGGAAGGGAATCGCCAACAAACACCCAACCCCACTCACACCTTCGGTTGAGCCATAGTGCGATTATTTGATCAATCAAGAATGAATCTCTAAAGCCCTATTTCTAGCCTTGGATATCCTCCATGGTTTTCCTATCCCACCGATGTGGGACAAATTTCCCAATGGAAATTTTGTTCTCCTTTATCACTTCTACTTATTTGAGTCTCGAGGGCAACCCAAAAGGACTGTGCTTCTATCATTTATAGTTTTGGCTTAGACACCTAATCCAACAGTCTCCCGCTTGGATAAGTCTAATAACTATTATTGCCAATATAACTTCCTAATTGATCAGCAAATTGTAGCCTCCAAAAACCGTTGTCGAACTCTCACCTAGTCAGTTACGTGTCCTAAGATAAGAGATCATATAATCCTTCGTTCTACATGATATCATTTGAACATGAGACATGGAACATAATCAATCTCATTGTCCAGTACTTTGTTTCCCGATTTCTGATTTGTAATGACATAGAACTTCTAATTGAACACATCAATTTAGTCCTGGTCGGGCCCAACACTATATGTCAACATCAAATCACTAGGGGCCCAAAGATATCGCTTTTCCCGTTAGGGCAAAAGGAACGAATAAACTTTGACTTATATGCTTGCACCATTTACTCATCAAATCATGCACAACAATACGTTTTATAACATCAAGTTACTGATGCGTTTACACATTATCAATGCACAACTGACTTGTAAACCACAACTCATATATCTCCATTTAAAGTTTATAAGATATTATCGTCTCAGAATTACTCGTGATAAATTCCATGAAGTAATTATCTGAGCGTGGGTTAATCCAATACTTAAATCTCCATTTCAAAGTACTCACGAACATTGTAGCAATACCATTGTTATGTCTAAAACTCTTTAGACAATCCACAATTCCATTCATGACAGTCTTGATTCACTACTTACTTCCAAAAGTATGATTGTAACACCCCAAATATTTTAAAATATAAATTTAATAATTTTATTATAGTTTTACCTTTAAAATAATTTCCTAGTATTTAATTTTGAGTTATGGGGTTAATTTAGTTGGAACTTTAACGGATAGCGGGTAAAATACCCACAAAATTGAATAAGGGGCGTGGCATCACTATGGAGTGCCAGCCATCCTTCCAGGTTTATGAGTCATATTTCCATTCCTTCATACACTCCTTCTTGAACCTTCTTCTTCTCATTTCTTCCAATCAATTTCAACTCCTCTCACAAATCAAAATCTCTTAATCATCAACAAGAATAACAATAATATTCTATCATTCAAGAATTCTTCAAAAGAAAACAACAATAATAATAACATTCAATTTACTAGAAAGTAAACTTGGGAGATTTTGGTGTTGTTGGTGTATGTGGCCGAAAATCAAGAGGAGGAAGGAGGAAGAAGACTAGTTAACTTTCCTTTTTGTTATTCTTTAAGGTATGAGCTTTGATTACTATGTGCTTTGAGAAATTTAGGGTTCATAGAATTGGGGTTTCTAGCAAAATGGGTTTTGGGGATTTATCTCAATTAGGGTTCATGCAATACAATTGATTTGGGGTTTTTAGTGAAATGGGTCATATTGATTTTAATTTAAGCTAGGGTTCTTGAGATTAATGAAATTTGGGGGTTGTTATATAAAATGTGTTATGTTGATTAAAGTCAAGATTTGGTTCTTAGAATTTGATATAATTGGAAATTATGTGAAATGAGATTTTTTAAATGAACCAACTAAATAATATAATGGGAATTTAAATGGGTAAAAAGAATGATAGTGCAATTAGTGGTTATGGATAGATAGTCTTGTAGGTGATGGGTTACTAGATGGCCTTATATGCATGTTGTGATTATTGCTAGGTTGAAAGTGATAATAGGTGTTCATGTGGTCATCTTCAATTCGGTAGTTCATCATTGAGGTGAGTACTCTTATATATGACTATTCACATGTTGGTTCAATTACATAATGATGGTATAATCTATATGACGTACTTAAATGATGGGATAACGACCATACGGGGTATGGCAATGTGATTTGTATGTGTATGAGATGTTTATTTGGTTATTTGAATGTATAAAAGTGTACATATGTTGTGTAATTGTGAAGAGTTGCAAGAAGTAAGACCCATGGAATTATGATAGGTATATGGATAAGTTGAGATAAGACCATATGGGATATGGCTATGTGAATTGATTGTTGGCTAGTGTGATTTTATATGGTTGATTGATTTCATGGTGTCACATATTGTGTGGATGTGAAGGTATATTTTGAATGATGTGTTATTGTGGTAATGTAGGTTATCCTATCCTTACGAGTTGTTTCAACATGTGCATATTTGTATATAAACGTACTCACTAAGCGTAAAGCTTATTCTTTTAGTTGTTCATCTTTTATAGGTTCCGGAAGAGGGAACAAGTGATTGACTAGTAGTGCTTTGAGGTGATTAGTGTTCTTGAAGGTATTCTGGCATGTGCGGAAGATTTGATAGATACTTAGTGATCCCACCTCGTTATGGCTCTTGAAACCATGGTTGTATATTTATCAATAATGATCATGTATCTTCTGAAAATAGTTGGGTCTTATGGTCTTTTGAAGTATAAATCAATTTAGTGTAAAATGCCCATTTTGTCAACTTTGGGTAAACGACCCATTTGAAGTATCATGTAATTGCAAATTGTTTATGAAGGGCATATTATGTGGTAATGGTGCTTTTTATATGATTTGAAGTCTTAGTCATGGTTTTGAAAGGTTTGGATTTGAGTTTTGTGTTAAAGGAAAAGTTGGTTTGCTAAATTCTGCACAGGCCTGAGACCAGTGAGTTCCCACTGCGGCGCAGTGGGAGCGTGTCAAACCCACTGCGGCGCAGTGGGGGTTTTTGCACCCGAAGGTCAGGGAGTTCCCACTGCGGCGCAGTGGGAGTGTATCAGACCCACTGCGGCGCAGTGGGTTATCACTGGAAAAAAAAAAAATAAAAATATTTGTCGTTTTCGGTTTATCGAGTCTGGTCCTTTCAATGATCGACTGTGGAATTCGAATAATCAAATTATTCGGGAAGTAAAACATGCAAAATGAAACACAATAATAAACAATTGACAAAAGGTAGTAAACAAACTCATAAATAATTCTCTATTATTTAATCACCAAAAGTCAATCACATTTACTTTGTTATAAGTTTCAAACTAACTATCTAACTACTAAAACTAACATCATCTCTCAGACCAATGCTCCTAGCATGCTGATTGTGTTTAACCTTACTCAGACTATTTGTGAGTGGATCTGCAGGATTCTCTTCAGATGAAACCCTCTTCACTATGAGGTGACCTTATCTATCTTGTGTCTGATGAAATGATATTTTCTGTCGATATGTCTAGATATACCATGATCTCTTGGTTCATTTGTCAATGCAACCGCTCCTTCATTATCACAGAAAATTTCCATTGGCTCCTTGATGGTTGGCACAACCCCAAGATCTTCGATGAAGTTCTTCAACCAAATTGCCTCCTTTGATGCTTCGCTCACCGCTATGTACTCTGATTCACAAGTAGAATCAGCCACTGTGTCTTGCTTGGAACTTTTCCAAGTAACTTCCTACATTTGTAGGAGTGGATTATTAGGGGGGTTTTCGAGAGTCCTGGGTTTCATCCCAGGCATGCGTGGTTCGAGCTCCGCATACTGCCCAATTGGATGTCACTATGGTGTCTCGAATGCTAACTACTAATCGTTATGTTCAAAAAAAAAAAAAAGTCACTTATTATTTTGATATTTCATCAAGCTGCAAAGGGCCTATGGCCTGCCGTCAGCAAGGTTGTGAAAATCAGCCGATACACCCGATTTCTCGAAATCGGATCGTGTATCGGTAGGCTGCCGATTCGAGTCCGCCGGATCGGCCTCAAAAATCGGCCAACGGCGTTTACCGGCGGTCAACGACCAAAAAAACAGTCGAAACTCAAAAGATAAAAGGAGAAGAGAAAAAAACTAGAAATAAGACCTGCTTTCTTCACATGGTGGTGATGGAGATGATCGATTGAAAAGATGAAGATACATATAAATGTATAGATATAGACATAGGGAAATGCTCAAAGAAAAGAAAATAAAAAGGCAGTAAAGATCGAGATCTGGAAAATCAAAAAGATGACAAAAGTGTTGTAGTTTTCCAAGACAAAGTTTTCATTTTGACCCTCAAATCTTTATTTTGTTAATTTTGGCCATGTAACTTCGTAAATTCTTTTTCAAAATGTTATAAGTTACAACCTTTTTTTTATTTTTATACATTAAATGTGTTATGTTTACTTTTTTTTATGTTTATAGTTTATTTTCATATATATTATATCATAAGTTATAAGTTTTGTATATAAAAAACTCAATCCGATTTCTACTCCGATCCGATCCGAGTTTTAAAAAATCCTGACTCCCCCCTCCGATCCGATCCGATCCCGAGTTTCCTAACCTTGGCCGTCAGCATGAACCTGTAAATCAAAATGAACAAAACAAAATCAATACAAAGAAACTATAAAAAATGAAAATAATATAAAATCCATAACATGTTCATAATAAACCTACCCTACAGCCAACGATGTGTTTTGTTACAAGCTTAAGTTTCTTCCTCTTTGAAAACGAATCCCAACGAGGACAGATAATGAGACTATCCTTTGACTCGGAATATGCGCGAATCTCTTTCTTTAGAGAATTAGAGTTGCCACGAGTCAAAGGACAGAATCATTATATGTCCTTGTTGTGGTGATTCTTTTTCAAAGAAGAAGAAACTTATGCTTGCAACAAAACACATCATTGCCTGTAAGGTAGGTTTATTATGAATATGTTATGGATTTTATTTTATTTTCATTTTTTATAGATTTTTTGTATTGATTTTGTTTTGTTCATTTTGATTTACAGATTCATGTTGACCGCAGGCCATAGGCCCTTTGCAGCTTAACAAAAAATCAAAAAAAGTGAGTTTGTTAGTCTATTTTTTTTCTTCATATTTTGCATTTTAGTCCCCTTTGTTTCTCGTTTTGTTTTTGAAACTAAGCTGAATACAGTTTCTATGACTAAATTATGTAATTTGTTTGTATGGACAATTTTGACTGTCTTTCTCGAAATTTATTGCATAGACCAATCTAGAGTTGTATATGCATTGTATTTTTACATGTCAAACCTATTCACACACATATCAATTATCATGGTTTACGTACTTAAAAAAAAACGAATATCATAATGATGATATTCCTTTGTTTAAAGACTTTGTTACTTGTAACTAACAAATATGCTTATATAACTAACCTATAATATACCACATGTATTTACCCGCGCTAGCGAGGGTTATTAATCTAATGTTATTACATAATAGATACTTACGAGGACACGTGGATAAATATGGTTAAGAAAATAATTAATCAATTTAATTCATATGTTGGAAAATGATTAATCAATTTAATTCATATGCTTAAAAATCCACTTAAAACCTTAAAAATTTGATACGTGAATTCCACAAATTTCTTTGTTAGCCTTAAAATGATTAGGTTGATTTAGTTATGGATTTAATGAAAAGACTGACAATAATACTAAAATGAAAATAAAGATAAAAAAGAAAATCGTTATGTCACATCCTTATAACAAATAGAACTGTTTTTTAGAGATACAGAAGCACGTTACCTTCATCACTTCATGCATAAGGCCGGATCTTGATTTTAAAGCATAAAAATTAAATCTAAGCATAGAGCAGATTTTAAATATTCACTTCATAAAGGATCCGTTTTTAATATGGTTACGTGAAATGACACTTATTACAAAATTAAAACCTTTTTACCTGTAATTTTCACCATGGCCCAGTTTTCATAGTTAATTGAGATACACCTAAATAAGAACGGATTAACAAAAAAAAAAAAATGACAATTATTAAAAAAAAAAGAGTTTACTCCAAGCTAGATCTGCTCCACCTTGTCTCCACATTTCAAAGCCCAAATGGAGATAAAAACGTCTACTCCAAGCTACATAATTCATATGCTTAAAAATCCACTTAAAACCTTAAAAATTTGATACGTGAATTCCACAAAATTTCTTTGTTAGCCTTAAAATGATTAGGTTGATTTAGTTATGGATTTAATGAAAAGACTGACAATAATACTAAAATGAAAATAAAGATAAAAAAGAAAATCGTTATGTCACATCCTTATAACAAATAGAACTGTTTTTTAGAGATACAGAAGCACGTTACCTTCATCACTTCATGCATAAGGCCGGATCTTGATTTTAAAGCATAAAAATTAAATCTAAGCATAGAGCAGATTTTAAATATTCACTTCATAAAGGATCCGTTTTTAATATGGTTACGTGAAATGACACTTATTACAAAATTAAAACCTTTTTACCTGTAATTTTCACCATGGCCCAGTTTTCATAGTTAATTGAGATACACCTAAATAAGAACGGATTAAAATGAAAATAAAGATAAAAAAGAAAATCGTTATGTCACATCCTTATAACAAATAGAACTGTTTTTTAGAGATACAGAAGCACGTTACCTTCATCACTTCATGCATAAGGCCGGATCTTGATTTTAAAGCATAAAAATTAAATCTAAGCATAGAGCAGATTTTAAATATTCATATGCTTAAAAATCCACTTAAAACCTTAAAAATTTGATACGTGAATTCCACAAAATTTCTTTGTTAGCCTTAAAATGATTAGGTTGATTTAGTTATGGATTTAATGAAAAGACTGACAATAATACTAAAATGAAAATAAAGATAAAAAAGAAAATCGTTATGTCACATCCTTATAACAAATAGAACTGTTTTTTAGAGATACAGAAGCACGTTACCTTCATCACTTCATGCATAAGGCCGGATCTTGATTTTAAAGCATAAAAATTAAATCTAAGCATAGAGCAGATTTTAAATATTCACTTCATAAAGGATCCGTTTTTAATATGGTTACGTGAAATGACACTTATTACAAAATTAAAACCTTTTTACCTGTAATTTTCACCATGGCCCAGTTTTCATAGTTAATTGAGATACACCTAAATAAGAACGGATTAACAAAAAAAAAAAAAGAGTTTACTCCAAGCTAGATCTGCTCCACCTTGTCTCCACATTTCAAAGCCCAAATGGAGATAAAAACGTCTACTCCAAGCTACATCTGCAACAAAACCACTGGACAACCATAGATCTACAAAAGTACAACGACAAGAATCTAATATATCTAACCTGATTCGGTACTTCCGGTGAGGTCTTGTAACTCCAGGCAACACAATTACAACAGATGAAAGGGGAGGTCTTGTAACCCCGGCGAGGTATTCAAAAACATTGATCTAAGCAGATTTGAAAGTTTAATCGTCGCTTGGAACTTCCATACCCTTCGATCGAAAATTCATTTGTGTGTGTGTGTGTGAGTGTGTGTGTGTGTGTGTGTGTGTGTGTGTGTGAGAGAGAGATGTGAGTGTGTGAGAGATCTCAGATCTGTTTGAAAGTTTTGTGTGGAATACTTAGAATGGAGAGGTAGAGATATAAAATGACAACATATATATAGATTTATATAAGAAGGAACAAAATTTACAATCCAAAAAATAAAAAACACAGATCAATAAATCACAAATCTATCACGGCCGCCACAGATTACTGACCACCACCACCGGAGTTACTTCCACCAGATCTATATCTCTCTATATCTATATCCTCTTCATGTTGTTGTTGTTGTTGTTGTTGTTGTTGCTGTTATACATGCCGTTGAAAGACACATAAGTCATGTTGTTGTTGTTGTTGTTGTTGTTGTTGTTGTTGTTGTTGTTGTTGTTGTTGTTGTTGTTGTTGTTGTTGTTGTTGTTGTTGTTGTTGTTGTTGTTGTTGTTGTTGTTGTTGTTGTTGTTGTTGTTGTTGTTGTTGTTGTTGTTGTTGTTGTTGTTGTTGTTGTTGTTGTTGTTGTTGTTGTTGTTGTTGTTGTTGTTGTTGTTGTTGTTGTTGTTGTTGTTGTTGTTGTTGTTGTTGTTGTTGTTGTTGTTGTTGTTGTTGTTGTTGTTGTTGTTGTTGTTGTTGTTGTTGTTGTTGTTGTTGTTGTTGTTGTTGTTGTTGTTGTTGTTGTTGTTGTTGTTGTTGTTGTTGTTGTTGTTGTTGTTGTTGTTGTTGTTGTTGTTGTTGTTGTTGTTGTTGTTGTTGTTGTTGTTGTTGTTGTTGTTGTTGTTGTTGTTGTTGTTGTTGTTGTTGTTGTTGTTGTTGTTGTTGTTGTTGTTGTTGTTGTTGTTGTTGTTGTTGTTGTTGTTGTTGTTGTTGTTGTTGTTGTTGTTGTTGTTGTTGTTGTTGTTGTTGTTGTTGTTGTTGTTGTTGTTGTTGTTGTTGTTGTTGTTGTTGTTGTTGTTGTTGTTGTTGTTGTTGTTGTTGTTGTTGTTGTTGTTGTTGTTGTTGTTGTTGTTGTTGTTGTTGTTGTTGTTGTTGTTGTTGTTGTTGTTGTTGTTGTTGTTGTTGTTGTTGTTGTTGTTGTTGTTGTTGTTGTTGTTGTTGTTGTTGTTGTTGTTGTTGTTGTTGTTGTTGTTGTTGTTGTTGTTGTTGTTGTTGTTGTTGTTGTTGTTGTTGTTGTTGTTGTTGTTGTTGTTGTTGTTGTTGTTGTTGTTGTTGTTGTTGTTGTTGTTGTTGTTGTTGTTGTTGTTGTTGTTGTTGTTGTTGTTGTTGTTGTTGTTGTTGTTGTTGTTGTTGTTGTTGTTGTTGTTGTTGTTGTTGTTGTTGTTGTTGTTGTTGTTGTTGTTGTTGTTGTTGTTGTTGTTGTTGTTGTTGTTGTTGTTGTTGTTGTTGTTGTTGTTGTTGTTGTTGTTGTTGTTGTTGTTGTTGTTGTTGTTGTTGTTGTTGTTGTTGTTGTTGTTGTTGTTGTTGTTGTTGTTGTTGTTGTTGTTGTTGTTGTTGTTGTTGTTGTTGTTGTTGTTGTTGTTGTTGTCGTTGTTGTTGTTGTTGTTGTTATTGTTGTTGTTGTTGTTGTTGTTGTTGTTGTTGTTGTTGTTGTTGTTTGTTGAACTTTTAAACATATTTTTATTCTGCCTTTAACTGCAAGGATTTTGTGCTTTGTAGCACCTTATTTGTCACTCTTCAGTTTGAGTTTGATGCAAACATGACAGATACAAATTCTGGTCATTTTCTTATTAAACTTTGGTTATAATAGTTTGTTTGTATCATTACATACCCCTATGTTGATTTTTCGTATCATTACATACCCATCACCCTAACGGACGTTTGTGAGTCTCCGCTAACCCTCTCATGTGTCACACGAGGGTACTTTAGTCTTTTAGCTATTTCTTTTCCAATCCACAGACAAAACACCAGCATATCTCTCTTGTTCATATATATATCCCACCAAAACCATATCTCTATATGTATAGATATAAAAATACAGACACATATATATAGATTTATATAAGAAGGAACAAAATTTACAATCCAAAAAATAAAAAACACAGATCAATAAATCACAAATCTATCACGGCCGCCACAGATTACTGACCACCACCACCGGAGTTACTTCCACCAGATCTATATCTCTCTATATCTATATCCTCTTCATCTTAAACCGGCCACGAAAACCACCGCTAATCATCATTATCATCGCCCCCACCACCACGGATTACTTACCAGCACTCCGGCCGGCCACCACAACCCCAAGCGAGCACCCCCATCACATCGCAAACCAAAAATGAAGCAAAAGGAAGACAAAGACAAACTAATCATCTGGGTTTTGTGGCTTATTATATTTGTATTTTTTGTTGATGAGATCTATTGTGGGTTTGGATTGAAGTAGTAGATATATATTATATAGAGTTGGAATGAGGGTTATAGAAGGAAGATCTAAGGTGGGTTCATCATGTAGTAGCGGTGGAGGTGGTATGGTCTTTGGTGGTGGCAAAATTGATCTGAGGGAAATTCCGATGATGAAGATTCATCCACCAATCCATCACCTATTTTTGAAGTGGTGTTCAACATGAAATCATGATTGGTTTTTCGTTTGCTTTTTTCCTTGATTTTTTATTGTTTTTTGGCATGATTGGACTCAAGATTCAATAAAGAATTAAAAGGGATTAACAAAATATTGATTGAAACACAAAAAGTGATCAAAATTTGTGAAGAAAATGGGACGGCTATATATGCTAGGCTTCCGCGTGTTTGGTTTTGGGATATGGTACAACTTCCTAGTGTTTGTTTTTTATAGATTCGGATGATGTTAGGCTTTGGGAAGAAAGGGATTTTGAGGGAATGAGTTTTTAATCTGTTTGTGTTAAATGGGTGGGTAAAAAAATGTTATAAGGACATGTTAGACGTGAATGATCAAATATACCCTCACTTGGTATGCACGTGAGGGGTTAACAAAGAGTCACAAACGTCCGTTAGGGTGAGGGGTATGTAATGATACGAAAAATCATCATAGGGGTATGTAATGATACAAAAAAACGAAAGGGACGGAACTTAATAATATGACATACCCCAGGGGTATGTAATGAAATTTTCTCTAATAGTTTTATCAAACAATTTCTTTTTATCCTGTTTTACATTGCAATAAGGGGACACACAGTCACACATTAACAGGTATTTAAAAGAACTCGTGCTTCCCCTGAGACCGACACAAAAAATAAAATATTTATGATATATACGAAAAAGATAAATATCATATTAAAGTGGTAAAATATTTGGAATTTTCATTCTTTATATACACAAACTTGCCTAGGAAAAATAAAACACATGGTATATAAATTAACAAAACTATTTACAAAATACAAAATTGTTTACAAAATTTGTTGAGATCTACATTATCCCGCCTAATCTAAAAAACCCCGAATTAACTCTAAGGTTATGGGTTAATAAATTTTCTGACACCGTACAATACCAGCAGCGCCTCCATAGCACAGCAATCTCTCACTACCTTTGTTCATATTCCATCTAACACGGTGCATTGCAACAATCTTGGGAGGAAGAACCTCTTTTTCCTTCTCATTGTTTATATGTTTTCCAACAGTCTCCCCTTCATTCTTATTGTCATTATCCGTGCACGCTAATACTTGACTGGTTTCGGTCGTCTGAGAGGTATCGCCGCTCTTTTGGTATATCCCTGACTTGCCTTCTGAGCCCAGGTAATGACCTGGAACATTAACATAACAAACCTGACCTCAGATGATGAATTATATAAATCTATTTATAATGTATAACATTTTAGGGTGGGTGCTTGAATGTGCATTAGATAATCTGGATCACAAATAAATAGTAATAACAGAGTCAGCTGTAGCCTAAGAACAAAGTATTTGGATGCTCTCGTTTCTAGACATAGAAATAATAAGATAATCAATTTTATAGGTAATTAGAATTCAAGTAACTAATGTAATAGATGTCCAAAAAGGATACGCTTTTATATAAGACAGCATAAAAATTAAAATGTATATTTATATTCTACTAACTATAATATATTTCTAAAAAACTAATATCTAAATTTCAAACAATGATACAGAATGGAGATAAAACGTGATAAATTGTTTAAAAAAGAGTAAATATGTACTTATCTTCAACCTTCTAATGATCAATTTGGTTGCAGCAGATATAAAATTGATTTACCTTGAAGCAAACAATCAGAAAAGTTTATCCAAACATCGAAGACTACTATAACTATGTTTCAAAGTAACATAATCAGATAAACAATTTCACAAAATGGATGAGATTTTCTCTGTGGCGGTTACGCGGAAGGGAAAATCTTCGACCTAGATGAACGCGGCTTAACAAGGGTACCCCTATGACTATTTTTATTTTTTATTTTTTACCTCGGGAGATTTGAGCCCGAGACCTCTTGCAAGGACATCAGGACCCCTAACCACACATTGGTGGTAAATTTTAAACAATTTCGCATCATATCATTTCATAATATTATTATACATAGAGAGACGAACCTAGTTGTTTTTCTGGTGTTTGGGACTTTAAGATTTGGTCCTTGGCTCTCTTCTCTTGATTTGATTTCGATATAGAACCACGTTTGGATCTGGGAACATCACCCAATTTATTGGGTACTGGAGAGAATATAGTAAGGAGTGATTCTTCCCAGGTTATGGAACCACAAAGATAATGACTCTTGCGGTTTCTGATATCATCTTTCTCCACCTCTTTGGTACTAAGCTGATCAAGTTCATAAACAAGGCAAGTTAAGTAATTGGTTTATATCTAGAACAATTGCTATTTACCAGAATTACTATGTGTATACTACGAGTAATATATATGCATCACAATTAAAAAGATAACACATTATCAAATAATCACTTAATAACTCACCTGGAAATGAAGAACTTTCCCATCTGAACAACAATATGCAACCATGCCTGGGATCAATGTCAAAAGAGTTAGAATACTATCGCAGTTATCATCAATAAGTTGTAGATAAAGTTACCTGTTGTTGACACTTGAGTACTCCAAATTGAAGATAATGAAGAGTAATAACTATGTAACCCATATTGTTGTGTCTTAATACAGGGCATACCCGTAACAGGAATGTCACAAGCAGCCTTCAGTAAGCTGATTGTTCTTATTTCTCCATCGTCAAAGGATAAAACAACACAACTGCAAGCATAAACTAGTACGAAATTAAAACACAAGGCGGAGGATAAGGAATATAGCCACAGACCTACAGGTAACATGGAGAGATATACATAATTACAGTACCTTGGATTTGAGAGCCAATCCATACTATTTATGTTCTGCTGAGAAGGAATATCCCAAAGAGGGTGAAACGGATCACTACAGTGAAAAATGTGAAGATATTATAGTTAGATAGCGTAAGAAAATTTTGAATAATAATAGTTGGATCCTTACCGTATGTCCCAAAACTTTAGACCTTTATGCCCACCAGTAACAATTATATTTGCACTCTCGGTATCACTGCAGTGATTAGCAAGAGTTTCTAAGTATCTTAATATAACATCTGATAAATGAGTAATGACCCCTGAATTATATTTTATATCCCACAACTTAACACATATTATATTATCAAAAGCATATAGGATTGGATTTGTGTTTGTCACTCTAGATGAAGATGTCAAGCAAAAAAAGGTAAGACAATGGATCTGTACATCATCAGTAAAATGCCTAAGTTATTCTAAAAGCACAAGTTTTACATTTAGGACCACTGACCTAGCCAATGGAGCCCACTTTAATGCCCTTATAGGAGCTGTATCCGCACTGAAGCAAAGCAAAGGTCTAGTATCTGTAAACAAAAAGCATAAAATCTAAGATCAACTACTATAAATCGTAATACTTGTTATAGAACATTAAGCACACTAAACTATAATGCTTCAATGTACACGCTCTTAAAGATATATTAAAGCATACCAGGACAGTTAGTTCAGTAAGATGGGAATCCCAAAACTTAGATATGAAATACAAGCCAAAGTTCACAAAATAGAAAGTAAAAACATGAAACGTACCTTTAGATGGATCGTTATCAGAGAACTTCCACAAGGCCACCTGAACAAATAAAGATATTTTAGTTTTAAAATTTTCCTACAATCAAATCTTTGAGAATAATGATCGCAGTAGCCTAGATGGCTAGATTTATATGCTTCTATTATTTATTTGTGTGTGCTGGTTGCAAGTAACCATATCTTCATCCAAGTAGGAGTAAGGTCTAAATTAAAGCATTTGACTACTTTATACAATATTGTAAAAACATAAAACTAAATAAATGTATAAACCAAAAAACAAAAATATAGACCAAGTTCTAGCTTTACCACTCCGTCATGACAACCGGCCAGAATAAGATCATGAGGAGCTGATGTTGACCACTCCAATGTTAGCGGAATACTGCATAAGAGAACAAAAAATCAACAAAAGAAAGGTGCAAGTCAAAATAAGAATCTCAATGAACATTGGAGTATCAACAAATAACGATAAGAGCATGATTATACATCAACATATCCGGCCAAAGATGTAACAACTTCTATCATCATACATCGTAACCAAACAAAAGATGGAACAAAACTTGGAAGAGCGATAAAATAATAGACCACTCAAGTTCGTTAATACTGTAATAAGGAGAAAAAGAATTATGCAAAAAGTATTAGTTATTACCTCTGTCTATCACCACACTTCAACATTGAACACATGAAAACTGGCTTCAACTTGATGAAGCGAGGATCACTACCTTCCTTCTGAGCAGTGGAAAATATTTCTTTAGTTATATAGGGAAGAGGTACTTCCAACCTACATTCAAAATACTCTGATGAAGAAAAAATGAAGTATATATCATAATAACATAATGATCCAAGTATACGAAAACTTACACTTCAAGAGCTCCATTTCCAAGCAAGACAGCAAGGTAGCCCATTAGGTACTTGGAAATAACACGAGAATCAGAGGGCCTCCATTTCAGATCCCATGCAACTTTTCCACCGTGGGCCAATCCCATTACAAGTCTAGGTAAAGAAGCATCCTCAGAAACAAAACCACTATCGTGAACAGGTTCAGAATGGATGGGATCTTGCTGTAGAGGACTTCCACAACTTTGTGTTGGAAGAGGTACATCAGTACTAGTTACTTGACTTTTTATTCCTGTCTGGCATTTTGTTAAGCTAGACTTTGAAGATGTCCGCATTGACTTTGTTGAGAATTCTTTATTGTCACCTTTCCGCTTTCGGGTATAGAAATATAATGTGGCATCTTCAGGGAACTCAACAGCAAGAGGTTGCACACTTGCTTTTGGTGAACTATCAGGACATTCAGGAAGTGAGCACATATGTTTGTCGATGCCATTAGAATTATTCAGCGATTCCTTCACTTGTTTCTTTCTGGGTTTTAACTTTGTCTTTTGTCGCTTGCTTGATTTCAAACTTGTATCAGTTTCTTCTCTGGCAACTATTTGAAGTAAATGGTCTGAATCTTCTGGAGATTCCACAGACAGAACTTGCAGAAATTGATCACTGCTTACAGATTCAATTACAGGATTATTTCTTGGCTTCTTTCTAGGATTTTGCGTCTTACTAGATTTGGAGCTTTTACTCGTTTCTTCTTTGTCAAGTAGCTTAAGTAATGTGCTTGAGCTTTCAGGAGACTGATCAGCCAGATTTTGTATATATTGATCCCTGCCATCCACATTACTCACGAATTCACTTACACGTCTCTTTCTGGGTCTTCCTTTCGGCCTTTTCAGCTTAACTGAGCTGAAACTTTTATCGGTTTCTTCTGTGGCCACTAGTTGAAGTAACTTTGGATTCTCGGGATCTTGTACAGCCTGATTTTGTATATATTGATCCCTGCCATCCACATTACTCACGAATTCACTTACACGTCTCTTTCTGGGTCTTCCTTTCGACTTTTTCAGCTTAACTGAGCTGAAACTTTTATCAATTTCTTCCATGGGCACTAGTTGAAGTAAGTTTGGATTTTGAGGATCTTGTACAGGCAGACTTTGGATTAACTGATTGCTGCCATCTATAGTACTCACAAATTCACTTGCAGGTTTCTTTTTGGGCCTTCCTTTAGGCTTTTTCGGATTAACTGAGCCAAAACTTGTATCAGTTTCTTCCGTGGCCACTAGCTGAAGTAAGTTTGGATTTTCAGGATCTTGTACAGCCAGACTTTGGATTAACTGATTGCTGCCATCTAAATTACTCACAGATTCACTAACAAGATTCTTTCTTGGTCTTCCTCTAGGCTTTTGTGGCTTACAAGATTTAGAACTTTTACCCGTTTCTTCTGTGCCATCCATGTCACTTGTAGATTCACCTACAGGATTCTTTCTTGGTCTCCCTCTTGGTCTCTTTGGTTGACTGTCATTATTTTTGGAAGTTAATTTTAATTTTCCTTTGCCGGAAGGGATCACATCTTGGTCTTTCACACCAATATTCAATATGCACCATATCTGGATGAGACCTCTTCCAGTAAGTGGAGCACCAATCTTGTGATATGCGGAGTTCGGAGGATGAGCAGAAACGGCAATGAACTAAAACATAATTACGAAGTAAGGATACATAAGATGTCTCAATACATAAGATGTCGCAAACAATAAGTATTATATTCACTTCATAGTATAATAGAATACTGGTTCAAACTTTCACATTTTAGATCAGGAAACATTTCTAAGGCAAACTGTATAAGATATTAACCTCTCAAGCTTCTAATTTATATTGTGAAAACATGGATGAACAACAATTACAACCCCGCATGAAAGCAAGTGAGCACAAGAAAGGTATGTTAACAACTGTACCTCCACATTAGTGTCAGAGTCAGAACTCGGATGAGCTCTGGGACACCAATCCAATGCCCAAACTTGGCCCCCAACGTACATTACAAAATCTTTGCTGCAAAAACATCTATATAAGATAACATTCATAGAAAGTCTGAAGGATATATTAACAAGTAGATGAAATTTCCAATAAAATTGAACCCTAAATTTGGGCCTCCATATCGAATGGATATATATATATATATATTATGGTTAGGTGTAAATCATGCATTAATCACACCATAGAATTAGAAAGTTAAGCTGAAAGAATACTGAAAACCAAATAAAGTAGTCACATTAATCCAAAGGGAACAGACTACTTCGCATGTGCACAAATAAACTAGATACCTTTCCAATATACTCGAGAACTAACTCACTAAGACAAAAAACAGTTTATATTTTACATATCAAGTAGAGATAAGTTCCAAGGTTAACATCTTTATCAGCCTAAAGCTACAATACACACACAAAATTATCCAAATATCAGAATAACCACAAAATGAACATTGGACGACAAACACACATATACTTATCAGCAGAGGTTGAGGAGGTAATGCAAGGAACACCATATATATTCTTGTTTTACACCTTCAATTTCGATTGGCAAGCAGTATAAAGTGTCCAAACTTCAAGACAGAGAAACATAACTTTTGGGTTAACTATAAAAAAAACAAAACCAAAGAAGTAGCCACATAGAGATATAGATTGATAACGAACCTCAATGGTGAAGAGATTCTGTTTCCATCTGACATATCCTGCATCCGTATTAGACCCAATCTATTCAGGCATTCTTCGAATAAAACTTTATACGGAAACAACTTCCCGTTGTGTAAATAAAAACAGACATATATTAGCAGAGCCACTTGACAACATAGATTTGTACCTTGGGAACAGCTGCTGAAGAAAATTGAGGCAAGTTTAACCCAGCTGTGACATCCTTCTCCTGGGAAGTCTCGTTTTCAAAAGCAAACCTAATAGTTCGAGGTTGATAGCAGAAATCTCTCCATTTCCTGTGAATACCAAAATCTTTAGCTACAGAACCAAGAATCACCGTATATAGATGAGATACGAACAAACAGCGGAAAATGCTGAAGTCAGTAACAAGAATGCTGCTGTTCGGTTGTCTTGTGCCAAGTACATTGAATATAAATTGTCACATGGAACTTGAATCACTCTGATATGATATCACGGATTACAATAGCACCCCCAAAATTGGGTTCAGTAGTATCTAGGCTCATTTCGGATCAGTAACAAGAATCACTCTGATATTATATCCTCATATGATGGAATCCGATATACCATATAAATATAAGTTCAAACTTCCATATATATACTTAACAAAGCCGCATAACCAATACTCCTCCAATACAACGTAGACTCTTAATCCCATTAACATCATTATCTTTACTACATTATAAAGCATTTGTTCCCTCCATTTTTTCAACTTTACACAAGTGAAAACACCAAAATACTCCTATCACTTATTCATAATACCCTTAGAATAAATCTCAACCACTCATTTTTTTCTCTCTCCTTAAATCTCAACTACTCATTTTTCTCCCTCCTCCATAAATTTCTCTAATTCATTCAAAATCTTTTATCTCAAAAACCGTAAATCGATAAATTATAAAAATTATATGGGTGTTCTTAAAATTTCATGCTCTTTCATTATAGATGTCATTCGATATACTTTCGACGAATTTTTAAATCCGAGGGTGGAGCCCGTACGGCTAAGGCATTTGGCTATCACACTCTATGACATATCACAACCTATGACCTATCACCCTACCATCTTACCGCCGCAACGGGCGGGTACTTACTCTCGTACATTATCAAAACGTAAACTTTCCTAGAATGTTTGATCAAATTAACTTAATTGCAATATATTATGATCAGTTTAACATATTCCGGTTCTAATTGTCAAAACCGGTCTAGCAACCGATATTCTACTTACATATTTGCATCACAAAAAAAGGCGACACGTCATTGGTTTACTAAGCATAGCACTCATTAGATACATACAATAACAATATCCGAAAGTCTAATATACAACAAATTATATATAAATAAAACAAATAAAAACTCGAAAAATGCGGAACCTTAAGAAAGTAACAGAGGAATTCAAGCGTTGTAATTCGGTTTCTTGATACTGAATTTCTGAATGACCGGAAAGAATTGAAATTTGATCAATGTATTTGAAGTGATTATCAATTGAATAATCGAATTTTGAAACCCTAATTTCTTCAGGCGGAACAGCAGCAGCAGCAGCTGCAGCTGGTTCATTATTGAAATTATTATTATTGTCGGTAACTGTAACTAGTTGTAAATTACTGGATGATTCTTGATGTTCCATGTTATTGTTATTGATTATCGATTAATTTTTACTGCCAATTTTGATTTTAGAGTATTTGGCTAGGTTTGGGTCCTTTCTGGGTTTTCGTTTACTGTTTATGTAATTGAAGATTAGTAGTTCGAAAACATGCAGGTTTTGAGCAATTCGAAATCTGACTTAAAAGATATTAAAAGTCGATTTGATTTAAGTTGAGTCGAACTCGAACTATTTTATTATCCTTCTGAGTCAAATTCGAGTTCTAAAATACTCAGGCTCGTGATGCTAACTAAGCTTATATTTTTTTTTGGATAATCATATATATATCAACAACAACAACAACAACAACAACAGTACCCAATCCCTGTGCGGGGTATGGGGGAGGTGAAACTGTAGACAGTCTTGCCTCTACCCAAAGGTAGAGAGACTGCTTCCATAAGGACCTCCGGCCACAAAAGCGGTAAAAGTCGGGAAGAGTAAAGGGTTTAGAAGTACCATACCTGACTGACAACGAAAATGCTTAGCAAGACATACCTGGGTCTGTTGGGGCCGACCACCTTGAGAGTAGGGGAGAGTGGCAAACATGCAACCTAGCAAAAAACCTTAACACCGAAAGACAAACAAAACATATAAACAAAAAGGAAAATGACTAAGAAATTCCAAGAGAGTAAAGGATTCCTGCTCAACCTACGAAGTAGGGAACTAGCGCCGCCTAAGGAAACTAAACTCCTAGTCCTCCACGAAACTTACAAAACCCCTAAAGTAAGCCTAAGCCCTAGTCCTATAGACAACCTATCATTGGTCATGTCATCAGCCTTCCTTGTTCAGATCCTCCGCTCGACCTACCTCTTCTCCTATCAGGTCTAAGTCCCCTGTAGCGTTGAGTCACCTTGGGCCCAATACTCCAAGCCACCCATCAATAGCAGCCTTAGGCAAGGCAATATGGGTAAAAAAGTCGATCAAAAAGTCCTACCCTAACCTAATCCTCTGCTCTAATCCTAGTCCTCCAAGCCGTCCTATCTGACATCATGTTCTCCGACAAGCCAAGCTCTAATAGGTCCTTCGTTACTCGATCCTCCCACCTCATCTTAGGCCTTCCCCTTCTTCGTATGCCGTCAACGTGAATAGCCTCCGCTCTCCTTAGTGGTGCCGTCAGATCCCTTCTCCTAACGTGGCCAAACCATCTCAAGCGCCCTTCTCTTAGCTTGTTAATGATGCTCCCTACTTCAAGTTCGGCTCTAAAACTCCCGTGGGGATCCTGTCTGATAGGGTCTTCCCGCAAGTCCACTTAGCATCCTCATCTCAGCCACCTCTACTCGAGCCGCTTGGGCTTTCTTCATCGGCCAACATTCTGACCCGTATAACATAGCCGGTCTAATCGCCACTCTGTAGAACTTGCCTTTCAGTTTTAGTGGGATCCTTTTATCGCACATGACTCCAGTAGCTGCTCTCCACTTCATCCATCCAGCTTGGATTCGACGTGTCACGTCGTCATCTATCTCCCCCGATTTATGTATCACCGATCCCAGGTATCTAAAAGACTCCTTCGGGCACAATATTCGCTCTCCAATGCGAATATCCTCGTCCCCTTGTTGTCTTATATCATGCTTATCGAAGTCACATCTTAGGTATTCCGTCTTCTCTCGGCTCACGCATAAACCATGGTCTTCAAGTGCTTCTCTCCATTTCTCTAGCCTATGGTTTAGCTCCTCCGTCGATTTCGCGATAAGCGCGATGTCATCAGCAAAAATCATGCACCATGGTAGTTCCTCCTGTAAGCCACTGGACAACTCGTCTAAGATCAAGGTAAAAAGGTATGGGCTAAGTGCCGAACCCTGGTGTAGGCCCATATCTACCGAGAAGAGCTCTGTACTCCCCACGGGGGTTCGAACACTCGTCCTCACCCTATCATACATATCCCTGATAACACTAATGTATCTCCCAGTAGCTCCTTTCGCTTGAAGCGTCCTCCAAATCAACTCACGTGGTACACTATCGTATGCCTTTTCCAAATCTAGGAAGGCACAGTGTAGCGATTTTTGTCTTTCCCTATACTTTTCTATGAGGCTTCTGGTGATGTGAATAGCCTCCATCGTCGACCTCCCTGGCATAAAACCAAATTGGTGCTCTGCCACCTTCGTAACCCTTCTCAGCCTCATCTCGATCACTCTCTCCCATAGCTTCATGGTATGACTTAGGAGTTTTATGCCCCTATAGTTGCTACAACTCTGCACGTCCCCCTTGTTCTTATAGATAGGTATAACCTCACTAAGTCTCCATTCTTCTGGCATTTTTGCACTTGTCCAAATCTTGTTGAAGAGGCTTGTCAACAAGCCTATCCCAGCTTCCCCCAGGCATCTCCATGCCTCGATAGGGATTTGATCTGGGCCTACTGCTTTGTTCCTCCCCATCTTCTTTAGAGCGAGCCTTACTTCCTCTTGGCTGATTCTCGTAGCATCGTCGTCGTCGTAGCGTGTGTCTCGAAGTGTGGCGTGGTCTTCTCCACCTTCCCTTCGCCCCGGCCCACTCCCATTAAACAAGTTGGCGAAGTACTCTTCCCATCTTTTCCTAATGTCTCCTTCCTTCACAATGCTCCGCCCGCTTCCGTCTTTGATATAAATGACATCACCTAGGTCCCTGCGTCTTCTCTCCCTTGCTTTAGCAATTTTAAAGATATCGTTTTCGCCTTCTTTGGAATCTAGTTTCTTATACAGTTCTTCTCGTATGCTCTTTCTTTTGCTCTAGCTACACTCCTCTTTGCTCTTTCATATGCCTAAAAATAAGTCTAATCCATACATTGCATTATACATGTTTTCCACCCATTCTCTTTCATCATCTTTACCTTTGATCTTGACACATGGCTTGATCTTCTTTTTAGGCCTATCTTTAGGCACATAAATTAGGCATATTAATCATTTTCTTTTTTTTTAATGGTACAAATGAGCTCAAGTTAATTGAGCCAAACTTGAAAATATCGAACAACCTTAGGTTATTCTACAACCCAGCGGAGTGAAGCTAGGCTCGATAGTATCAAGACTTCAACGAGTTCAAGCTCAAACCTGGTTTACCACTTCGAATTTTCGAGACAAGTTGACTTCAAGCTTAGCATTGTGTCGCCTTTGCTTGACTCGATTACCACTCTATTTACAAAATTGTTATTTTTTCTTACTTATTTTTTTATATGGTTGTCAATACTCGAAACCCAAAACCAGATTTGAAACCGACATGAATAAAACTAGGTCGGGTCTAGGTTAGTTTCCTGGGCTGTGAAGTCAATCCACAACCCGCACACATTTTTTAATAAACTTTTTAAAAAAATACATAAATACATACATATCACAAGCATTTGATTATTATATTTTTGTACAACTTATAATACTTTCGTCATATATTTTATACAATTTGATGATTTTAACATATTGTATAAGCATATATTTTTATTGTGTAATCATTTATTTTATAAAATTTGATTTTTCTAATACATTTTATAAGCATATATATTTATTTGCTTAGTATTAGTAAATTTATAGTTATAGAGTAGAAAATAAATCATAAGGATGTGTTTAGTTGGGGAAAACACCATTGTTTTTCATTTTTGTTATCCAAGAAATCATGGAAAATAGTAAATGCATTCAAATCATAGTTTTTCAAAATTATTTTCCTTAAAAACATAAAACATTGTTTTCCACTTTTCTATGAAAAATTAGAAAACACTTTTTATTTGTTTTTCACTTTTCATTTTCCATTTTTTAAAATTTTGAAAACTTCAAATTGTTTCTCATTTTCTAGTTTTTGAACGCGTTTTTAAAATTTTCATTTGTTTTCTAGAGATGAAAGAGTGGTTGAAAATTTCGAACTCCCCATACTCATCCTACCCGACTAAGACCCGTATCTGCCTTCCCCCTACCCTTGATACTTCCAAGTCCCATTTTATTTTATTGAAAACAAATGCAGACCTAAATTCTCCAAAACATGTCATTTATCAAAATACATTTTTACTTCTTGTTTGATTTGTTTCCTGCTGCTTTGATTTATTCTATCTAGAGAAAATTACATTTTTGGTCCCTCAACTTGGCAAGATTCACAGTTTTTGCCCTTAAGTGAATTAATTACAGAAAAACCCCTGAAGTTGGTCAATTTTTTCAGTTTTTACTCCGCAACCAAACGCCGTCTATTTGGTCCGTTAAGTGAGGGGCATATTCGTCATTTCATCATGCTTTTCTTCTTCATCATTCATTCATCACCTGATCTTCATATTATCATTTTTCATCACCAGATTTCATCATCACAGGATGATACAAACAAAAAACAACAAAGCAACATATCCATTTCTGATCCGAACTACAACATCAAACACTTTATATCCCAAACTAACTATTCAAACTAACTAGATAAACATATATAAAAATTATAAACATCATATATGTATCTGACAATTCACAAAAATTATACTAATTAAGTAATATAATCATCAACAGAGAAAATTACACCCATGAAGTTATGTGTTAGTCTATATCATATCTAAATCTTTATCCATATCATCAGATTATGTATATATATATAGAAATCAGATTATGTATATATGTGTAACAATAAAAAGGGTTGAAAGAGGACTACCACCACTGTCGGCATCACCGCAACAAGATTCGACAACCACCATTGTCGGCACCATCAAGACAGATTCAAGCACCGTCGCCAGATCCATCCAACGCTTTAGATCCGACAACCACCATTGTCGGCACCATCACTACAGATTCAACCACCGTCGCCAGATCCGGCCACCGCTTTAGATCTGACAACCGCCATTGTCGCACCACCACCACAGATTCAACCACCCACCCCAGATCAGTCCCATCATAACTGGTGTTTTGGATGAAGAAATAGATATAGATCGGTATATTGAGAAATATGTGTGTGCTTTTTAGGTTATAATTTTTGGTGATTTGGTATATGGAGAAATAGATACAGATAGGTATAGATATAGATAGATTTATGTATTATTGCTTCCTTTCTTGTTTTTATTTAGAGCAGCCATCATCACTCTTGCTCTATAGATGTAGGATATATGTATATGTATGTGTGTATAGATTGAATTTAAAGATAAATTGGGGTTTTCCCAATTTCGTATTATGGAAGAAGAAGGAGAGCGAAATGACGAATCTGCCCCTCACTTAACGAACCAAATAGACGGCATTTGGTTGCGGAGTAAAAACTGAAAAAATTGACCAACTTCAGGGATTTTTTCTGTAATTAATTCACTTAAGGGCAAAAACTGTGAATCTTGCCAAATTGAGGGACCAAAAATGTAATTTTCTCTTCTATCTAATTATACAAATGCAGACCTAAAATCACCAAAACAGGTAATGCTTCAATTTCGGCTACTTTTTTGTTAGATATTCACTATTGATATCATCTTCTACTAGGTACTTCAATTTTTGTTTCCTGTGCTAATTAGTCCTTAGTATTTTCTTATATTTGTGTTTCTACTTCACTGCCCCTTAAAAAAACAAGTTTTGTTGATAATGCCTCTATACACTCTAATACTTGCCCGAAGTTCGAGCTCCGTCAATGTACTATTTACTTGATCATTTTCAACAATAATGCCACCAGGTGGCAGAATGTGCTTTAAGGATAAGTCCATAGCTTTCTTAAGGAACGTAAAAGTCGAGTGTTATTTAGAGATGTTTGCCTAAGCGTAATACTATTTGTGTAATGGCTAATATATTTAGAATTGCTAGCAATTAATGTTTTAGTATTGTATTAATGAAGTTAACTTCTATGCTAGTAAGATGAGAAAAAAAACACAATCTGATCAACCTAAGCACTCCGTATACGAAAGTGTTAGTGTAGGATTTTTGTGGTATAATGTTCAGTCGAGATATAACTTTCTCAGCAAATTCAAGAGAACTTTGTATAGGCAGTTATAATAATTCACCAGGCAATATTTAGCAGGCTTGTTTTCACATCTAAAGTGATTAACTATTATTTAGAAAAACACAGGGAATACAAAAGACTAATACTCGTATTTATTTAGTTACAATTGCAAGAAGGACACACATTCAAGATTAATATCTCATACATAGGGAGTAGCAAGGGGCTGCATAATGTTGAATGTGATTTCCATATGATTTTTTTTTTATGTATACATAACGTTTAAATTTTGGTAGTTAATTTAGATGTTGTTCTAGCTAAGTTGAACGGAAAATACCAATGACAGTTATATAAACTTCAGCGAATTGATAAATAACATTGCTGTTAAATGCGATTCTCTATTTGGTAAAGTGTTCGCTAATGAGACCGTATGTAAGTTTACCTTTGACCTCTTATATCAGTTGACACAAACTATCAATTTCTAATGTATTGCAGTGAGATAAAATTTTCTAAACTTTGAAGATATATGGTCGCAGGTAGTATCCCTTGATGTCTGAAGTTTCCGGTTATCGTACTTTTCATTATGTTTCAAGTTCTACCAACCAAACATCGGAAGAACGTAGACTTGAGGCCGAGTATCTAGCTGGAGGAGAGGTTGAGAGTGAGGAGAGTTTTAATAATGAGCACAACTCAGATGAGGATGTGGAAGGTCTATTCGGAATAAGAAATGACAAATTTGAAGCCCTCTTAGATGTATGGTCACAATCATTGATTGCTAGGAAGGAAAGATATTTAGCAGAAGTCGCGTATTATAGAGCAGAGTCTAGAGAAGCTATAAGTTCGAGGGCAGAGAAATTCTCCGTAAATGAGTGTATGGCTGTTCTGGAAGGTACACCTGACGTAAGCATTGCCTCTTACGACAAAGCTATTGAATACTTTGTTGATGCTGTCTGGAGACAGATTTTTCTACTAATGCCCAAACATAGACAGAAGGATTGGCTTGACAGTTTAGAAGACTAGTCATTTTGATGTGTCGTATTTTATACCCATTTCCCACATTGTATTTAGTTGATTTTGCGTGCTTTGTGAGTCGTTTTTTGTATACATTTGGTGCGTTTATGGTATTTGTTAGTGTTTCAGGCTACTGACAGGTATTTAAGCGTAAATCTGGAGAAAACGACATTGTTGAGGTGAAGTAATTGCTAACGGAGGATTTTGGAAGCATTTGGATGAAGATTGCAGAAAGTCAACAAAAGTCAAAGCTGGCAAAAGGACAATTGTGCCGCAACAGTTCGTTGTGCCGCAACCGAATTACAGGAAGTTAAGTTGCGCCGCAACTGTCCTAGTTGCGCCGTAACGTCTTCTATACCTGGCCAGCCACGAGTCTACAATGGTCAAAGGTCAACGCGAGTCAACGTTCAATTGCGCCGCAACTAGTTGTTGCGCCGCAATCAAATCAAAAACTTGATGTGTAATATCGAGTTTATAAATTTTTAAACAAGTAATACCAAATAACGACTATCACACACTATTGGGCAGTGGACCCAATCGTATATAGTATATGTTAGGTCGAAAATCGACCAAGTATAATTTGTTCAGAAATAGCTGAAGCTCAGTGAAAAATACTTGTATAGAATTCTGAGGTCGCTCAGAATTAGTTCACTGAAGCTTCACTTCAGTTCAGATCAACGTATCAGAATACCGTTCAGAATGAAGTCAAAGACTGAAGTCTGAAGAAAGAGAATCAGCTCAGATGTGGAGCTCAGAAGTTGATTCTACCTGATCGAAGACTGAAGCATCTCAGTGTAAAAGTACTTACACACTTTTACACTGATTACGAGGAAGACTTTTTACTTTACATATCTTTACCCGGTTAATAGATTTAACTATTAATATTAAGTACAAGGTAAAGTAAAGGTTGAGAATAAGGTTTGATAAGTCACATCAATTGACTTATATACCTAAACCTTAAAAGTACACATGTAAGGAATTAGCTTTAATTCCTTAAATGCTCCTAACCATATTTGTACGATCTGGTCCACGTCATCATGGACTTAGTCTATAAATATAAGTCTTCTCACAACTTGCAAATGGCTTGAAACCTTAGCATTGCAACTTGTGAGATATACTCTAAGTAATCCTTACGAGTATTTCCAAGTCATTAGATCACTTGTATTTCTAGGTTGTTTAGATATTTACACTTGGGTGTTTATCTTTGTTCCGCAACAACCTTTGTATTTGTTTATAATAAATAAATCAAATACATTGAAAAAGTACATCGTGTCTCAATGCTATATACTTGATCTATACATATTATTTATATAGTTTCAGCCCTTCATTGTTTCTTGCATTTACTTTCAGTACCTTTATCGTATTGTTCATCCATATCTGGATCGTATTCTGAACTGGTCATCTTCCAGTTAGAACTACTTGCCAGTCGGGTATTAAACCATCTATATTTGGGACTCAAAATTGGTATCAGAGCAGCAAGGTTGAATTATATTAATTCATTAACCTTTGATCTGCAAAGATGGTTGACCAAATGTTCAATACAGGCCCTGACCCTAATGCTAATGCTAATACTACTCCACCCCCTATCATCAACAACAATATACCATCGCACAATGTGCATGTACACTTTCCAAATAATCCTGTTCCCAAGTTTGATGGGAACAGTGAAAACTTTCAAACATGGAAAGCATGCATGCTCAAATATATTGCTGGTGTTGAAAGACATCTGACCGATATTCTTAAAGAAGGACCCTTTTTTCCCTTGAATGCCTCCACTGTTGTCAGAAATGCCGATGGGACTCCTAGGGTTTCACCTAAGGAGAAGGATCATTGGTCTGAAAAAGATCATAGGCTGGTAGACCTTGATACCAAGATACAAAATATGATCTTGTATGTTGTTCCTGAAACACTTATGCCCACCCTTGTTTTACTTGAAAATTCAAAATTAATGTGGGAGGAACTTATGACACAGTTTGAAGGCACCAATGAGACAATTGTCACAAGAAAAGTTGCTTTGAATAAAAGATATTAGTTCTTTTTGCTATCCCTGGTGAAACTTTAACACAAACATACATCAGATTCACTAATCTGGTAAATCAATTGAAAGCACTGGGTGTAACTAAAGACAAAGAAATTTTGTTAGAAAAGTTTTGTGACATCTTACCTTCTAAATGGGAAAACTTGATCTTGGTTTTAAGACAAGGAAAAACCTTGCACAGTCACACTCTTGCTTCCCTGTATGGAGCCTTCAGGTACACTGAAGAGAACAAAGCTGAGAGAGCTGTGGCTGAGCAAGATGCCAAAAATCATGCTTCTACCAGTTCAGTCGTGGTTCAGAATTCTGAGCCATATGGGACTGCTCTACTATCTTCTGAGAGTGATCATTCTGACTCGATGAAGAAGATGGTCTCTGAAATGTTAAAAACTGGTATTTCTGGTAATGTAACTCATAGTTGTGATGAGGATGACAATGATGATCTAGTTGCCATGCTGGCTAAAACGTTCAATCGTTTTAAGGCCAAATCTAATCGATCTGGCAAACCATTTGCTTCCAGCGCTTCTATTGACAAGTCTAATCTTGAATGCTTTAAGTGTGGCAAGAAAGGACATTTCATGAAGGAATGCAGATCTAGTCAACCTTCATCATCACAATCTGCCCCTAATCATTCTATTTTTCAGAAACCTGATGACAGCTATAAGGCTAAGTACAAGAAGCTGAAAGCCCATATAGCTCTCATGGCTCAGAACAACTCAAGCAATAACAGTTGTATGATTTCCAAGACTGAAAAATGGGAAGAATCTGATGAATCATCTGATGATGAGGAAGAAGTTAGGGATATGTGTATCATGGCACGTGAAGACCAAGGTCATTTGGTCAAATCTGATGTTGAATCTGGTCGATGGGTGGATATTGTCATGAAAAAGGTTAGTGACTTTGGGTTTGAAAGTAATGAGGAACAAAAACTGGACCTTTTGGTTCTTTTAGAGGCTGACATTTCTTTTGTCAAAACTGTGCGTTCAGAAAGTCTAAAAATGTTTGAAAATAATACTTCTAAACTGAACGCCAGTCAGGCCAGACTAAAAGAGCTGAAAGATGTTCATTTGGCTTTAAAAAGTTATCAGTCTATGGTTGCCACTTTAGAGTTGGAAAAAGAAGAATTGAAAACCATCCTTGAAAAAGAACAGAAAATAATTAAATCTTGGATGAATGCACCAAAACCAGATGCTGCAATTAAAAACACTTTTGCAAATCAAAGAACAGCATATGAATCTGGTGATCTTCACATGGAATCTATAATCACTGACTTAGATGCACTTCCAAAGGAAATGAAACCTGAAATTATTTTTCCTAAAGTTGGCAAACAGAAAACTGTGATTGATAAGGCCCAGGAACATTCTGAGGGTAAATCTGAAACAGCTCAAACAACTGTTTCATAAAAGAAGGCTAAAACCAAAAAGCCCTCCCCTCAGACTTCATCTAAGGTTCCAAAAGGCCAAAAGAAGAAGAAAAATATCTCCCCTACTGAGCCCTCTACCTCAGATTCAGGTAAGGCTCAGGTGTCTAATGAAGAATTGATTTTGTTAAGATTAGAGAGTCAATTTCAGTTATTGGCTAGACAAGTGCAGAGTTGTAATGCACGTTTAAAAAATGTTGAAACCACTCCTCTTCAACCTAAACAAAATGCAAAACCTTTTTCCAAACAAATCAAGAAAAAATCTGAGAAGAAAAAGGTTGAACCCCCCATCAAACCAACTGTTTTTGTGTCATCTGAGATTATGACTGAGATCCCCTTCGATCCTTCAGTTCCTTATGAACCAAAGAAATCTGAGACTGCTAAGGGAGAGTCTAGCGAACCCATCACAAGATGGGATCCCAAAAAGAACTAATCTTTGTGTCTGTGCAGAGAGACCGAAAGAAGAATATATGGTATCTTGACAGCGCTGCTGGCAGAACCATGACTGGTTATCAAACCCTGCTGGAGGAATATAGGGTACAAGAGGGGCCCTCAATAACATTTGGAAATGATGAAAATGGAAAAACTGAGGGATATGGTGTTGTGAATAATGGACAAGTCAAATTCACACGTGTTGCATATGTGAACGGTTTGAAATATAACTTGATCAATGTCAGTCAACTGTGTGATGATGGCTTCAAGGTATTATTTGATATTTCACAAGGCACCATATTCAACACGGATGGAAAGGTAGTATTGATTGCACCAAAAAAAGGAAACATTTATATCATTGATATGAATAGTTCACCCACTAAACAATGTTTCTACACAAAGGCAGATGAAGACACAAACTGGTTGTGGCACAAAAGATTATCCCATCTGAACTTCAAGAATATTAACAAGTTGTCAAGAAAACAACTTGTGGATGAGATACCCTCAATGTCTTTCAATAAAGACAAGCCATGTCCAGGTTGTGAAATGGGTAAGCAGAAAAGAGCGTCATTCAAGACAAAGCAAAGTTTTAGTATAACTGAACCTCTTCACATGCTTCACATGGACCTCTTTGGACCAGTGAATGTTCAGACAAGAGCAGGAAAGAAGTATACCCTTGTTGTTGTTGATGAATATTCAAGATATTGCTGGGTAATTTTCCTCAGATCCAAAAGTGAAGCTGCTGCTGAAATCATTGCTCTCATCAAACAAATTGAACTCAAGCATAAGCGAAAAGTTTGTCAGCTCAGAAGTGACAATGGCACTGAATTCAGAAATGCCACTCTGGAGTCCTTGTGCACTGAAACTGGCATATCTCAGAACTTCTCCTCAGCCCACACACCAGAGCAGAATGGTGTTGTAGAAAGAAAAAATCGTACGCTGATTGAAGCTGCTAGAAGTATGCTAAATGAATCCGGTCTTCCCAAGAATTTCTGGGCTGAAGCTGTTGCAACTGCTTGCTACACTCAGAACGGATCTGTCTATGTCAAAAGATACAAGAAGACAGCCTATGAAGTACTCAGAAATAGAAAGCCTAATATTGGATACTTCCATGTATTTGGATGTCAAGTATATATTCTGAATGATTCCAGTCAGCTTGGAAAATTTGATGCAAAAGCTGATGAAGGGTACTTCCTAGGATATTCATCAAATCGCAAAAGCCTTTAGAGTCTTTAACAAGAGACTTGAAAAGGTTGATGAGTCAATTCATGTTACCTTTGATGAATCTAATTCTGCAATCTTTAAGAATTCCATTCCTGTACCACCCTCAGAAAGTCCAATAAGTTTTGGTGATTCTGATTCTATTGTCCAATCTGATCAGTCACCTGAACCTGTTTCTGAACATTTCAGTTCAGAACCAATAACAAGCAAGTCAAGCAACATTTCATTCTATCCTTCAGTCAGTTTTAAACTACCTTCTGAACTGACTATTGGATCAGATGTACATGCTGCTCACCTCAGATATCAGGTTCCACTGAATTACCCTAATCTGAACAGTTTCATGATGCAAATCATGATCTGCAGGAGTAGATGATGAGACTAAAGTAGTCTTTTCTGAAGCACCTCCTGAAGTAATTCAGAGGAGTTCTTGCACTGATATTATTATTCATCCTGGTCATTACACTAAGTGGACACGAGCACATCCAATCGATCAAATCATTGGAAATTCCACTAGTGGGGTTCAAACCAGAAGAGCCACAAGCGATCAATGCTTAAATGTCAGCTTCTTATCGCTGATAGAACCAAAGAAGATTGACGAGGCTATGAAAGACCCTAGCTGGATTGAAGCCATGCAAGATGAGCTCAATCAGTTCAAAAGGAACGATGTTTGGGAACTTGTTCCTTGTCCCAGTAATCTAAAGAAAGAACCAATTGGGACAAGATGGGTCTTCAGAAACAAGATGGATGAAGATGGTCACGTGATTCGAAACAAGGCAAGACTTGTTGCAAAGGGCTACTCACAAGAAGAAGGAGTAGACTTTGATGAAACTTTTGCACCAGTTGCTAGACTAGAAGCTATCAGAATTTTCTTAGCTTTTGCAGCTCATCATGAGTTCAAAGTCTATCAGATGGATGTTAAAAGTGCATTCTTGAATGGTGAATTGGAAGAAGTTGTGTATGTGCATCAGCCACCAGGGTTCATAAATGAAGAAAGACCTCATTGGGTGTATAGACTGAACAAAGCTTTATATGGTCTGAGACAAGCACCTAGAGCCTGGTATGATACTCTTACTAAACATCTTCTGAAAAATGGTTTTAAAAGGGGTGCAATAGATAACACTTTATTCATATTGCATGATAAAAGTGATATCTTACTTGTACAAGTTTATGTTGATGATATTGTGTTTGGGTCTACAAATAACAAAATGTGTGAACAGTTTTCTAAAATAATGTCATCTGAGTATGAAATGAGTATGATGGGCGAACTGACATATTTTCTATGTCTTCAAGTGAAACAAACCAGTGATGGTATTTTTATAAATCAGGAAAAATATGTCAGAGACTTATTAAAGAAATATCAATTTGATTCAGTCTCATCAAAAGATACTCTCATTTCTGCACCATTAACTTTGGACTCAGATCCCAATGGAAAACAAGTGGATCCCACAATATATCGTAGTATGGTGGGATCCCTCATGTACTTAACTGCTAGTAGACCTGACATAATGTTTGCAACATGCCTTTGTGCAAGATTTCAGTCTGATCCCAGAGAAGCACACGCAAATGCTGTGAAAAGGATTTTCAGATACCTTAAAGGTGTCCCCAGACTTGGTCTTTGGTATCCCAAAGGCTCAAGTCTAGATCTAATGGGTTATTCAGATTCTGATCATGCAGGTTCTAAGATAGATAGGAAAAGTACCACAGGTGGTTATCATTTCCTAGGTGGCAAATTGGTTAGTTGGACAAGTAAGAAACAGACTGCAGTATCACTCTCCACAGCTGAAGTTGAATACATTTCTGCAGCCAGTTGCTGCGCTCAAATTTTGTGGATGAAGAACCAACTAACTGATTATGGTGTTAAGTATACAAAGACTCCAATATTTTGTGATAACACCAGTGCCATTGCCATCTCTCACAATCCTGTCATGCACTCCAAGACCAAGCATATCGACCTCAGGTATCATTTTATTAGAGATCACATTATTAAAGGTGACATTGAACTTCATTTCATTCCCACTGATAAACAACTCGCTGATGTTTTTACAAAACCCTTGGATGTCAAAACGTTTAAACATCTCATCAGTGAGTTAGGTATGCTAAATCCTGTATAGCATCACCTCAGGGGGAAGTGTCAAATATTTCTATGTTTAAAAAGAATTTTTCTCTAAGGGGGAACTTTGCTTTCAGAAAAATATTTTGACTGAAATGCTTCAGAATTTCTGAAATGATTTCAGAATAATTGTGTAAACTGAGATGGTTCAGATTTCTTGATTCTGATCATGCTCAGATTTTGTATATTATTTCTGAAATGAGTCTGTCCTTTATAATGTATTTTGATACTTGGTCGTTGTGTGAACACGTGAAGGTTACTGTTTAACGTTTGAATAATGATGTTTTTGGCTGACGTGTCACACAAGTTGCGCCGTAAAAGGAAAGTAATGATCACTTTTTCTTGAAAGTGTTGAAAAGTTTTGTGAAAATGTGGGGTCATAGCCGTCGTTGCATTAAATGCGGACGTATACCCAAAAATTATTTTCGGACTTCAAACCCGATCAAAACTGATTTCATTTAAATAATATTTCATTTTTGGGTTTGAATTTCAAAATCATTTTATTTTATTTATTTTGGAAAAACCCTTTGTATTCCATCATAAATATAAATACCCTTCCCAAAACAATTCCTTCATTTACTTCTCCTTACATTTACTCCCAATCATCATTCTCTCTCTTTTACTCATTCCTTCATAACTCCAAAACCCTAAATTCATCTTTTCACATTCAGTTTTCCCTTGTAGAAATAATGGCTAAAGTAATCAAATCTCTAATAGCTTTCGAATACAAACCATCTAAGGTGGTCAAGGGCAGTGCACAATGGCCAAAAGGGTTCGAGCCATCGACCCTTAGATTCAATATGAATAATTTCATGGCCGCACTAAATGCCAAAGGCAAAACTTTAATGGGGAGGATAAATAAATTTCTTGAACAATCCCCTCTCCATTATGCCTTGACTGCAAATCCTTAAGTAATGTATCATAGATACTTGCTTGAATTCTGGTATACTGCTACTCTGAGCAAGGATGAAAAATTCATTGCTTTTTCTTTACAAGAAGGCACTAAGCAGTATATCCTTTCACTTGATGGGTTTCAGGAGGCCTTTCATTTGAACTACCTTCCCTCTTCTTCAGCCTATGCAAAAAGGCTTAAAGGAGTTAATTTCAGGGAGGTACTGCAGGCCACTGGTCATAATGACATGGTTGATGCAGACGGCAATCTGAAGACATCTGGACACATCTTTCTGTCTGGATTTGGAAACTGTTGGAGGTATTTTTGGACTCAGATTTTCGAGTGCCTAGGAGGAAATTATGGTGGATTGGACCAGATTTCCTTAACACAAGTAGAAATTGGGTATTACTTATGGCATGGGATTGAGGTGGACTTCGATGAGATTCTTTTCTCTCAGTTGGTAGCAAAATTAAAAGGGAAAAGAAGTCCACATATCTCATTTCCCAGATTTCTGAGCATTTGCTTCATAAACATGCTTGGAGATGCGTATCATTTTGAGGGGCTTGAATCTTCAGCGACGGAGTTCTGCAGGGATCTATCAAAGCTATCTACTTCAGATCCAGAACCAGAACTCTCCGCTGCAATGCTTCAGGTAATGAATAAAACTGAAACAACACGACCGGCTGGCTCAGAAAGGTCACCGAGCGGGTCGCAAAAGAATGCGAGACCCATTGGTGCACCTGGTGGTCAAATGTTGAAGTTGTTTAAAACCCCCGCATCTTTTTCTACCTAACCACCAATTCCCTCATCCACTGACCAACCTGAGGATCTCCCAAAAGATCCCTCAGGATCTCCAAAGGGCGTATTAAAACGACGTAAATTTAAGTAGTCCTCACAGCCCAAGGACACTAGTACCGAAGCAAACCCCTCTGGATTTTCCCAACAAGAACCAGAGGAATCGAGTCTAAAGGGAAACCCACAAGCAGCCATCTCCAAAACTTCTTTAGGAGGAGATGGTGAAGAAAATATAAGTGTGTCTGCCCAGCACACAATAGAGTCCGTGTCTGCACGCGTACCCCCTGTAACTTCACAAATCTCACACTCTTCTGCAGCACGAACTGATGAAGTCTTTGGTGTGACACCACCTGAGACTGAGATTCCAGACTCTACGGCCGATGAAGTGATTCTTGATGATGGTATGAGAATCATTAAGGCAATCCCCGTGTCTACTGTCTCTGGCGATGAAGCTATGGCTGAGCCAACCAATAAATCTGGTAACGATGCATCTGCAGTAGCAGTTGTTGAACCAGAAGCTGGTTCAGGTACCAGTGATCTGAACTAGGGCATATCTGATCAGACTGCAGTTTTAACTGACCTCTGGGATGAAGATGAGCCACCTCAAGGGAATCTTGATTCCTTTGCTGACTTTGAGTTTGATGAGGGCTTACTGGAGGAGAATCAGTCTTCTGATTCTGAGCCAACCTTCGGCCTCACAAACGACCAACCTCCCCCAGAAATCCAAATATAATTGTTGAACAACCATATCGCCAACCTGAAACTTCACATCAACATCCATATTTTCCACCCGGCTCTGCACCTGCCTATGTTACTTCACCACGTTTTCAACCACAACTCGAACACTTACACCCACAAATTCACCAAGTACCAAGGCCCATTAATTATGATGATCAAGCTGAAAAGGAGTTGGACTCTGCCACTGAATCTGAGAGTCTAACTGAAATGCAATTAGAAAAGGCATTAGATGGGCTTGGTAGAATTCTCTTTGTGGCTTCTGTTTCTGCACAACCACCCCCTCCTTTGAGTGTAGAAGCACAGTTAGAGAAACAACATACCGAAGTCCAAAGCCTACTTCTCAAGGTAGAGGACTTAACTAAATCTCTAACTGTCAATACCAGTTCCATTGCTGAAATGAAGGGTGCTCAGATGTTTCTTGGAACTGAGTTCACCAAGGTTGCTGGTAAGTGGGAAGCTAAATGAGCTGGTACATTCCTATAATAAAATAAGTACAGCCACCAGGGAAGCCTTCAGACTGGCCAAAAGAGATGTGCAAGCTTCAGTTGTTGCGAACTTGACATCTGGTATTGAATTGATAAAACAAGAAGTTATGGCAGTCGGGAAAGAGGTGAATGAGTTGGTAAAAAGGCCAAGTGTCAATGAAAAGGTTGAAGAAGGGGTCAGAAGGATGGTCTTAGAACTCACTCAAGACACTTCCTAGAAGGTAGATAAAGCTGTTGAAGAAGTTCAGAAATCTGTATCTACTCTCGAAGAAGTTGTTAAAGGCAGTCCAAGCAGTTAGATGAAATTCTGACCCTGCTTAAGAAGGAAAATGTTGTTGCTCCTCCTCCTCCTCCTTCATTCTCTGAATGAAGCTATGGCTGAGCCAACCAATAAATCTGGTAACAATGCATCTGCAGTAGCAGTTGTTGAACCAGAAGCTGGTTCAGGTACCAGTGATCTGAACCAGGGCATATCTGATCAGACTGCAGTTTTAACTGACCTCTGGGATGAAGATGAGCCACCTCAAGGGAATCTTGATTCCTTTGCTGACTTTGAGTTTGATGAGGGCTTACTGGAGGAGAATCAGTCTTCTGATTCTGAGCCAACCTTCGGCCTCACAAACGACCAACCTCCCCCAGAAATCCAAATATAATTGTTGAACAACCATATCGCCAACCTGAAACTTCACATCAACATCCATATTTTCCACCCGGCTCTGCACCTGCCTATGTTACTTCACCACGTTTTCAACCACAACTCGAACACTTACACCCACAAATTCACCAAGTACCAAGGCCCATTAATTATGATGATCAAGCTGAAAAGGAGTTGGACTCTGCCACTGAATCTGAGAGTCTAACTGAAATGCAATTAGAAAAGGCATTAGGATGGTTCGTGTACAAGTTGAGAATCACAAGTTTTGCGGAAAGAGTGGCTGAGTGCGTCGCACCAAGAAGGTGGTGCGTCGCATAGATTGATCAGAAAGTTGGACAAATTTTGCAAAAGCCAAGGTGCGCCGCACCAAAGGGGAGGTGCGCCGCATCTGTAGGTCGGTTCAGCAAGGGTTTTTGGAAACACTATAAATACC
>CM067171.1:118263729-118307520 GCA_034093135.1 Erigeron breviscapus | reverse complement strand
AATGCGGATCTCAGAACCCCGATCAAAATTATATTTGATAATTTCAAATAAACCGTTTGAGTTCCACATTCTCTCTCCTATATATACCCACTTTCACTTTCAATTTCATTTACTTCGAACATTTACTCCCAAATCTTCAAATTCCTTCATTAAATTCTTCATTCATTTTCCAATCATAATACTCGCATATTAACTTCAAATTCATTAAATTCTTCATAAACCTTAAATATTCAATTTCATCTTCTTCTATATATCCAATGGCTCCTAGACAATCAAATTCACCAAGAAATCTACTATCCACTGAATATGCTCCGGCGGCTGATGTAGTTAGAGCACGTCATATCAATCTTGAAGCTAGGGTTTTAAGAATGAATATGAATAACTGGATGGCAAAACTCACTTTCCAGTGTTCATAATGCTCGTTCCATTATTGGGAGATTAAATACATTTTTTCTCTCATGCCCTCTGTATGGTGCATTAACCCTAAATCCAGGGAGAATGTACCATGACTATCTTTGTGAATTCTGGTACACTGCACAATATGATGATGCAACTTCATCAATTACTTATTCTCTGAAGCAAGGTACCAGATCCTTGGGTTTCACAGCCATTCGTGCCATATATTCGCTTTCTTTCTCTTATATTCAAAAATGCCCTTGGAGAACAGTATGACTTTGAAACTACTCATTTTTCAATGAGTGAGTATATGAGAGACCTGGCAAATTTAAGGTCCAGAGATGGAGAGGTAGATATTCCTCCAGCAATGCTGACACTTCAAAGAATTGAAGAGAATGTGGCACCAGTAAGGGTACAAGTTGTTGATGTACCTACTGGTAGTGAAGATGTTCAGATTGTTGAAATGGTACAACCTATAAGGCAAGTGGCTCCAGAAAGTGTGCAACCAGAAACAGTTGAGCTCTCCAGACGACCAAGATCACATAGGCGTCTGATGAGAGGTGGAGTCCAGGTAAACCCATTAACCCATCCTGGTGATATTATGAATATTGATGGGTCTCCCATCTTTGAAGAGGAAATATTGATCCTTCTGTACAATCTGAACAGAGAGTGGACACTGAAGTCCAGGCTGTTGTACGAGAAGAGGCTATTGAAGTTGTTCAGACTGAAGAACAAGCTTCTGGTGAGCAAGATGCTTCACTGGATTTAAATGTGGAAGCTGGTGAACAGATAGATGTGGTTGGTGCTTCTTTTTGGGACGAGGCTGACTCTCCTATTTCTGGAGGTCAGACTTTGGATGTTAATATGGATTTTTTGGGCAAAGATGTACAGTTTGAAACTTCACCAGAAATGCCACCTCCTCCACCAGAAACCGAAACACCTCAACCAGAAATACCACTTCCTACACCAGATATGCCATCACCAGAACCTTCAATGCCACCACCACCACCACCATCAATTCCTCAATCAACTTCATACTTCACACCAACACAAACTCAATCATCACCAGTACACCCAACCGAACCAAGTGTGCCAGTCTCTAATATTGAAACTGAAGAGGACTGGGCACAAGTACCTTTGATGACCAGAGTGAGGTCTCATCTGGAACAACCCAGTGGTCTCTCCACTTCTTCTTCCACCGAGGTCCAAGGCCTTCTTAGTAGGGTGGCGGACCTGGAGAGATCACTCCAGTCATCTTCCCAGGTTATTTCTGACTTCAAATCAATGTTGTCAAATAATATAGCGTCAGAAATGAACCTTTTTGCTGGGAATGAGAAGATGGTTTTTGACAAACTGGATGAACTGGTACTGGCCACGAATGTTAATTCTCAAAATATAAGGGTGGCAGTACAAGGGTTGGAAGGAAAGATTGTGAACTCTGTTGAGACTGCAGTGGAGAATAAGGTTGTACAACCACTGGCAGGTCTTAAAGATGAGGTTGAGAAGATTGTTACAAGAGTTGGTGCTCTGGAAAGCAGGCCTACATTTGACCAGACTGATCTGGTCAACACCCTCAGTGATGAAGTTGTCAGAAAATTCAAGGGTGATATGCTGAAAGAGATCTCAGATGAAATATCTGGATCAATCATTAGATCATTTCAGGAGGTTATGTTGCCAGAAGTTGTAAAGATGGTTGAAGTTGAGCTGCCCAAGGACTTGCCAGAATCAATTGAAAGTATTAAAAGGGAAGTCCAGGCACTCAAAACTGGTATGACTGCTTCATTACCAGAACAAGGAAGAACCTTTGGTTCGCTTGATAGACATATGATGGAAGAGTTGTGGAATGATCTGAAGTCAAGGACTAGAGATCATTCCAAGGGGGAAAAACGTTCAGTTCCATCTACTGGTGAACAAGAAGGGTTAATAAGGAGAAAGAGAGAAGTTGCCAGAGCAGTCGCTACTGAAAGCGTCGTGCAACAAAGACAAGTGACTGGTACTGATGCCAGTGCACGTATGGTTGAAAGAACACAAGAAGCTACTGGTACTGAAGCCAGTGAGCCCCAGTTCGAAAGCTTCCCAGACATTCCTACTACACTAAAGGCTGTGAAAGGAAAAGAAAAAATGGTGTCTGGTGAAGAACAAGAACAAGTTGTTGAAGATGTTGACAATGAGACTTCCAGGAAGTTACAACAACAGTGTATCATGATAGAAATCTTCAAAGATAATCAAAGAAATGAACTGCTGGCCCATCATAGGGATATGGCTACAATGGGTACTCTGGACTCCTATAACGCTGGCAGGTTAGGCGTAAACATTGAAGTTTTTAAAAGGATGAAGGAGGATCCCAGAGTTCAACAATGTCTTGATGCACTGGACGATGTCCATATACGCTCGTTCTATGCTGAAGAAGAGCAGGTATATGACTCGTTGATTTATGGTGTAACCATTCCAGAGTTGATCAGACAGAGAAAGGAGGAGCTGGTAAGCCTTCAGAAAAAGATCAGAAAAAATGCTGGTGCTCTGGAATTGGAATACAGAAAGAGGATAACTGGTCTACCCAAGTTAACTGCCAAGCAACTGAAAGCTATCAAAGATGGTGATCTGAGCACCTTTATTCCTTTGGATACAACTCTGAAGATCAATAGACAAGAACACCAGTCCACTGAAGGACAGCAGAGTGGCGTATCCAGGGATACTGAAGAGATGGTCCAGTTGGCAAAGCAAAGGGCTAAATATGATGAAATGATGACGTTCAGGGCCAATGCAAGAAGAATAATAAATGCTGAAATCACACTGGCTGAACATCATCAAGGTATGACCAGGTTTAATGTGAAGTTGACCAGAGAGGGTAACTTTACAGATGAGAGGAAGGATACTTCAGTCCAAGCATTTGGATGGACTGAACTAAAGGAGATTGGATTGACATTCAAAGGCAAGACTGATCTCTCTCCAGACGTAAAGGCTTTTATGAAGAGAATTGAGAAAATCTGGAAGAGAATTCAACAGATGGAAGCTGTGTTGGGTCTGAGACCACCAGTGTCTGTTCCATCATCTCCATCTCCTAAGAGGAAGGCCACTGAAGATGCACCAGGGCATTCATCAAGAAGAAGGGCCTGAATCTTTTACCATTGTACTTGTTGTAATTATTTGTTTATGAAAGTTGTAATTATTTTCCTTTTTGATGAAAGTAATAATAGTTGCAAGTTTTTATATTTACAAGTAGAATGACCAGATTTAGTCTAAGTTAGAACTTAAAAGATGAAACTGAAAACACTCATGATCTATAAAGTGTTTTCCAGTAACTTAGATTAGACTTAAATCGACCAAGTGTTTTCCAGACATACAAATTTGTATATCTATAAGTCTGAAAAGTACTTGCATTATTTCTAAACAAATAGGGGGAATTTGTTAGGTCCAGATTTAGTCCAGACTTACTGGACTGGCTCCAGACTGGACTACTGGAACCTTATTTAGGTTTGTTAAGAAACTTGTTTTGCTGGTCTCGCTCCAGACCCGACTACTGGAGCTCACTGAAGATCTGACCAGAAACATATTCTACTGGACCTACTCCAGACTTGGAATCTGGAGTCCCTCTGAAGATTTGTCCAGAAATAATTGAAGACTAGTGAGCATTTACTTGTACAGGTAATCTGGAGCATTCTCCAGATTAGCTCACTGAAGACTTCACCCCAGTCCAGATCTACTCTACTGAAGACATTCTGACTGAAGTCAAAGACTGAAGTCTGAAGGAAGAAGACTTAACAAATGGCGGAGTCCACTGGAAGTCTTACCAGATCTGCACACTGGAGGATTGTTAGTGTTCTAGATCCTGCAAGTCTGAACACTAATATCGAGGATTGACTTTAGCCTTTAACACACTTTCCAAAGAACAATCCACTTGTTCTTTAACAAAAGTATACGTGTGTTAAGGTGGTTGGATAAAAGGATACACGTGCACTTGATGTGACTTTATCCTTATTCTTATCTAATACATTTAATGTTCTTGTCGGATCATTAAATGTATGCCAACCATATTTGTACGGCACAAATTCACTGGTGAATTTGTTGTCTATAAATACTAAGTCATTACTTGAACAAAAATACTTTTAAGCATTCCTTTTGCATATAAGTGAATTTGTCCAAATACTCTCGATCTTAAACAGGGATACTTCACAACTTTAAGTATCTCGATCCCAAAGAGTTATTTGACAAACATAGATCATATTGTAATCATAGGTTGTTAGGATACTCACTTAATTGTGTTATCTTGATTCCGCAACAACCTTGTATTTTATTTAAACATCAATAAATAAAATACCCATGAAACATACATAATGGTCCACTTTATTTGTTTATTGCTTTAAGTCTTGTATTACTTTGTTTATATATCTTACATCTTTATTTACAAGTAATACTAGTCCATATCTAGTGATTATTAGACTTGTTGTATTTTACACTTTCTATTGGTTAACCATCTCGTTAATTAAGGGACTCACATGAAGCTTCACCAAGAATATTTTCAACTGGATGATCTTTAGTTGCTCTATGTTGAGGAGTTTTGTGACTTGGAAAATCATCACCCATATTCGGAACAATTTGGGTGGGAGACTCTCCATCAGGTTCAGAAGATGAAGAAGAAGATGAGTCAAGCGGGTCATCATCTGGTAGTGGAATATTAGTTGGATCTCTTGAACCACTGGATTGACCAACCTCAGTTGTAGGAACAACTCCGGTTGGTGGTACATCATCAGTAGGAGATGCAGCGGGAGCAACCTCAGAATCATAATTCAAGTGATCTCGAACAATAACAACATTTTCATCAATAGGAGTACCAGGAAAAGAAATTGGACCCTTAAGTGAAGTAAACACACTATCATAAGCAAAACTTGACTCAGAACCAACATGAGCAGCAGGTTTATAACTTACAATCACGACATTAGTACCAAGATCGACTCTACCTGTCTGCGAATTGAAAACCCGACGAATGGGGGTTCCGGTTTATATCCAAGAAAGAAACCTTCTTCAACTTTAGAATTAAACTTTGGTTGAGGAGAAGTTTTCAGAAAAGTACAAGGAACACCAAACGGTTCCAATCCAGACAAATCAGGTTTTCGTTTGTTGAGAAGTTCATAACACGTCTTATTAAACCTTTTAACAGTTAGCACCCGATTTAACACATGACAAGCTGTGTTCACAGCTTCCGCCCAAAACATAGTTGGTAGCCCTGAATTAGCAAGCATAGTTCTGGCAGTCTCGATCAAGGTCCTATTCTTTCTCTCAGCAACTCCATTTTGCTGAGGTTCATACGGAGCACTAAATTGATGTGAATTCCTTTAGACAAACAGAAAACATCCATCACCGAGTTTTTAAACTCCGTGCCATTGTCACTCCTGATTCGTTTGATCTTCGTGTTGTAGAGATTCTCAGCCTCAGTGAAAAAGTTAATCAGAATCTCCGTAGTCTCATCTTTGGTAGCTAAGAAGAAAACCCATGAAAACCTTGAATAATCATCAGTGACAACCAAGCAGTAGTACATTCCCCCTCTACTCCTAACATTTACTGGACCAAAGAGATCCATATGAAGTAACTCAAAAGGAGCGGCAATTGAATTTTGTGTCTTGGGCTTGTGAGGCTTTTTCTGTTGTTTGCCTTTCAAGCATGGAACACATCTATCTTCCAATTCAAACTTCTTTTTAGGAACACCTTGAACCAGATCATTCTTCACAATGTAATTCATCTTCCGGAAATGTAGATGTCCCATTCTTCTATGCCATAAGAGAGAATCACTTTCGCTTGCCTTAGACAACAAACAAACTTCCTTCTGTACATTCTTGGTTCCTAACATTAAACCATAAATATCTCTTTTACGAGGAGCAGTCAACAATATCCAATCATCTGGAATAACAAAACCCGGTTTCAAGACGAATGCTGCTTTGTCGTTGAAGAAAACTGAATTTCCTCGGTCACAAATTGTGATACACTCATCAGATTATGAGTAAGTTCTTCCACGTAATTGACATTCTTTAAAGTAAGTTTTCCATCGACGACATCACCTTGTCCAGTGATTTGTCCGCCCTTTGAACCAGCAAAATTTACATGTGATCCTTTAATATTTACAAACTCAGACAGAAGTCTTCTGTCTCCTGTCATGTGCCTGGAGCAACCGCTATCAAGATACCAAATACTAATAGGAATTGGTGGTAGCCCCTGCACAAGAAACAAAAACGGATCAGTTATCAAGGACAACCCAAGCCTTTATAGACTTGGGTTTACCATTCTCGTCCTTAACAAGCATTTCAGTCCAATATTCATTGCTCCCAATAGGTGCCTTGGATGTTTGCTGAGCATGCTGTAAAGGTATATTCTCAACCCTTGATTGAGACCTTTTAAGGGAAAATGGTCTATTAAAGAATGGTCTATTCACTTGTGGAACACGAGATGTGTTACGGTCATAGTAGTTCTGTCGATGATGCCCTGAATTTGCATTTTGTGATGACTGACCAGATCTATTTCTAGGGGAAACATATCTTGGTGAATCATTTCTTTTAGCCACAGGTGGAACAAATTTACCATAAGCTTGATTACCCATCCCATTAGAACTACTTGACATATTCTGTTGTTTACCATTCCCTCGCTTAAAAGACACATGAGAATTAGGGGATGATCCTCTACTTTGATTTGACTTAGCTGGAGAAACTGACTGTATAGAGGACTTCCTAACTCGGTTGGGACAACAACTATACACATGTCCCTTTTCAAAACAAGCAAAACAAGATCGTTGTGCTGACTTGCTAGAAGATTGTTGAGCTGATGGTTTAGATGGAGGGGTAATCAAGATATTCTTAATCTCCTGAGTCGCTATCTCTTCCACAGTAGGAGCCTTAGTCTCAGAAGTTGAGAATGATTTGGTAACACTAGGTTCAGGTTCAGTAACATACTTAACCTCAATTGAATTAGTCTGAATTCCTTTCTTGACAAACTTCTTACTTAGCTGTGGTATATCATGGTTTTTGGTCCTCAGTTGTCTAGGAATGAATTTAAGTTGCTTAGGTTCAGTGGAGACGGATGACTTAGGATAGTCAGTAAGCACTGGTTTAGCAGAATCAGACTCAGCCAAATCTGGATAAACAGGGTCTAAATTGTTGTTAAAAGGAGGTCTTACATCAGCATAATCAGCTCCTAGTCCTGTTTTATCCTTAGGATGTCTAGGTTTACCTAAAGAAGCTACCAGATCACTTCCTCTCCATTTAGCTAAAGTAGTCTCATGTTTAGTAATGGTAACCCTAGCATCAGCCAAATCCTTCTCTTTCTTACCGATTTCACTAGAAAGAAAAACTATCTTTTCATTTGCTAGATTTTCTCTAAAGATTGATTCTTTCAGTTTGTCTTTTAAGGCAGCATTATCATTGTCAAGTGACTTAATCCTACTCTTAAATTGACGTTCTTGATCAAGTAAAGCACTATTCTTAGAGAAAAATGAACTACGTTCCTTGCTGATAGTTTCATAACTAGCGGCTAACTCTAAGGTCTTGGATGAGGCAATACTATGTTGTTGCATCAAATCTTTAACAAACATGCAAATACGATGAACAGTCAAATAAGAAAAAGTTACCTGTTTCTCTCGATCATCGCAGTCAGCCATATATGCAACAAAGTCTGATATTGTCATACCTTCAGGAATATCAAAATCATCAGCTTCTGTAGAAATAGCCTTGTCCAATTTTGCACTTGAGCTCATCGATTGATTATCACTCTGGCTGCTTGTCTTATCAGTAGATTCATCGATCTTCTTATCAGCCTTTTTAAGCTTCACTGCTTCATCTGCATCCTTTTCATCATCAGAAACTTTTAATGCAGCATCAGTAGCAGCAGCCTCTTCACTTGTATAAAGAGCATAATCAAACGCAGCACTTCCGTCATCAATCACATTAGCTACTTCATCATAAATCTCAGCTAGCAAAGCATTTTCAGGTTCATTCTCCTTTGTCCAAAGGTAAGTACCATCTTCCTGTCTTGCCACCATGGCATTTTCAGGACTTTGAACTTGATTTTCTGTAGGAAGTTCCTGAATGATCATTCCATCATGCTCTGTAGCTTTGGTTGATTTGATTTGATTTCCAGCTTGCACACCTCCCTGATTGTAATTCTGACGATTAGCTGTAGAATTATCAAAACGCTTTGGTCTTTGACATTCCTTAGCAAAATGACCAAAACCATCACAATTATAACACTTAACCTTCGACTTGTCAAATCCTCTATTCTTGTCAGATGCAAGATTTCTGCCAGTTCGTTGCATAAAACGACGAGCTTTAATAGTGAGCATAGCCATTTGCCACTTCAAGTCCATTTCCTCTAGATCATCAGGATCAACTTGTTCATAATCTTTATCAATCAAACTTGGATCTGAAATTTTGCCATTGATAAATGCCTCATGAGCAGAACACATTGCAGCAAATACTTGCATACGTCCTTCAGCAGATTGCATACTCATTGGCATCGAGCGAACAGTTGTATTTCCACTGTTTCTTGATCCACTGCTACTCTTAGTTGTAGACGAATTGTCATAAACCATGTATCCAGCAATTCCATCAGGATCCATAACAGGATGAATGGTTTCAGTGGATAAAAGAGCAGTAAAAAAAAAAAAAAAAAAAAAAAAAAAAAAAAAAAAAAAAAAAAAAAAAAAAAAAAAAAAAAAAAAAAAAAAAAAAAAAAAAAAAAAAAAAAAAAAAAAAAAAAAAAAAAAAAAAAAAAAAAAAAAAAAAAAAAAAAAAAAAAAAAAAAAAAAAAAAAAAAAAAAAAAAAAAAAAAAAAAAAAAAAAAAAAAAAAAAAAAAAAAAAAAAAAAAAAAAAAAAAAAAAAAAAAAAAAAAAAAAAAAAAAAAAAAAAAAAAAAAAAAAAAAAAAAAAAAAAAAAAAAAAAAAAAAAAAAAAAAAAAAAAAAAAAAAAAAAAAAAAAAAAAAAAAAAAAAAAAAAAAAAAAAAAAAAAAAAAAAAAAAAAAAAAAAAAAAAAAAAAAAAAAAAAAAAAAAAAAAAAAAAAAAAAAAAAAAAAAAAAAAAAAAAAAAAAAAAAAAAAAAAAAAAAAAAAAAAAAAAAAAAAAAAAAAAAAAAAAAAAAAAAAAAAAAAAAAAAAAAAAAAAAAAAAAAAAAAAAAAAAAAAAAAAAAAAAAAAAAAAAAAAAAAAAAAAAAAAAAAAAAAAAAAAAAAAAAAAAAAAAAAAAAAAAAAAAAAAAAAAAAAAAAAAAAAAAAAAAAAAAAAAAAAAAAAAAAAAAAAAAAAAAAAAAAAAAAAAAAAAAAAAAAAAAAAAAAAAAAAAAAAAAAAAAAAAAAAAAAAAAAAAAAAAAAAAAAAAAAAAAAAAAAAAAAAAAAAAAAAAAAAAAAAAAAAAAAAAAAAAAAAAAAAAAAAAAAAAAAAAAAAAAAAAAAAAAAAAAAAAAAAAAAAAAAAAAAAAAAAAAAAAAAAAAAAAAAAAAAAAAAAAAAAAAAAAAAAAAAAAAAAAAAAAAAAAAAAAAAAAAAAAAAAAAAAAAAAAAAAAAAAAAAAAAAAAAAAAAAAAAAAAAAAAAAAAAAAAAAAAAAAAAAAAAAAAAAAAAAAAAAAAAAAAAAAAAAAAAAAAAAAAAAAAAAAAAAAAAAAAAAAAAAAAAAAAAAAAAAAAAAAAAAAAAAAAAAAAAAAAAAAAAAAAAAAAAAAAAAAAAAAAAAAAAAAAAAAAAAAAAAAAAAAAAAAAAAAAAAAAAAAAAAAAAAAAAAAAAAAAAAAAAAAAAAAAAAAAAAAAAAAAAAAAAAAAAAAAAAAAAAAAAAAAAAAAAAAAAAAAAAAAAAAAAAAAAAAAAAAAAAAAAAAAAAAAAAAAAAAAAAAAAAAAAAAAAAAAAAAAAAAAAAAAAAAAAAAAAAAAAAAAAAAAAAAAAAAAAAAAAAAAAAAAAAAAAAAAAAAAAAAAAAAAAAAAAAAAAAAAAAAAAAAAAAAAAAAAAAAAAAAAAAAAAAAAAAAAAAAAAAAAAAAAAAAAAAAAAAAAAAAAAAAAAAAAAAAAAAAAAAAAAAAAAAAAAAAAAAAAAAAAAAAAAAAAAAAAAAAAAAAAAAAAAAAAAAAAAAAAAAAAAAAAAAAAAAAAAAAAAAAAAAAAAAAAAAAAAAAAAAAAAAAAAAAAAAAAAAAAAAAAAAAAAAAAAAAAAAAAAAAAAAAAAAAAAAAAAAAAAAAAAAAAAAAAAAAAAAAAAAAAAAAAAAAAAAAAAAAAAAAAAAAAAAAAAAAAAAAAAAAAAAAAAAAAAAAAAAAAAAAAAAAAAAAAAAAAAAAAAAAAAAAAAAAAAAAAAAAAAAAAAAAAAAAAAAAAAAAAAAAAAAAAAAAAAAAAAAAAAAAAAAAAAAAAAAAAAAAAAAAAAAAAAAAAAAAAAAAAAAAAAAAAAAAAAAAAAAAAAAAAAAAAAAAAAAAAAAAAAAAAAAAAAAAAAAAGAATCGAAATACGACAAAAGAAAAAAATTAAAAAAAATGAACAGATGCACGTGTTTGATATAAACACGTGTTTAGAACAAAAGGAGAACAGGTGCACGTGTTTGAGATAAAAGAGCAGTAGTTCCACTTCCAGAAGTAGAGGAAGATGAAGACAATAGATTATCAGTATTAGCATGATAAAGACTCAGATTTTGTTGAAAAACAGAAAGCTCATCTTTTGCTTTACGCTTCATTTCCCTGTTCTTTACTTTTGAGACAATCTCTGCCAAGGTATAAGACTCATAATTTTTCTCTTCTTGAAGACTATGCACAAAGTCATTCCATTTGTTCGGTAGAGAATCCAAAAATTTATCTACTAGTTTATTTTGTGTAAATGTAACTCCAAAATATCCCAGTTCAGTAATCAGATGATTAAAACGAGTTATTAAATCATCTAAATTTACTCAACTCCGGACCCAGTGGGAATGGGGGGCGTTCTCGTCTTTCTTCCGCTGCAATTCTTCCCTTTTTCATCAACTCATCCCTTCACAGTATGCGTTTAAAGCATCCCACAAACCTTTAGAGGTCTTATGTTCTCCGAGAAGATGAATTGCATCCCGAGGTAAACACATTTCTAAGTTCGACAAGGCCTTTCCTTCAACGGCATATTCTTTCTTCAACACTTCAGTCATATCCCCAAGCCTGTATTGGACCTCATTTCCATTAACATCTTCATGAGTTGGCCACTCATATCCTTCAGTAATCATCACCCATTGGTTGAAATCAGTAAGGAGAATATAGGATTCAAAGCGTTTTTTCCAACTCCAGAAATTCTCAAGTTTTATCAATTTAGGGGGTGAATTGGTACGACCGACTCATGATCGTGAAGAATTAATGCATTAATGTATTGGGCCTCTTTTGATGAAACTGTAGGTATTCCAGACATCATCGAAATACGACAAAAGAAAAAATTAAAAAAAATGAACAGATGCACGTGTTTGAGATAAACACGTGTTTAGAACAAAAGGAGAACAGGTGCACGTGTTTGAGATAAACACGTGTTTAGAACACCACGAGAACACCACGAGTTTGACACAGGAGCAAACACGTGTTAAGGTAGCAAACACGTGTTTGAGCAGGAGCACGAGTTTAAAAGTCAAACACGTGTTAAGGTAGCAAACACGTGTTAAGGTAGGGCTAAACACGAGTTTAAAAACACACCACGGCTTTAAATAGCAAACACGTGTTACACAGTCAAACACGTGATGAATTAGGGCTAAGCACGAGTTTAATTAGACACGAGTTTAATTAGACACGAGTTTAATTAGACACGAGTTTAATTAAACTCGTGTTTAATTAGACACGAGTTTAATTAGACACGAGTTTAATTAGACACGAGTTTAATTAGACACGAGTTTAATTAGACACGAGTTTAATTAGACACGAGTTTAATTAGACACGAGTTTAATTAGACACGAGTTTAATTAGACACGAGTTTAATTAGACACGAGTTTAATTAGACACGAGTTTAATTAGACACGAGTTTAATTAGACACGAGTTTAATTAGACACGAGTTTAATTAGACACGAGTTTAATTAGACACGAGTTTAATTAGACACGAGTTTAATTAGACACGAGTTTAATTAGACACGAGTTTAATTAGACACGAGTTTAATTAGACACGAGTTTAATTAGACACGAGTTTAATTAGACACGAGTTTAATTAGACACGAGTTTAATTAGACACGAGTTTAATTAGACACGAGTTTAATTAGACACGAGTTTAATTAGACACGAGTTTAATTAGACACGAGTTTAATTAGACACGAGTTTAATTAGACACGAGTTTAATTAGACACGAGTTTAATTAGACACGAGTTTATATAGACACGAGTTTAATTAGACACGAGTTTAATTAGACACGAGTTTAATTAGACACGAGTTTAATTAGACACGAGTTTAATTAGACACGAGTTTAATTAGACACGAGTTTAATTAGACACGAGTTTAATTAGACACGAGTTTAATTAGACACGAGTTTAATTAGACACGAGTTTAATTAGACACGAGTTTAATTAGACACGAGTTTATTAGACACGAGTTTAATTAGACACGAGTTTAATTAGACACGAGTTTAATTAGACACGAGTTTAATTAGACACGAGTTTAATTAGACACGAGTTTAATTAGACACGAGTTTAATTAGACACGAGTTTAATTAGACACGAGTTTAATTAGACACGAGTTTAATTAGACGCGTGTTTATAAGTAAACACGTGATGACCACGTGTTTAGACAAACTCGTGTTACTGTAGCACGAGTTTAGGCAAACTCGTGTTACTGTAGCACGAGTTTGTACACACTTCCTTTTGTCATCTTTTAAGTATACTTTAATTACTCAAAACGTGACAAGTTTATCACTTGTATCTGTATGTTATTTATAATCACATTCATACAAGTCGTAAACATTAAACATACCAAAACTCTGATCAATATGTAATCATTCACATTACTTAAGTCCAAATAACAAGTTTAAACATAACATAAGTCTATGATTACATATTACAAAACACGAACATATACTGATCAAATCGCTGTTGCTGTTGTCAACAGAATCATGCACTTACAGATCAATTCTCCTCCATGTCATGAGAGGAGGGAACACCGTCACCAGCATCAGAATCGGCCGGCTCACCAAATATGCCTCGGTAGAAATCAAAAGCAGGCCCCGAATAGCGCTCTCCAGTGGTATGTCTATATGCCCTAAATTGGGGCATATCCTGAGCGCCCCCTGTGGTCGCACTAGTGCCTGCTGCGCTCGAACTCGGGCCTGCCCAACCGGGTTGTTGCTGCTGATCAGGATGTGGACAGAAAAATCCAAAAGTGGTGCTGGCCGGCATGAAAATGGAAGGAGGACTAAATGCCTGAGTAAGCGGTGGTGGAGGTGGAGACTCCGGTCGGATACAATGGTTGATGTAGGGAGACCAGTACTCGTTTTGGAAGCCCAGGCGGTTCACTTGGCTCCACATCGTCCTCTGTCCATCCATCATCATGTCCTGAGTGTCCCTGAGCTCCCGCTGATTACCCAGGATCTCATCAAGCTTGGTTCCCCAACCTGCAAAATCATAAGCCGGTAAGGGTTAGGCTGCTGCTCCATCTGGGGTGGCGGCTCCACCCTCTGTCTCTGAGCCGGCGGCTCCTGCACATCCTCCGAGTCAGACCTCAAAGTGGACGCCTCAGTACCCATCAACTTTGCCTTCCGCAACTCGGTGGCATCAATAATAAGTGTGAGCTCGATATCAGGAACCCTCTTAGCCTCAGGTGTATTAGCCATGCCGAGCCTTTCCATGATCGAAGAGATGAAATGACCACATAAATACCTATGCTCCCTACACTTTTGCATGTGACGAGCAAGGATATAAGGAGCACAACCATATCTGGTGGGAGTGAACTCTTGAAACTGCCTAAGAAACCACAAATCATCACTACAAACTTTATCATTAGCGTTGCCCCGATGAATGAAAGAGTAAGTTATCAGCTTGTGCAAAATCCTTAACTTCTTGGACCGGATGTCCGACACCTTGCTCACCCCCGTGGTGAAAGCACTCTTCCCCGAAATCCTATTCCAATACTCATGAAAACTAACCCCATCATCAAAATGGGAGATATCCAATATGCTATTCTCCAAAAACGAATGAACCAAACCATCATTAAACTCATTTTTCTCAAACATGCCACAAAGATAACCAAACTCTGGAATAGCGCAATGGCGCTGCTTGCCACCTAGCCTAAAGTGGATTACCCGATCATCTCTAATATCCTCAATGGGAAGAAGTTCCACTCGAAGAGTTGAGTGGAACTCTTGACACCATTCCTGTTTAGTTGGTTTGTTCAACTCAAAAATTCTTTTCCATATATCGATATTTGCCACCCAACCTGTCTCCAAATCAGAATATTGTGTCCTAAACCTGGCCTCAAAGTAACCATCAAGTAGTGCATTTTCAATTAAGTCCCAGTCCATGGTACGAGGGGAGACCAACTCGTAATCCTGAATTTCAGCCAAACGGTTCAAGAACACTTGGCGTTCCGCCATAGGAACATCCTTGAATTGCAGCCAAGGATGTGTGAATGTCTTTAGGTTCCTGTACTGCTTGCTTGGTGGGGCAGTGGGTGCTTTGTAACTTTCATCTACATAATCAAACTGGTAGTTATTTGGCCACACCCATCCCTCGTACTTTTGGGGCGCCAGTTGCCTCTGCAAGAACATTCAAAATATGCTGAATAAGCAAATGGAAGCAATCACGAAAGGCCAAAGCGAAGAAACGACAAAAATAAGCGAACAGACCAGATATCGCGCCGCGATATCCCTCCTCGCGCCGCAAGTCTGTGAAAATTTCCATTTTTTTTTTTTTTGGTTTTTCTGAATGGGTTTTGTATCTAAATAACAATGCTTTAACTAACTTGAATTAAAATTAATAAAGGATGACTAAATCTTGAAGACCCCCAAATTAAAAATTAAGAACCCTAATTAAGTTTTTCAAGATTCTTGCAAAATTAATCAATCCTAAGCACAAGAAACAACAATACTAACATATCTAAGTAATTAACAAACATTGATTGAAAGGAAATTAAAGAAAACAAGCAAACCCTAATTTAATTGAAATAAATTGAAAAGAAAAGAGTTGAGAATCACATACCCCTCTTGACATGATGATGATGATGGAATGGAGGAGAAGAGAATGAAAGCTTAAAGAGAGGAAGAAGAAGAAACACAAACAAATGTATGTGTGTATGTGTGTCGTGGGTGTGTGTGTGTTTCAGAGGAGAAAAAGAAAGAAAAAAAAAAGAGTGAGAGAAAGAAGATAGATCGGCTGTGTGTGTGTGTTGTAGATCTCTTTTTTTAATATTCGATTTTAATAAAAAGAAAAAGGAAAACTTACCTGGCCGCGTTTTATCGCGTCGCGAGCCTTACTATCGCGCCTCGATCCAGTTGTTTTTGCCCATCGCGTCGCGAGACGCAAATATCGCGCCGTGAGAAAATCTTCTGTCCAAAATGGCTCCAAGTTCATCCAATCTCGCGCCGCGAGAGGGTTACTCGCGCCGCAACCAACTGCAATTTTTTCAGATTTTTGGCTTTTTAACACACTTTTGCACATACCGGTTCACCCCAAATCATTTCTCACCTGTGATTCTCAACAAATAACACAAAAATAGAACAAAACTACTAAAAACAACTAAAAATGATAAAAACACACGGGTTGCCTCCTGAGAAGCGCTTTATTTATTTACGAGTCATTAGCTTGACTCGATCAAACCTCAAAAATTTACCAAGTTGGGGCCTTTAACCCCCCTCCCCACACTTAAGTTGTTGGGAGTCCTATCCCTAATCGGTAGGGAGCAATCATCTTTCATTTTCGTTTGAATCCAATCATTTGCTCTACCAAAAGCATCCACCTCCAACATCAACTCCTCTTTCTCTTTGGTTGACAAATTCGAACATAGTTCTTTCGACAACTTCACATTACAATGAGAAACCGCAGACTTGACACGATCGTACAATTTACGGATCTTGGCACTTCGGCTACTTGTTGGTCGAGAATTAATCACTAGTGTTATCTTCCCCTCATTTCCCTTTTTCTCCACTTCATTTTCCGACCATTCATCAATCTGAGAGTCACTAGAACTAACGCAAGCAGTCTCAATAGAATTAACAACATTAGGTGAAGAAAAAGAAGAAGTGTTCAAGAATTCTACCGACTCATACTCCGTTCTCAATGTAAGCCTACCACGACCGACCTCAATGTTAGCATCGGCCGTTGCAAGAAATGGTCTTCCTAGAATAAGGGGTACGTTTAATGCTTAATCCACATCAATAATGACAAAATCCACAAGAAAGACCAAACCACCCACTTTGACCAACACGTCTTCTAAAATACCCATAGGTCTTATAACGGATTTATCGGCTAATTGAATTTTCATGTTGATGGGTTTAGGTTTTCCTAAGTTCAGTTTAGCATAAATAGATGAAGGCATTAAATCAATACTGGCACCTGAATCTTTCAATGCCTTACTCGCAGTCAAATCACCAATCTTGCAAGAAACAGTAAAACTACCCGGATCCTTACGCTTTTCGGGCAACTTACCCGCCACTGTCGCCGAGCAAACATTTTCCAAAATTTTAGTCTCCACCTCAGCCAACTTTTTCTTGTTCATCAAAATTTGCTTCAAACATTTCGCATATCCTGGCATCTGCACAATTGCATCTAAAAACGGAATATTGATATGCAACTTCCTTAGATCACTTACAAACTTATCCATTCGCTCTTTCATCTTTTCCTTCATCAATCTCTGTGGAAAAGGAATCTTCGGTTAGTAGGGTTTCAACACGGTTTCCTTGATCGGTGTGGCTTTAGGAACCGAAGGGCTCTCCATCGGCGGTGACTCCATCTCTAGTTCGTCATCCAATCTTTCATCCAATTGCTCAACCTGTGGAGAAACGTTAGAAGCACAAGAGTTATCACTAGGTGGAACAATTACCTTGCGGATCGCGTAGTTATGGCATTGATGGTTTCGTTCCGGTGTTGGGGACCTTTGTATTTGTCATCCCCACTCCTCCATGAGCCCTTGTCTTGATTCGGATTTTGTTGGGTATTGCTTGGAAGAGTTCCCGGTTGCCTTTGTTGAGTGCCCATTCTATCAATTCTCTTTTCCAAGTTGGAAATCAAGGCATGGGTGTTGCGATTGCTTATGTCAATCTTGTCATGCAAGCCCCCGATCTTGTCATTCAAAAGCTTGGAATAATTCTCCATTGAGATATTCCTTTTCTCTTGGGCCTCCTCTCGTTTATCTTGTTTGTCAAGGAACTTGGACATCATGGCCATGAGAGGTGATCCTTCGCCCCCGTCTTCTTCTTGCCTTGGAGGTGATGGTGGTTGTTGTTGGTTAGGCGCGCCATGATTGTCTTCCTTTTGCCACCTATTATGAAAATTTTCACCACGATTGTTAGAATAAGTATTAAAAGAGTTAGAATAGTTACCTTGATATCGGCCTTGAAAATTTCCGCCACGTTGGAAAAGAGGTTGATATTGGCCTTGACGTTGGTTTTGAACGAAATTTACATCTTCATTAACTACCGACTCACACTCATCAGAATGGTGTGGTCCGCCACAATTAGTACAACCCCCGGCCATAATCTTCACATCGCGCTCAAGTCCACCAAAATTATTCTCCACCATTGAGAACCTCTCATCCATCCGGTTAGAAAGTGCCCGAATTTCAGAAATTACCTTGGATGTTTCACCCTCATCAACTCTAGCTACTACCTTACGCGACCTCCTATCTTTATTCGAAGACCTAGAGACTTGAGCTTTTACCATATCCTCAAACATTTTCCAAAGCTCACTTGAGGTCTTGTAACTAATGCTACCTCCACACGTCATCACCATTTTCTCATAACTCTCCCTATTCATCCATCCATGAATATCCCCACAATTTCGGTGTCACTCACCCCATGCCCGGGACATTCCCACAAGAGATCTTTCATTCTTAGCCAAGCTTCAACAATAGACTCATCCTCGTCTTGCCTAAAAGATCGAATTACAAGTATAAGCTCTCTTTCCCGATTAGCCGGAAAGAATCTCTCAATCAAAGCTTCCCTAACCGCACCCCAAGTAGTCAAGCTATCCGGTGCCAAACTCTTCAACCATTTGTGAGCCTCTCCCGTGAGAGACATAGGAAAAAGCTTCATCTTGACGTTTTCACCTTGATTTTCCCCATAGTTGTATAAGTTGCAAATCATTTCAAACTTGTCAAGATGCTCATGAGGATCCCTTTTATGCCTTCCGTCAAAGCATAAATCCTTAACCATTTGCAAATGGTTGCCTTTCACCGTGAAAGTGTCAATTTCGGGGGCTCGGATGACCGATTGGCGAGATGTTGGTATAGTTCGAGGAAGGTCCTCGATCTTCATGTTGAAAAGATCGGGAGGATTTTGTTGACCGGCCATGTTGACGGTTGCTTTCGGTGATTCGGGTGGAGTAGGTGTTTTATCGGAAAGTGGTTCTTCTTTTTCGGAATGGTAACTCCACTCGTTACTTCCCGACTCATAATAAGTCTCGTGAAGTATGTGGTCAGATTTGGGTCTAGGAGTGGTGTCTATGAAAAATGGGTCTATGAAAAATGGGTCATAATATCACAGGGTCTTGTTTCAACCTCAAACATTCCCAAAGCCACAACCGTTCAGTAAGTCACGAGCGATTCGAGTTGTTCATATTCAAAAAAAATTCACAAAATTTGGTGAATGTAAACTAACGGAAATAAAAAAGTTAGCCACACCAATAAACAATGTCCCAGATATGATATATCATAACTAACATCCACTTAAACGATTGTCTTTATTTTAGTGGCCACCACTCTTTTACATCAAAATATCACCCCCAATTATAACTAGAACAATACCCGTGCGTAGCTCGGGTTACGCTTAATAAAGTTCTTTTATAACTTACATTTGAATTAAACATAGCTAAATAGCAACTCAAATAGAATGTTTGGTTAGAATGTTATCAAGCGCAACTACATGCTTCACCTATGTACGAACCGAAAAAGGAGAATTGACACATTACTGGTTTAATACATATATGATATGATGCCAAACTAAGAAGCTTGGAATGCTTAAAAAATAAACACCCTCCCACAAGGAGTATAATAATCCAGGGAAACATTTGAATTTGTCAAAGTTTTTTTTTTTTTTTTGGTCAAAGTTGATCGTGACTAATTATTGTAACCAAAGTTTAGATATTTTGACCAATAAAGCCCCCTGGAATTGCAGAGAAATATATTTCTATATCGTCATGTTCACATGCACAATAAAAGCTACTGACATATCTAATGAAACGCAAAAAGATGTAATGATAAACCATATTAACAAAACCCAGTCGATTGTGTACGTTGATTTGGATGTTATATCAGTATATATTCGTATGTATACATAGCACAAATATCACGAGATTAGTTTTGCCTCCCAAGGTAAAAAATCAATAAACATGAACATCATTATTATTAATTAACTAATGCATTACATACAAGAAACAACAACATCGTTATTAATGTAATGAATAAATTACATACAAGAAATAGAGAGATTAAAAAATTCAATTTACACATCATACTCTCTTATACACGCGGACCATGTGTAATGAAGGATTTATAGGTTGTATGGTCCCTAGCCTTTGTACGTGGTGACGTTTGTGCAATTAACATAATACTGCTGGCTACACTTTAGAAATATTCAGGCCTGATTGTCAAACATTGAAAATATCTACATTGAGTACATATGTATACTTAAACCATCGACAGGACATGAACATATTCAAAAGTTTCAAGCGTATTTATTCTTCGATATCATCTATCAAAATGCTACTTTTCAGCTTGATAAGTGAGCTACTGGAGAGTTGCTATATAATAAACCATTGGCTCATTAACCGTCATCACCATATATGAAAGTCACTGGCTCGACTCTCCCGGGGGTAGCCTAAAGCCCCTACACTGAAACCCACTGTTTTTTTTTGGGTATGTATTACTACCAATGCATCACAAGCATCCAACTTTTTTTATAACCCAAGTGAACCGAGGGAAAATCTTTATTTTTTCCTTGATAATTGCAACAAACTTTATTCAAATTCAATCGATTTGGAACATATACCCTAGTTGTAACACCCCAAGCCGAGGCTCGAAATATCACGGAAATCATATAGCGCAAGGTGGAATTACAATAGAACAAGAACTAAATGCAGTTAAGGATTCAGTGAATCCATTTCAATACGAAACAAGTACCACAATACATAAGGAGCAAATAACCATCGAAGTTTACAAAGAACATCCCAAAGATGGCAAGTCGATCCTAAGTATAATGCAAGAGAGAAGGTCGATGAATCCTTGATTCATAAAGTCCAAAGTCCGGGTTAACAGCAAGCAAGCAACTAAACTCCACGTCCGGGGAGAACCTGATTACCTGAAAAGTGTACTAAGCATAGTCAACACAAGGTTGGTGAGTTCGTAGTAATGGTCCACAAGGAACCATAAACAATAATCATAATGTACAAGTAGAGGCTAAACGTGACTTACAGTGAGCCTCTAAGTAACACAACAATGTCCAATCAACAAGATTACATAAGTACGAAAATGCGTGTAAATGAATGCTCAATGATATAAATATCAAATGCAAGTACCAATGCATAAATAAGCCAACATGCCTATCTTATGCGTGAACACCAGTCACCAATGCAACGATACCCTTCTGTCATCACAATGAACAAGGCTGTATCTCAAAATCATCGAGATATATATGTCTATATACTCGGAGTCAGGAACTACATCCAAAATGGGTGCATACATCTATACACCAGGATGTCGGCAATCCCCTGCCGAGGGTCATCAACAATGTATGCAATGCTTACAATCAATTGTAAATGCATCAATCATGAACCAACAATCAATAATCGTCAATCGTAAACCATTAACCACAATTTAAACCAACTATACGTACATACACTTAAGAGGATTCTACTTCCTTCGAGTCCCAGATGCTTATATATAGGGTCACCCGCAGCCTTCCCACCACATCTAAAACCCAATGGAAGCATAACCGACTTCCATGTATGTACGTCTATCCTAATATTAATGAAATACCTAACAACCGTATACCAAGTCAATCAAACGTGATAACCGTTTCATCAAACCAACATTTAACTCAAATCCATCAATCAATCAACAACATAAGTAAACACACAGATTTACACTTTTCAGCCCGAATCTCAAGCGAGTAGGGAGATACGAAACTCACCTCGATTGGTTAAGAAAGCTAAGATTGATATAAGGTCAAGTTATTATCGTACAATGTTCTCCTCGCGTCCAACACCTAAATATCGATCATATACATTCACATCAACATTCATAAACACATACGTAGTTATCAAGAAAACGGCAAAACCCTAAATAGGTTTCCAAAGTGTTTCTCGACGTTAAATGACTTCTAAGACTCTTAATCAATGTTATGCAAGATAAGAAGTGAATTAGATTAAGACTCGGCGCGTAAAAAGGTCTAGAAAGTCAAACTAGGTCAAACAAGGAACATTTCAGAAAACAACAGCCGTAACTTACGGCCCACAGGGGCGTAAGGTACGGTGGGTAAAATACAACGGGCGTAACTTACGGCCCAAAGGGGCGTAAGCTACGGCCCTCTAGAAAGTTCATTTTTGGCGTAAGGAGTGGCGTAAACAGTGGGTTTTTGGGCGTAAGGTAAAACTTCGGCGTAAGCTACGCCCCAAAGGGCCGTAACTTACGCCCAAACAAAATTGCACTAGCGTAACCTACGCCCCATAGGGCCGTAGGTTACGCCCCCTACTGGGCAACCCACGAACAGCAGCAGCAGTTTAGTGCAGAAACTAAACCCAAAAACCCCCAAATTCGACCCAAATCGATTTACAACGACTTGTAACTCATTTTGAAGCATAACTAAACATCAATAACCATAAATACACATAACCCAACCCACAAATTCGACCAAAACATCACAATCACTTCCAAATCACCCAAACCCTAATTTAACCCTAATTTGACCCAAAATTAGTTTTAAGCCGATTTATGACTTGCAAATGTTCAAGACGACTAGAAATGCATAAATAAACATAAGTAGGAGTAAATGGGATGAATTTGACTTACCAAAGTTTCTCCTTGAGCTTAAAACCTGAAATTAGGTCAAAATGGATAAAATGCAAGAACTTGGCTTTTGATTCTCCAATATGAAGCAAACGAGGTTAAGATGGCTATGATTCTTGTATGATGGCAGTTCCAAAACACTAAATTGGTGCAAGTATGAGATGGAGAATGAAATGGGTTTTTGGTCTTGCCTTTTACTAGAGAGAAAGAGAGAAGAGATAGATAGATAGATAAGAAATGGAAGGGGGAGAAAGAGATAAGGAGGGGAGGAATGGTCATGGGTGGCTGGTGGGTCGTGGACTACCCACGGGCCGATCCGATTCTCTTCACAAGCCAAAATACAATCGATTACACAATTAAACGCCAAACAAACATATTAACGACCCGACTCACCTACCACATAGTCATATAATCACAAATGGGCCCAATTATTTCATTCAACAAGTTTGTTAGTCAAATTACACAAAAAGTCAACGGGTCAAAATTCACGGATGTTACACTAGTCCCTAAAAATAATGATGATATTTTAATTGAGGAATTTCATCAAACAGTCGGTGTTCATCTTTATATCAAAAAAGCATATAGATTTTTTATCTTCAATTTTAATAACCTATTGCTATCGACATAGAAACAAATCAACAATTTAGGTTTTGTGCTTATCTTATTTGGAGAGATTAAAAACACCCTACTTACCATCATACTCTCTTGAACTTATAATACTAAAGAAGCAGACGATGTGAGAATGTGAGATGAATGATTTCTAGGTTGTAAGGTCCATGATACTTCTTTGATTAACCCACCCACCATAAACTTTTGATGGTGGAAAAACCATAAATAGTTAGTAGAAATCAGTATCCCCGTTAATAATTCCTGATTTCCTGGTAGGTCAACAGCAAAATTAAAATCAGAAACAAAATAGATGGCTAAAAAATAGGGGTTTTAGTTGTTGTATTTTATATTGCGTTCATATTATCCCACGTTCATATATCTGAATAACTAACCATCCATTTTAATTGGAAGAATTTATAGGGCTAAGATCAAATATCAATCTAATCAGATGGACAAAAATTCACAAAAATTTAACGCACCGGAAACAATATATATATATAATTAGCTTTCAAAGCTACTGATTTCCTTTTTTTATGAATTAAGGTGACAAACTAGACACATGTGGTATTAAATTGAACTCGTGTCAAAACATTACTTCAGATGTCATGTCAAGTAGTTTCCAGTCTCTAGGATAGGCCTGGTATTCTCATAAATGCCTTTTTTTTTGTTTTTTTTTGGAAAAATCTAAAACAACTGTTCAATAAAAAATATTCAAATAGCAAATTACTTTTGTTGACTATTTATCTCGATAGTTATAAATTTATAAAGTCCATATAGATAATTACAACTTTAATGTACCATTTTTGAAACCTCATATTTCTAATTACTTTCAACTTTTTTTTAGATATACTATAATAAGAATAGGACTACTCAAAATAAAAGAATGAGTAAACGACACAAATCGTCCCTGTGGTTTATCAAAACGATCACGTTTCGTCCTTTCTAATCAAAAACATCACTGACAGTCCTTTATAGGAGGATAAGGTTCATGTTTAGTCCTTTGACCAGTTAACCGTCATTTAACCTCCGTTAAACCCCTCATGTGCCTCCCACGTGAGGGTATTCATGTCATTTCTGCCCCCATCTGACTCTTTTCTTTGTCTTCTTTTTATTCTATAGCTTTTCTTTATTTATTTTTTTCCACCCTCCTCATATAAACAGAAAAAAAAAGCAGACTTAAAAGATCCACCGACACCAAACCCATCATACAATATATACACAGTATAAATCCAACCAAGTTGTTTGGATTGTTGTCGCATACATCACACAATAATAATATAGGATATTATTTTATTTGTGATGCAAAAAACCAAAGTAGGCTGATGTATCATAATTTCTTTCCTTCGTGAGATTCAATAACGGATTCATCACCCATTTGCTTTATTCTTATATATATACGTACAAACAAACACAGAGGAATTTGATGGATTTATTATCCATTTGCTTTATTCTTATACACAATCAATAAAATTAGAGCACGAAAACTATATATCTAAACTTCAGATCCGAGTAAATACTGCCGGGGAACAATAACTAAAATACCTCACCGGAAAACTCGTCGGAGAACGACACTCAAAGTCGTACTAAGGAGCTCGCCGGAGAACAAAAAGCTTAACAAAACTATTCGAAACATTCACCGGGAAGACTAGATTAAGCATACAAGAAAGTAGTGGCACGACGGCGGGAATACAAGTAACAAAAAACTTCCAAAATCACTTTGTTCTTTATCTATTAACAATCGTCGAAAGAAGTTACCAAAAAGAACTTGTCTTTCGTTCTTTGTTTCCATCAATAACAAAGGCAGTGGTGGCGGTGTATATATATATATATATATATATATTAATATATATATATATAGGTTTTAGGTAAAATAAAACAAGTATTAAAGTAAAACAAATAAAACAATAGGTTTTTCTTCAGTGATAATCACCGTGCATCATAAAAATCATCGTACATCAATTGCTTCGTGAATCTTCGTGCATCAATTTAACCATGATCTAAGGGTCAAGATCTTGTCTTATTTGTTTTACTTTAATACTTGTTTTACAATACTCAACCCCTATATATATATATAATATATATATATATATATAAATAATTATATATATATATATGTCTCTGGTCAATAACAGTGCTTAACTGCTTATATATGTCTCCGCTCAATAACAATGCTTTCGAATGGGTAGGGTGTGTGTATATATATATATATATCTATATGTGTGTGTGTGTGTGTCCGATTGGTTTGAGTGTGTATGTACATATATGTGTTTGTATATATTTCAATCGGTATGGTATAAAGATTAAAGATAGATGGATGGATGGAGTTGATAAACAAATCTATATGAAGAATGGATGGATTTGATATATAAATGGAGATTAGATATAATAGGTTTTGATTTTAATTTAGGTTAAGGGTGGGTGGATCTTGAGATCTGCTCCATTTGTGTGGAAGGGGAGGAAAATAGAGAAAGAAGAAAAGAATAAAAATAATCATTGATGGTCCTTTAGCTATGAAAAAGACTGAAATACCCTTTACGTGAGAGGCACGTGAGGTGTTGACGGAGGTGAGATGACGGTCAACAAGTCAAAGAACTAAACACGAACCTTATCCTTCTATAAAAGACTGCCAATGATGTTTTTGATTAGAAAGGACGAAACATGATCGTTTTGATAAACCACAAGGACGATTTGTGTCATTTAGATTATCAAAAAAGAACTTTTTTCAAAAAACGTCAATCAAAACTTGAACTCGCACTTGGGGTGAAAAACCCCATGACTCAACCCACTAGACTAAAATCATCATATCGTTAATGCACCGTTTAGCACGAATAAATACTTGAAAGCCACATATTGGACTTTGAATATTTGATTGAGATATATCTTGTTAATGAGGGTCATCGGTTACAATATGTAATTTCCAAAGTTTATTGTTTGTTAGAAAGTTTCATAAACTTTGAGTCCTGTACGGGTATGAGCATTTAGCGAAAAGTTTATTGCTATTTTTTAATAGGGGCATACTATTGGCACCAAGGAATTTGGCTATTGACATCATAACTTAAAAGGGGCGAATTTCGTCCCTTCTCACTAGAAAATTCGCCCCTTCTGCTAGTGACGGTCAACCTTTATTCAACGGCATTAATTAATTTTGATTTTTACCTTGGGCAGAAGGGGCGAAATTCGCCCCTTTTGGGTATATGTTTAAATTTCGGATCCATATATACTAGAGGTGCGCAAAAACCGATCCGGAATACCAAAAACCGAAAAAAAGATAAAACCAAGAAAACCGAAAACCAAATAAACGGATTGGTTTGGTTTTGGTCTTCTAGAAACCGAAAGGATCGGTTCGGGTTTCGGTTTCATATATAAAACCGACAGTAAAAACCGAACGAACTGAAACCATATATGTTTTAACTTATTATATATTTGTGTTCTAGTGTTAATATTTGGTACATGGTCTTATGGTTCATTCAAACATTAAAGAAGAAGATGTGGAAGTATCAATTTAGTCACTATGTTTGGAAACGAGAACATGATTATAATAGTCTTATTCATGCAATCTTCTTTCACTGTTGTTAATATCTTTGAAGGTATATTCTGGTAGTTTAGATTAACCTAGTCATTATGGTTCTTTCATGATTATAAAAGTCTTATTGATACTGTATATATTAAAGTCAATATTATTATTTTTTGAACAGCAGTAGTGATTGGACTCAGCGGCATGCCTCCTCATCTTGCGGTAGAAATCGACCACGTCACCAGCACAGTCAATCCGAGGGCATGACTGGCGGTGGAAGTCTCACTACCGTTCTGGAGGAAACCAGCTAAATGTTAGAGAAAACCCTCATGCCCCACCTCATTGGCAAGGACTTCCCAATATTTAGTGGTCTTCTTGTCACATTCCCTAAAACCAACTGGGTTGGATCAGTGGTTGGAGCCCTTGCCTCTGGAAACAGAGGTCATGGGTTCGATCCTCATGCCCAGCAAGGCTGGAGGTCCTTTTCTACATTTGGTAGAACCAGAAGCAGCATCTCTACCTTTGGTAGGGGTAAGGCTGTCTACATATCAACCTCCCCATACACCGTCGAAGACGGTATTGGGACCCAAAACCCGTGAAAGACGGCATTGGGAGTTACTTTTCTTTCTTGTCACATTCCCTTAGTTAAAACAGTGACTTGTTACTTTTTAGATAATAATCAATCTTTAATAAAAGACTAATAACAAATGCTTTCATCAACATCTACTGTCATTTTACTAACACATCATTTTTATATTAAAAGAAGTTTTAGAATGACTCAGTATGACTCATACTTAATTTTAAAACAATGTCTTAAAAAAGGATAATGATAAACCAAATTTACATCTTATCTTAAGTGCTAGTAAATCAAGTATAATATAATGCTTTTGACGTTTGTTTGTGGTCATCATCTAGAAAGATGTGACGTTTTCATCTATTCTCGATCGATCGACTTCTTTTTTATGGGATGATGTCATGCCCAGTCCCTTTTTAAATTATTATAACACTGATATATAAATATGATAAATAAATGTATATTAGTCACGAACTATCATAAAAGTCCAATACAAAAGAGTAAAGAGATTTTTGTCTTTGTTTAGAAACACGAAAAGTTCAAGAGTAATTTTAATTTGGGAACAAAGTTAACTTTTATGCTTTGTGATAGCAAGATAATACTGATTTTCATACATAACAAATAAGTTACTAGTATTTCAATAACAGAAGATTTAAAGTTGTAAGCTATTAATAATCTTTATAATGGCCCAATAATCTTTATGAAGATTTATATATATCGATATGAACTTGGCAACCACAAATGGTATTTAGGGCACAATCTTTCAAAAGTAAGATGATTGCACTTATATTAAGTGTTTATCCGTAAACAAAATAGTTTTGGAAGGGTTTTTTTTGTAGGGAATGTTGGACCCCAAGAACACACAAAAAATTTAATCCACATTACTTAAAATACATCATAATAAAAGCAAAAAAATAAAAATAAATAATCAACACAGGTATTTTACATGGTTATATCCGATCACTTAAAATAACTAAAAACAATAAAATAGATAAATACGTAGATAAACATGCTGTTAAAATAATAAATAAACAAGTACGTAAATATAGAATCTCGGATTCTCGGACACTCCATAAATTGTTGTTTGATGTTAGTAGCTAGGCTAGTCTCTTATTTTGGGCTTGAGCTTTGTTACACTCCTTGAGCTTTGTTAGTAGCTAGGCTAGAGTCTTGGGCTTGAGCTTTGTTAAATCATGGGCACGCGGTTATGACATCAGATAAAGTGGGCGATGTTCAGATTTTTCAGGAGCCTTATTTTTCAAAGTTATTATATATATATATATATATATATATATAACTTTTTTGTAACTATATATATACATTCTGGTCAAATGATTAAGACGTTAGGAATACAAGTATATTGGATTTCAGGTTGCCAGGTCGTATTCGTTGCGCCTAAAAAAATTGTTTTTTTGGGCCGTCCTGCATCCATAAATGTTAGAAGTCGTCCCTGTTTGTAATTAGTTTAAAAATGATTAACCATGAAATTATATATACTTCTAGTTTTGTACAGTACTTGATTTGAACTTATGTTCATTATTGTGTATTATTTTAAAGTGTGAAATCTGAGCTATGAGCCCATGATGCCTTTCCTCAATTGGATTGTTGTGAACCTATACAAAATCTGTATACACACTGTGATAACTACACAATTGGGATTATATTTATTCAAATATGCACCATAAAAACACAAAAATCAAAAGAATAATATATAATGGGGTCAAATCAAAAACTCATTTGACATGAAAATCAATATACAGTACTAATTAAGGTTATTTAAAAACGTTGGTCGTCCACAACATATGTTTCACCTTATTTTTTCAGAATACGATATATCTTTGTACGTATATCCACTTTTCATGGTTCACATATCATCAACGTTGCACCATATATAATGCTTCAAATAGAGGTGATCGAGCTATAGTAATAACGACATAAAGATAATAATCCGACACGATCTTTTAACAAAATCGAACCACATAGATCGGACCCAATTTAGTAAAGGCAGTCACAATATATATTCCATTTCCATCATTGTATGGATAATAACAACAATGTGGTCCATATGAACTAGAGCACTTGTGATAATTAATGTGTGGTTTAGTTTTGGCTACGTCCTACTTGTCCTTCCCCTAAACCGAACAGGTAGCCCATCCGCGAAGGTCGCGGTCAGCCCAGGTGAAAATCGAGGGGTTCGAGCCGGCATGGCTAATTCAATGTCGAAATGTTGCAAAAGAGAATGTACGACACTTTTTATCTCCACAAGTGCCATTTCTTTACCCAAACACGTTCTATACCCGGCTTGAAATATTGGATACTTAAAAGGGCATTCTTGAAAGAACACACCATCTTTTAACCATCTTTCGGGTTTAAAATCTAAAAAATCGGAGCCCCAAATTGTCTCCATTCGGCCCATTGCGTATGAGTGGTACATAACTCGTGTGCCTTTCTTTATGAACGTACCGTCAGGAAAAGTATCATCTTTTTGGCAAAATTTAGAGTTGAATTGGATTGGTGGAAATATTCTCATTCCTTCGTAAACTGTTGCTTGTAAATACTGGAGTTCGCGTAATTGTTCAAAAGTTGTTAGTGATTTGTCTTGTGTCAGCACTAGAGCTGAAGCTTCGGCTCTAACGGCGTTCACGACTTCAGGATGTTGGGCCAATAGCCAGAATAAACCTGTTAGACCGGACGCAACAGTGTCACGTCCAGCTAACAAAAAACTTACAACAATGTCACGAAGGTAAGTAGCATCTTTTGTTGTATCCATGAATCTTGAAAGAAGATCTTCATGGTTAGAACAAGATCCTAATTTGCTTCTTTGTCTAATAACTTTTTGTGCAAACATATTCACTATCTTGATAGATTCTTTAAGTCTCTTTTCACTTCCAATATTCAACATCCTTTTCATTTTCCACACCATTGGTGACGGATTCATTGCTCTTTGAGCGGACAATTGCGACGACAAATCAAATGCAATAGCCAAATCCGACATGGGTTGTGACACATCCAAACATTTTGGATCGTACCCAAATGAAAACTTACATATAACATCAAACGAAAACCTCCTAAAAACATCTTGCAAATCCAAAACATCATGTTCTTTTTGCAAATATGAGGATACAAGAGGTATAAGCCTCTGATCAATCTCATGCTTCACAACTCTAAAAGCATGTGATCTCATTGACATCTTTCCAAGTTCAAGACATGCCATTTTTTTTTGAAACCTCCATAAATCGCCATCGACATTGAAGATACCTCGACCCAAGAAATCACCCAAAATTAAGGAGAAAGGTTTGCCTTTTGGGTAGTTTTTGAATCCGGTTTTGAGCATGTACTCTACGTTTTCATGGTTCGATGTTATGGTGTTACGAAGAACATGTATGTGTATGGTGTTTGTAGGTGAGTTTTTGAGAAGATGAGTGTACCAATCACAAAGATTATCGAATTCTTTCGACCAACTTGAGGTAATGTAAGCTTGACATATTTGACACTTGCAATGATTAATCCTAGTTTTAAAATAGATTAAGGTACACAAAAGAGATAGAAAGGCTATTAAAATTGATAGATATTCGATGGCCATTGATGACTGACTAATAAAGCTTTAAAACAAAAAGGAGGAAAATCTAAAGCCTTCAAGTGTTCGAAGCTAGTATATATGGGTGGACATTTTGAAGATCACAGGGATGGTCTTATATATATATCTACTTATATATAAACGTCAACGTACATACGATATAACGAATATGAATTATTAATTTATTAATTATTAGTATACTTTAAAAAGGTGTATCAACATTAATGTAGATTTGTTTATTTAATTTGTTCAGCCTTTTTTTTTATCTGAAGATATATTTATGCCTTTATGGCATTCATTTTTTGTCTATATATATATTGATCAACTATCCTCACTAAAGCTCATGTGTCTATATTTCTGATATTAAAATAAATGCCATTAATCTTTGTGGTACTTTTTATAAAGAGAAAACAATCTCTACAGTAGATGTGCTCTCACAATCTCACATCCATCTACACGTGATTAAATAAATAAAGGAAAAAAATTATGTTAGAGCAAAAAAAAAATAACATCCAATACCGTTTTTGCATGAGTTTTAGGTTTTAATACCATCTGGAAAAAAAAGATATGTTCTCAAAAATTTTTGCTAGCTAGTCACTATCAGCACTGTCGACTACCACAAGTCCACCACTCAAACTGCACTTACATATATGGATTGATTGTGACAAAATCATATTGTACGATTATTTTGGAATGATGAAGATTGATTAATTAGCAATCTTGGTGTTAGAAACCCTCGAGCTGCTAGTGGGGGTTGTTTCTTTGTCCAAGTTAATGTGAACTGGCTGTGTAATTATAGGACTCCAATTCATGATATAATTTTTTTAAAAATAATATTTGGGCATATTGCCAGGAAACATCATAGTACGAATCTTCCTAAATCTACCAAATGTAAACATGTAGCAACACAACCACGTGCGGTTATTCTTAAATAAATATTTCCGCTCTTCAAGCCAGATAAGGAGTAGTGTTAAATGGACCAAATTAAAAGGTAAACTGAATTTTATTTTGAATATTTTTTTGTAAAAGTTAATTTTACTTTTTCGAAATTTTATTAAAGTAAATTCTACTTCTTTAAACTTTGGTTAATTTTTTCTATTATACGATGTGACATGACTAAACATTCAAATTTGACAAACCCCCGGCTTAATAATCCATGCATCCAATATCATTATCTATTCACTCAATTTGTATGGTAGGTACGTGTCAGGTGAACACGTAAGTTTTAATTTATACACACTACTTTTTTGTAATTTCGAGTGATTGCCTTATGTTCTTGAAAATAGCAAATTTCACCCAAATAATAAAATAGATGATGTTATCTAATATCGACAGACAAATTATATTATTCTTAAAAAAGGGTCCGTTGCTCTGTTGGGTTAAAAATCAAATAATTTAAGATTTTCTTTTTTGCCGATTTACGTCATTAATCCATATTACTTATTAATTAAAAAACACCCTCTGTTGAAAGTTTCATGGGGGAAAGTATAAAATGTCTACCTTTATCTATACTATACCATGTATATTTTCATCTAACACCCCTTAAAATATTTCACATACACTATCCTCTTAACATTAATGATTAAATTACACTATCAATTTTTTATCTTTTAAAATATATTCATTAACCCTTTAAACTAATTACTTATATATCAATTATATATCTACTCTACTCGACATCATATTTATCACCAACAGTCACCCCACCATCACACCGTTGTTGCCACGACTATCGTTGTATTGCGTGAGTACGGTGATAGTTTGCTAAAATAGAATATATATACTGGTAATGGTGTAAACCATGTGTTATTTCACAATTCACATTTCACACGTGGTTTCAGTCTTTTCACATATGCGGGTGTTGTGGCCTGTGGGGAAACTAATAATTTTAAGATATTTATTTTACAAAGTCGTGGACAAATGAGTCGTAAACTGGAATTTGGCAATTGTTAATTGGTTGGACCTCAATGAATTTAAGAATATATATGTCGAGTCTTAGGAAGAAGGTCCAATGATGGACACATGTTTGATCATCAACTCATCAAGACTTCGCCTTTAAGATCGTTTTCTAACTGGTGATCACAAATTCACAATCCCACATTGATATTTTTCGAACAATGTGACCATATAACGTGCTTCTCAATATTTAGAATATGATTTACAATATAAACGTGAACATTATTACAAAGAAAATGATCTTGTATACAGTATTTAAGAAATTGACAGCTAAAAATAATGTTTAAGTTTATTTACATTTTTGCTTTAAATGTTTGTGTAACATTAAGATTTTCTAAAATAAAAAAATATATTAATTACATTTTAATATACGCAAAAAAAGAATGAGGTTTTTGTTTTTTGAATGGCAAATTTATCAAGATACTTTTTCATATACCTAATTTACAATTCTAGAGGAAACCTATTTTCAAAAAAACCAGCATTTTTATTTTTGGAAACATTTTACTCATATTAAAATTTGAACCTAAGACCTCAAGACCTCAAATTTCTCTAAATATCAATCCATTTTATTGATGATTAATTTTGTTTTCAGCTTTATATTTTGCATTGCTGCGTAACATATACGCGGAAAGTGCATTGGTTAAAATAAGATTGCTATGTGTTATCATCGACTCATTCTATAGTGTGTAAATTTAAAATAATTAAGTTAACATGTGCAACATACAAAAGTTACATAATGCATCATGATAAATTATGGTACTCGCGCAATGCGGCGGCGATGACAGTGACAATTATATGGTGGTATTGACGGATGGTGACGGTGGCGGCCGATGCGTCAAGCGGTGTAGGTATTTGATATAAAGATATTTGATTTAAAAGAGTAGTGAATATCTTTTGGAAGATAATAGAATAATTGTGTAAATTAATTCATTAAGGGTAAAATGGTAATTTCGCGTGTCCCAAAAATGTTAACTTTTCAACATGGGGGTATAATTTTTATATAGTAGTATAGATAATTATAAAGGTAACCACTAACTAATATATACTCCCTCCGTCCCAGCAGAAGTGTCCTATTTTGAATATTCAAAGCCTTTTTTTTATAAACTTTGACCTTATATATATTTTTTTGTGTTATATAAAACTTGATGAAAATTTATACCATTGAAAACACTTCAAAACACACAATCAATTCATATAAGTTTCATCAAGTATTATCTAACACAAACAAAATTATTTACAGTCAAAGTTGGAAATGTTAGACTTTGAAAATTCAAAACATGACACTTCTAAAGGGACGGAGGGAGTATATTTAATTAATGACCACTTGCTTTTACAACATACATAAGTAACTGATTAAGTGGACATGTGTTTCTTAAAAAAGTATCACGTGCCAATCATATACGTTTGTTTTCTTCAGAACGGTAAAATTGGGCTCTAACAATATTGCTTCTTCATATACCAAACTATAAATTTAGAGATATCTGGTTATTTTGAGAAAAATACATGTTTCCATGCCGTATAATATTATTTGCTCATACTCGAATTTGAATCGAAAACTTTATAATCTCACATGTCGAAATACTAATCCATCTAATGATATGGTTGCATGGTTGGTAAAAGAAATATACGTACCAATTCGAATTCTAATTCATTTATATACGAACATTTGTTTTAGGAGTCCTGTACTAATATAACGATTTTATGCCCACCACATGCTATTTACAAATTTTAAATCACGAAGTTGTTTTTATCAGTAGTTGAGGCTTATTCTAGAAAACTTTTCATTCTAGAAAACTAAAAACATGTTAAATTAAAATTTGTCTGAAAACTTTTCGTTGTTTGTAAGAAAAAAAATAGTTTGTTATATTAATTGTATTATTTTAAAAAAGATGAAAAATAATTGATAGATATAAAATGCGTACCTAAAAGGCTAAAAGTATAAAGGTATTTCGAGAAAAGAGAGTTATGTAAACTTGGGCCCAACACATAAATGGGCCTTGACCTCCAAACAATTGGTGACATCTACCAGTCTATTAATATTTTGCATTCTTATGAGACACTCAGACACACATGAATGCCCTATCTATAGTTTTGTTTGCTTTAGATTTATACGTTATAAATTTAGATATTGTACCCTATTTTAGTCCTCTGTGAAATGTTTTACGATCTCTCGACAGTTGGGTTATACGTTAAGCTACTCGAGAATATGTATTACTAGTCGATATCGCATTAAACAAAAACTATCATTAAGTAGTTAAAGATACACATCTTCTATAAACATTTCAACTCCATAGAAAATTGTTAATTAGGAAATTCACGAAATCATATTGTCGACGATTAGCTTTTTGGTATTCTTAGTTCCACCAAATTGCCACAAATTTAGACTAAACAATGACAAGGTAAATAACACTTTTTAGTTTACAGTTTTTAAAACTTGATGAAAATTTATACCATTGAAAACACTTCAAAATACACAATCAATTCATATAAGTTTCATCAAGTATTCACTGTCCACGCAACTAAAGCTGTTTTATAACCGGTCCATGGGTCGTCAGAATTCCATCTGCATATTAACAGAATATTAGAGGCGGCCATTTCGATATATTACCTATCCATGGGTTGCTTTGAGTTATGTTTGAACTAAAATAGTGAAAATAGATTGATATAACATAATGAGCTAAAAAGTAAACCAGCCAAAATGGGTCAGATGGGTTCAAGGCTGTATGTTTAATCCATACAACCTCTTAAATAACTCTATTCAAACACTTGTAACATCATTCTCATAACATAGATTTTATGATCATATCAAATGAATTAATTCTTTATAAAATTTGAAAAGTAGATACAAAAGTGCATGTAGGCCAACCCAATTCAGCCACATACACGCGCTCCAATCCAAACCTGATTCGATCCGGTACCAAACCTGGTGAATTTGCTAACTTTTTAGAATATCATACATTCATTGAGAAAATGTAGCTAAAGATACTAGGCTAGCTATTTTGCTACTTCAGAAGTGATGATACCGTTATAGTACTAAAGTTGTGTTAGTGATGATCTTGTAATAGAGCTCACATTGAATAGGTACTTGTAGAGTTGAAGTTTGACTTTAAAAGTCAAACTATGTAAAAAACTTGGGAAGTAAGCTCAAATAACGAAAGATATATATCAGAGTACTCTGGTCCAATATAGATGTGTCAGCTTCAACCATTTAGTAATGAAAGAGCCAGTCTCGGTTACTTATAATCTCAAAATATATAGCTAAAAAGAGAATGGGTCGAATGGGTTGAGAATTGCCCATAGTGTATTTTGATGCTGGAAGCTCCTAACTCATATTTGATCCAATTTCTATGTATACCAAAAAAAGGAACAAAAGTGTTTCAAGTCAACCAAACATGTACGAGTACTAAAACAAGACTGTTACAACTGAGCCCATATTCAACCCGCCCATGTTGCGATCTTTAGTCCAACAGTCCCTCTTAGAGGGATCAGTGTAATATGCTAGATGTTCCTTTTTTGAACTATGTGATCTATAATAGAATTTCCAACTCACCAAAGCCAAATTTGTCAGCGGACCGAGTGCAAGTATAGATACTTAACTAGGATATTTGAAAACTTTATCCACTAAACACTCAGAAGCCGATTCCTTTACTTTTATTGATTTTTGGGTAGGTAGATATAAGATTCCTAATCCATTTGAACCATGGATGAAGTCTTGAATCTCTGGTTTTCCTCCCTGTCACAATATCAGACTTATAAATTTTATTACTAGTGATATAAAAAGGGAAACCAAAGTGAGGGGAAGAAAATCATAACACATAAGATAACACTTAAAAGTCTTAAAGAGAGTTTTGACACATATTGGATACAGTGGAATTACAAAAAAGGTACTACTATATCTTTAATGGCCAAAATTACCTCCTGCAACAGGAATACTTGGACATCCTGCAATCTCACACTATCCTTTTGCCCATGAAAAGTACTTTGATCATATAAAATGTCTAAATACATTTGAAGCCTAAAAATGCATGCAGTGAAAATGCGACTAATGAGTACCAGGTTTGGTGTCATCTGTTTAAATATGAATTCATGGTATAGTTATAATCAATTAGACACATCAATTTATCAAAACTTATGCATAATCTAATTTCTCCCTGAGTTTGCCCCAGATGACCGAGTTTCGAATCCGTTCTAGCCGAATCGCCTCGGCTATCACCGGAGTTCCGATTAATCCCTGATTCCTCGGCCACTGAGGAATTGTTGTTCTAAAACACTGAAAGTAGACTCTTATTATATTTATATGTTGAATAATGTAGGTCTATTTATATCAACTATAAATAAGTTATTCCTTACAAAAATAAGCAGTAAACAATGAGAAATCTTTGTTCGGGTTACATGGAGATAATCGAGCCTTTAGCTTTGCCGTACACCTATTAAGCAACCTACAATATAACCGGCCATTTCCTGTAATTTATGTACCATTAGAGTAGACAGGTTTACACATTATCTTCTTTTATCATTTAGTCATAATCAGATGGCCCGACATCAATAGTTATTAGGGAGAAAACAGTGTCGCGTTCAATTATTGTTCTAATAGCTCAAAGTGAAAATGAAACCGTTTTATATGATTTATGACTCGGCATTTACTGTATTTATCTGTATGTATGTATTAGAAGACTTAAGCTTCCACATATGAATTACTATACCTACTTCACATTATTCTTAAAGAAAGACAACTTTCTTTGTCATCTCATGCATAAGCAATAAACAATCTTTGCTTCTTAATCATCAACTCATAACAATCCTATAAGCTATATACAATCTTTGCTCCGTAATCATCAGTTCATTACTCTTCTATTTGATCTTTTGTTTATCGTTTTGTTAATTTTCATTAAGTTTTTTTTATCTGAAACCATCTATAAATATTCCCTTCAGAGTTCAAACTGTATTCATAATTGTCATCTTTCTATCATCATCTATCTGTCACTTGTTTATCCCACCTACTAAAGGAAAACGGAATTTGGAATGGCAGAGATCGGTAGTGCAGTGGTAGGCCAAGTGGTGGCGGACTCATTGTTTGTTGTGGCTAAAAGGGAGATTGGTTACATGTGGAACTGCTCAGAAAATGTTGAAAACTTCAGACATGAAGCTGAAAAACTCAAAGCTATGCAGAGGAGGGTTCAAGAACTGATAGATATATCCATCCGTAAAGGAGATAAACTCTTGTCTGGAGTGGAAGACTGGGTGAGGGAAGCAAACACTGAGATATCCAAGGCATGCGAATTTTTGGACCAAGAAGACGTGCTGCAAAATTGTTGTGTGGTAATTGGGGAACTCTTCATCGTTACGGTAAGAGTGCAACAAATTGGCCCTTCTCTCCTACAGCTCCAAGAACGTGGGAGCACTTATGAAAGTTGCGTCTCTGTTGAAACTCCTGCACCCGGACCATTAGATGTTTATCAAAGCAAACATCTTGATGATCTTGATACCCACAATTCGGCTTTGAGGGATATCATTAGGTCCCTTGAAGATGAGAGCATACAAATCACTGGAATCTATGGGTTGGGAGGCGTAGGGAAAACGACATTAGCCATGGAAGTTGTTGCAAGAGTTAAGAATAATCTGTTTGCTGATGTTGCTTTTACAACCGTCTCACAAAACGTAGATGTTGAGAAGATTAAAAAAGATATTAAAGAAGCAACGAAGCGAATAATGAAAGGGGACAAGATTCTAATCATATTAGATGATGTCTGGGAGAAGCTAAATCTTGAAGAATTGTGCATTCCATGAGTGAAGGAGTTAATGGTTGTATAGCTGAGGTTATGAAGCTCACATTTTTGGAACTAATGGTGAAAAGTTTTGACCTTATTCCTGAAGGTTTTAAATCAGAAAACTGTTATTGTTGGTTTAAAAATCGGAGATTTCAATTTAGGCAATGTGCATCAAAGGTCAGATCGTTATCTAATCATTTCAAGTAAACATCTTGTGATTACATCCTTGGAGTGGTTAAAAAAACTCCTCAGATATATCTATGTGGAATTGAAAACTTAAATAATATCATGCCAACCCTGTATGATGAAGGTTTCAATAAGTTAGAGCGTATTGTGTTGTATGCTTGCCCTAATGTGTTATGTTTAATGGATGATGATACAAGGTGTGATGGGGATAAAGGGAAAATAGAAGAAAAGTTTTTCAAGAAACTTGAACACCTTGAATTATGTATTTTACATAACTAGAGAGTTATATGCCGTGCAAATGCACGACCCTCTAAAACCGAAACTTTTTAATAGATATGTGGGATGTATGTAGTGGGGGTGTGCTATGTAAATCAAAGTTGTATGAGAAAATGTAGAGTTTTAAGAAATTTGTTTTAAAAAAATAAAATATCCTAATCACTAAAATGTAACAATTGTTAGTATAGTTTTACCACTCGATAGTTAATTAAATGTTTATTCACACACTTTTAATAGCCAAATTTTCATTGGCAATCCTAGCTAATTAAATGTTTATTCACGCGTATAATTATCAGATTTTGATAACCATAAAAGGACTTAAAGCTATGGTTAACATGTTGAAAATATATGTATACAACTATTCATCATAGTCTTTAAAATTTATTTTTAAATAACATAAGCTGTTTTGTAGGCAACCTTTTTGCAGTGGCGGATCCAGAGTTTTTTTAGATAGGGGGCACAACCTTAATAAGAAATCCCTTAGACGATGACCAAAACGGAGCCAAAAGCATAACCTAAAAATAGCAGCAAAAACAGCCTTAAATTTGCACCAAAGGCAACATAAAAAAACCCATCATTCCACAGCAAAAGTATTATTCCATAATTCCTAATACAACAATTAAACAAGTATAACTAATGTATAATTCAACAATAATTCACAAATTACATATTACATTACTACTTATGCCCTAACTCCTATTAACAACCTTTATACCAAATTTTTATTCAAACTTTCATCATCCTACAAATCAAATAATTATGCCTTAATAAATAATAACAACAACTAAATGCTTCATATTTTTAAATAGCTTCAACAAAAAGAAGTCAGTTTATAAAATTAACCTTTAAATTCAAGGTTGTAGCAAAGAGGAGATTCAGAAATTGCGAATAGGAATCAAACTTTGATACATAGTCTTTAGAGTTTGAAAAGGAAACAAATATGTCACATTGTGAGTGTCTGTGCGTGTGAATTGGTAGCAACTTTTGTGAATTTCGTAATTATCACTTGTGGGTTTTGGGGGCTTAAGCTAATTTGGGTTGGGGTTTACTATATATATAAAAAAATTTACTTGGGCTTTTGATTTGAGAGTGGGCCTATGACCCCCCTGATAGTATGGTGCATCCGCCACTGCGTTTTTGTTTATTGTTTATTTGTTTATATATTATATAAATTATGATATATATTCTTCAAATAAAAATGGGTATCATCTCAAGTTATTATACAACCTGAAATATATCAAGTTGTGTTAGTGGAAAGATATGTGGATTTTTATCATGATTTAGGTTTTTTTTTTGTTATTAGCTTTCATTGTTCTACAAAGTCAACTTGATAGGTTACTTTAGGTCATTGATTTAATTTCGGCTTGATGTCTGGGTGTAAGTAACTTTTATACTTTTCTTACTGTGTGAGTGTAACTTTCATTTGGTTCATTGTATATAACTAACCCGCTAAATTGAACGATTAATGTAAAAGTGTATACGTGACAAACCATATGAGCTGCCACGTAGAAGTTTTTGATTGGTCAACGTAAAATTTTTACATTAATCGTTCAATTTAGCGGGTTAGTAACATACAATAAACCAAATGAAAGTTACAATTACACAATAAAAAAGTGGAAAATTTACTTACACTTCCTAATACTTAATCAATCTAATTTTACAAATTAGTGTTGTATATATGTGTGTCAATCACTTATTTGGTTATTACCTCTGTATATTTAAAACTAATGTAATTGTTGGTTTAAAATTAATAAATAGTTGAATAAGAAAAGAAAATAATCAACTTTTTGTTAAACTTAGTGGTTTAAATTTTATTTTTTAACTATTGCTATACAACTGATATTTATAAAATAAATCAAATTTTCTCCAAATTTTTTTATACATTTTGGGGTAAATTACAATCACAACTTAATCCGTCAGGTATGATTTGTGTAATTTACCTTATTTTTGCCTGTCATCTATTTTCTCTTGGGAAACCAACTTGAAATATCAATCACAACTCCTATTATACCATTATACTATCAATCACAATCATGACCATTTGCACTTTTTTCTAATTTCTTCATTGTACCATCAATCCCCTACCATCCCATTGTACCATCAACACCTACTACACAATGACTACCATACCATTTTATACAATAACATCTTCGATTCATTATTCTAGTCAATATTTATAAATGCTTAGGGCATGATGATAATATAAGATAAATACTTTAAAATAAATATGAGCCAACAATATTCAACATCCTTTGATATTTAAGGGAAAATATTTGACACACATGGATATCTATTTATCTTTATTATTACTTCTATATAATTTTCAAGCAATATTAAACACAACAAGAAGTTTTGATTTTTCTTTTTTTCACACATTCATGTTTATAAAAGTAAAGAAAACACAACTAAATGGTAACACATTAAAGATACCTTCCTCTTTGGAATACCACCATCAGTCTATCACCATCCACCACCCGCTATTTATTCCTGCTGTTGTTGAATTCCGGCTGCTATCGCCGGTGGCGCTGCTTATTCCGGCTATTACGTATTGCCGCTGCCGGAGATTTGTATGCTGGAGCAAAAGATATAGCGTGTATGTGTGTTTATTTGGAATGTTTTTATTGTTTATGTGTATGTGTATAAAAGTTTGGGGATAGATTAGATTATGATGTATAAAATTTTGGGGTTAAATTACTATGTGTGTATCTAGTGTGTGCAGGAAAAAGGAAAGTGACGATGGCGTCAGTTTTGAGTGAAACATCAATAATTTTTTTTTTTATTGATTGTTGTGTCTTACATATTTTTATGTGTATAATATTATTATTATCTTTATTATTATATAATTTTCTTTTTTAAGAACTATGTTATTAAAAATAAAAAAGAATCATTTTTATATTATTAAATAATAAGGTTAATTTTGTCATTTGACATAGATTGAATTCCAATCCATTTAATTCTGTCAACCAAACACAAGACAGATTTTGAAATTTTCAAATTCCAATTCCTTTGACAAATTCCAATTTCTTCAAAAACATTCTGCGAACCAAACGGCCCCTAAGGAATTCTATGGAATTGGAATCTAAATTCCATGCTTTACCTTGTTTGGTTGGAAAAAAATGGAATTGGAATTGAAAACTTTCCATCAAATTCCTTCACTTCATACCATGGAAAGTTTTCAATTCCAATGGAATTGGTTCATTTTGACAAAAAAGCCCCCAAAGCATACAAACCTTTCTTCCTTTGTAATTCAGCTTTAACCATCTCTTCATATATCTATCACACACACACACTCATACATATACATATACAAATCCAAACCCAGAAATTAACTCCTAAAACATTCATTTCTTCATATATCTATCACACACACACACTCAAACACATACATATACAAATCCAAACCCAAATACACATCAATACATATACATATACAAATCCAAACCCAGAAATTAACTCATCAATACATATACATATACAAATCCAAACCCAAATACACATCAATACATATACATATACAAATCCAAACCCAAATACACATCAATACATATACATATACAAATCCAAACCCAAATACACATCAATACATATACATATACAAATCCAAACCCAAATACACATCAATACATATACATATACAAATCCAAACCCAAATACACATCAATACATATACATATACAAATCCAAACCCAAATACACATCAATACATATACATATACAAATCCAAACCCAAATACACATCAATACATATACATATACAAATCCAAACCCAAATACACATCAATACATATACATATACAAATCCAAACCCAAATACACATCAATACATATACATATACAAATCCAAACCCAAATACACATCAATACATATACATATACAAATCCAAACCCAAATACACATCAATACATATACATATACAAATCCAAACCCAAATACACATCAATACATATACATATACAAATCCAAACCCAAATACACATCAATACATATACATATACAAATCCAAACCCAAATACACATCAATACATATACATATACAAATCCAAACCCAAATACACATCAATACATATACATATACAAATCCAAACCCAAATACACATCAATACATATACATATACAAATCCAAACCCAAATACACATCAATACATATACATATACAAATCCAAACCCAAATACACATCAATACATATACATATACAAATCCAAACCCAAATACACATCAATACATATACATATACAAATCCAAACCCAAATACACATCAATACATATACATATACAAATCCAAACCCAAATACACATCAATACATATACATATACAAATCCAAACCCAAATACACATCAATACATATACATATACAAATCCAAACCCAAATACACATCAATACATATACATATACAAATCCAAACCCAAATACACATCAATACATATACATATACAAATCCAAACCCAAATACACATCAATACATATACATATACAAATCCAAACCCAAATACACATCAATACATATACATATACAAATCCAAACCCAAATACACATCAATACATATACATATACAAATCCAAACCCAAATACACATCAAACACATACATATACAAATCCAAACCCAAATACACATCAATACATATACATATACAAATCCAAACCCAGAAATTAACTCCTAAAACATTCATTTCTTCATATATCTATCACACACACACACACACACAAACACATACATATACAATCACACACACACACACACACACACTCAAACACATACATATACAAATCCAAACCCAAATACACA
>CM067171.1:118176229-118258729 GCA_034093135.1 Erigeron breviscapus | reverse complement strand
TTGGGTTCTTTTGAACTGAAATGAAGTTTTAACAAAGAAACTAGATTTGTACAACTGCCTTTGCATATATAGAGAACAAAACAAAGATATTACATGTTACATCACTATTCTCCAAGCATTTCTATAGCTTCTTGCTTAACTTCAAATGATGGGGCAACTCTCACATCTAATTGTCTATCTAACCCCTCATCAATAAGGAACTGCTCATACCCATTACCTTCTTCACTAAAATTTCTGCAGAATCTGTATAAGGTAAATAGGTGCATAGATGGTACCTGTTTTAGTTCAGCAGTCCTTTGGAACACCAAATTCCCTCTTGCATCTACAAAGTACATCCCATGTTCAGGTTCAGTAATGAACATCCCACATCTTGCATTTTCAACACCAGCAGGTAGAGTCAGATTGAGATTATCCAGAATCTTGTCAACAGACCAGAAGATAATTGTGCAAGCAACTCTGCACGGGACAAGTTTTTGAGAAAAACTGTATGATCACCTCCAGGAGCATCAATCCTTTCAAACCTTCTTCTTTTCTTCTTCAGTGGCTCAGCTGACTCATCTTCATAATCCATATCATATGCTATTGGTCTTGGAAGGCCAGAGATATCAATCTTGTACTTCACAATAACAGCTAACTTCTTCTCAATGGCTTCCAAGACTGTCTCTTTGTGAACTCCAGAAATACCAGTTATGATATTATGCAACTCCACCCACTCAGTGTATCCTAATTCAAGCAGATTGTCAAGATCATGGGTTTCCCAGCTGGTTTCATAACCTCTCCTTGTAAACCTGATGCTGGGAATGTTCTTTCCTTTTCTCCTTTTGAGTAGAACCTGGAGGATTGGCTCTGGATGCTTTCTATAATTGATCTTTTCTGTTACTTGTCTTTTCTCCAGAGCCTCTAACCAATCATGAGCTTCACGACTATTCTTCACATCTTTAACCTTCTGTGATGGTTTAGAATGAACCACCACCTTCTTCTTTTCTTTTCCTTTGCCCACAACTTTCTTTTTGGAACCAATGGCTGCAAGATCTTCTTCATCTTCCTTATTTAATTGTTCTTGAACAGCCTTGGCAATTTCAGAATCAGACTTAGTTGCAGCAATTCTTTCTCTTTCTAATCTGTCATCCTTAATCATCTTGTATGCCACCTCAACTGTTACCCCAAGCTGTGGAGCTGTTTCAGTTGCAAGCTCCCAATCCTTTTCTTTGTCTGTTAAGATCTTCACACCACTTGACCCAACTTCTGTTGTTCTTTTCTTGATCATGAACTGGGACAGAGTGGCTGTGTCTTCACTAGAGGAAGATTCATCAATTTGTTCTAAGGGAGTTGGGTCAGCTTGAGTTGGCACAACTTGCACAGGAACAGCTTGGGAGGACTTTCTTTTCTTTTCAGCCTTCTTAACTTTTTCAACTCTAACTTCCTTCCTTATATCTCCCATTTCAACATCAACGGTCTCCCCCTTAGTAGTATCACTCTCCTTTTCAGCCTCTTCATTTATTTTTCCAACATTTTCTCCACCAGACTCAGATTCTGGTCTTTTTATCTCTTCTACTGTTTCCTTCTCACCTTCCACCTTAGAACCATGCACAACCATTCTTCTATCATTGACTGCCTCCTCAGCTCTGGCCTTATTCCGTCTTTCTTTCAGTCTTTCAAAGTATTCTTCAATTTCCTTGTCAACCTGAGCTTGTTGTCTTTCTCTTTCTAGCTCTATTTCAGCTTCACTCATAGCACTCCTCTTTCTCTTAGTAGCATTCTTCTCCCCTTTTTGTCATCATCAGCAGGGAAAGAGCTCACTGGAGTAGCAAAGAGGCCTTTGAGATCCTGGTTGATCAAGTCAATCTTGACATTTGTGAGACAGCAGGCTCTTCTTAGCTCAACATAATCCTCATGGAGGAGTTCAATCTTGGATTTAACACCCTTAGAAACTTCAATCAAATCATTCTTGAAATCTGCTTGTGACTTGTTTGCAGATCGAAGTTCTATGGTGACTTCCCTTGTAAACTTGGTTGCTGCATTCTCAATCTGACCCAGAGTACTCTTGTTTCTTTCATTCACTGCCTTTGTAAGACTATCAAGAGACTCTGTCAGCTTGCTCTGGTTCTGCTGCATCAAATCAACTGCTTTTAACACATTTTCTTCCAATGCAGTCTGATCTTGACTCAGCTTATCCACCTTCTTATCCGTCAATTCCTGATCCTTTTGGATCTTTTCCAAGCATTTGGTCAGCTGTAAGCTTTCAACCTTATAGGTTGATTTGAACTCAGTGAGCTGACCCACCACATCTGAAAATGAGATAGTGGCAGCTTGGGAAGAACTTGCAGTTGGCTTAAAAGCCACTGACTCTAGAAAGAGCAACCTGCAATCCTTAATATCAGGGTCATTGGGCTTATTTAGAAGGGGGTGGAGGCTTATGGAGTTTTGGAGAATTTGCTCATGAGAGTGAGTCTCATGAGTAGATTTGTCAGAATTGATGATGAGTTGGTCAGCCTGAGAAAGATTAACGTTTAATTCGTAACCGTATTTGTGAATAGTACCGTATACGTGAATAGTAACCGTATTGTGAATAGTACCATATACGTGAATAGTACCATATTTGTGAATAGTACCATATTTGTGAATAGTACCGTATATGTGAATAGTACCGTATTCATGAATAGTACCATATTTGTGAATAGTACCATATTTATGAATAGTACCGTATTGTGAATAGTAACCGTATTGTGAATAGTACCATATTTGTGAATAGTACCATATTTGTGAATAGTACCATATTTGTGAATAGTACCATATTTGTGAATAGTACCGTATACGTGAATAGTAACTGTATTTGTGAATAGTACCATATTTGTGAATAGTAACGTTTTGTGAATAGTACCATATTTGTGAATAGTACCATATTTGTGAATAGTACCATATTTGTGAATAGTACCATATTTGTGAATAGTACCATATTTGTGAATAGTACCATATTTGTGAATAGTACCATATTTGTGAATAGTACCATATTTGTGAATAGTACCATATTTGTGAATAGTACCATATTTGTGAATAGTACCATATTTGTGAATAGTACCATATTTGTGAATAGTACCATATTTGTGAATAGTACCATATTTGTGAATAGTACCATATTTGTGAATAGTACCATATTTGTGAATAGTACCATATTTGTGAATAGTACCATATTTGTGAATAGTACCATATTTGTGAATAGTACCATATTTGTGAATAGTACCATATTTGTGAATAGTACCATATTTGTGAATAGTACCATATTTGTGAATAGTACCATATTTGTGAATAGTACCATATTTGTGAATAGTACCATATTTGTGAATAGTACCATATTTGTGAATAGTACCATATTTGTGAATAGTACCATATTTGTGAATAGTACCATATTTGTGAATAGTACCATATTTGTGAATAGTACCATATTTGTGAATAGTACCATATTTGTGAATAGTACCATATTTGTGAATAGTACCATATTTGTGAATAGTACCATATTTGTGAATAGTACCATATTTGTGAATAGTACCATATTTGTGAATAGTACCATATTTGTGAATAGTACCATATTTGTGAATAGTACCATATTTGTGAATAGTACCATATTTGTGAATAGTACCGTATACGTGAATAGTAACCGTATTTGTGAATAGTACCATATTTGTGAATAGTAACGTTTTGTGAATAGTACCATATTTGTGAATAGTACCATATTTGTGAATAGTACCATATTTGTGAATAGTACCATATTTGTGAATAGTACCATATTTGTGAATAGTACCATATTTGTGAATAGTACCATATTTGTGAATAGTACCGTATACGTGAATAGTAACCGTATTTGTGAATAGTACCATATTTGTGAATAGTAACGTTTTGTGAATAGTACCATATTTGTGAATAGTACCATATTTGTGAATAGTACCATATTTGTGAATAGTACCATATTTGTGAATAGTACCATATTTGTGAATAGTACCATATTTGTGAATAGTACCATATTTGTGAATAGTACCATATTTGTGAATAGTACCGTATTTGTGAATAGTACCATATTTGTGAATAGTACCATATTTGTGAATAGTACCGTATACGTGAATAGTAACTGTATTTGTGAATAGTACCATATTTGTGAATAGTAACGTTTTGTGAATAGTACCATATTTGTGAATAGTACCATATTTGTGAATAGTACCATATTGTGAATAGTACCATATTTGTGAATAGTACCATATTTGTGAATAGTACCATATTTGTGAATAGTACCGTATATGTGAATAGTACCGTATTCATGAATAGTACCATATTTGTGAATAGTACCATATTTGTGAATAGTACCATATTTGTGAATAGTACCATATTTGTGAATAGTACCATATTTATGAATAGTACCGTATTGTGAATAGTAACCGTATTGTGAATAGTACCATATTTGTGAATAGTACCATATTTGTGAATAGTACCATATTTGTGAATAGTACCGTATATGTGAATAGTACCATATTTATGAATAGTCCCGTATTTGTGAATAGTACCGTATACGTGAATAGTAACCGTATTTGTGAATAGTACCGTATACGTGAATAGTAACCGTATTTGTGAATAGTACCGTATACGTGAATAGTAACGTATTTGTGAATAGTACCATATTTGTGAATAGTACCGTATACGTGAATAGTAACCGTATTCATGAATAGTGATTAAGAATAGTAATCACGAATAGTAACGGTAAATAGTAAAGGTAAAAAGTAAATTGTAAATAGTAAAGGTAAAAAACATATTCTAAAGCATATTCTAAGGCATATTCCAAAGCATATGCTAAAGCATATTCTAAAATTATTTTATATAAATAGCCACCTTAGTTTAACCATAAAACTCACACCATTATATATTCACTTCTAAAAATCTCTCTTTCTCTCTAATAAAGAAATTAACTTATAACAATAATCATCTTCAAAGAATCAAGAATTCAAGGTTTTAATTGGTTCAAAGTGTTCATCCTCTCTATTTACTCCAAATTCGAATTTATGCATCAAAAGACTTTTGGTAAGTTAAACTCATTCCATAATCATCATTTTATGTTCATTAACTTGTTTCTAGTTGATTTCAAGTATATTCGGGTCACGAATCGGGTCAAAATGCAATTAAAGTCTTAGAAATGGGTCAAATGATTTGAGCATGATTTTGATATTTTAAGATAAAACTAGTTGATGGGTTATGTTTATGTGGTGAATTCATATCTAGTATAAGTTCAAACATAAGTATTTTAGCTTCCTTAATCGATTTCTAGGCTAAAAATGAGTTTTGGAGGGTGTTTGGTTCGTATTTGGGTTGATGAATTATGCAGAACTGAAAACTGAAGTGTAACGGCCGTTACTATATGTAACGCCCGTTAGGGACTGATTTTGACAACATTTTCAAACGTCAATAACTTTTGACCCGTAAGTCCGTTTTCGATGATTCAAGCGGCCACGGAAGCGTAATTGAGTCTATTTTCCAATGGTAGAGGCCTCTGAGTCCAGAACATAGTTCTAATGTTTCAAAAGTTTTGATAAAGCAACAGTGGTCAAGTTTCGACTAGTCATTGTGAAACAAAATGTAATGATTCTACTTCGGTTGGATCAAAGCCTTATAAAATGGACATAATAAAGCTTTTATAGTAAGATTAGGTCAATATTCATAGGACCTTACCTCTTGAGATGCTTTAGGATTAATGTAATACGTATGATTAGGTTTTGGCTATCGTGGACATCGGTTCTACTTTCTTTCGACTTGGGATTTTATTGCTCATTTCAGGTGAGTTTCGTAAACCCTCCCTACTCAATTGAGATTCGGCTGAAAAGTGTACATGTTTGTTTAACTGTTGATTGTTGATTTGATTGATTGTATGATTGAATTGTTGATATGGACATGTTAGCGCATTATTCATTATGTAAGTCGCACCGTTAGCGCATTGTTTACGATGTAAGTCGCACCGTTAGCGCATTGTTTACGATGTAAGTCGCACCGTTAGCGCATTGTTTACGATGTAAGTCGCACCGTTAGCGCATTGTTTACGATGTAAGTCGCACCGTTAGCGCATTGTTTACGATGTAAGTCGCACCGTTAGCGCATTGTTTACGATGTAAGTCGCACCGTTAGCGCATTGTTTACGATGTAAGTCGCACCGTTAGCGCATTGTTTACGATGTAAGTCGCACCGTTAGCGCATTGTTTACGATGTAAGTCGCACCGTTAGCGCATTGTTTACGATGTAAGTCGCACCGTTAGCGCATTGTTTACGATGTAAGTCGCACCGTTAGCGCATTGTTTACGATGTAAGTCGCACCGTTAGCGCATTGTTTACGATGTAAGTCGCACCGTTAGCGCATTGTTTACGATGTAAGTCGCACCGTTAGCGCATTGTTTACGATGTAAGTCGCACCGTTAGCGCATTGTTTACGATGTAAGTCGCACCGTTAGCGCATTGTTTACGATGTAAGTCGCACCGTTAGCGCATTGTTTACGATGTAAGTCGCACCGTTAGCGCATTGTTTACGATGTAAGTCGCACCGTTAGCGCATTGTTTACGATGTAAGTCGCACCGTTAGCGCATTGTTTACGATGTAAGTCGCACCGTTAGCGCATTGTTTACGATGTAAGTCGCACCGTTAGCGCATTGTTTACGATGTAAGTCGCACCGTTAGCGCATTGTTTACGATGTAAGTCGCACCGTTAGCGCATTGTTTACGATGTAAGTCGCACCGTTAGCGCATTGTTTACGATGTAAGTCGCACCGTTAGCGCATTGTTTACGATGTAAGTCGCACCGTTAGCGCATTGTTTACGATGTAAGTCGCACCGTTAGCGCATTGTTTACGATGTAAGTCGCACCGTTAGCGCATTGTTTACGATGTAAGTCGCACCGTTAGCGCATTGTTTACGATGTAAGTCGCACCGTTAGCGCATTATTCATTATATAAGTCGCACCGTTAGCGCATTGTTTACGATGTAAGTCGCACCGTTAGCGCATTGTTTACGATGTAAGTCGCACCGTTAGCGCATTGTTTACGATGTAAGTCGCACCGTTAGCGCATTGTTTACGATGTAAGTCGCACCGTTAGCGCATTGTTTACGATGTAAGTCGCACCGTTAGCGCATTGTTTACGATGTAAGTCGCACCGTTAGCGCATTATTCATTATATAAGTCGCACCGTTAGCGCATTGTTAATTATTAACTATGTAAGCCGCACCGTTGTTGAATGTTATTGATTGTTATGGAACGTTGTTGAACGTTATATGGAATCGTTGTTGTTAAACGTTGACTTGTATTGAATTGTGATAATGTGAAACCTTATAGGTTTTCCTTGGATGTGATTAGTTCTCCTAATCCTCATTTATTGTTAACGGTTGTTATCCGACACGGTTATTCCTTGTTACTTGTCCCTACGAACTCACCAACTTTATGTTGACGCTCTTTAGTACACTTTTCAGGTAATCAAGTTAATCAGAGACAAAATGGATGATTGCATACTTACTTGCTAGGATTGGACTAGCTTTGGACTTTCTGGATCCATGATCCTTACTTCCCTTTTATGGGTTACTTTAGGATCAACTACTATCGATTGAATTGCCTTTTATTATTGATTGAACATGTATTTCGATGAATGTTAATGATTGTATACGTTTGTACAAGTTTAAGGATTGTTTCAATCCTATGTTTTCATATAGTTTGACTCTACATAATTTCCATGTCGTGCTGTGCTTTTCTAAGTGATACCCCATGATTCCTCCATGTTGGGGTGTTACAGAATGGTATCAGAGTCGTGGTTGTAGAGAATTAGGTGGATTGACCTAGTCTATAGCCATTGCACCCACATTTCATATTAGCATGCATGATAGGAAATTTTGTGTGCAACGTGAACTGTATGATGCATAAAAATGGTTTAAACTGAGTTCGTAGGTTACTTATGATTTGATGACTTGATTGTTATATGACAACTTGATGGACGTATATGATAGTGTCGGGATACACCGTGAATTGTGGAATTGTTTTGATAAACGTTGATGTGTGTGGAATCTTGGATGCATTTATTATTTGTCCCCCAACAAAATGAAATGATGGCATTAATGGAGTATAACATTCGATAACCCTAGAGGCGCCTGATCAACAAATCTATGGTTATCCTATGTCATATAAAGTTAATGATCTCATGGATTGCGCCTCGTGGATAAAGTATAGTAGTTAACCCGATATGTTTAATGAGTGTTGGTTAGGTGGAGGGTTAGCCGATGGTACACCCTGTATACATACCCGACCAATACTTAGAGAACATATCGGTACCGAGTTTTGACATCCATTCAATATATTAACGGTGTGGAGGGTTAGCCGATGGTACACCCTGTATACAAACACTTTTAATGTGTCGAATGTTGAAGTTAAAATTCGGACTATACTTTACCCACCTTGTTATGACTTGACCCTTTTATTTATATAGTGTTGAATGTTTCGTGATTGTATTGTTGATTGTAAATTGTACGATTGCTGAAGCCTTAGATTATTGCCATGATAATATCCCTGTAGAGATAACTATATTCATGCAATGATTTATAAGGACTTGATGTGGAAATTGTGTATTACTTGAAGGTCAATTTTGATATTCAAGTGTGAATTGTGTGGACTTGAATTTTATGTTAATAATGGTAGTATAGGCATAGGGTATTTTGAACGGGTTGGTAATGAGATGGGCTGGCCAATGGTATGCCTTATATTATAAGCATTACCGGATGGCCCATGTCTAAGCTATATTACTTATAATTGTCTACAATTATCAGTCATTGTTGGAATAACAGTATGAGAATAAGATCTAGAATACATGCTTATTAAGGTCTTAGATACTTATAAATCTATAATTGTAGACCAATGATTTATTATGAACTATAGATGTAATTTGAGTAACTAATGCAATAAATGAAAACTTTGACATAATTGCATAAATTGGACTAAATATAATGTTATATTGGACTTCTAGAATTAAGCCCATATTATGTGATTATGATATTGGCCCATATGTGTTAAGGAAATATAGATGGTAATTGAGTAACTAATGCAATAAATGAAAACTTTGACATAATTGCATAAATTGGACTAAATATAATGTTATATTGGACTTCTAGAATTAAGCCCATATTATGTGATTATGATATTGGCCCATATGTGTTAAGGAAATATAGATGGTAATTGAGTAACTAATGCAATAAATGAAAACTTTGACATAATTGCATAAATTGGACTAAATATAATGTTATATTGGACTTCTAGAATTAAGCCCATATTATGTGATTATGATATTGGCCCATATGTGTTAAGGAAATATAGATGGTAATTGAGTAACTAATGCAATAAATGAAAACTTTGACATAATTGCATAAATTGGACTAAATATAATGTTATATTGGACTTCTAGAATTAAGCCCATATTATGTGATTATGATATTGGCCCATATGTGTTAAGGAAATATAGATGGTAATTGAGTAACTAATGCAATAAATGAAAACTTTGACATAATTGCATAAATTGGACTAAATATAATGTTATATTGGACTTCTAGAATTAAGCCCATATTATGTGATTATGATATTGGCCCATATGTGTTAAGGAAATATAGATGGTAATTGAGTAACTAATGCAATAAATGAAAACTTTGACATAATTGCATAAATTGGACTAAATATAATGTTATATTGGACTTCTAGAATTAAGCCCATATTATGTGATTATGATATTGGCCCATATGTGTTAAGGAAATATAGATGGTAATTGAGTAACTAATGCAATAAATGAAAACTTTGACATAATTGCATAAATTGGACTAAATATAATGTTATATTGGACTTCTAGAATTAAGCCCATATTATGTGATTATGATATTGGCCCATATGTGTTAAGGAAATATAGATGGTAATTGAGTAACTAATGCAATAAATGAAAACTTTGACATAATTGCATAAATTGGACTAAATATAATGTTATATTGGACTTCTAGAATTAAGCCCATATTATGTGATTATGATATTGGCCCATATGTGTTAAGGAAATATAGATGGTAATTGAGTAACTAATGCAATAAATGAAAACTTTGACATAATTGCATAAATTGGACTAAATATAATGTTATATTGGACTTCTAGAATTAAGCCCATATTATGTGATTATGATATTGGCCCATATGTGTTAAGGAAATATAGATGGTAATTGAGTAACTAATGCAATAAATGAAAACTTTGACATAATTGCATAAATTGGACTAAATATAATGTTATATTGGACTTCTAGAATTAAGCCCATATTATGTGATTATGATATTGGCCCATATGTGTTAAGGAAATATAGATGGTAATTGAGTAACTGTAGTAACAGAGAAAACGTATGTACAAAACCTTAAGTATAATATACGGTTTAAACAGTGTCGGTGGCTAGATGATAATTCCAATAACGGGACAAAGGCCGACATAACTTTAGAATAATTGTGAAAACTTAGTTGTTTGTTATTGATCATGAACCTAATCCCTTAGCTGAATAAATACCCCATCTATCTATCTATCTTAATATATCACTCAATTATTCAGGAACACACACACGTACACACACTCTCACCCTCTCTAGTTCCCTCTTGCAAGAACACAAAAACACAAACTCTTTCTCTCTAGATTCTCATCTCAATTAGTGAAATTTAAACAAGATTGAAGCTAGAATAATAATAATTATCATCTTCTAAGTATCATATCTCAAATTTGGTAATTTAAGTTCAAGAAATCTTCACTTTCAAGTTCATTCTCGGAGTTGACTTTTCTTTTGGTAAGTCCAACTTAACTCAAATTCACCATTTCATGATTGTTAACATGTTTCTAGTTATATGGAATCGTATTTGTTGAACGTACTTGTTGAACGTTGTTAATCGTTATATGGAATCGTATTTGTTGAACGTACTTGTTGAACGTTGTTAATCGTTATATGGAATCGTATTTGTTGAACGTACTTGTTGAACGTTGTTAATCGTTATATGGAATCGTATTTGTTGAACGTACTTGTTGAACGTTGTTAATCGTTATATGGAATCGTATTTGTTGAACGTACTTGTTGAACGTTGTTAATCGTTATATGGAATCGTATTTGTTGAACGTACTTGTTGAACGTTGTTAATCGTTATATGGAATCGTATTTGTTGAACGTACTTGTTGAACGTTGTTAATCGTTATATGGAATCGTATTTGTTGAACGTACTTGTTGAACGTTGTTAATCGTTATATGGAATCGTATTTGTTGAACGTACTTGTTGAACGTTGTTAATCGTTATATGGAATCGTATTTGTTGAACGTACTTGTTGAACGTTGTTAATCGTTATATGGAATCGTATTTGTTGAACGTACTTGTTGAACGTTGTTAATCGTTATATGGAATCGTATTTGTTGAACGTACTTGTTGAACGTTGTTAATCGTTATATGGAATCGTATTTGTTGAACGTACTTGTTGAACGTTGTTAATCGTTATATGGAATCGTATTTGTTGAACGTACTTGTTGAACGTTGTTAATCGTTATATGGAATCGTATTTGTTGAACGTACTTGTTGAACGTTGTTAATCGTTATATGGAATCGTATTTGTTGAACGTACTTGTTGAACGTTGTTAATCGTTATATGGAATCGTATTTGTTGAACGTACTTGTTGAACGTTGTTAATCGTTATATGGAATCGTATTTGTTGAACGTACTTGTTGAACGTTGTTAATCGTTATATGGAATCGTATTTGTTGAACGTACTTGTTGAACGTTGTTAATCGTTATATGGAATCGTATTTGTTGAACGTACTTGTTGAACGTTGTTAATCGTTATATGGAATCGTATTTGTTGAACGTACTTGTTGAACGTTGTTAATCGTTATATGGAATCGTATTTGTTGAACGTACTTGTTGAACGTTGTTAATCGTTATATGGAATCGTATTTGTTGAACGTACTTGTTGAACGTTGTTAATCGTTATATGGAATCGTATTTGTTGAACGTACTTGTTGAACGTTGTTAATCGTTATATGGAATCGTATTTGTTGAACGTACTTGTTGAACGTTGTTAATCGTTATATGGAATCGTATTTGTTGAACGTACTTGTTGAACGTTGTTAATCGTTATATGGAATCGTATTTGTTGAACGTACTTGTTGAACGTTGTTAATCGTTATATGGAATCGTATTTGTTGAACGTACTTGTTGAACGTTGTTAATCGTTATATGGAATCGTATTTGTTGAACGTACTTGTTGAACGTTGTTAATCGTTATATGGAATCGTATTTGTTGAACGTACTTGTTGAACGTTGTTAATCGTTATATGGAATCGTATTTGTTGAACGTACTTGTTGAACGTTGTTAATCGTTATATGGAATCGTATTTGTTGAACGTACTTGTTGAACGTTGTTAATCGTTATATGGAATCGTATTTGTTGAACGTACTTGTTGAACGTTGTTAATCGTTATATGGAATCGTATTTGTTGAACGTACTTGTTGAACGTTGTTAATCGTTATATGGAATCGTATTTGTTGAACGTACTTGTTGAACGTTGTTAATCGTTATATGGAATCGTATTTGTTGAACGTACTTGTTGAACGTTGTTAATCGTTATATGGAATCGTATTTGTTGAACGTACTTGTTGAACGTTGTTAATCGTTATATGGAATCGTATTTGTTGAACGTACTTGTTGAACGTTGTTAATCGTTATATGGAATCGTATTTGTTGAACGTACTTGTTGAACGTTGTTAATCGTTATATGGAATCGTATTTGTTGAACGTACTTGTTGAACGTTGTTAATCGTTATATGGAATCGTATTTGTTGAACGTACTTGTTGAACGTTGTTAATCGTTATATGGAATCGTATTTGTTGAACGTACTTGTTGAACGTTGTTAATCGTTATATGGAATCGTATTTGTTGAACGTACTTGTTGAACGTTGTTAATCGTTATATGGAATCGTATTTGTTGAACGTACTTGTTGAACGTTGTTAATCGTTATATGGAATCGTATTTGTTGAACGTACTTGTTGAACGTTGTTAATCGTTATATGGAATCGTATTTGTTGAACGTACTTGTTGAACGTTGTTAATCGTTATATGGAATCGTATTTGTTGAACGTACTTGTTGAACGTTGTTAATCGTTATATGGAATCGTATTTGTTGAACGTACTTGTTGAACGTTGTTAATCGTTATATGGAATCGTATTTGTTGAACGTACTTGTTAAACGTTGTTAATCGTATATGAAATCGTTGTTGTTAAACGTTGTATTGTATGAAACGTAAACGTTGTGATCATGCCTTTGAAATATATGTAAGTCATGCCGTTATACATGCCGTTGAAAGACACATAAGTCATGTTGTTATACATGCCGTTGAAAGACACATAAGTCATGTTATTGTTTATACATGCCGTTGAAAGACACATAAGTCATGTTATTGTTTATACATGCCGTTGAAAGACACATAAGTCATGTTATTGTTTATACATGCCGTTGAAAGACACATAAGTCATGTTATTGTTATACATGCCGTTGAAAGACACATAAGTCATGTTATTGTTATACATGCCGTTGAAAGACACATAAGTCATGTTATTGTTTATACATGCCGTTGAAAGACACATAAGTCATGTTATTGTTATACATGCCGTTGAAAGACACATAAGTCATGTTATTGTTATACATGCCGTTGAAAGACACATAAGTCATGTTATTGTTTATACATGCCGTTGAAAGACACATAAGTCATGTTATTGTTATACATGCCGTTGAAAGACACATAAGTCATGTTATTGTTTATACATGCCGTTGAAAGACACATAAGCCATGTTGTTGTACACGCCTTTGGAAGAAATGTAAGTCGTGCTGAAACGTGTTAAATCGTGATATGTATTGATGTTGTGCTAACGTATACCCTTTCAGGGCTTTCTTGATATGATTAGATATTCTAATCCTCGTATATCGTTAACGGTTGTATTTCCTTTATTCCTTGTTATATGTCCCTACGAACTCACCAACTTTATGTTGACGCTCTTTAGTACACTTTTCAGGAAATCAAGTTAATCAGAGACAGAATGGATGATTATATGCTTGCATTGCTAGGATTGGATTTACTTTGGACTGTCTGGATCCGTGATCCTTATTTCCCCTTTAATGGGTTATGCTTAGGATCAACTACTATCGTTTGAACAGTTTCTTTTAAATATGGATTGAGTGTGTATTTTGATAAATGTTGATTATTGTAATGTATTTGAATGAGCTTGTGGATTGTTTCAATCTATTGAATGCATATAGTTTGACTCTACATAATTCCCATGTTGTGATGTGCTATTTCTAAGTGATACCCCATGATTCCGCCATGTTGGGGTGTTACAGAATGGTATCAGAGCCGTGGTTGTAGAGAACTAGGAGGATTTACCTAGTCTATAGCCATCGCACCCACATTTCATATTAGCATGCATGATAGGGAACTTTGTGTGCAACGTGAACGGTATGATGCATAAAAACGTTTTAAACGGAGTTCGTAGGTTGCTTATAATATGATGACTTGATTGTTATGTGAAAATGGTTATGATGAACGTATATGATAGTATCGGGAATACACCGTTAACCATGGAAATGTTGTGATAAACGTTAATGTGTGGAATTTTAGAAGTAATTTATTATTTGTCCCCTAAGCAAAATGAAACGACGATATTAATGGAGTATAACATTCGGTAACCAAAGAGGCGACTGATCAACAAATCGGAAGTTATCCTATGTCATACAAAGTTAATAACCTCATGGATTGCGCCTCGTGGATAAAGTATAGTAGCTAACCCGATGTGTTTAATGAGTGTTGGTTAGGTGGAGGGTTAGCCGCTGGTACACCCTGTATACATACCCGACCAATACTTAGAGAACATATCGGTACCGAGTTTTGACATCCATTCAATATATTAACGGTGTGGAGGGTTAGCCGATGGTACACCCTGTATACAAACACTTTTAATGTGTTGAATGTTGAGGTTAAAATCCGGACTATGCTTTACCCACCTTGTTATGACTTGACCCTTTTATATAGCGTTGAATGTTTTCGTGATTGTGTTATTAATTGTAAACTGTATGATTGCCGAAGCCTTAGATTATTGCCATGATAATATTCTTGTAGAGGTGGTCGTGGTGGAGAGGTGGTCGTGGTGGAAGAGGTGGTCGTGGTGGAGAGGTGGTCGTGGTGGAAGAGGTGGTCGTGGTGGAGAGGTGGTCGTGGTGGAGAGGTGGTCGTGGTGGAAGAGGTGGTCGTGGTGGAGAGGTGGTCGTGGTGGAAGAGGTGGTCGTGGTGGAGAGGTGGTCGTGGTGGAAGAGGTGGTCGTGGTGGACGAGGTGGTCGTGGTGGAAGAGGTGGTCGTGGTGGAGAGGTGGTCGTGGTGGAAGAGGTGGTCGTGGTGGAGAGGTGGTCGTGGTGGAAGAGGTGGTCGTGGTGGACGAGGTGGTCGTGGTGGCAGAGGTGGTCGTGGTGGAAGAGGTGGTCGTGGTGGAGAGGTGGTCGTGGTGGAAGAGGTGGTCGTGGTGGCGAGGTGGTCGTGGTGGAGAGGTGGTCGTGGTGGAAGAGGTGGTCGTGGTGGAGAGGTGGTCGTGGTGGAAGAGGTGGTCGTGGTGGAGAGGTGGTCGTGGTGGAAGAGGTGGTCGTGGTGGAGAGGTGGTCGTGGTGGAAGAGGTGGTCGTGGTGGAGAGGTGGTCGTGGAGGTAGAGGTGGTCGTGGTGGAGAGGTGGTCGTGGTGGAAGAGGTGGTCGTGGTGGAGAGGTGGTCGTGGTGGAGAGGTGGTCGTGGTGGAAGAGGTGGTCGTGGTGGAGAGGTGGTCGTGGTGGAAGAGGTGGTCGTGGTGGAGAGGTGGTCGTGGTGGAGAGGTGGTCGTGGTGGAGAGGTGGTCGTGGTGGAGAGGTGGTCGTGGTGGAGAGGTGGTCGTGGTGGAGAGGTGGTCGTGGTGGAGAGGTGGTCGTGGTGGAAGAGGTGGTCGTGGTGGCAGAGGTGGTCGTGGTGGAGAGGTGGTCGTGGTGGAGAGGTGGTCGTGGTGGAAGAGGTGGTCGTGGTGGAGAGGTGGTCGTGGTGGAAGAGGTGGTCGTGGTGGAGAGGTGGTCGTGGTGGAGAGGTGGTCGTGGTGGAGAGGTGGTCGTGGTGGAAGAGGTGGTCGTGGTGGAGAGGTGGTCGTGGTGGAGAGGTGGTCGTGGTGGAGAGGTGGTCGTGGTGGAAGAGGTGGTCGTGGTGGAGAGGTGGTCGTGGTGGAGAGGTGGTCGTGGTGGAAGAGGTGGTCGTGGTGGAGAGGTGGTCGTGGTGGAGAGGTGGTCGTGGTGGAAGAGGTGGTCGTGGTGGAGAGGTGGTCGTGGTGGAAGAGGTGGTCGTGGTGGAGAGGTGGTCGTGGTGGAGAGGTGGTCGTGGTGGAGAGGTGGTCGTGGTGGAAGAGGTGGTCGTGGTGGAAGAGGTGGTCGTGGTGGAGAGGTGGTCGTGGTGGAGAGGTGGTCGTGGTGGAAGAGGTGGTCGTGGTGGAGAGGTGGTCGTGGTGGAAGAGGTGGTCGTGGTGGAGAGGTGGTCGTGGTGGAGAGGTGGTCGTGGTGGAGAGGTGGTCGTGGTGGAAGAGGTGGTCTGGTGGCAGAGGTGGTCGTGGTGGAAGAGGTGGTCGTGGAGATAGAGGTGGCCGTGGAAGTCGTGGTGGCCGAGGTGGTCGGGGCAATCCTAATCCCCCGATAACCGCCGAGGTTGTCGCACAAGCTCTAAATGACCTCATGCCGGATCTTATGGCCCGAATTCAAGCGGCCATGGGAAATAATAATGAACAAGAAGAACCGGAAGATGAAGCGGTTCCCATACAAAATGAACCAGAAAACGTAAATGTAAACGGTGTAGGTGTAGGAGAAGTTTTACCTAGACAGGATTATGATGTTCGTCAACCGGGATGCTTGTTTAAAGACTTCAAACTTTGTGGAGCCCCGGAATTTAATGGAGATGGTGGTGCTACGGGTTGCTTGGAATGGTTAGAGAGCATTGAAGCTATCATTGCTCGAAGTGGTTGTGCCTACCACCAAAGAATCACTTATGCTTCAGGTATGTTGAAAAAAGGGGCTCTTGAGTGGTGGAACGAAGAAGTGGAGGTATTGGGGATTGATGTGGCTAATAATCTTCCATGGGGAGAGTTCAAGAATATGATAACTACTAAGTATTGTCCGGCCCATGAACTGAGAAGATTGCAAGTGGAATTTTCTAAACTTGCCATGAAGGGAGGAGACTATGAGGGTTACACTCGCCGATTTGGCCAACTCTCTAGACTCATTCCCCACTATGTGAGACCTCAAGAAGTTAAGGTTGAGAAGTATGTTGCGGGATTGCCACATGAAGTGAGAGTGCTTGTCTCACACCCCACCATGCCTTTAACTTACAAAGAGGCAACCACCCGTACCGCTAGCATAACCTTGGAACTCATTAGGGGTGGCAAGTTGAACAAGATCGATAATAAGAATGACAATAAAAGGAAGGATGTTGCCGAGTCAAGCGGCACCAAGAAAGATGATCGGCGTGATAATAAGCGCCATGGTCGTGGTGGAAAGGTTTTTGCGGCAATAGTACCAACAAAGGGTCCTCAACAGGTTGGTTACACAGGGGGTCGTCCTTTATGCCCTAGGTGTAATCGCCATCATTTGCCTAACGTGAGGTGTGATGCTTGTTTTCATTGCAACCTACCAGGACATACCTCAAAGTTTTGTCCAACTAACCCCCGGAATGGTCCTTTGAACGTTGCCCCTCTTAATGCTATACGTCCCCCGATGGTTCCGGGTTCTTGTTATGAATGTGGTAGTCAAGATCACTACCGTAACCGCTGCCCAAATCTTATTGGCCAACAAGTCCAAGTGACTGTGCATCCTAACCAGTTGCAAATTGCTGGCCCTAACCAGAACCGGGGAAACCAGGGACAACAACAACAACCTCCTCAAGCTCCTCGCCAACAATTGGCCCCTCGTGGAAGAGCTTTTGCCGTGAATGCGGCCGAGGCTCATGGTGATCCAAATGTCGTAGCAGGTACCTTTCTCCTCAATCACCAATATGCTACCGTGTTATTTGATTCTGGAGCTGATTATAGTCTCATTTCCAATGATTTTATTCCGTTGATCGATGCTAATCCTAGCCCGTTGTCCTTTTGTTTTGAACTTGAAATGGTAAATGGTGGATTGTCTAGGATTAGTCAAGTTGTTCGTGATTGTGTGTTAGATTTATGTGATCACCCATTTTACATTGACTTAATGCCTTTTGATATCGGTAGTTTTGACGTAATTGTGGGTATGGATTGGTTATCGGCCATGAATGCAGTAATTGATTGTGGTAGTCGAACTGTGAGAATTCCGTTAGAAAATGGGGAAGAATTAGTGGTTCAAGGCGAAACGACCGAACTATGGGATGGGAATGTATATAGTGTTAAGATCACAAAGATTGAATTGAAAACCGTGCCCGTAGTTAAAGACTTTGCGGATGTATTTCCGGATGACCTACCAGGTTTACCTCCATCTCGTGAACTCGATTTTCGTATTGATCTTATTTCAAATGCTTCTCCCGTGGCCAAAGCGCCTTATCGCTTAGCCATGACCGAATTACAAGAGTTGGCCGCCCAACTCAAAGAACTTCAAGAAAAGGGTTTCATTCGCCCTAGTCAATCGCCTTGGGGCGCACCGGTTTTGTTCGTTAAAAAGAAAGATGGCACATTCCGAATGTGTATCGATTATAGAGAATTGAACAAACTAACAGTAAAGAATCGTTATCCTCTTCCTAGGATTGACGATTTATTCGACCAACTCCAAGGTGCTCGTTTCTTTTCCAAAATTGATTTGAGGTCGGGTTATCATCAATTGAGGGTTCATGAAGACGACATTCCAAAAACCGCCTTTCGAACGAGATATGGACACTTTGAATTTACGGTGATGCCTTTTGGGTTGACTAACGCACCAGCTGTGTTCATGGATTTGATGAACAGAGTGTGTCAACCCTACTTGGACCAATTTGTCATTGTTTTCATCGATGACATTCTCATCTATTCTAAGACAAAAGAAGATCATTTGGAACATTTGAAACTAGTCTTAGAGTTACTCCGGAAAGAAAAACTTTATGCCAAGTTCTCCAAATGTGAATTTTGGCTTGAAGAAGTCCAGTTTCTTGGTCACGTAGTGAGCAATGAAGGAATTCATGTAGACCCAAGTAAAGTTGAAGCAGTGAAGAATTGGAGACGACCTGAAACACCGACCGAAATTCGCCAATTTCTTGGTTTGGCGGGTTATTATAGACGGTTTATTGAAGGCTTTTCAAAAATCGCCCAACCTTTGACTTTGTTGACTCAACGAGAAAGAAGGTTTGATTGGGGTGAAAAGCAAGAACAAGCATTCCAATTGTTGAAAGACAAATTGTGTGATGCACCCATCTTGAGCTTGCCCGATGGAGTCGATGATTTCGTTGTATATTGTGATGCATCCGGGCAAGGATTGGGTTGTGTCTTAATGCAACGGGATAAGGTGATAGCATATGCATCAAGACAATTGAAGGTGCATGAGAAAAATTATCCGACCCATGACTTAGAATTGGGAGCAGTGTTATTTGATTCTGGAGCTGATTATAGTCTCATTTCCAATGATTTTATTCCGTTGATCGATGCTAATCCTAGCCCGTTGTCCTTTTGTTTTGAACTTGAAATGGTAAATGGTGGATTGTCTAGGATTAGTCAAGTTGTTCGTGATTGTGTGTTAGATTTATGTGATCACCCATTTTACATTGACTTAATGCCTTTTGATATCGGTAGTTTTGACGTAATTGTGGGTATGGATTGGTTATCGGCCATGAATGCAGTAATTGATTGTGGTAGTCGAACTGTGAGAATTCCGTTAGAAAATGGGGAAGAATTAGTGGTTCAAGGCGAAACGACCGAACTATGGGATGGGAATGTATATAGTGTTAAGATCACAAAGATTGAATTGAAAACCGTGCCCGTAGTTAAAGACTTTGCGGATGTATTTCCGGATGACCTACCAGGTTTACCTCCATCTCGTGAACTCGATTTTCGTATTGATCTTATTTCAAATGCTTCTCCCGTGGCCAAAGCGCCTTATCGCTTAGCCATGACCGAATTACAAGAGTTGGCCGCCCAACTCAAAGAACTTCAAGAAAAGGGTTTCATTCGCCCTAGTCAATCGCCTTGGGGCGCACCGGTTTTGTTCGTTAAAAAGAAAGATGGCACATTCCGAATGTGTATCGATTATAGAGAATTGAACAAACTAACAGTAAAGAATCGTTATCCTCTTCCTAGGATTGACGATTTATTCGACCAACTCCAAGGTGCTCGTTTCTTTTCCAAAATTGATTTGAGGTCGGGTTATCATCAATTGAGGGTTCATGAAGACGACATTCCAAAAACCGCCTTTCGAACGAGATATGGACACTTTGAATTTACGGTGATGCCTTTTGGGTTGACTAACGCACCAGCTGTGTTCATGGATTTGATGAACAGAGTGTGTCAACCCTACTTGGACCAATTTGTCATTGTTTTCATCGATGACATTCTCATCTATTCTAAGACAAAAGAAGATCATTTGGAACATTTGAAACTAGTCTTAGAGTTACTCCGGAAAGAAAAACTTTATGCCAAGTTCTCCAAATGTGAATTTTGGCTTGAAGAAGTCCAGTTTCTTGGTCACGTAGTGAGCAATGAAGGAATTCATGTAGACCCAAGTAAAGTTGAAGCAGTGAAGAATTGGAGACGACCTGAAACACCGACCGAAATTCGCCAATTTCTTGGTTTGGCGGGTTATTATAGACGGTTTATTGAAGGCTTTTCAAAAATCGCCCAACCTTTGACTTTGTTGACTCAACGAGAAAGAAGGTTTGATTGGGGTGAAAAGCAAGAACAAGCATTCCAATTGTTGAAAGACAAATTGTGTGATGCACCCATCTTGAGCTTGCCCGATGGAGTCGATGATTTCGTTGTATATTGTGATGCATCCGGGCAAGGATTGGGTTGTGTCTTAATGCAACGGGATAAGGTGATAGCATATGCATCAAGACAATTGAAGGTGCATGAGAAAAATTATCCGACCCATGACTTAGAATTGGGAGCAGTGGTATTTGCTTTGAAATGTTGGAGGCATTACTTGTATGGCACTAAGAGCGTGATCTATACCGATCACAAAAGCCTTCAACACATTTTCACTCAAAGTGACCTGAACATGAGGCAAAGAAGGTGGCTTGAGCTGTTGAGTGATTATGATTGCGTTATCCGGTATCACCCGGGTAAAGCAAATGTGGTAGCCGATGCTTTGAGTCGAAAAGAACGTATGAAGCCAAGACGAGTTAAAGCCATGAGCTTCACTGTATTAAGAAGTGTCCGTGACTCCATTATCGAAGCTCAAGAATTGGCAACTAGACCGGAGAACTTCACCGATGAAGCTTTACACGGTCTAGAAGAACAGTTTGATAGGAAGAACGATAATGGTTTGTATTTTGTTGATCGATTGTGGATCCCCATTCTTGGAGGATGGCGATTGAAATTGATGGATGAAGCTCATAAGTCGGCTTATTCGGTTCACCCGGGTTCCGACAAGATGTATTTTGGATTGAGAGACTTGTATTGGTGGCCGGGAATGAAGACGGACATTGCTAGGTATGTTAGTCAATGCCTCACTTGTTTACAAGTGAAAGCCGATCACAAGAAACCACCGGGCTTACTAGTCCAACCGGCAACCCCGGTGTGGAAATGGGAAGAAATTGCTATGGACTTCATCACGAAATTACCAAGAACGAGTAGTGGTCGGGACACTATTTGGGTAATAATTGACCGGTTGACTAAGTCGGCTCACTTCTTAGCCATCCGGGAGGACGATAAATTTGACACCATGGCACGTTTGTACATCAAAGAGGTGATATCCAAGCATGGAGTGCCGATTTCCGTGATATCCGATCGGGATGCCCGATTTACTTCAAAATTTTGGAAGGCATTTCAGAAATCTATGGGTACTCGTCTCGGTTTGAGTACGGCGTTCCACCCGCAAACTGATGGTCAAAGTGAAAGAACAATTCAAACGTTAGAAGATATGTTGAGAGCTTGCGCCATTGATTTTGGTGGTAATTGGGACGTGCATCTTCCTTTGGTTGAATTCTCCTACAATAATAGCTATCATGCTACCATTGGAATGGCCCCGTTTAAGGCATTATATGGGAGAGATTGTAGATCACCGCTAGCTTGGGCGGAAGTTGGTGAAAACCAACTTGTTGGACCCGAAATTGTTATTGAAACGACGAAGGTGATCTCACAAATCAAAGAGAAGTTGAGAGTATCCGGAAAGAAAAACTTTATGCCAAGTTCTCCAAATGTGAATTTTGGCTTGAAGAAGTCCAGTTTCTTGGTCACGTAGTGAGCAATGAAGGAATTCATGTAGACCCAAGTAAAGTTGAAGCAGTGAAGAATTGGAGACGACCTGAAACACCGACCGAAATTCGCCAATTTCTTGGTTTGGCGGGTTATTATAGACGGTTTATTGAAGGCTTTTCAAAAATCGCCCAACCTTTGACTTTGTTGACTCAACGAGAAAGAAGGTTTGATTGGGGTGAAAAGCAAGAACAAGCATTCCAATTGTTGAAAGACAAATTGTGTGATGCACCCATCTTGAGCTTGCCCGATGGAGTCGATGATTTCGTTGTATATTGTGATGCATCCGGGCAAGGATTGGGTTGTGTCTTAATGCAACGGGATAAGGTGATAGCATATGCATCAAGACAATTGAAGGTGCATGAGAAAAATTATCCGACCCATGACTTAGAATTGGGAGCAGTGGTATTTGCTTTGAAATGTTGGAGGCATTACTTGTATGGCACTAAGAGCGTGATCTATACCGATCACAAAAGCCTTCAACACATTTTCACTCAAAGTGACCTGAACATGAGGCAAAGAAGGTGGCTTGAGCTGTTGAGTGATTATGATTGCGTTATCCGGTATCACCCGGGTAAAGCAAATGTGGTAGCCGATGCTTTGAGTCGAAAAGAACGTATGAAGCCAAGACGAGTTAAAGCCATGAGCTTCACTGTATTAAGAAGTGTCCGTGACTCCATTATCGAAGCTCAAGAATTGGCAACTAGACCGGAGAACTTCACCGATGAAGCTTTACACGGTCTAGAAGAACAGTTTGATAGGAAGAACGATAATGGTTTGTATTTTGTTGATCGATTGTGGATCCCCATTCTTGGAGGATGGCGATTGAAATTGATGGATGAAGCTCATAAGTCGGCTTATTCGGTTCACCCGGGTTCCGACAAGATGTATTTTGGATTGAGAGACTTGTATTGGTGGCCGGGAATGAAGACGGACATTGCTAGGTATGTTAGTCAATGCCTCACTTGTTTACAAGTGAAAGCCGATCACAAGAAACCACCGGGCTTACTAGTCCAACCGGCAACCCCGGTGTGGAAATGGGAAGAAATTGCTATGGACTTCATCACGAAATTACCAAGAACGAGTAGTGGTCGGGACACTATTTGGGTAATAATTGACCGGTTGACTAAGTCGGCTCACTTCTTAGCCATCCGGGAGGACGATAAATTTGACACCATGGCACGTTTGTACATCAAAGAGGTGATATCCAAGCATGGAGTGCCGATTTCCGTGATATCCGATCGGGATGCCCGATTTACTTCAAAATTTTGGAAGGCATTTCAGAAATCTATGGGTACTCGTCTCGGTTTGAGTACGGCGTTCCACCCGCAAACTGATGGTCAAAGTGAAAGAACAATTCAAACGTTAGAAGATATGTTGAGAGCTTGCGCCATTGATTTTGGTGGTAATTGGGACGTGCATCTTCCTTTGGTTGAATTCTCCTACAATAATAGCTATCATGCTACCATTGGAATGGCCCCGTTTAAGGCATTATATGGGAGAGATTGTAGATCACCGCTAGCTTGGGCGGAAGTTGGTGAAAACCAACTTGTTGGACCCGAAATTGTTATTGAAACGACGAAGGTGATCTCACAAATCAAAGAGAAGTTGAGAGTATCCCGCGAAAGACAAATGAAGTATGCAAATGTTAGACGACGACCTCTTGAATTTGAAGTCGGTGATTATGTCTTGTTGAAAGTGTCCCCGTGGAAAGGTGTGGTTCGTTTCGTAAAACGTGGCAAGTTGGGCCCGAGATACATTGGCCCGTTTAAAATTCTTGAACGAATTGGGCAGGTAGCTTATCGATTGGAACTTCCTCAAACCTTGAGTGGAGTTCATAATGTTTTCCATGTTTGTAATCTTAGGAAGTGTTTGGCCGATCCAACACTTCACGTGCCCCTTGAAGAAATCCGTGTTGATAAAACGTTGAAGTTTGTAGAAGAACCAATAGAAGTTCTAGATCGACAAACTAGAAAATTAAAGAATACTCGGTATACACTCGTTAAAGTGAGATGGCAAGCTAAACGTGGACCCGAGTTTACTTGGGAACGTGAAGACTCTATGAAAGCCAAGTATCCCCATTTGTTTAACGAGTCTAGTTAGATTCGAATTTCGGGACGAAATTCCTTTAACGGGGGAATAATGTAACATTTGTGATTTTTACCGTTTGACAGTGTATGTAATTTGAGTAACTAATGCAATAAATGAAAACTTTGACATAATTGCATAAATTGGACTAAATATAATGTTATATTGGACTTCTAGAATTAAGCCCATATTATGTGATTATGATATTGGCCCATATGTGTTAAGGAAATATAGATGGTAATTGAGTAACTGTAGTAACAGAGAAAACGTATGTACAAAACCTTAAGTATAATATACGGTTTAAACAGTGTCGGTGGCTAGATGATAATTCCAATAACGGGACAAAGGCCGACATAACTTTAGAATAATTGTGAAAACTTAGTTGTTTGTTATTGATCATGAACCTAATCCCTTAGCTGAATAAATACCCCATCTATCTATCTATCTTAATATATCACTCAATTATTCAGGAACACACACACGTACACACACTCTCACCCTCTCTAGTTCCCTCTTGCAAGAACACAAAAACACAAACTCTTTCTCTCTAGATTCTCATCTCAATTAGTGAAATTTAAACAAGATTGAAGCTAGAATAATAATAATTATCATCTTCTAAGTATCATATCTCAAATTTGGTAATTTAAGTTCAAGAAATCTTCACTTTCAAGTTCATTCTCGGAGTTGACTTTTCTTTTGGTAAGTCCAACTTAACTCAAATTCACCATTTCATGATTGTTAACATGTTTCTAGTTATATCAAAGTGTTTTTGGGTCACGAATCGGGTCAAAATGCAAATAGAGTTTCATTAGGGTTTTGATATGATTTGGAAGAGATTTTGAGGTTTTGGATCCCCATTCTTGGAGGATGGCGATTGAAATTGATGGATGAAGCTCATAAGTCGGCTTATTCGGTTCACCCGGGTTCCGACAAGATGTATTTTGGATTGAGAGACTTGTATTGGTGGCCGGGAATGAAGACGGACATTGCTAGGTATGTTAGTCAATGCCTCACTTGTTTACAAGTGAAAGCCGATCACAAGAAACCACCGGGCTTACTAGTCCAACCGGCAACCCCGGTGTGGAAATGGGAAGAAATTGCTATGGACTTCATCACGAAATTACCAAGAACGAGTAGTGGTCGGGACACTATTTGGGTAATAATTGACCGGTTGACTAAGTCGGCTCACTTCTTAGCCATCCGGGAGGACGATAAATTTGACACCATGGCACGTTTGTACATCAAAGAGGTGATATCCAAGCATGGAGTGCCGATTTCCGTGATATCCGATCGGGATGCCCGATTTACTTCAAAATTTTGGAAGGCATTTCAGAAATCTATGGGTACTCGTCTCGGTTTGAGTACGGCGTTCCACCCGCAAACTGATGGTCAAAGTGAAAGAACAATTCAAACGTTAGAAGATATGTTGAGAGCTTGCGCCATTGATTTTGGTGGTAATTGGGACGTGCATCTTCCTTTGGTTGAATTCTCCTACAATAATAGCTATCATGCTACCATTGGAATGGCCCCGTTTAAGGCATTATATGGGAGAGATTGTAGATCACCGCTAGCTTGGGCGGAAGTTGGTGAAAACCAACTTGTTGGACCCGAAATTGTTATTGAAACGACGAAGGTGATCTCACAAATCAAAGAGAAGTTGAGAGTATCCCGCGAAAGACAAATGAAGTATGCAAATGTTAGACGACGACCTCTTGAATTTGAAGTCGGTGATTATGTCTTGTTGAAAGTGTCCCCGTGGAAAGGTGTGGTTCGTTTCGTAAAACGTGGCAAGTTGGGCCCGAGATACATTGGCCCGTTTAAAATTCTTGAACGAATTGGGCAGGTAGCTTATCGATTGGAACTTCCTCAAACCTTGAGTGGAGTTCATAATGTTTTCCATGTTTGTAATCTTAGGAAGTGTTTGGCCGATCCAACACTTCACGTGCCCCTTGAAGAAATCCGTGTTGATAAAACGTTGAAGTTTGTAGAAGAACCAATAGAAGTTCTAGATCGACAAACTAGAAAATTAAAGAATACTCGGTATACACTCGTTAAAGTGAGATGGCAAGCTAAACGTGGACCCGAGTTTACTTGGGAACGTGAAGACTCTATGAAAGCCAAGTATCCCCATTTGTTTAACGAGTCTAGTTAGATTCGAATTTCGGGACGAAATTCCTTTAACGGGGGAATAATGTAACATTTGTGATTTTTACCGTTTGACAGTGTATGTAATTTGAGTAACTAATGCAATAAATGAAAACTTTGACATAATTGCATAAATTGGACTAAATATAATGTTATATTGGACTTCTAGAATTAAGCCCATATTATGTGATTATGATATTGGCCCATATGTGTTAAGGAAATATAGATGGTAATTGAGTAACTGTAGTAACAGAGAAAACGTATGTACAAAACCTTAAGTATAATATACGGTTTAAACAGTGTCGGTGGCTAGATGATAATTCCAATAACGGGACAAAGGCCGACATAACTTTAGAATAATTGTGAAAACTTAGTTGTTTGTTATTGATCATGAACCTAATCCCTTAGCTGAATAAATACCCCATCTATCTATCTATCTTAATATATCACTCAATTATTCAGGAACACACACACGTACACACACTCTCACCCTCTCTAGTTCCCTCTTGCAAGAACACAAAAACACAAACTCTTTCTCTCTAGATTCTCATCTCAATTAGTGAAATTTAAACAAGATTGAAGCTAGAATAATAATAATTATCATCTTCTAAGTATCATATCTCAAATTTGGTAATTTAAGTTCAAGAAATCTTCACTTTCAAGTTCATTCTCGGAGTTGACTTTTCTTTTGGTAAGTCCAACTTAACTCAAATTCACCATTTCATGATTGTTAACATGTTTCTAGTTATATCAAAGTGTTTTTGGGTCACGAATCGGGTCAAAATGCAAATAGAGTTTCATTAGGGTTTTGATATGATTTGAAATATATGTAAGTCATGCTGTTATACATGCCGTTGAAAGACACATAAGTCATGTTGTTATACATGCCGTTGAAAGACACATAAGTCATGTTGTTATACATGCCGTTGAAAGACACATAAGTCATGTTGTTATACATGCCGTTGAAAGACACATAAGTCATGTTGTTATACATGCCGTTGAAAGACACATAAGTCATGTTGTTATACATGCCGTTGAAAGACACATAAGTCATGTTGTTATACATGCCGTTGAAAGACACATAAGTCATGTTGTTATACATGCCGTTGAAAGACACATAAGTCATGTTGTTATACATGCCGTTGAAAGACACATAAGTCATGTTGTTATACATGCCGTTGAAAGACACATAAGTCATGTTGTTATACATGCCGTTGAAAGACACATAAGTCATGTTGTTATACATGCCGTTGAAAGACACATAAGTCATGTTGTTATACATGCTGTTGAAAGACACATAAGTCATGTTGTTATACATGCCGTTGAAAGACACATAAGTCATGTTATCGTTATACATGCTGTTGAAAGACACATAAGTCATGTTGTTATACATGCCGTTGAAAGACACATAAGTCATGTTGTTATACATGCCGTTGAAAGACACATAAGTCATGTTGTTATACATGCCGTTGAAAGACACATAAGTCATGTTGTTATACATGCCGTTGAAAGACACATAAGTCATGTTGTTATACATGCCGTTGAAAGACACATAAGTCATGTTGTTATACATGCCGTTGAAAGACACATAAGTCATGTTGTTATACATGCCGTTGAAAGACACATAAGTCATGTTGTTATACATGCCGTTGAAAGACACATAAGTCATGTTGTTATACATGCCGTTGAAAGACACATAAGTCATGTTATTGTTTATACATGCCGTTGAAAGACACATAAGCCATGTTGTTGTACACGCCTTTGGAAGAAATGTAAGTCGTGCTGAAACGTGTTAAATCGTGATATGTATTGATGTTGTGCTAACGTATACCCTTTCAGGGCTTTCTTGATATGATTAGATATTCTAATCCTCGTATATCGTTAACGGTTGTATTTCCTTTATTAAAAAAAAAAAAAAAAAAAAAAAAAAAAAAAAAAAAAAAAAAAAAAAAAAAAAAAAAAAAAAAAAAAAAAAAAAAAAAAAAAAAAAAAAAAAAAAAAAAAAAAAAAAAAAAAAAAAAAAAAAAAAAAAAAAAAAAAAAAAAAAAAAAAAAAAAAAAAAAAAAAAAAAAAAAAAAAAAAAAAAAAAAAAAAAAAAAAAAAAAAAAAAAAAAAAAAAAAAAAAAAAAAAAAAAAAAAAAAAAAAAAAAAAAAAAAAAAAAAAAAAAAAAAAAAAAAAAAAAAAAAAAAAAAAAAAAAAAAAAAAAAAAAAAAAAAAAAAAAAAAAAAAAAAAAAAAAAAAAAAAAAAAAAAAAAAAAAAAAAAAAAAAAAAAAAAAAAAAAAAAAAAAAATATGAAAAAAAAAAAAAAAAAAATTGTTATAATTTATAAAATTGAATAAAATATAAACTTGAACAAAAGTAGGAATTTTATTTGATCGAACATAGCAAGCCAATATTACAAACATTAATAATACATTCGTTCTCAATTGGAACATACACTGGACTAAGTGGCTCGGTGTGGCTTGGCTAACTCTTGCTCAATCTGCCTTAAGAAGTTGGTATTACTGGGATCCTTGGAACAAATCTTCCAAATGTTTGTTAAGAAATGAGTAGAAGCCTTATCGATCTCGCTTAAACGAAAGAACTTCTCATCCCCATCCTCTGAAGTATAGAAGATCCCAGCAGGCCTACTTAAGACCCTTCCTTCCACAAACACTATGCCCTTTGGAAGCTGAAGATTTAACAAGGCATCATCGTCAGCTGGTGCAAGCATATCGGGAGCGGATGATGAGGCGCCAACAGTTCTTAGTCTTTTCATGGGTCTTTGAGAAAGTAGAGGAGTGCTACTTTCGTCGCCTCTAAGAGTAGTGTCTTCTTCTCCCATAGTTTCCTGTAGATACTTCCTTAGACTTACTTCACCTTTAGCCATTTTGGCATACCACTCAGCTTCTCTTTTACTAGCAAGTTCTAATATGTTGACATGTTGACTTGCTGGTGTTTGCACCTCAAAACCTATTTGTTTCTCCTGCTTCTGCAAGCAGTAGTTCCTTAGCTAACTTCAGAGAAGCCTCTTCCTCCATCGCTTGTATTTTTGACGTTCTATAATCTCTTTGAGGATCACGTCTTGAGAACTACTTCGGAGTGTTTCAAAATTTTCATGAAATATAACAGGAGAAGGTGATGACATAGGTCCCTTTCCCTTGAAAACAGTTGTAACACCCGACGTTTAAAAATATGGGTTTTCAAAAATCTTTCACCTAACGGTGTTAAATTGCGGAAGTAAAGACCGTAAAAGTCAAAACCGATAAAAAACATTTCGGTTTCTGCATTTAGTTGGTGTTACACGCCATATCAAACAATAGTTCAAATGAAAACCCAACGGTTGCCCAACATTAAACAACCGTTCACACATTATTACATATATTCGACATCAAATGAAATGTAATCAAAAGTCTCCATAATAAGCAACTAGGGGTAGCTAAGGAATCTGCATGCTTTCTACCCACGCCCTCACGTCTTGCATCTACAAGTCCTTCAAGCTAAACCTGAGGGAACAACCACATTAAAGAAACAAGTGTTAGCTATAAGAATAGCTAAGTAAGACCACACTCAATTTAAAAGCATTTGTCCAATTAAAACATTTTTTCATTATTAGACAAACTCATTAGGCACAACACACATCACACATAACTGCATATCAACTTCATATCAGATAGGATAATCATCCTAAATGTGCCTATCCTGCATTAGTTCACACATTGTCACACATATCTTCGTTATCTACATATAAGTGTGCCCTGCATCACACCCGACTAGATGATCAACCAAAGGCTAATCACCGTACGTCGTTAAGGAATGGCAAGCCAATCCAAGAGTAATTCGTATGTGGAGGTTGGTCAAACTCCTCGTATTACTCGCCCTGCATTATAAAGACCATGTTGCAAGGAGCCACCCAAGCAACAACTACGTCAACGTACTCGTCCGGCTAAGACTCGTACGGGTTAAGCTTAACACTTTCCCTGCATTATATTTACGAGCTCGGTTTCACACATATGGTTTAGGTAACACACATTCCTAAACCGTCACACACATATAGTATAGGTAATACACATTCCTAGACATTCACACACTTTATCTTCATTACGTTTGGATCCTTAAACGTGCAAGTGACATGGCAACCTACCGAGTCTAGTGAGCTAGGTGTACAAGCCATGTAGTCATGCATATATCACACGTCAACATCATTTCTACATTTCACGCATAATAAGCTACTTCGTAATACTACATAACTGCATTACAATATACTACATTAAGCAATACTTCATTTCACTACATTAGGGTCTGCATTTCAGGTCTCATGGTCGACTACATATCCCATATTACCTCCCGTGTAACCCGAGATACGCACATATATCATAAGTTACCGTTAAAGAAGTTATAAGTATGAAACCTTTGCTTGTTGAACCCTCAGCGTGACAAAAGTAGTGTATCTTACCTCGATACGGTTTAACAACAAGCCACAAGCACAATACAACGATGACTAGGTGTCTCCAATAACCTAGAACAAGTATAAGATTGAAATATAAGCTAAACGACACATTTTGTGAAATCTGGACATGTGGTGCGCCGCACCTTCCATGTGGTGCGTCGCACCAATCCTCCAGGGAATTTCTATCAACAATGGGTGCGCCGCACCTACCCTTTGGTGCGTCGCACCAATCTTCCAGGGAATTCAGATTAAGACCAGGTGCGCCGCACCAGCCCTTGGTGCGTCGCATATCGGGGTCCATCATAAGAAACCCAAAACCCAACTGGGCAGTGGTGCGCCGCACCACTCCCTTGGTGCGCCGCACCTGGGGTGCAGATCAGCAACTCAATTTTGTTCTTTGATCAAACGAATTCCATACGAACCCATACCCCAAATCCAACCTGGGGACTTAAAATTAATCCTTTTAATTGCACTTTCATCACCTTTAATCAACCTATTAATCCCTTAATCTTTTACATCATAAATCAACCATTTAATCACCCGAATAACATGAAATTGATGAACGTTTAATCAAATAACCCAACCCAAACCCTTATGGCCTGGATTAAGACTAATATAAGACTCACGCAAGCAGATTTTAGATGAGGAATACCTATATTACCTGTATTAGGTGACAAAGATCCAAGATCTAAGCAATACACGATCGATTTGGCTCCAAAACGAATAGATCTAGAGAGAAACTTGAGAGGGAAGGAAGGGGATCGGCTAGGGCTTTGTTTAGGGGAATAAAATCTGCAAATGCCAACCTAATGACACCCTTAACTCCCTAAACCCGTTTTTAACTTTCCTTCTATGTCAAAACTAGCCCCTAAGCTTCCTAATCCTTCATTGTTGGTCACAAACTACTTTATTGACCATATACATCATTAATCCTTCATTAAATGTCACTACATAGACATTAATCTTCATATTACACACATTTATACTACATTAACACTTAGGCTTACAAGCCTCACACATAACACACATTAACTACATATAAGCATTAAATCTAAAATAGACTTAACGACACACACAATATTGACTTAACGACATTAGTCAACTAGTAAAGAAAAGTTTGGGATGTTACAACAGTTGAGTCAACTGTTGCTTCAACTTCTTCAGATTGTGAGAAATCAGCAAGTTGATACAACAACCCTTTAATTTCTCTAATTTCTGCTTCAAGTTTTGTTTGTTTATCGATAGACTTTCTCAATAGTGCTCTATCAGCTGCTAGGAGAAAAGGAGTGCTATAGTGTATTTGGTCAATCTGGGAAGTAAGAGACTTAAACGAGGTGGTTTGTTCAGTAGCAAGTGATACTATAGTACTGTTAAGTTGTTCAATTTGCGTTGACAAAAGCTCGATTGAATGTTCAAGTGCAATAAATGTGTGAGTGGCCATGTCTTAGTTGAGAAAGAACGATAGTTGATTTGGATGTGTGGAAATATAGTTTCACACAAAGGAAAATATAAAAGAGAGAAGGAAATTTCAGAATGCCTATTATCTTTAAAAGTGCCTTTCTTATATAAAGAATGAAAGACGAAGTGTGACCTTGGAAAACGGACAGGTGTCCATAAACTACAGAAATTTTAATCATTGCTACTGTAATTAGTAACTACCGAATTATATATATTTTTTTTAAGATAAAATTTCTAAACTTTATCATCCCTTTAACCAAGGTTGAAAGGAGCTGAACAGTTTACTCAAAAGCGTATGCTATGTCGAGAAAATCCTCAACTAAATTAATAGCTTAATGAATAGACCGTCTTCCACACATCACTATATCAATTGCTAATTCATCTTTTTGAACCCTAGATGAATTTTTAATCTAAACTATTGTTTCAGGAGTGATCTAGGTAATATTTGTTTCTTTGACCCATGGATCGCCTTTAATGATTGAATTTAAGAAAATGAGACAAATGTTATCAACAAAAATATGTCGACTTTTCCAACTGAATAACAGTAGTGTCTTGGTAAAAGAACTTCAAATTTGAAAATAAGAATTATTTGAAAGGCTAAAATTATGAAGGGCGATCAACGATTAAAATAGACAAATGAACTTGGTATAAAAATCTATCAAGACAAATATGGGAAATTCTTTTAACTGGGAATTTCCCTAATCGACAACAATCCCCAAAAGAGAGCGAAGAAAGTTGTATTTCATTATTCGTACAATACAAGTGAAACTTGTTACATTATTTAAACGGAAATACAACAATTAGGGATACAACATATTTAAAAACCATACAAAGAAACCCACGTGGCTACAAACAGTAACGGAACCACGCCAAGAACGAACGCGACTAACCACTGAATAGTCTCATCCAATGGAAGTTGAGCCACAGTAATTAACCACACTATGATAATAATGTAGATTACGATTAGGAAAGGATTCAACATTTTCGATATTAGGTTTTGGGTTTTGGTTAGATTCTGAAGAAAGGAAAATGTTAAGTTGATATGGCATGGAGAAAAGTATGCTAAGGTATTATTATATAGTCTAAAAAGGAGCCGTTTCTAACGGTCAAATATGGAAGATAAAGTGAATTTGAATTTTGTATAGTGTTTTAATCAGACTTACCTGTGTCTAGACAAATCATCTATGCTATACTATAGGAATACAAGTTGTTGGTTATTAAGTATGTACAAATTATAGAATGTTTATATATGCTATCTCTAAATGTTAATCCGGTGGAGGATTGTGTGTAAGTTCATCCTACTCTGTTGAGAGTAGAAGGATTCTATTTAGAATCATATGAGTTCATCCTACTCTGTTGAGAGTAGAAGACATCAATTAGGGATACGCCTTGTATCTTTCTGTTAATTATGTGTGATTGTTTAATGTAGAACAGATACTTAGATGTTATCTCTTCTAATATCGATTAATTGTCACTAAGACAAAATATAAATCAAGTAAAGTATATCTTTATTTGATGCAATCTAGATTTCGAGGACGAAATCCTTTTAACTGGGGAATAATGTAACATTCGTGAAATTTGACTAGATTTGACTCATAAATTTAATGTAAATGATTTTCGAGAAAATATATGAATAGTAACCGTATTTGTGAATAGTACCGTATACGTGAATAGTAACCGTATTTGTGAATAGTACCGTATACGTGAATAGTAACCGTATTTGTGAATAGTACCGTATATGTGAATAGTAACGTATTTGTGAATAGTACCATATTTGTGAATAGTAACCGTATTTGTGAATAGTACCGTATACGTGAATAGTAACCGTATTCATGAATAGTGATTAAGAATAGTAATCACGAATAGTAACGGTAAATAGTAAAGGTAAAAAGTAAATTGTAAATAGTAAAGGTAAAAAGCATATTCTAAAGCATATTCTAAGGCATATTCCAAAGCATATGCTAAAGCATATTCTAAGGCATATTCCAAAGCATATGCTAAAGCATATTCTAAGGCATATTCCAAAGCATATGCTAAAGCATATTCTAAGGCATATTCCAAAGCATATGCTAAAGCATATTCTAAAATTATTTTATATAAATAGCCACCTTAGTTTAACCATAAAACTCACACCATTATATATTCACTTCTAAAAATCTCTCTTTCTCTCTAATAAAGAAATTAACTTATAACAATAATCATCTTCAAAGAATCAAGAATTCAAGGTTTTAATTGGTTCAAAGTGTTCATCCTCTCTATTTACTCCAAATTCGAATTTATGCATCAAAAGACTTTTGGTAAGTTAAACTCATTCCATAATCATCATTTTATGTTCATTAACTTGTTTCTAGTTGATTTTAAGTATATTCGGGTCACGAATCGGGTCAAAATGCAATTAAAGTCTTAGAAATGGGTCAAATGATTTGAGCATGATTTTGATGTTTTAAGATAAAACTAGTTGATGGGTTATGTTTATGTGGTGAATTCATATCTAGTATAAGTTCAAACATAAGTATTTTAGCTTCCTTAATCGATTTCTAGGCTAAAAATGAGTTTTGGAGGGTGTTTGGTTCGTATTTGGGTTGATGAATTATGCAGAACTGAAAACTGAAGTGTAACGGCCGTTACTATATGTAACGCCCGTTAGGGACTGATTTTGACAACATTTTCAAACGTCAATAACTTTTGACCCGTAAGTCCGTTTTCGATGATTCAAGCGGCCACGGAAGCGTAATTGAGTCTATTTTCCAATGGTAGAGGCCTCTGTCCAGAACATAGTTCTAATGTTTCAAAAGTTTTGATAAAGCAACAGTGGTCAAGTTTCGACTAGTCATTGTGAAACAAAATGTAATGATTCCACTTCGGTTGGATCAAAGCCTTATAAAATGGACATAATAAAGCTTTTATAGTAAGATTAGGTCAATATTCATAGGACCTTACCTCTTGAGATGCTTTAGGATTAATGTAATACGTGTGTGATTATTGGAATCGTTGTTGTTGAACGTTATATGGAATCGTTGTTGGAACGTTATATGGAATCGTTGTTGTTGAACGTTATATGGAATCGTTGTTGTTGAACGTTATATGGAATCGTTGTTGTTGAACGTTATATGGAATCGTTGTTGGAACGTTATATGGAATCGTTGTTGTTGAACGTTATATGGAATCGTTGTTGTTGAACGTTATATGGAATCGTTGTTGTTGAACGTTATATGGAATCGTTGTTGTTGAACGTTATATGGAATCGTTGTTGTTGAACGTTATATGGAATCGTTGTTGTTGAACGTTATATGGAATCGTTGTTGTTGAACGTTATATGGAATCGTTGTTGTTGAACGTTATATGGAATCGTTGTTGTTGAACGTTATATGGAATCGTTGTTGTTGAACGTTATATGGAATCGTTGTTGTTGAACGTTATATGGAATCGTTGTTGTTGAACGTTATATGGAATCGTTGTTGTTGAACGTTATATGGAATCGTTGTTGTTGAACGTTATATGGAATCGTTGTTGTTGAACGTTATATGGAATCGTTGTTGTTGAACGTTATATGGAATCGTTGTTGTTGAACGTTATATGGAATCGTTGTTGTTGAACGTTATATGGAATCGTTGTTGTTGAACGTTATATGGAATCGTTGTTGGAACGTTATATGGAATCGTTGTTGGAACGTTATATGGAATCGTTGTTGTTGAACGTTATATGGAATCGTTGTTGTTGAACGTTATATGGAATCGTTGTTGTTGAACGTTATATGGAATCGTTGTTGTTGAACGTTATATGGAATCGTTGTTGTTGAACGTTATATGGAATCGTTGTTGTTGAACGTTATATGGAATCGTTGTTGTTGAACGTTATATGGAATCGTTGTTGTTGAACGTTATATGGAATCGTTGTTGTTGAACGTTATATGGAATCGTTGTTGAACGTTATATGGAATCGTTGTTGTGAACGTTATATGGAATCGTTGTTGTTGAACGTTATATGGAATCGTTGTTGGAACGTTATATGGAATCGTTGTTGGAACGTTATATGGAATCGTTGTTGTTGAACGTTATATGGAATCGTTGTTGTTGAACGTTATATGGAATCGTTGTTGTTGAACGTTATATGGAATCGTTGTTGTTGAACGTTATATGGAATCGTTGTTGTTGAACGTTATATGGAATCGTTGTTGTTGAACGTTATATGGAATCGTTGTTGTTGAACGTTATATGGAATCGTTGTTGTTGAACGTTATATGGAATCGTTGTTGTTGAACGTTATATGGAACGTTGTTGGAACGTTATATGGAATCGTTGTTGTTGAACGTTATATGGAATCGTTGTTGTTGAACGTTATATGGAATCGTTGTTGTTGAACGTTATATGGAATCGTTGTTGTTGAATGTTATATGGAATCTTGTTGTTGAACGTTATATGGAATCGTTGTTGGAACGTTATATGGAATCGTTGTTGTGAACGTTATATGGAATCGTTGTTGTTGAACGTTATATGGAATCGTTGTTGTTGAACGTTATATGGAATCGTTGTTGTTGAACGTTATATGGAATCGTTGTTGTTGAACGTTATATGGAATCGTTGTTGTTGAACGTTATATGGAATCGTTGTTGTTGAACGTTATATGGAATCGTTGTTGTTGAACGTTATATGGAATCGTTGTTGGAACGTTATATGGAATCGTTGTTGTTGAACGTTATATGGAATCGTTGTTGTTGAACGTTATATGGAATCGTTGTTGTTGAACGTTATATGGAATCGTTGTTGTTGAACGTTATATGGAATCGTTGTTGTTGAACGTTATATGGAACGTTGTTATTGAACGTTATATGGAATCGTTGTTGTTGAACGTTATATGGAATCGTTGTTGTTGAACGTTGACTTGTATTGAATTGTGATAATGTGAAACCTTATAGGTTTTCCTTGGATGTGATTAGTTCTCCTAATCCTCATTTATTGTTAACGGTTGTTATCCGACACGGTTATTCCTTGTTACTTGTCCCTACGAACTCACCAACTTTATGTTGACGCTCTTTAGTACACTTTTCAGGTAATCAAGTTAACCAGAGTCAAAATGGATGATTGCATGCTTACTTGCTAGGATTGGACTAGCTTTGGACTTTCTGGATCCATGATCCTTACTTCCCTTTTATGGGTTACTTTTAGGATCAACTACTATCGATTGAATTGCCTTTTATTATTGATTGAACATGTATTTCGATGAATGTTAATGATTGTATACGTTTGTACAAGTTTAAGGATTGTTTCAATCCTATGTTTTCATATAGTTTGACTCTACATAATTTCCATGTCGTGCTGTGCTTTTCTAAGTGATACCCCATGATTCCGCCATGTTGGGGTGTTACAACAAATACCTTGGGACTATTGAAAATGTTGTTGTTAATGGACTTGCATTCCAGAGTCTGACCAGTTGCCAGACTGTAATCATTGTCAAGTATTGCTTCAATGATAAGAGCAAGAATCCTACCATAAGGTATGGTAAGGCTCTTCTTATAAACACGATCAACAAGGTCCTTAAAAATTAAGCCAGCAAAATCTATTCTGGTCATAGTGACCATTGCATGAAAAATCTGCAATTCTAGAACATTAGGCTGATCAAAGCTGTCTGCCTTTACTTGTAAAGTTTTAGAAATTGTGCTCAATAAATAATTCCAAATACCAGTTAAAAATTTCATTTTAACCACTGAAGCCATAGGACCAGTATATCCAACCTCTTGTAAAACACTTTTGGCTTCAGTGTGAGACACAACATTATCATATTCATCATCAGGCATATAAGACAGCTCAAAAACAGACCTAATCCTCTCATAAGAAATATATACCTTTTTCTTACCGTTGAGGATTGTGCCATAGATTGCAGCATCTCCTTTCTTGTTCTGTTTCACAACACAGCTCGCCCAAAATTCACAAAGTAGATCTTGAAACACCCAGTCTGGCTTCTCAATCATCACCTTGCCGAATGGATGATGCCATAAGAAAACCACAATCTCATCGTATCCTTTTGCCCATGAAGGAGGATGAATATTGGCATAAACCAGACTGCCAATCTTGATTTTACCAGTATCAAGATCAGCCGGAACCACTACTACATTACTTCCCACCACATAAGGTGAAAGCTTATTGGCGCTTATTGGAGCTGGGTATTGACTTTCAGGTTCAGAAGAAGAACTAGATTGAGAATCATTTGAATGAATAGAAACAGATGATGATGCCATTTTGAAAACAATTTTTAGAAGAAATTAAATTTAATAAAACAGTAATCAGATTAGAGAGAAAAAATTAATGATTTTGAGAAAATATGAATAAGTGATTTGAAATTTAGGTTAGATTGATTGTTTTATTAGACGGGTTTAATCTAGTTAAGTTATATAGTGTGTTAAATTAATCAAACACTTTTGGACATTTATTTTGACGACATTGTTCGTTTGCCTTCAAAAACGGAATGAAACTAGATATCTAAATCGTAGTTCAATAAAATCTTATAGTTATAATATATCCGACCAGAATCAAATTTTGGACATTTATTTTGGATTGTAATTTTATAAACTTGATTTTTATAAATGTGTTATTTCGAATTCAAATGGCAAGACATCCTATCTATATACTTTGCATATCCAGTAAGAAAAAAGCTAACTAAAGCGTAGTTCAATAAAAGCTTATAGTAATAATATATCCGACCACCATGTATCAAATTCTGGACATTTATTTTGGATTGTAATTTTATAAACTTGATTTTTATAAATGTGTTATTTCGAATTCAAATGGCAAGACATCCTATCTATATACTTTGCATATCCAGTAAGAAAAAAGCTAACTAAAGCGTAGTTCAATAAAAGCTTATAGTAATAATATATCCGACCACCATGTATCAAATTCTGGACATTTATTTTGGATTGTAATTTTATAAACTTGATTTTTATAAATGTGTTATTTCGAATTCAAATGGCAAGACATCCTATCTATATACTTTGCATATCCGTAAGAAAACAGCTAAATTGGGGCCATTAAATTAAACTCTGAATCAAAGAATAGTATACATCTGTCGTAATAGTGATGTGTTCCTATATGTGATGATAGTGTATGAATCGTTGTCTTTGTTAAAAAACAATAGCGTAGAATATATAGTGGAGTACTTAAATAAGGTCAAGGAGTGGCATCTGGGTTCTCGGCACCTTGTTCGTGAACCAGTTGGTACTGTGTGCTTGGGATCCTGTTTTCAGGTTCTGGTGACAAATTAGGATTCTTCTCGCTGAAATAAATCAATCATTGTTACACATTATCTCAAGTTTTATTGAGAAGTTCTGAATATTTTATAAGAAACAAAGATGATCACCCAGGAATGAGACTTACGTCTTGGAATATATGAAAAGACCAACACCGACAACTGAAAACGATACATAGTATAACCAGTCTACCTGCAGAGAAAAAACTCAGTATTCTGTAAGGTTGGAAGATGGGTGGTTCGGATGGGTCAGACTACACAACAAGGGTTCTGATTGAAGTATGTAATTTTTAGAACAAGTAAAAACATGCCAGACCAGTTTAAGTATCAATCAACTTAATAATTTAATGCATTTATCAAGATTATAAAACTACCTTACTTATAATTTTTAAGTCGAAACAATTTAAGAGATTTTATCCAAAAAATAAACTTTAGGCAACTTTTAACACATTTGATGAGTCTGGCCCATTCTTGATTGGCCTTAAATGTAAAAAGAATGGTTCCCAAGTAAATGGGTCAACAATTACATCTCTACCAAACTTCTATCACGGATCCGTTAGGAAAATTCAAGAGGAGTGACGGGTTAAACAATTAATTAACAGTTAGTACAGAAAATTTGTACCTTTTGGTGATAGACAAAAATGCGAATGATAACCGCCCACATATCAGCCGTGAGGAGTGACAGGTTGAACAATGTAGCCCCACTTGTCTGCATAGATTTCAGCAGTTTTATGTCACGCCCCATGCATAAAGCAGAAAACTGGCTTAATAACCTCCCAATGAACTTAAAACTAAGGTAAGAAGTTACTATTAACCTATAAGAGATTTCTAACACTAACTCATAACTAATGTGGGAGACCAAGATGGGTAGTCACAAAAAAACTAGAGTACCAAAATGAATCCTTAAGTTATCCGTTTAAGTCGAAAATATGAATAAGCTTGTTTAGAGGAAAGGAACAAACCTGTAGCATCATGGGTGTCAAAGAGTAAAACATCAAGAAACCGACTGTGTAACCAACAAATGTTAGTATCTGCGACGGAAGAATATAGTAAAAGACAAATTAATCTACTGGAAAAACAAGTACTTGAACACCCAGAATAAAGGGAAAAAATTAGCTTGATATCAATTGTATCACATCTTACAAGTTCAGCAGACCATGTAACTTCTTCCAGATTCTTCCTCTCAAATGCGGCACTGAAAAATTGTTATGGAATGGAGATATTTGCAGTATTAGTAATTTAAACAAGACACTATGTCACAGAAGAGGATACATCTCAATTGCACTAAAGAGAATTCCAAACAGACCAAGCATTGATAATAATTCAGTAAGAGAATTCTTCTTGATACAATATTCCTGCAAAATAGAGTATGCCCACGGTATATGTCTTATGAGAGAGTAAATAGAAGGTAGCAAATAGATGTGTGGTTCATCTTGGGTAACGGGTCAAAATGGTTAAATCTTGGTATGGGTCAGGGTCACCAAAACACTATTTTCCAAATCTCTAGTAATAGTTGGTGCCTTAAGCATGGTTACCAAAACAATACTATTGCATTATGATTAGATTATTCTGAAGAAAAGAAGAAGAAAGTTAGGAGATTGTATGTACTCAAAATACATTGTGGCAGACTTTTGACCCGTTTGAACTGTTTCTGTTTTAGTTACATCTAAGACGAGATATAACATAATTTATATCGACCCTATTATAAGAAAATTGGTCAAAGATTCTATAAGGTAGAAGCACGTTTCCTGACCTGACCAACATTGCTCAGTGCATAAAAAATCGTCGCTCCAATGACAAGTATATCACCCAAAAGTGGATTTGAACCACCTGAAACGCAAACAGAAATTATCAATCTATGAACTTTTTGTTTTCACTTTTAATGAATCTTCATGAGTTAGTTGATTATAAGAAATCATCACCTCCACCACCAACCCCAGCATCAGACAAAAACACTAAAGCAAGGCCTACGCAACATATTGCTGCACCAAGGAACTGCCATAGAGAGTATCTTGTGCCCAGAAAGATCCAAGTAAGAAGTATGACCCAAGCAACCGTCCAACAATCTAATAATGCTACACTAGTAATTGATGTGAAGTAATATGCTGAATTAACTGCAGTCAACGGTGTTAAAAAAGAGTCAGTATCTTTACTAAATACGGTCATCTAAAAGGTTAACTAAAATATCAAGATCACGTCGTAGAGATGCATTAACCACCAGTCCACCACCAAGGTGGCCTAGAGTTCAGGCATATAGATGTTCTCGATAGTTGTCAGGTTCAAACCTCCCCGGGTCACCTGTCATAGGGTACATCTAAGTGAAATAGGCCACCCTCTCCAGATAATCTGAACTATAAAACCTTTTATTGTAGAGATACATGGTAACAACTATGGTTCATGTGCCCATGATACCATGATAGATCCCAAATTTGTTGCACAAGATGGGTCAACATGGGTAGTTTTTGTGTACGGGTCATATTAGAAATGTATTATGAGTAATTAATTCACCAAATACAATAATAAAAATCGTATCATTTCTATACTAATCTTATTTTTTAAAATTAATCGATTTAGAAGGTTTTATGCGTAAATAATCCACCTCGGGTGACGTTTGACCTGTTCAACCCAGCGTATCCTATAAAGCCATTATATTTGTGCTACCTACTTACCCGATTGACCCGTTAACATAACCTATATCTTACCCATTAATACATAAATGGGTCGAAACTCCCACCTCTGGTTAAAAGTAAGGGATGAAGAATGAAAAGCAAACCTACAAAGATAATTGTTCTGGACATCAAAAAATGCTAACAGAGCATACCAATACCAAGGAATCTGCAAAATGTTTCAAATTACGTTATATCCTTCCTACATCCATAAACAATCATTACCTTCAAAGCTATTGACTCCAACCTAACGACGAATTACCACAAGACTAGAATATATGCGGCTTTATATGGATACATATACATAGACGTTATGACTAAAGAGTGAAGAAAAGCGAAACTACAAGAAGTTCATGGCGCTGGTACAACAAGATGCTTCCGTTAACCAAGGTTAAAGCCAGATAACCGAATAGTCCTAGAGTAACAGGTGAATTGGCACCTATAAAGAAACAAACATACCACATAAAGAAGGTCAAATACCACATAAAGTTAGATACACATTATAAATTTCACTATAGTTTATATACCTAATTATTATATATGAATGTTAAGACCTAGTCGGTTACGGAGATCATTGATACTAAGTTGAAGCATTAATTAAACACATAATTTACTAACAGGCCAATAGATAGACTAATTAAATAACATAAAACAGATTTGTATAATGATAATAATGTAGCTATAATAAGTAACCGATATAGTGTTCTGAATATATAGAATCAATAAACATAATTCTACAATTTATAATTACCTAGATTGGCAGATAAGGATGAAGTGAAGTTAAGAAGAGCTAATATAAATGAAACAAACTGTTTTTTTTTCCATAGTCCACAAAAAACTATCTATTTACCTCTTTTTTTTTTACATTATGTTCATCTTGCTTTCATCTTTTGCTTTGCTTCATCATAATATGAATGATTTTTGTTTTCATTCTTTTTTTTTTTTTTTTTTTTTTTTTTTTTTTTTTTTTTTTTTTTTTTTTTTTTTTTTTTTTTTTTTTTTTTTTTTTTTTTTTTTTTTTTTTTTTTTTTTTTTTTTTTTTTTTTTTTTTTTTTTTTTTTTTTTTTTTTTTTTTTTTTTTTTTTTTTTTTTTTTTTTTTTTTTTTTTTTTTGTTTTTTTTTTTTTTTTTTTTTTTTTTTTTTTTTTTTTTTTTTTTTTTTTTTTTTTTTTTTTTTTTTTTTTTTTTTTTTTTTTTTTTTTTTTTTGTAAAAATACTCTTATACCCTTATATTACTCTCTGTTTTTTACACACTGTTTTTTTTTTCCATAGTCCACAAAAAACTATCTATTTACCTCTTTTTTTTTTACATTATGTTCATCTTGCTTTCATCTTTTGCTTTGCTTCATCATAATATGAATGATTTTTGTTTTCATTCTTTCACTCTTTTTTCCCCATTATGTTCATCTTGCTCTCATTCTTTGTTTTGCTTTCATCACTATTTCTTTATTTTATGTACCTATATATTATGCTTGATTTTTTTGTTTGATTTTTCTTTTTACCCAATTGCTTTTGTTTATTGTTTGTACAATATCATTCCATGGTTTATCTTGTAGATAGGGTATGGAACTTTGTGTGTAAATTTTTGGGTGACCCATACGATGTCAACAAAATAGCTCTTGAATCTTGATTTGAAATTTATGGACTTATAACATTTTTGACAATGTCACATTATTGCTACATTGTGCCCCTCGATATCCATCAAATTATATGGATCGTAGAAATGATGATAATATGTAAATACGTCCTTTTTGGTCATTTTATAAACATAAGCTAAATAAAAAAGAGTTAACCTTATTAAAAAAAGTAATTTGATGGAAACCCCATGATCTCATGTACCATTTGGTACCCACTAATCCCCCAGCCAGGCTAGTGTCCATGTGATTCTCAACCACTTAATAATCCCCTGATTATCTCAAGTTTGCCTTTGGCAAGACTCGAACCCAAGACCTCCCTTGGAAAGTGGTGGCTGGTGGCCATTGCGCTTTCGCTTAAAAGATATAAGCTAATCCAAACACTATTGTAACAGCTTATAATCTTATAACATAAAAACATATGATGTGAAATGATGATAATATGTATTTATGTTTTTATCTTATAAGCCACTTATAAGATAAAAACCAACCACCCCCGTAATGTGCTTTGTAGTTTTCACCTCATATACATAAAATATTTATTTACTAGCTTAAGCACCCGGGTATCACCCGGGTAGTGTTATGATAATTCATTTAAAGTTTTATGAATTGTGATATAATTGTTACATGTGAAAACACGACAATATAGCTGATTGCCTAATAAGCAATCACTATGATAATTAACATACCATAAAAGCTTACCAAGTGATACTAAGAGCTAGTTTGACGCATTAGAAAATCTAAGAGATGTGGGTTTCTGTTCTAACGCATCGAAGCGGATGTAAAGTCTTGTTGACTATTCCGGTTACAATGTCACCGGAAAAAAAAGACTCGAGATAAAATTGTAGAAATATACTTAAGATAATATATTCGAGGGTATGGATACAAAGAGTTGATCAAAAACTATTATCTTTACTTTTTTATTAAACAAACTATCCTTCCTTCCCTTTTTAATTTTCTATCTTTAAAAAACAAAAAAATACTTTTAACTTTAAGAACATTCTCAACTCACACACTACATATACACAAAATGTCCATAAAAGATGAATGAAAAAACCCGATTCATATTACATGTTCTTTCAATCCAAATAATAATCATAATAAAGAGAACTACAAAATTAAATGTTCAAAGTTACACACTTACACTAAAGAAAACGTGTATATATCATAAAAGATGAATGAAAAAACCCGATTCATATTACATGTTCTTTCAATCCAAATAATAATCATAATAAAGAGAACTACAAAATTAAATGTTCAAAGTTACACACTTACACTAAAGAAAACGTGTATATATCATAAAAGATGAATGAAAAAACCCGATTCATATTACATGTTCTTTCAATCCAAATAATAATCATAATAAAGAGAACTACAAAATTAAATGTTCAAAGTTACACACTTACACTAAAGAAAACGTGTATATATCATAAAAGATGAATGAAAAAACCCGATTCATATTACATGTTCTTTCAATCCAAATAATAATCATAATAAAGAGAACTACAAAATTAAATGTTCAAAGTTACACACTTACACTAAAGAAAACGTGTATATATCATAAAAGATGAATGAAAAAACCCGATTCATATTACATGTTCTTTCAATCCAAATAATAATCATAATAAAGAGAACTACAAAATTAAATGTTCAAAGTTACACACTTACACTAAAGAAAACGTGTATATATCATAAAAGATGAATGAAAAAACCCGATTCATATTACATGTTCTTTCAATCCAAATAATAATCATAATAAAGAGAACTACAAAATTAAATGTTCAAAGTTACACACTTACACTAAAGAAAACGTGTATATATCATAAAAGATGAATGAAAAAACCCGATTCATATTACATGTTCTTTCAATCCAAATAATAATCATAATAAAGAGAACTACAAAATTAAATGTTCAAAGTTACACACTTACACTAAAGAAAACGTGTATATATCATAAAAGATGAATGAAAAAACCCGATTCATATTACATGTTCTTTCAATCCAAATAATAATCATAATAAAGAGAACTACAAAATTAAATGTTCAAAGTTACACACTTACACTAAAGAAAACGTGTATATATCATAAAAGATGAATGAAAAAACCCGATTCATATTACATGTTCTTTCAATCCAAATAATAATCATAATAAAGAGAACTACAAAATTAAATGTTCAAAGTTACACACTTACACTAAAGAAAACGTGTATATATCATAAAAGATGAATGAAAAAACCCGATTCATATTACATGTTCTTTCAATCCAAATAATAATCATAATAAAGAGAACTACAAAATTAAATGTTCAAAGTTACACACTTACACTAAAGAAAACGTGTATATATCATAAAAGATGAATGAAAAAACCCGATTCATATTACATGTTCTTTCAATCCAAATAATAATCATAATAAAGAGAACTACAAAATTAAATGTTCAAAGTTACACACTTACACTAAAGAAAACGTGTATATATCATAAAAGATGAATGAAAAAACCCGATTCATATTACATGTTCTTTCAATCCAAATAATAATCATAATAAAGAGAACTACAAAATTAAATGTTCAAAGTTACACACTTACACTAAAGAAAACGTGTATATATCATAAAAGATGAATGAAAAAACCCGATTCATATTACATGTTCTTTCAATCCAAATAATAATCATAATAAAGAGAACTACAAAATTAAATGTTCAAAGTTACACACTTACACTAAAGAAAACGTGTATATATCATAAAAGATGAATGAAAAAACCCGATTCATATTACATGTTCTTTCAATCCAAATAATAATCATAATAAAGAGAACTACAAAATTAAATGTTCAAAGAAAATACCAAAATGAATTTAATAAAAAAAATAGATATTATACTATGATAAATGTTAACAGAAATACAAATATGATTTCCAAAACTGAAGATGGTAGCGACGAATATGAAAAAGATTAACAACAATACTTGCTCGTCCTTTGATTACAAAAGATTGATACAATATTCGATAATTGATTGTTTAAAAATTTGATGGAGGAACTTTTTTTTAGGAGATAAGTTGATCAAGAGAAAGAGAAATATTTGGGAAAATATATTAATAATTGCATGACGTCATGTATCTATTTTTTTTAATGGAAATAAGTGAATGAAAAGGTTTTAACTGTGCCACATAAATTAATTTTAGAGAAATTCTAGGAAGGGACTTCTGCTTTATATAAGATAAATATTCTTTAATAAGAACATTATCTAATAAAAACTTAATCTTGATACATTGCGCCTATACTAGTTATAACCTATATAAAAACTTTTGGCGACAATAGTGAAGCAGCTTGGCTGACTGCTAGCTCAGCAGGTAGCCTGCCCGCTTGGTTTTTTTTTCCTTTTCATTCCTTAGTGTGTTGTGTAGATATCACTTGCCTTCTTTGTGTTTTTATTTTTAATTTTGATTTTCACACTTAACTGCTATATCATTTTTAAGACTTTTGTATTTTTACCATTAAAGTTTTATTTTTGAGGATTCATGTAGCTACAGTTTTAGTCTTTTTTTCAGCATTAAAATTTTTATCTTCTTATTTTTATCTTCCAAGAAAGATTGCAATTATTATTTTGTCACCAAATTTTTGTTTTTTAAGATTTATGTTGTATTGTTTAACGATGCATTTTTTTTGTCTGATGATAACGGTGGGCATATTAAAATTAATGATCCGCATTAAAGTATATGTCTGATTGTAATCTCCGGCTAACGATCAGGTATAACACTAATCAAACATAAAAATTGTTGTTTGATTTAATCATCATCTAATAAAAACGTAATCTAGATGCATTGTTCCTATACTACTCAAACATAAAATTGTTGTTTGATTTAATCGACTTAAAAAGTACCTCTAATTTCGAACCCAGTATAACTGTTTTTAGGGAAAAGAAAGAAGTCCCTTAATTCATGAATTATTCGTTCGATGGCATCATCAATAATTCCACAAGATCCGAATGAGAAAGACAAAGAAGAATAAGAAGACCATACAGACCATCTCTGTTTACAACCCAATCCAGTTATATTATTTACTAATTTTTTTTTTCTTTAACTAAACTTAATTTGTACACCTACATCAACAATCCAACTGAACTATCTTTTTAAATAGATAATAGGTTTTTACAATTAAAATTTTTTATTTAAAATAAATTAATGTAATTCAGAAATACTTTTTTACCAATCATCAATAGATGGATTGGTATATGATGGAGTCTGAGACTGGGTTCAAATCCTGGTGTGAGCAAAATGCTTTCAGGAATGAAGACAGGGGTTTTCCCATTTAATTGAAGTTGAATATATGAAGAGGCATGCTGCTGAACTCAAATTTGCCACTAAAAAAATAAAAAATAAAAAATTCAGAAATACTTTTTAACTTTAAAAGAAAAGTTAGTTATTATTATAAATAAAAATAATTTAGTTAAATAAAAAATATCTTGTGTTTATTTTAATATTATCTTAACAATGAAATTATAAAATCAATATAAAAATTACAAACTGTAAATCCAAAAGTAAAGGAAAAAAAAACTATTAAATCACAAGTGGTTTGACGGACTAAATAGATGGGTTTCGGTGGGCTAATAGATTTTTAAATATTAGTTTTCCAAATTTATAACCAACCGAACCTATATATATAACTAGACGGATGCCCGCACGATGCATCGGTGATCGGTGGTAGCGACGACGGTATGGCGATGGTGGGAGTGGCGGCAGTGGTGGTGGCGTGGTAGTGAATGTAAATTAATTGATGTAAGAAACGTTAATATGGTTATTTAAGGGTTGGAGGATCTATGTTGTAAGTTATTTCATTAAGGGTATTATAGGTATATAGGTGAAAATGTTTAAATTAGTGTGTAAATAAGGGGTAATATGGTCATTTCAAAGTTTTAATTACTTAAAGGGGATGAGAGTAATTTGCTAGTAAAGATTTGTAACCGTTGCGGATCGTCTAAGAAAGAAATCCCTAAATTATCGATCGATGACATCACCGATAATTGGTTTTACACCGAACGAGAAACAAGATGAACAAGAAGACCAACCCGTCGTAAGAAAGAGACCCCGAAAATATTTTTCGATAGCAAGAACGATACTTCTTATTAAACCGAAAAAGACCAGCCCCCAATAAAGAAATCCCGAAATTATCAATCGAAATATGAAGAAAATAAGGAAGAGTTTTTTTTCGGTTTTGATTCTGAAGATGAAGATGAAGGAGCGAAAATCAAGAAACTCTAAAAGCTCTTGAATTGGAGCTGCTTAAAGGTACATTTTCTTTTGATCCACCAAAATTACAGCTTGATCCACCACAATTAAACGTGACCAGTTCGTTAACAAAGGATGGATGTATCGACCACATCATCGTTTCCGACTGTGCTGTGCATGAGTTATCGACTCTCGCTCTCGGCAAAGATGGCCTTTTCTGGACCAACGACAGCACCATTCTTAACGAGCCACATTATCAAAAAACTTTCAAATGGAAGATTAGTAGTAATAAAAATAGTACGAGTACTAGTAATTCTTTATGGACTCATACATAGTGTCGAAATCCACTTGTCTTCGATTTTTATCCCCAGATGGCTCCCTGCAGCTTATGCAGATAGAATTGCAGGGGACTACACCTATTGTTCCTAAAAGGACATTTATTATCCTTAGGACGTGTAAACAAATTGATCATTCGACTTGGGTTGTAGTTGATGTTTTAGTTGATAGTTCGTTAAACATGGGGTATCCTTGCGGCTGTTTGATACAAGGAATACCTGATGGATCGTTGTCCATGGTCACATGGGTGGAACATTTGGAATTCGAAGAAAGTTACCTTGACCCCGAGCTCTACAATGATATGTGTTGTAGAGGCGTTGCATTTGGAGCCAAACGATGGGTTGCGTGCCTTGAACGGTCGTGTGAAAGAAGATCTTATCATAGGAGCAAGTCTGATTTTTTATTACCAGGACAAGTTTTTTTGGACCATGAGAAAAAATGTGTGATGAGGTTGTCAAAAAGGATGGTTCGTGACTTTTGTTTGAATATTGGCCCTCCTGTTTGCCGATCTCAGTGGTACTCAAAGTGTGTTCCTACACCCTGTCAGTTGACGGTTTACATGAAGCTCCAACACTCCCCCTATCATGATGATCCAAGAGAAATTGTCGTATTCGCAACCACCACCTTTAGTCTACCGCATTCTCCAGACTTAGTCTTAAAAATACTTGGAGATGAAGGTAGACGTCACGAGCTGGATGCGTCGGGAAGATTGGTCGACTCAATAAGGTGGCATGTTACACAACTGGTGGTGACCCCAGGAATAAGATGTCTGTTTTGGCTAATCCGTTACTCGGCAATATGCTCTTGCTCCAAGAGACAAGTGTCAGCCTGTCTGGCTCATTAGTAGTATGGTCCTTGGTTAGAAGTGACCCTTTTGGTCTTGCTAGACTTGGTAAAAATAATCCTCAGGGTTTTCTTCTAATTGGGTTATCAGGGGTTGCCATCAGCTCCAACAGCCACCACTCGAACACTACTAGTAATAATACAAGTGGTGGTTCAATTGTTACAGTGGGCCTACAGCAGGAGGCTTATTCGATGAAGGGACTATGTCCAAAGTTGAAAGAGTCCATTAGAGAACGTATGCGTTCACAGAATTGTAGAGGTCTTGAACAACCCGAAAAACCAAGGAGTTTCACCCAACCCACAAGACTGTCTAACTGATCAACTGGATGAGTGCCATTTTGTTTTCAATTAATTATGATGACTAGGCTGGCTGTTTCTAACGTTGTTTTTCTACTTTACTATCGGTTAGTTTTGTTCTATAAAAATTTGGATAGTGTGTAGGTTTTTGATAACTTACTTTTAGTATTGGAGTAGGATTTATACATTTCAGTTTCTCTCGCTTCAAATATAGAGAGAGCATTCGACCCACCCATGTTGTCACCTCTCAGTGTGTGACTATAAAATATAAATTGACATGTTGTGTGACTGTGAAATGTGAATGGCCTTCCCTGAAATTGATTTATACACAACCAAATTACTTATGTAGTATACTAGGTTTTGCCCCGTGCGTTGCACGAGATAACATAAATTTCTAACAAATAATTCAACAAACACTCAATATTAAAAAAACTGTCATCAAAAAACGAACATAATTTTTTATAATATGAAGTAAAAAGTCAACAAATGACAAAGTAATAAACATTATTACATGGAAAAAATTATAAATCTCATGATCAACTCCTCACTTTTTTCATCCTCCCTTATCCCCTCCACAAGCAATGAATATTTACCATTCTCTCCCCATATCTCCCACTTAAAAGAAGACAAAAAAAGGATAAAACTAATAAGGTGAGAGTTGGGGAAGAAACCGGACACCACCATCACCACTTTGCTACCCACCCCATAGGTACCTATAGGGCGGGTGGTGTTGCAACCGGTCACCGATCGATCACCACCTTGCCTCCTTACATACTATGTCCACCCTCAAAGAACTAAACATAGAGTATATAGAAACATAAATTCAACTTAAATTAAGACAACATTTTTCGCGGTGACTCGTTATGTAACAAAAACAACTAAAAGTCATAGTGGTTAACAATTTAAAAGCCAAAAGGGGATACATTATAAATTACAGGCTTTGTATACATTTATAAACAATATTAACCATCTCACTCTTTTATATAGTAAAGTTGTTTGGGAGGTTACACACTTTTATGTGTTTACATACACTTTAATAACTTTTTCTTTTGGATAATCAATCTTTTTTAGATAACATGTAATAACTTGAATCAAGCGGTAACAAAGACAACCACTACACAGAGAACAATAAATTGAGCACCAACAACTATCATCTTGATTATTTACAAATACTAACATGTATGTAATTGGGGAATGCAAGTGACATTCTAGGCAGACCCGGTTAAGACAATGTATTCATCGAATTTGATTACTCGTTATTAAAAATTGGATGATACTTATAATATTAATGAATTTTTTATAGACAACCCTTGTTGATACACGGAGAATAAATCTGGTTATAAAATTAAACATAAACTTATATAATATAATTAAATAAAATATATATTTCTTAATTCATAATTGCTCACGTATTAAATATATTTATGATGAATTCTTATTAATCGATTTATGTCATAATATATATTAATATTAAATATTTTTGGTAAGAAACTATTACCATATATCTCTTTAATACATATGTTAACTGTCATCTAATTATATAAATAATATTATTGTGGTGAATTTGTTATTAGCAATTATAAAACTAACGAAAGAATAACATATTAAACTTGAGTGTAATAACACCACTCTTACTTCTTCTTTTTTTCTATGTTCCAAGTAATCTAAAGTTTATATTTTTGTAATATATTTGTATTGGAAAATAAAAGTTAATATAAATAAAAAATTATATCTCAAAAGATATTATTTAAAAAAATTAAGAATCATGATTACTTTTTAATAAGAATTAGACAAAATCTTTAAAATATGGAAACTTTTGTGAATTTGGAATATGTCATTAATATATATTTATGATGAATTCTTATTAATCGATTTATGTCATAATATATATTAATATTAAATATTTTTGGTAAGAAACTATTACCATATATCTCTTTTATATATATGTTAAGTGTCATCTAATTATATAAATAATATTTTTAATAAGTTTCGTGAGATTTTAGATCGAATATCTATTATGTTTTGCAAAATATAAACAAAAATCTCATTAGATCAAGTGGTTTATGTTTCACATCAAAAGCTAGAGGTTGTGGGTTCTAATCATGCTTATGATTTTTTAATATGCTATTTGTTTATAATTAATAAAACCTATGTGGCTGTTGACTGAATGATGATTTGTCAAGTTCTGGTAGACGATCAACATATGAACTACATCGCTTGAAAATAGAGAATTATATATATATATAGAGATTTATATTACTATAATTTCAACGCTATAGCTGATTAAGTTCATTTTAGTATAGGTGCCAAAGTTGACTATACCAATGTATTGACAATTCTTAAGACATATGTGAACCAATTACAGAACTAGCATATGTATGATAAGTCAAGAGACCAAAGTCATCAAAGGCTATTCTCTGTTTGGTTCTGATATGGGGTTTCCAAAATTCTTTTTCTTGGTGATGATGGCTGCTGTCCTGCACGGATCAACTCAAGTTGTGCATTGTTATGACCGGCCACCGCCCCGGGAGACTCTTGTCGTGTCGCTCGCAGAAGATGCTGATCCCACCACTCCACAACAAGTAAGAAATAACCACAACAATATGCATATTTTGTTTCAAGATATTTTTAACATTTATATACAAGTAAAATTCATCTATGTAGTAATATTTAGTAGTACTATTTAACCACTTTTTTGTTTGTAAATAAATAAATAATCTTGGGATAGTTACCAAAGGGAGAAACGTTGAAAAGAAAACATCACATAAATGACATATATTAAGGTTGTAACAAACTGTACTTTTGAGTTTTAACAGATTCATATATCTTTGGTTGGTAAAGATAGAATGCGAATCTCTTGGATTACTGACGACCATGCTCCATCCACAGTAGTGTACGGTACATCTCCAGGGAAACATGATCATTCTGCAAACGGGTCCTTTTCGTCTTATAAACATGGAAATTACACATCGGGTGACATACACGATGTGGTTATAGGTCCATTGAACCCGAGTACCGTTTATTATTACAGTTTTGCCCATTGTTCAACCCTGGAGTACTCTTTCAAGACTCCCCCAACCCAATTTCCAATCAAATTTGCAGTTTCAGGTTACAAATTAGTACAACATTTTTTCCTTCATTTTAGCTATCAAGATACTTTTTATAATGTACATATGAAGGAGATAATGGGAATTTAACAGGTGATCTTGGACAAACTGGATGGACAAAATCTACCCTTGAACATATTTCACAATCAAACTATGATGTGTTTCTGCTACCTGGAGATTTGTCCTATGCCGATACAGTGCAGCCATTATGGGACTCATTTGGTCGCCTGATGGAGCCACTGGCCCGTCAAAGGCCGTGGATGGTGACAATAGGGAACCATGATAGTGAGAATATCACCGAACTCCCTAAGCCCACCTTTATTGCATACAATACAAGATGGCGTATGCCATTTGAAGAGAGCAAGTCCACTTCTAACTTGTACTACTCATTTGAGGTTTCTGGGGTTCATGTCATCATGTTGGGTTCTTATGCCGATTTTGGGCATGACTCGGACCAATACAAATGGCTAGTGTCTGATTTGAAGAAGGTTGATAGGACTAAAACACCATGGCTTGTGGTGCTTGTTCATGCACCATGGTATAATTCTAACTATGCTCATCAAGGTGAGATACAATCAGTTGGTATGATGGAATCAATGGAGAGTTTGCTTTACAAAGCTCGTGTGGATGTCGTTTTGGCAGGCCATGTCCATGCTTATGAGCGTTTTGTAAGTTACTACCTCAGAACTAATTCAATATAAAACCATTACAAGATAAATAAACTAATTCCTCCCTTTTTTTGGGCAGAATCGTGTTTACAATCAAGAAGCTGACGATTGTGGTCCAGTTCATATCACAATTGGGGATGGAGGCAACCTCCATGGTCTTAATAGCAAGTGAGTTAACTTACAAGTGCATTTTTTACAAGTGTTTGTAAATATACTCAACATTAGTAGTTCTAAGTCTGCTTTTTGTGTCTAAAATCTAATGACTGCAATGTGTATCCAAGCCATGGAGAGAAATGACAATATTTAAATTTGGATACTTATTATAGATTTTGGTCTATAAGGCCCTTGCTTATAGCTCGTCTACCCTCCGTCTAGCCACTTCCGACGCAGCCAACCTCCCAGACGCTAGTAGCACCAGCTGCGTCTGGGCTGGCGTCTGGGCCTTTGTTCCGTGTTTAGACGCAGCCGAGTGAATTGATGTGAGGGGAAGAAGTGGGGGTTATAAGGAGGGGGTGTTCTTGGTGTGTCTAGAAGAGAGAGAAACTGATGAATAGTGTTAGACGTGGGTTAGAAGTAGGCTCCTATAAGGAGGGGCCTAACTATATGCATTTTCAAGTACTTAGCCCTTGATTATTAATAAATTTGGTAAATCATGTTTGCTAGGTACATGGAACCACAAATCAAATATATCAGCATTTAGGGAAGCCAGTTTTGGGCATGGGGAATTCGAGATAGTCAATGCAAGTCATGCTATGTGGTCGTGGCACAGAAACGACGACGATGAATCTGTTAAGGCTGATTTTGTTTGGATCAGAAGCCTGTCTTATGATCCAACTTGTAAAAAGATATAAACATGAATTATTTTAATGAGTAATAATGAACACAAACGTTGTGTCATGTTATCTATTGGATATCATGTAGTTAAGTGTCACAAAATCATGTCGATTAATCAAATTTTTAAGTTGAATTATAATGACATAAGGTATTATTGTATTAGTACAAGTCTTTTTACCATTTTTCTTTATTCATGGAAAACATGACATGATAATCGGGTCAAATTTGGGCATTTTCAACTGAGTAGCTGCACTGACCCATTATCTGATAGCGGGCCCACTTGGTTTTAATCGTACATCACAGTATGTGTATTAACATGGTACCCGCGCAATGCGGCGGCGGTGAAGGCGACGACGGTTTAGTGGTGTCGGTGACGGGTGGTGATGACATCGACAATTGGTGTCGAGTGGTGTAAACGTGTAAGTTGATGTAATGGTGATAGTGGAAATATTTTATAAGATAAGGACTTAGAGTGTAAATTAGCAAGATAAAGGTTTAAAGTGTAAATTTAATTCATTAAGAACAAATTTGGTAATCTTTAATAACCCTTTCCATAGGGGGTGTTTATTAAGGGTAATTTAGTACTTTTGCATCTAACCATTTTCTAACACTTTCTAAAAATAGGGGGTTGATAATTATTATAAAGGAGTATAGATATAAAAGATATATGATGGTGTACAACTTTTAGCTTTTAGATCATGAGGGAAAAGATACACTAATCATACTATATAAGTATTTTTACAATATAAAATATAATTATAATTATGATTGAAGTCTTTTTCTTGAAATAAGGTATGTTTTTTTATTTAGTTTTCTTTAATAAGAAAAGTTTTGATAAAGAGTTAATATTTTTGTTTTTGGATGTAACCTTTCAATCCTAGATGGGGCTTGTTGGGGTAAAGTTGTTTACATCTTAATCTCTCTCATACACTGTCAAAAATGTTATTGGGATTCATAATTCGTAAAAAAAGGTTTTTAGAAGTTATTTTCTTATTAACTTTTTTCAAAAAAGTTTTAACTTTTCATAACTTTTTTCTTCTTTTACTACTTTGTGGTTATTATCTATATAATAATTTTATGTACTATTTTGATTTTTCTTATTCATATCTTTAACTATTTTAATTATGAGTTATAACTTTATATCTATATCGTTTCTTGCTATTATCATCATCTCTGTGTTTCTTAATAGTCTTCTGAGAAATTTATGCTACCTTTGATGTATTAGTAATATTAAAGTACGTCTTGCTTTTTGAGGTATTAAAACTGAAGGCATATGTAATTCTAGAATTGAACCAGATTAGATTTTATCAGAATGCCAGTGAACATTTTACTTGTTTAGTAAATCTGATGGTTTCATATTCAAGATGATTTTGATTGGTTAATAAGTAATTATATATATATATATATATTAAAGATAAAAATAAAAATTATTCTATTGGATATTATTTTTGATTTATTTTGATTGATAGTTCAATCAAATTATATATTCTTCTTTTTCACTACCAAGGTTTTCCTATATTTGTCTTTTACTTATCATATTCCAGTTTTGTTTCTTTTTGTTCTTCTTCTTTTTCTTCTTCTTTTTTAACAAACACTTGTCTCATTATACTCTATCTACTACTTAAATTATACGAGTACTTATCTTGATCAACTTAAACAGATCTATATTCACTCAATTAGCCGAATGTTTCCTATCTTTTCTTACTCTTATCCTTCGTATCTTTATACTGGTATACATGGTTCTCGAGTGTTATTGTACACATTTGACTTTCTACCTTTCCATCATTAATTAATCATGCTTATATACTTTGCTTTTTACTCGTAACTTTGAAACCATTATATACGAACAGTTGGTTATTTCCATATTAACATTCATTTATCATTAATTTAGCTTCAATAAAGGAGTTTGGGCTTGATAGCCCCAGGTTTAAGTCTGAGGGGCAGAGTTTACCTCTATTAATCGTCGTGCCTTCGGGCGGATTAGTAAGGAGTTTTCCCCAATCAGGTATTTGAAATAAGCATTTCTACTTTGAGTGAGCTCTCTTACGTGGACCCGGTTAAGACAATGTGATGTAGGCCCAAGTATTGAAGCCCAAGCCCTTTTGTATTTAGAAGGTCAAGACATGATGAAAAAGAGGCCTTCACTAAAATGACCATAACTTTTGCTACAGGGCTCCGTTTTGGGCGTATGACCAGTCAAAACGACCGCAGAAACGAGACGAATCAAGCTGCAAACCGGAAACGGCCTTTTTCTATGAGTTTTGGACATTTTTATGTTTTTTTCGGGTTTTTATAGACCTTTATTTTGTCCGTTCGAAATTTGCTTGCTTATTTATATGTATCACATCATGGGGAAATGATCAGTTTTTCAGATAATCAAAAAATCATTTTTCCTTAATCACATATGTGTGTGTTTTAGCGTGAAATTCTTAATTTTCGGTATTCTCATTTGAATCAACGAATTTTAGAAGGATTTGTTTCTGGGTATTCTTAGAATCAACATAATCAATCATTTATCTTTATTCCGTCTGCGTCACAATGTATGTTAGACTTCCCGCTGTTGAATCACGACACGAAATTTCCAGCGAAATTCATCATGAAAATAAATTAGAGAAAACATATTTTTGTATTTTCTCACTTTCTCGTTTTTCAATCAAGAAATAATTAATCTTGTAAACCTTTTCTCGAGGGTTTGTCACACTGGATTCTACCTTTCTAAATTTACTGCTATTTTCAAGGGGGTTTACTCCGACTTGATCTTTTCTCAACACTTTAAATTCATCATTCTAGAGTTTGAATGCCCTTTATCTTATCTAAATCAATTTATTTTATACAAATTCACTATGTAGCCATTTGTCAAATTTATATCTTTAGCATTCACATCCATACTTCAAAATTCTATTTTATATAATCGTCAGCTCTACACTGATCTCGTACTTGGTCACTTTAGTACATATTTTAGTTTCATTTTATTGAGAATAAAACATATTTTCTTAGATTTATTTGATTGGTTGAAAGATGATATAAGATTGCAACTACCAACCATCAATGATCAATAGAAACATTAATATTTTATGAACGCTTTAGAGTTAAATATTTTGAATTCAAATCTTAATGTGGGTAATATATTCATAGGATTCTAAGGGCCTATTTTTTTATTTTTGTCATTAAGTTCTAAGTGTATTAAGTGTCTGAATGCGTAAATAATATGATTAAGTAAAAATATAGGTAATTGACGGTTATTTTTGTTTATTAAGTAAAAGAAACATGAAATTTGATTTAATGATTAAATTTTTAATTATTAAGTTTATTAAATAAAAAATAAACGAAGCTTAAGACTAAAAACCAAAGTCTTCTCTTCGTTCATTACGCTCATTCCCAAAGTCGCTAACCCCATTGTGTTTGATGACTTTCGGCCGATTAGTCTCATTGGCTTGCAGTATAAGATTATAGCTATAGTTTTAGCTACGAGGCTAGCCGGTATTCTTGACACGGTGGTGAGTTCTACTCAATCGGCTTTTATAAAAGGCCGGAATATTCTCGATAACCCTTTTATGCTAAATGAAATCATTGACTACTACAAGAAAAAGAAAAAGAAAGGCTTGTTTTTGAAATTGGATATCGCGAAAGCTTATGATTCCCTTAATTGGGATTATCTTTGTACGGTTATGCATTTTTTGGGTTTTGGCGGAAGATGGATTAGTTGGATCTCGGGTTGTCTGTATTCTACTCGTGCATCTATTCTAATTAATGGGAGCCCCACTAAGGAGTTTGCTTTTGAAAAAGGTCTTAGACAAGGTGACCCGATGGCTCCCTTTTTGTTCATTCTTGCTATGGAAGGCTTGCACGTGGCGGTGGAAGACCTCAAAGCTGTTGGGGAAATTCGTGGCCTCAAGGTTGGAAACATCTCTATTTCTCACTTCATTTTCGCTGATGATGTGTTATTTTTGGCAGATTGGTCTGAAGAAAACTTATCGAATATCAAAGTCACCTTTGATTGTTTTTTTCTTGCTTCTGGCCTCCGTATTAATTTGTCAAAGTCTAAGCTTTATGGGATCGGTGTCAATGGAGCGGATATTGACAATTATGCTAGAATTATGGGTTGTGGTCGTGGGACTTTTCTTTCAATTACTTAGGAGTTCCAATTGGTGCGAATATGAGAAGATTCGCAGCCACTTATTGACAAATTCAGTAAGAGACTTTCGAAATGGAAGGCTAATATGCTTTCTATCGGCGGACGTTCTGTTCTTATATCCTCGGTTTTAGGTTCAGTTGGTAATTATTTTATGTCTCTTTTTCGAATGCCTGCCGGTGTGAACAAGAAACTTGAAATGATGCGTGCCACTTTTTTTTGGGGTGGATCGGAGAATCTCAAAAAGATGCATTGGATAAAATGGAATTCGGTTCTGGCCAGTAAAGAACATGGAGGTATTGGATTGGGGTCGTTAGATGCACTTAACTGTGCTATGCTCTTTAAATGGAGATGGAGATATGTGTGTAATCCTAATGCCTTGTGGGTTTCAGTTATCAACAATATTTACAACCCGACTTGTTTCAATGATTGGAATAATCCTGGATTTACTAAAGCGGGCATCTGGCACACCATCAATAAGGTTGCACTTCATCTTGATTCTTCCGGTATTATTCCTGTACACTCCTTATCTCTTAATATTGGTAATGGATTGGGAGCTTGCCTTTATCTACTAGATTCCCTCGCTTGTTTTCTCTAGAACAAGACAAAAAAGCTTTGACTTGTGACAGGTGGAGGGATGGTCATTTTGTGTCTGGTTGGAGACACAATATTATTTCGTTGTTAAATGCGGTTGCTCTTGGAAATGGTCCGGATAAGTGGGTTTTTTCTACTCCGTTTTTGATGGAATTTACAGTCAAAGGGGTTCGTGTTTTGATTGATAATAAGACGCTCCCTAATAATATTGTTGCGACTAGATGGAACAAGATCGTCCCCCGTAAGGTGAACATCCTTGCGTGGCGTGTTATCTTGGATAGGATTCCAACTCGATGTAATTTGGCTAATAAAGGTATCGACATTCCCTCAATTATTTGTCCGTTGTGCAATGTTGCGACTGAAGATACTGATCATGCTTTGGGTTCCTGCATGATCGCCAGCCGTGTTTGGACTTCACTATTTACTTGGCTTCAAATCGATTTTCATTCTTTTTACAGGCCGAGGGATTTATTAAGCTCAGTTGATCACCTTCATGTTACGTTGGAAAAGAAATGCATTATCGAGGCTATTGTTTTTTGTGCTTGGTGGTCCATTTGGAACTATCGAAACGAGAAGGTCTTCAACTCCGGGAATCAACGTAAGGAATATCTTGTCGATCTCATTATTGCGCATTCTTATATGTGTTTTTCTAATAGATCAAAGAAGAGGACTTTATCGTGGGTGAAGTGGCTTTCTAATCCTCTATTGTTCGTCTAGGTGGTTGTCCCTTGTGGCTTATACGAGAATGCATCAAAAACGCCTAGATTTTGTAATTATAGTGATTGTACATCTTGTGGGGGCTTTTAGTTCTTTGCTAAAAGTCATGTTTTTTATTGATATATATATATCAATTTATTGCTGTTAAAAAAAAAAACAAGACTAAAAACCAAACCGCCGAACTAGGTACAACGTACTACATAAATAAATGGGTAGTGTACGCCACCGTGTGATAACAGGACAAGTAGGTGGTGGCGTTAAAGAACATCTATCAATGTCGCACTGTGAAGTTAACAACGCGTTCACATGCGTGAACAGAAATCACTTCCCACATTTATTATTTATCAATAAAAAAACCCAAAAAGCGTATCCCATGTTATATCTTCGATTTTTCTAATATGAACCTGACAATTAGCCAAAAGACTTTAAACCATCCGAATTTGAATTCATAGATACTGATAAAAATCAGCACCCAAGATTCAGTTATCATGAAAACAAGTCAAAGCATTTTTTGAATCCAAATGTGGATTTATCCTTATATTCATATTAAAATTCATATGTGACCGCGGAACACTGATGCAAGGATAGGAGAGGCTTTACTAGTGCAGGTGGTAAAAAACTATAATTTTTCTTTAAAGTAAATCGGTTTTCAATAGGAGAAACCTCATCATATAATAGTGAAATACCGAACGTATTTTATACTATGAGATATATACTATGAGCCGTTAAATAAGATTTGTTACTACAGAGAGTCAAGCCCAAGATCTATTGAAAAAACCAAAAATGAATCTACCGATTGAACTCGCTGGAAAAAAAAAACACTATGATATTTGATAATATAGTAAACAATCGCAATACTGGTTCGTATAAACAAGGTATTCCACAAAACCCTAATTTTCGAGTGATTGAAAAATTGTCTTCTTCAATTTTTATCACAAACATCCCTTGGAAAGCCTCAGTCCAGGAAGTGTGGGATATGTGTAATCAATGGGGATTAGTGATGGATGTTTACATAGCAATAAAGAAGTCTAAGTCGGGTCGCCGGTTTGGATTTGTTCGATTTAAAAATGTAAAAGATGTTGATCAATTGGTCCAGAACTTAAGAGCGACATGGATGGGTAATTTCCATCTGTTTGCGGATGTGGCGAGGTACGGTAGAAGCGATAAAAAGGCCGAGGACCGATTTCATGTTAATAAAACTAATGAAGATAACTCCAATCACCCTACACATGCCACTGCTAGTGTTTTTCATTCTTTTAAGTCTTATGCGGATGCTGTTTTGGGCAATAAAGATTGTGGGATGTCGGCTACTAATGGGGAGAAGGTGGAAGAGTCTTCGAGGGCTGCTGGGGAAAATGGGATGGCGTCTAATGATGATATGGTAGATTTATTGGAAGATGAGTGTATTGACTTGAAAGGTACGGAACGGAGTGTCTTAGCAAAAGTGAAAGATATTAGTGTGATCAAGGATCTTTTAAATTATACCAAGTCGGAGGGCTTCCCTGATGTAGTGTTAAGATATGTTGGAGGATGGTGGGTTTGGCTGGAATTTGACTCTGTACAACAAGTGGAATGCTTTAAATCGTCTGAGGTTTTAAAGGCATTGTTTTCTGATTATAAACTCGTTTCTCCTGACTTTACACCGGATGAAAGATGTGTTTGGATTGACTTAGTTGGTCTACCTTTGGCTTCTTGGGCTCCGGTTGTTTATAAGAGACTTGGTGGTCGTTGGGGGTGTAGTGTTTTTGTGGACATTGATAATGATGGGCCGTTATCTCATGGCAAAGTGTGTGTCCTTACTAAATCTATGGTTCGTGTACAAGAATCCTTCAAAGCTTCTTTTCGTGATCAATCGTTTGTTATCAATGCCACCGAGGTTGCTTATTGGGCTCCTGTGTTTGAGAGTCTAGATGACGAGAAAACGTGTGATTCTCAAGAAAGCAATGATGATGAGGTGTCGAGATCAAATGAGACTTCTGAGTTTGATGATGATAAATCGGTGGAGGAAGATAGCGATTTGGGTACTTCTGAAGAAACTGAATCTATTGAACGCCTTATGAAGGAGGTTGATGTCCGTGGGGACGATAGTGATAATAATATAGAAGAAGGGGAAATTATTGGAGATTCGGATGTTGAGGAACATGGCAGTGCAAGTAACAATTTAGAGGAACATTTGGATGAATTTACGGATAATGACAATGAGAATTATTCAGAAAACTTTAATGCAAATAATAAAGAAGAGGGTGATGTATTGGTCAATAAAGAATTCTTTGGTGGAGAAAATCTCAATGACAATTTGGAAGACAATTTTGTTGACAATGGTGCCAATATTTTCATGCAAAAAAGAGCTACAGATCGTGTTATGGATGATGACCAGGCGACTAAAGCCTCACATATTGCTCCTACTGACGATGGCTTGGTCCCTGTTACAAAAGACAATTCCATTGTCTCTACGCCTCCTGGTTACAAAGGTGCGCCTAAGAATACTGGCTTTGAAACTCAAATACCTCGCCAAGATGTAAGTCGGTCTGATGCTAACTCGCAAATTAACGGGGGGTCTTTTCGTGGTTTTTTCTTTTTGGAGTCTCCCTCAGCTGGTCTTTCTAGATTACTTCGTTTGGGCAATAATATAGGTTTAGAATTCCCCTCTGACATTGGTGTTTTGGAAAAATTGTTGAAAGGAATACGAGATGGTCAATTGGTTAAATGAATATCTTATCGTTGAACTTGCGTGGCTTTGGTGGGAGAGACCCAAACAAGTTGTCCAAGGTTTCTTCTACTTTAGCTAAACATCGTGTTAATTTTTGCGGTATTCAAGAAACTTTTATGACGGCTGTGGATCTTTTTAAAATTCGTAAAGTATAGGGCAATGGTCAGTTTGATTTCGCAACATCCTCGGCTAGAGGTCACTCGGGCGGTTTACTTTCTATTTGGAATCCTTCCATGTTTCGAAGTGTTAAAGTGTTGAGCTTCCCGAATGTTCTTATCGTGGAAGGTACGTGGGTTTCTATTAATTTGCATTGTTTTATGATTAATGTTTATGCTCCACAAGATGAATCGGCTAAAAGAGGTTTATGGAGTTTTATTAGACAGTTCATGCTTAATCATGGCGATAATTACTTGTTATTTGGTGATTTTAACTCGGTTCGATGTGTGGATGAACGCATGGGTTCTGTTTTTTGTCAAGCTAATGCATCGGCCTTTAATTCTTTTATTTCTGATGCTGAGCTGATTGATGTTCATATGGGCCAGTATAAATTTACTCTAATGAGCTCGAATGGTAAATGTGGGGCTAAGCTTGATAGATTCTTAATTTCCAGGCCTATGTTGGATGTTGTTGATAATGCAAAGGCCATTGTTTTGGATAGAAATGTCTCTGATCACCATGCTATTCTCTTTTATCAGCACTCTATTGATTATGGCCCAATTCCTTTTAAAGTGTTTAATTCTTGGAGTAGATTGGATGGTTTTAATTCTCTGGTCACAAATGCGTGGAACTCATCTAGTTCTTTGCCTGGGTGTCCTATTTCTCAATTCCGCAATAGATTGAAATCTTTGAAAGGCGAGATAAAAAAGTGGCTGACCAATTGCAATGATAAAATTAGGTTGGCTAATTTGCGTGATGAATTGGTTGATCTGGACAAACAAATTGACAACGGTTTATGTGATGATAGCAGTGCGAGAAAGCGGGTTGAGATTCTTCATGACATTATGGAAATTGAAAATCGGGAGGCTTTGGATATCCAACAAAAATCAAAGGTTAAATGGTGCGTGGAAGGTGATGAAAATTCTCATTTTTTTTCATTCATTTGTTAATAAATCTCGTAAAAACTTGTGTATCCAAGGTATTAAAGTTAATGGTGTTTGGCTCGATGATCCTGAAATTGTCAAAAAAGCTTTTGTGGATCATTATGCTAGAAAATTCAAGAGAAGTCCATATGTGAAACTCTCATCCAGGAGCCATCTGTTTAAATATCTATCTTCTCATCAAGCTTAATTCTGACATTGAAAGACCAGTGTCTGAGGATGAAATTAAAGCTGATGTTTGGGGTTGCGGTAGTGATAAATCTCCTGGGCCTGACGGGTTTACGTTTGGTTTTGTTAAGGAGTTTTGGGATCTTATTAGGGTGGATGTGATTAACTTTGTGCATCGATTTTTCGAGACTGGCTTTCTCCCTCCTGGTTGTAATTCTTCCTTTATTACTTTGATTCCTAAAGTAATGAATCCGCTTTCTATTGAAGATTTTCGTCCGATTAGCCTTATTGGTGTGCAGTATAAAATTATTGCTAAAATTCTAGCCAATAGACTCGCCAAGGTTCTTGATTCGGTGGTCAGCCCTACTCAGTCAGCTTTTATTAAGGGTCGAAATATTCTTGACGACCCTTTAATCCTTAACGAGATTATCGAGTGGTTTAAGAAAAAAAAGAAGAAAGGGGTTTTCTTAAAGTTGGACATTGCGAAGGCTTATGACTCTCTCAATTGGGATTATTTATGTACCATCATGCGGTTTATGGGTTTTGGCAGAAGATGGGTTAGTTGGGTGTCTGCCTGTCTTTACTCGACTAAATCTTCGATTCTTGTCAATGGTAGTCCAACAACAGAATTTGCTTTTGAAAGAGGTCTCAGACAAGGAGACCCAATGGCTCCATTTTTGTTCATTCTTGCCATGGAAGGCTTGCACGTGGCGATTGAAGAAACAACATTGGCAGGATCGATCAGGGGCCTCAAGGTTGGTAATCTCTCACTTTCTCACCTTATTTATGCAGATGATGTTCTTTTTTTGCAGATTGGTCAGAAGAAAATCTTGTTAATATTAAGACTATATTTACATGCTTTTATCTATCTTCTGGTCTACGTATTAATCTCTAAAAATCGAGACTGTATGGGGTGTGTGCTTCTGGTACTGAGATTGATAATTTTGCTAAAATAATGGGGTGTGGTCGTGGTACTTTTCCTTTTACTTATCTCGGTGTTCCTATTGGTGCAAATATGAAAAGGTTGGATTCTTGGTCCCCGATTATTGATAAATTTAATAAGAGATTGTCAAATTGGAAGGCTAGTTTATTCTCCATTGGTGGTCGCTCCACTCTTGTTAAATCTGTCCTTGGCTCTGTGGGTACATATTTCTTGTCACTTTTTCGTCTTCCGGCTATTGTTAAGAAGAAACTTGAAGGTATTCGTGCAAATATTTTTTGGGGAGGCAATGAAGGTGCTAGGAAAATGCATTGGGTTAACTGGAATTCTGTGTTGGCAAGCAAGGCAAATGGTGGTTTGGATATTGGGTCATTGGATGCTCTTAATCGTGCTTTACTTCTTAAATGGAGATGGAGGTATGTGAATAATCCTAAAAGTCTTTGGGTGTCGGTCGTTAATAACATTCATAATCCTGTCTCTTTCTTGGATTGGACGAGGCCTGGCTTTACTAAGTCGGGTCTGTGGCATGTCATTAATAATGTTGCGTTTGAGTTAGATTGTGCTGGTATTGTTCCTTTGAAATCGTTTTCCAAAAAAATTGTTAAAGGAGATAGCACTTTGTTTTGGCATGATGTTTGGAATGGTACTCAAAGTTTGGCTTCTAAATTTCCTCGACTTTTTAGTTTGGAAATTCTGAAAAATGTCACTGTTTTGGAGCGTTGGAAGGATAACACTCTTGTCCCGAATTGGAGAAGAGATATTAGAGGTGGGGCTGAAATGTGTGAGCTCAATAACCTCACGGCTTGTTTGAATGATACAGTGTTAAGTGATGTGCCCGACTCTTGGATCTTCTCGTTTTCTAACATGAACGAGTTCACTGTTAGAGGCATTCGGAAACTGATTGATAATAGCACACTCCCGGTTAGTCTTAATGTTACTAGATGGGTTAAATATGCTCCCCGTAAGGTTAACATTCATGCTTGGCGTGTTCTCTTGGATAGATTACCTACCAGGAGTAACTTGGCAAATAAAGGTATCGACATTCCATCTTTGTTGTGTCCGCCCTGTACTGAATGTGTGGAAGAACGTGATCATGTTTTTGGTTCTTGTAAGGTTGCATCTAGAATCTGGTCGTTGGTTTCTAAATGGTTTCAAATACCTCCAATTCCTTATGGTGGACCACATGATATATTATATTCGATTGATAAGTTGAGAATCTCAAAAGAAAAGAAGCACATCATTGAAACTATATATATATATATATATATATATATATATATATATATATATATATATATATATATATATATATATATATATATATATATATATATATATATATATATATATATATATATATATATATATATATATATATATATATATATATATATATATATATATATATATATATATATATATATATATATATATATATATATATATATATATATATATATATATATATATATATATATATATATATATATATATATATATATATATATATATATATATATATATATATATATATATATATATATATATATATATATATATATATATATATATATATATATATATATATATATATATATATATATATATATATATATATATAATATATTGCCGTTAAAAAATATATATATATATATGTTACATCCGTCTTTAAGAATGATTTCAACCAATTATTTCTTAAAATTGATTTTCACCACTACCCTGCCAATAAAATTACTTTTCAATTTATGTATCATTTTCAACCATTTCACCTTCAATCTTTTCATTTCTATTCAATCTCCTACATTCCATTTCTCACCATTTTCTAATGAACATCATTTGCGTGCGCATATACTTAAATACTCACAATATACTTAAATACACACAAAGATTTAACCGAAATAATATACTAGTGTTATTGTCGTCGTTACTATATGCGGATAATCTGCAAATATACTATTACATAACATTATTATTATTATTTATCATATATTATATTATATTACATGTTATATGTAGTACCACCTGACTTCATCATATACGAGTATTTGTTTTGTAGCTCAAAACTTTAATATAACATCCACATTGTGCAACAACAATCAAAGCTCGATATCCATTTCTCATTTACATATCCTTTTATTTTTCTCCATTCTTTTTTCTATATATCTCTTTGGTCTAAGATATGATGAGCCTTCCTCAACTCTGGTTACTTGTGATGGTTGCCACCCTCTTCGTTAGCACGTCGAAACATGCTCATGCATACGACCGGCCACCACCCCGAGAGGATCTCGTTGTATCGCTTGCCGAAGATGCTGATCCTACCGCTCCACAACAAGTAAGAAACTATGATTTTTTCCACACGTAGATCGAATAAATACGTTATCTACGAGTTACTACAAATGTACATAGTTTAAAAAGTGAAAAGGCATAGAAATGATGCAATATCATATTCTGTCTGATTAATTTGTGATCTGTTTGTGATGTCATATTTAGCTATCATCGTACGATTCGTTAAAACCAATGCTATACGTACGTGAGACTTTTGGTGGCCAACCTTTGGATTTTTTTGATATTTTTTCTTTATACCTTTTTTAAAGAACGAGAGAAAGTACCCGCGCGTTGCGGCGGTGAGATGGTGAGAGTGATAGGTGTGATAGCCAAATGCCTTAGCCGTACGTGATCCGTCCTCGGATTTAAAAATTCGTCGAAAGTATATCGAATGACATCTCTAATGAAAGAGCATGAAATTTTAAGAACACCCATATAATTTTTATAATTTATCGATATACGGTTTTTGAGATAAAAGATTTTGAATGAATTAGAGGAATAAAATGGTTTATGAATGAGAGAGAAAAAAAATGAGTGGTTGAGATTTGAGGAGAGAGAGAAAAATGAGTGGTTGAGATTTAAGGGTATTATAGGTATATTAGGTAGAGATGTTTAAATTAGTGAATAAAGAAAAGGGGTAATTTAGGTAGTTCAAAGTTGTAATTTGAGATTTAGAAAAAGGTGATCCTTCTATTAGAGGCTACCCAATGGTCCGGTCCGGTCCGGTCCGGTCCGGTCCGGTCCGGTCCGGTCCGGTCCGGTCCGGTCCGGTCCGGTCCGGTCCGGTCCGGTCCGGTCCGGTCCGGTCCGGTCCGGTCCGGTCCGGTCCGGTCCGGTCCGGTCCGGTCCGGTCCGGTCCGGTCCGGTCCGGTCCGGTCCGGTCCGGTCCGGTCCGGTCCGGTCCGGTCCGGTCCGGTCCGGTCCGGTCCGGTCCGGTCCGGTCCGGTCCGGTCCGGTCCGGTCCGGTCCGGTCCGGTCCGGTCCGGTCCGGTCCGGTCCGGTCCGGTCCGGTCCGGTCCGGTCCGGTCCGGTCCGGTCCGGTCCGGTCCGGTCCGGTCCGGTCCGGTCCGGTCCGGTCCGGTCCGGTCCGGTCCGGTCCGGTCCGGTCCGGTCCGGTCCGGTCCGGTCCGGTCCGGTCCGGTCCGGTCCGGTCCGGTCCGGTCCGGTCCGGTCCGGTCCGGTCCGGTCCGGTCCGGTCCGGTCCGGTCCGGTCCGGTCCGGTCCGGTCCGGTCCGGTCCGGTCCGGTCCGGTCCGGTCCGGTCCGGTCCGGTCCGGTCCGGTCCGGTCCGGTCCGGTCCGGTCCGGTCCGGTCCGGTCCGGTCCGGTCCGGTCCGGTCCGGTCCGGTCCGGTCCGGTCCGGTCCGGTCCGGTCCGGTCCGGTCCGGTCCGGTCCGGTCCGGTCCGGTCCGGTCCGGTCCGGTCCGGTCCGGTCCGGTCCGGTCCGGTCCGGTCCGGTCCGGTCCGGTCCGGTCCGGTCCGGTCCGGTCCGGTCCGGTCCGGTCCGGTCCGGTCCGGTCCGGTCCGGTCCGGTCCGGTCCGGTCGGTCCGGTCCGGTCGGTCCGGTCCGGTCGGTCCGGTCCGGTCGGTCCGGTCCGGTCGGTCCGGTCCGGTCGGTCCGGTCCGGTCGGTCCGGTCCGGTCGGTCCGGTCCGGTCGGTCCGGTCCGGTCGGTCCGGTCCGGTCGGTCCGGTCCGGTCGGTCCGGTCCGGTCGGTCCGGTCCGGTCGGTCCGGTCCGGTCGGTCCGGTCCGGTCGGTCCGGTCCGGTCGGTCCGGTCCGGTCGGTCCGGTCCGGTCGGTCCGGTCCGGTCGGTCCGGTCCGGTCGGTCCGGTCCGGTCGGTCCGGTCCGGTCGGTCCGGTCCGGTCGGTCCGGTCCGGTCGGTCCGGTCCGGTCGGTCCGGTCCGGTCGGTCCGGTCCGGTCGGTCCGGTCCGGTCGGTCCGGTCCGGTCGGTCCGGTCCGGTCGGTCCGGTCCGGTCGGTCCGGTCCGGTCGGTCCGGTCCGGTCGGTCCGGTCCGGTCGGTCCGGTCCGGTCGGTCCGGTCCGGTCGGTCCGGTCCGGTCGGTCCGGTCCGGTCGGTCCGGTCCGGTCGGTCCGGTCCGGTCGGTCCGGTCCGGTCGGTCCGGTCCGGTCGGTCCGGTCCGGTCGGTCCGGTCCGGTCGGTCCGGTCCGGTCGGTCCGGTCCGGTCGGTCCGGTCCGGTCGGTCCGGTCCGGTCGGTCCGGTCCGGTCGGTCCGGTCCGGTCGGTCCGGTCCGGTCGTGTCCGGTCCGGTCGTGTCCAGGGCTCGTGACTGTCCGGTCCGGTCCGGTCCGGTCCGGTCCGGTCCGGTCCGGTCCGGTCCGGTCCGGTCCGGTCCGGTCCGGTCCGGTCCGGTCCGGTCCGGTCCGGTCCGGTCCGGTCCGGTCCGGTCCGGTCCGGTCCGGTCCGGTCCGGTCCGGTCCGGTCCGGTCCGGTCCGGTCCGGTCCGGACCGACCGAGCTTGTTTCGGTCCGGTCTTCGGTTTGGGTTTTTATGCCATTTCGGTCTTCGGTCCTAGCCGGTCCGGTCCGGTCCGGTCCGGTCTTATGACCATGCTCATGCCTACTATAAAGTGGCTAATCTCATATTGGCTTTTTTTTTACTACTGTAATATAATAAGATTTATTTGTTATCTTATTCCCAGCATTTTAACTATTACTATTACTATGATAAAAATTAGGAGAAAATTTCATTACATACCCCTGTGGTTTGCCATATTATCAAGTTTCAACCCTATGGTTTTTTTTTATCATTAGATACCCGTATGGTGGATTTTTGTATCATTACATACCCCTGCCTCAAACGTCCGTTTGTACCCCGCCGTCAACCCCCTCATGTGCAGCGCACATGAGGGTATTTTAGTCCTTTTCACCCCAGATTTTTATAAAAAATTCAAAAGATTTTCATATCTATATACAATCTATAACTATAAATATATATCCTCCAAATCAATTTCTAGATCTACTCCATCCTCCAAAGATTTTCTCCCCCAAAAGATTTTCACAATCAAAACCTGATAATGGTGATGCAAGTGGTGGATGAGAATATCAAAAATAAAAAGAAAATCACCAATTAATGATGCAAGTGGTGGACGAGAAATAAACAAAATGATTGTGAATTCGTGATTACACTTTTGAACTTTCTTTCCTCTTTTTTTTCCGGTAATCATTCCGACTAACGGGTTGTGGTGGTGGGTTTCTCCTGCGTGTTACGGTGGTGGTTATGTATATGGTGGTAGCGGGTTACGGTGGCTGCTGTTTTCTTCTCAACCTTTTTAATTACGGCCTTTAATCATCTTCAATTACGAGGGTTTGATTACAAAAACTTTTGAATTGTTTTTGTTATTTTCCCGGTGGAATCTTAACAAAGATCAGACACCATTCCAATAGCCATCACCATTCTTTGAATCGCCACAACCATCAACGTCGGCGTCTGCACCGGCACCATCACCATCCCAAATACGCCGCCATCGTCTTCCACCACCGTTCACCACCATGTTCAACAACCACTATTAGATTTTGATATCAGGTTGTAAGTAGACGAAGATTGCGATTAGGGGACATCAATAACAAGTTCAGATCCAAAAGATTCATCTCTCAAACCCCCCAAAAGTAATAGGGGTTCGACCATGGTGATTTGTTATTAATGAGATTTTTTTTTTCCAGATTTCTTTTGGGCATGATTAACATGAAGGAAAATCAAAAAAAATAATGATGGAAGTGAATATATCACAGAAAGAAATGACGATGATTTTTTGTGTTTGGATGATAGATATATGTGAGAAAGAGAGGTGTAAAAACTAAAAAGACTTAAATGAATGTTTTTTAATCATACCCATGTGTACTGTGATTGTGTGTACAGTGAGTGGAGGAAAGCCATAAATTTATTTTTGGGATTTATATTGATCGAAAAATGAAGATCGATTAGTTCTAGAAAAGAAATTGATCTGGGTATTATAGATATGGATGTATATGTATATTTATAGTTTATATATAGATAGATAGATGATATAACTAAAGAGTTCATAGATTGAGAAAGAACATAAAGAGGTGAAAAATTTGTTTAAGAGGTAAAAAGACAGTAATACTCTCATGTGCAATGCACATGAGGAGGCTAACGGAGTCATAATAACGTCTGTTAGGGTAAGGGGTGTCTAATGAAGCAAAAAGTCACCATAGGGTGATCTAATGATAAAAAAAAACCATAGGGGTGAAACTTGATAATATGGCAAACCACAGGGGTATGTAATGAAATTTTCTCTAATAATTATATTAGTTCCAAACAGTTTAAAGATGTTATTTTTCTACTTAAATGCACAACCCTTATTAATTTGTTGATTTGTTTGTGCTATATGTTTTATCAATATTTTATCTTATATTATGTAACGCAAAGAATTTTACACTCTCTAAAATAAGTACAATGCCACGTCATTTTTCCCTACTTAAATGTCCAACACTTTATTGACCATATAAATTTTATCCCTTTTGACTTTTTATTGATATACAGTTTTTAATTTTAACGTTTAAATATAATGGTTTTTAAAATAATTTGTTATCGTCACATTGCCATCATAAACAAATCAAATGACTAGAAATACAATATATCCAAACCACAACACCTTACGTTTTTCAATGAGCTTTTTCAATAAGTCATATACAAACCTATATATATATGGCGCGACACGGCCACAAAATCGCGACTGGCCGACCCTGCCTGGTCTTTATAGCCGTTCTCGGCTAGATACAACCTGAATGTGTAAAGACTAATGTAACAAATTGTGCTATAAACAGGTTCATATATCTTTGGCTGGCGACAACAAAATGCGAATTTCTTGGATTACTGACGATGATACCCCGCCGACTGTAAACTATGGGACATCTCCAGGGAATTATGATCAGTCCGCTAACGGGAGTGTTACTACCTATGAATACTTAACTTACACATCTGGTGAAATACATGAAGTCGTAATAGGTCCATTAGACCCGAGTACCATGTATTATTATTGTTTTAACCCTGGTTCGACCCCTGAGTACTCTTTCAAGACTCCTCCAGCCCAGTTTCCAATCAAAATTTCAGTTTCAGGTTTTACAAATAATTACAACATTTTGGTTCTCATTTCATCATTATATGCAAGTATATGAAAGGATCATATAATGGGGAATTTAATTAACAGGTGATCTTGGACAAACTGGATGGACAAAATCTACCCTTGAACATATTTCACAATCAAACTATGATGTGTTTCTACTACCTGGAGATTTGTCATACGCCGATATGTTGCAGCACAGGTGGGACTCATTTGGTCGCCTAGTAGAGCAGCAAGCTAGCCAGCGGCCGTGGATGGTGACACAAGGCAACCATGAAGTTGAAATAATCCCTGTTGTTCACTCGACCCCCTTCACTGCCTACAATGCAAGGTGGCATATGCCGTTTGAAGAGAGTGGCTCAACGTCTAACTTGTACTACTCCTTTGAGGTTTCAGGAGTTCACGTCATCATGTTGGGATCCTACACCGATTTTGACTCTGGGTCGGACCAATACCAATGGTTAAAGTCTGATTTAGAAAAGGTTGATAGGACCAAAACACCATGGCTTGTTGTGCTTGTTCATGCACCATGGTATAATTCTAACTATGCTCATCAAGGTGAGACAGAATCCGTCGCTATGATGGAATCAATGGAGAGTTTGCTTTTCAAAGCTCGTGTAGATGTCGTTTTTGCAGGGCATGTCCACGCTTATGAGCGCTTTGTAAGCAACTTTATTGTAGCTTCCATATCTAGATGACTGTTTTCCCCTGAGAAAAGTACTTACCTCTATTCTTATTTTGGCAGAATCGTGTTTATAGTGAACAGAATGACAACTGTGGCCCGGTGTATATCACGATTGGGGATGGAGGCAATCGCGAAGGTCTTGCCAGCAAGTAAGTTGACTCAAGAAAACGACTACGAGTATACTTCCGCCCTTCCAATGCACTGTTTGATTACTAACAAATTAAAGACCATGTGTTATAGGTACAAAGAACCACAACCAACCATATCGGCGTTTAGGGAAGCTAGTTTTGGGCACGGGGAATTTGAGGTGGTTAATGCAAGTTATGCTATGTGGTCGTGGCATAGAAATGATGACGATGAATCAGTTCTATCTGATTCAGTTTGGATCCAAAGCTTGTCTTCTGATCCAACTTGTAACTAAGCTAGAAAAATGAACTCCTTACCAAATGTTCTTTAAATCATTCTCAGCCCTAAATGAATTATATTCAATACAAAGTTGTGATGTATAATCTTTTGCCATTAGAGTTATGCGGAAACATATATATCCTCTTAAGAAAGGCATATCTTTTTAATTGATCTGGAGTGGATTTTATTGTTTATATAGAACTCGGCAATATCTGAACTTAAATTTGTTTATCTTGTATTTGTAGTTCTATTGCATTATATAAACAGGTTTATTGCTTGGAATTTTGTTTTAAAAGCCATAACAATGAAAAAAAAATCAACATGTTTGACCTATGCATTTATCAGATCACGCTAACAGGTTCGGGTTAGTGGGTGGTCGGATAGGGTTGAAATATCTAACCTAATTCATAACAGAATAATAAACAAACAGAAGGAAGATCAAACAGAAAGCGTATGAAATGTTTTGAGCACTCGCTTGATGTGCTTTGAACTTGAGCGTATGTTCTCCTGTTATAGCCTAGATTAAGTGCAGCATCACTACAATGTTATAATCCTTCAAGGAGCAAGCTGTACAATTTTAATTATTTGAAGATTAGCCAATGTATTACGAGTATTATCATTTTCATGTTTTAACACAACAAGAAGAAGTCTGGTAATCTTTTAAAAAATCATTTCATTTTGATAGTTATAATAGCTTCTTGCTTCTTTATTGATTTTGCAATGCCTTTCATATTTACACAACCTGGTTTCATACACATGCATTGACTAAAGCCACTACTGTAAGCCTGTAAACCTGTGATAACTTACTTGGAGTTCCAGTGCTTTTTGTAGTTTTAGTAACACCTCTTTCGCTGTTGGTCGCTTTGTTCTATCATAATCTATGCATTGACTGACGATCGCTCGAAATGCAGACAATGATCGTGGCACAATGTCGTCCTTCATGTCCTTAAACACAATTGAATCAAGTTTTCCTTCTTCATGGATTTGCTTAAGGATATTGGCTACATGTTGTTCGTTATATACTTTTGTATTGGGGACTAATAATTTTCCAGACAAGACCTCAAATAGAACCACACCGAATGAGTATATATCAGATTTTTCTGTAAAGAATCCTGTATTGTCATATACTGGGTCAACATAGCCTCGTGTGCCTACCAGATCACTGACGACTTCCTGATCTATTGCAGTTATTGCGGATAACCCAAAATCGGAAATTTTTGCCTTCCAATCACCGGTTAGTAGAATATTAGCACATTTTATGTCCCTGTGAATCACCATCTCTCTTGTTAAAGCACCCCCATGTAGAAAAGCCAACCCTCTCGCGACATCAATACATATCTTAAGTCGTTGAGTCCACCTAAGAGTGGGGTTTTTTAACTGCCTATCGAGACTTTCTCTAGAAGCATACTCATATATGATAATTCTTTCATCTTGTTTGTTACAGTAGCCTGCAAGAGCTATAATATTCTCATGTTTATACTCAAAAAGAACTTCAAGCTCCATCAAAAATTCATATTCTCCCTGACCTTCTCTCCTATCCAACCGCTTTGCAACAATGGTATTATGTTCATCACCGCGTGTAATCTCTCCTTTGTATACCCTCCCAAATCCTCCTCCTCCGATAAAATTCTCACGACTAAAGTCTGCTGTGGCCGATTTAATTTCTTCCAAGGACATTTGGAGTGGGTGCTTGTTAATTTCCTGTGAATCATGAAACACATAATCAATTCATTTTTCTGGGAAGATATATCATGATACTGTCTAAATTTCAGTTACTATAGCATCTGCTTACGCTGTCAAAAAATATTCATTCTTGAGTGATTTTAAAAAACTAAGGATTTTGATCAACTATGCACCTGGACAAAGGACCAAGAGGGGACCTAGTAGGGAATCCTGTTGGATTAGCAAAGAATATAAAAAATATGTGATGCCCATTGATGAACTGCCACCCAAAAATTGCCTCATGTAGCCCTTTTAATCTTTCTTATCTGTTTTACGTTAAACTTGGTATTAAAAGATCGACTTACTTGAGACATTAATGCTTTCTCGAGTTCCTTGAGTATCTTATCTGCTGCAGGACGCTCTTTCTGAGTTTCTGCAACACATCGATGTGCGATAGCTATGAATGTTGCCAAGGACTCTCGATTGGGTCCTTTATATAGATTGGAGGTCAGTTCATCCACTTCTTCCATTATTTGAGGATCTACCAATTGATTTAATCTTCCCTCTTTGAAGAGTTGTCGTGCAACGTATGCAATTCCATCTTCATTCTCCTTAAGGTAAATAAAATCATAGGCAACCTTCCCAGACAAGATCTCAAATAAAACTACCCCAAAAGAATATATATCTATTGCCCTTTTCAACTTACCTTCTTTCATATATTCTGGACACATATACACTCTTGTACCTGCAATATTTTTTGAATAATGTGTCTTTTCGAGTCCATTCACATCATGGAATCTTGAGAGGCCAAAGTCAGCAATCTTTGCTGTCCAGTTTTTGCCCAATAAGATGTTGCCGCTTTTAACATCACGATGAATTATGCTTTGTTCATCCTCACCCGTGGTGTGAAGGTAGTTCAAGCCCCGTGCAATATCAATGCTAATATTTAACCGTTGCACCCAGGTAAGGTTATTCAAGTTATAAGGCATTTCCAAATAATTATCAAGGCTGCCATTAGAAAGATACTCGTAGACGAGTATTAGCTCATGACCTTCATTACAAAAGCCAAGAAGAGAGACTATATTCGGATGCTTACATCGAGTAAGCAGTTCAATTTCTGTCATGAACCCTGCTTCTCCTTGCTTGTTTTTCGCCAAACACTTTATAGCTACCGTTTTCTTTTGTTTCTTAGGAAGCTCATATTTATTCTCTGCATCTATTGGCAGCTCGAGCTCTGCTGCGTAGACCTTACCAAATGCGCCTGCACCGAGAAATATTTTGGTAAAGTTGTCTGTAGCCAACTCTATATCACTGAGTGGGATCATTAAGTGCTTCAGCTTCCACTTCTGCAACAATATTTGTGTAAGACTACTTGCATCAATTCGGGTTGTTTTTTCCAAAAAAAGCCTAATCAGCATGTAACATCAACTTTCCATACATCCTTTTCATAAACATTTTGTTTACCCACAACGTCAACATATTCATCCTTCCCATTAATAATTCATACAATTAATATGCATGCAAACACCATCCACCTTCATCCTTCCCCACAAACACCCAAAAATAGATATCCTCCACCTCATCATCTTATTTATTAGTAGTATGATTCAATTATGTATCCTAGAAACATTTGAATACAAGTATACAACAATCACATATAACAATTTACTTTTGGTTTTGTATCTTATAAGACAGCTTGCGTTTTTAATAGGGTTAAATGCGAATTTCGTGTCTGTGGTTCTTCAAAAAGCACACTTTTTAAAGGGTTAAATTCAAATTCCGTGCCTATGGTTCTTCAAAAAGCACACTTTTCATCCCCGCTGCTAATTTTGAGCCTTTTTCATGCTGGCCCGTGGTGAGATTTTCGTCCTATTAAAAACCCCCACGTGCAAGTCACGTGAGGGGCATTTTCGTCTATTCAGTCTTACTTTTTTATTTTTCTGGGAAGATATTAGATATATGCATTTCATCATCCACCATCTCTGTGCCTGATTTTGAGTATCTATTTTTCTTTCAAATCCCTTTTTTTTTTCTTTTTTTACTCCATGAATTATAATGTCACTATCAATTCATCAAACTAATTCATAAAACATTTTATTCCCATCTATATAAGTGAGTTTTTTTAGAGGTTGAAGATGAAGAAGGTTTTTCACTACTACAAAACTGAAGAATACCGACGGATTTTTCCGACGAAAAAAATCTGTCGGAAATTTCCGACAGATCACCGACGAAGTTCCGACGGCATGCCATTTAATTTACTTATTGGAAAATTTATGACGGAATTCCGACGGATTAGCGACGAAACACAAATTCCGTCGGAAATCTGTCGGAAATTACCGACGGAATAGTGACGGCTTATAATATTCCGTCGGAAATTCGTCGGAACTATATTTATTAAAAAAATTAATTTTATTATTATATCCGTCGGTAATCGGTCGGAAATTTCCTACGGAATACCGACGGATTTGAAAACTCCGTCGGAAATCCGTCGGAAATATATTTATTTAAGAAAGTTAAATTTGATTATTATATCCGTCGGGAATCTGTCGGAGATTTCCGACGGAATACCGACGGATTTTAAATCTCCGTTGGAAACATATTTCTTTTAAAAAAATTTTCGTAATTATATCCGTAGGAAATATTATTTAAAAAAAATGTCAAAAAAAAACTTTATCCATAGGAATTTTCCAACAAATTTGCACACTTACTATGTTTTGCACACTTATCATAAAATATTAAAAAAATATATATCAAATGATAAATATAAATCCCGTATGTATTACTCGTATATGATAAACAAAAAGAGAATATCCTTTCCAATTTAGATTTCACCTTTATAATAATAAACCATACTAGTTGTTATATACAAAATCCCATATGAATAAATGGCAAGCAAATGTGAGTAAAATGTAAAATGTGGTCGTGTTTAGTATTTTTTTTACTTTTTTTATATTAAGTTATAAAGATTTTGTTTAAATGGTGACATAAAAATGAAAAAAAAACATAATGTATATCTAAACTTTTATTTTTCAATCTTTTTTGAACAATAATTATAAAAACCCGCGCATTGTGCGGGTAAAATATCCATATGATATAAATTCCTAATATAATTAAAAATCTTATATTAAAAATCATATTAATTAGAAATCTTATATTAAATTCGTACATTGTACGGGTATTAAGACTAGTTAAATATATTATATATGTAGTAATTTATTCTTTGAAATAATGTTTTCACTCACACTGATATTCATCATTTGTATAAATGAGCCAAACGACCCGTGTGTGTTCGTCTTTCACTCGATTGGGCCTATTGGGCCCTAAACATTGTTTGTTATCTGAAACGAACTATTGAGAAACATACTAGTACCATTAGGCTCATGCGAACACTCTAAAATGAAGCTTTTGATATATGCTTATCATTAGGCCCAATTGTTAGCCCAATCTATTAACTATTATACATAAGTATGTATTAAGTATTATACATATTGCGTAACAATAAATTTTTTTATTTAATCTCTTTTTTTTATAAATAGAATAAAATAATAATATGGGTGTTACAACCCAATACAAAGTATTATTAACTATTATACATAAGTATATATTAAGTATTATACATATTGCGTAACAATCAATTTTTTTATTTAATCTCTTTTTTTTATAAATAGAATAAAATAATAATATGGGTGTTACAACCCAATACAAAGTATTATTAGGATGAGATTCAAGTTTGTGTATACGAGCGCGCAGTGGCGGATGTACATTGTAAAGAGTGGGGGTAATGCCCCGACAAACCAACATAAATCTCTAGCTGTTTAACTTGTTTTGAAAAAAAATACCGGCCCAAATGACTTAATGCCCTCAACCCGGTAACTAGAGTGCCTTCATTGGTTGAGAGAAGACCAAATAAATTACTCTGTAATAAAAATAATCTATGTATTTGTTTATTTATTTTATAACTTTATATTCTTGTTAAGGTTTTCATATAATAGCAATGTGGGATACATGAAAACTTCATTTGTCATTTTGGTGGACCTCAATTTAAAAACAAGCTAATATGTATCGGCTTTCTCAAATTGATTATATTGACTTTTTCTAATTAATTTTAAGGTGACCTTTTATTTTATTTTAGATTCATCGTTATTAAGAGACAATTATACTTTAAATTTGCTACAAATATATAACTTTTGTTATCAGTTGCAGTTTTTAAAGTTTAACTATTTATTATATTACTTATGCAGTCTATATATTTTTTTGAATTGATAATGACTTGTTTTAGTTCTACTAAATGTGCATTTTACTAATTACATCGTTATAAAAAGCTATTTTGTTATTAATATTGCTGCATTTTTTCGGTGTAGCCCTTTCATGGATTTTTTTGACCGTTATTAATAACTTGTCTAGCCGATATTATGTTTGCAATATGGTTGTTAAGAAAAAAAATTTGCCCCCCGTAAATCAAATTTCTAGATTCGCCTCTGTGAGCGCGTTTTAATGATTTTGAGAGGTTGTCGATTGATGAGAAACCAAAAATGATTCAAGAACGCAAAATAACTAGTGTCCGATAAAAATGCAACTAAACTGTAAAATACTTTAAATTTGACAAAATTGAATTATTAATTAACTAATGTTGTCATATTTATAGTCGTTTGAAAGGTAATTAAAAAATACAATCAAATGTGTCGACGAATCATTTTAATTAATCTCGAGTCTCTCGTATTTAGGCGGTCTAACGGAGCCAAACACGGTTAAGGTTAGATAGCTCAAGGAAAAATAGGTCATACAAAACCCTAGCCCACCACTCTTCAACTCTCACTTTCTCCACTCTCTCTCTCTCTAAAACCGTCTCTCTCCACTCTCTCTCTTCCATTTCTTCAAGATTTGGTAAGGAATTTCTTAGATCTATACAAATAAACTATTTTTAAACCTAAATCTTTATGAAAAACACAATATATATGTATGTATGTATACGATTCTGTCAAAATAAAGGAAACCCGAGATGGTTTTCACGAATTTGATAAGAAACCGAAACGTATATATGTTAAATCACTAGATCGGGTGTGTTAATGGTAAGATCCGTTCGTTTTTTGTGTCTTTGGGTCATATATAACTCGATTTGGCAGAAAATCTTTCTTCTCTTCTTTCTCTTGGTCCAAATCTGATCTTATAGGGTTTGGGTGTTAGATCTATACAAATAAATGATATTTAAACATAAATCCTTATGAAAAACATAGTATATATGTATCTATGTACATGGATCTGTTGATTTACGAGAAAAACGAGATAGTTTTCACTAAAAACTTTAAGAAACCGACATATATATGCTTTTAATCACTAGATTGGGTGAGTTGAGTGTAAGATCCGTTCGGTTCGGTCATAAAACTCGACATATATATTGTTAATCTCTCTTATCCTTCTTTTTATTTATTATGTTCTATAAATAATTTTGGTTTTATTTATGTATATTGTTTAATCTATAAATTATTGTTTCTATAAGTTTGGTAGGTGGTGGTGATATGCGTGAGCTGGGAAAGCAACAAGAAGGCATAAGGCTTGTGCCTTTTGTTAATTTAATTTGAAGAAACAGATGTCAATTTTTTTGGTTGTAGATCGATTAAATTTGATGTTGCAAATGTTATTTAGATGTAAATATAATTGTATAAATGAATGTTATTTTATTGAAGTGAGATTTATTTGGTTGAATATTATTGTGAATGAGATTTATATTTGTCATTTTTGTTTTGTTTTATTTGTTTTATGGGATTGTAAAAATGGATATTAAAATATATTAATATTTATTTTTTTTAAATTTTTTATTCGAAATCCGTCGGAAATCTGTAGCTAAAATATCTGTCAGAAAAATTACCACTGTAAAATAGTCTGTCGGTAATTTGTCACTAAAAATTTAAATTTCCGACGGATATAATTTTCTTAAAAAAAATTTCCCGACAAACTTCCGACGGAAAGTTTCTGTCGGAAATAGAAGATTCCGACGGAAGTGATTTACCCACGCATTTATTCCGACGCCCGTTTTCCGTCAGAAATCCGTCGGTAAAGGCCTTTACCGACGGATTTCCGACAGAAATTTCCGTCGGTATATTTCATTTTTGTAGTAGTGTTTGGGTTTGTTATTTAAAGAAGCTAAAGCATGTTAAAATGGGGGAAAAAAATGTCCCTCGTGTAACTTGCACGTGAGAGACTTAATTAACACAGACAGGGGCAAAATTCCAACCACAGGGATGCAAAAGTTCAAAGTTAATTATATGAATGAAAAGTGTGCTTTTTGAAGGACCACAAAGACAAAATTTGCATTTAATCCTTTTTTATATCTTATTTAACCATTATATTTTTAATACTCGCCGCTGCTTTTTTTTTTTTTTACCATGAAGTATATACAAGGAACGGATTTAGCATGGGGGTGGGGTCAGCTGCCCCCACTCCAATTTTGGCATAATGTAATTTTTTTATTTAAAGTATATTTGTAATTTTGTCT
>CM067171.1:118148729-118171229 GCA_034093135.1 Erigeron breviscapus | reverse complement strand
TTGGATCGCTGAGGTGTTTGTCTAGACTTCCTTTTGGCTCAAACTTGTATATAACAATCTTCATATCTTTTTCATTACAAAACCCGATAAAGGAAACAATATTGCCGTGCTTGAAAATATTCTTGCGATTAGCAAAAATAAAAATCATATTTTCACTTTTAAGAAGGAATATCATTTTCTATCTATATTAATTACATATGTTACTTAAGAATGTAAGGTAATCTCATTACCCGGAGAAAAAAAAAACTGTTTAATGTATTTTTGATTTTTTACCTATAAGTCATGGGTTTAACTTTATAAAGTGATAAATGTGTGAGGTTTTTTTTTATTGAAATGTATATATACATCTCTTGAACCCTATGATAAAGAGTGAAATTGACAGGATTTTATCTTTGTACAGTGAGTTGTTCCTTGATGTCGTTGTTACTCGACTAACATTTTTAAAAAAAAAAATAAATCATATTTTCACTTTTAAGAAGGAATATCATTTTCTATCTATATTAATTACATATGTTACTTAAGAATGTAAAAAAAGGGCATAATCTCATTACCCGGAGAAAAAAAAAACTGTTTAATGTATTTTTGATTTTTTACCTATAAGTCATGGGTTTAACTTTATAAAGTGATAAATGTGTGAGGTTTTTTTTTATTGAAATGTATATATACATCTCTTGAACCCTATGATAAAGAGTGAAATTGACAGGATTTTATCTTTGTACAGTGAGTTGTTCCTTGATGTCGTTGTTACTCGACTAACATTTTTAAAAAAAAAATAAATCATATTTTCACTTTTAAGAAGGAATATCATTTTCTATCTATATTAATTACATATGTTACTTAAGAATGTTTGAGGTAATCTCATTACCCGGAGAAAAAAAAAACTGTTTAATGTATTTTTGATTTTTTACCTATAAGTCATGGGTTTAACTTTATAAAGTGATAAATGTGTGAGGTTTTTTTTTATTGAAATGTATATATACATCTCTTGAACCCTATGATAAAGAGTGAAATTGACAGGATTTTATCTTTGTACAGTGAGTTGTTCCTTGATGTCGTTGTTACTCGACTAACATTTTTAAAAAAAAAAAATAAATCATATTTTCACTTTTAAGAAGGAATATCATTTTCTATCTATATTAATTACATATGTTACTTAAGAATGTAAAAAAAGGGCATAGATCATGCTAACAAACTGCTAAATAATTCTTAAGTACTTTAAATAAATGGGCCATGATATATGGATCTCGTGTCTTTTTTTTTTAATTATTTTTATTTATTATATTGAAGTTGTCAAAATGCAATTGAATTGCTGAATAATAGAGTAATAAACAATACAAAATGTGAAAAGCACCTCTTAACACGTATATAGTATAATTAAGAAATCCAGCATCATATGTTGATTTTTATAATATTAGCTACCGTTCAATGAAAAATTATCAGGGTAGATCCAAAATGTGTCTAACATACTTTTATTTTTGTATAGGTAATTACTCTCAAAAATTGTTCTAATAAAAGAAATATGGTAACTGGTCAAAAATTGTTCAACCGGGCCAATTTGATTCTTTTTAGACAATAAACTTTCAAAATCTGTACCGATCAAGTAACATTTTATCAGTTAAAACAACTAGTGAATTTTCATATAATTATCACATAAATATAAAGTATATTTTCTATATTGCTATTCTATAGAGTACATTATTTTTTTGGAATAAAAGTAAAAATATGCTGATATTTTATGAACTACTAATCCTAATACCCGTACGATGTACGGTAGCTATATATATAGATTGTATCATAAAGAAATTCGAATATGCCTCATACATGATTCGTGAGTATGAAATAAATTATGGTTATAGTAAATCGATGATCGAAGCTAAATTATAATATACATAATGATAAATATAATATATGTTTAGTTAGAATTTTGGATTTACCTTAAATTTTTAGAACCAATCAAAATCGGAACTTGTAAGCATAGTGGATGATGGAAAATAGCCTTGTGATTTCGGATCGTAAACTCAAATTTTTGAAGTCTTCATGTTAATAACTTATCATAATTAATATAAGTAATTGGAGTTGAAGAATTGAGAAAGAAAATGAAACAATTTATTAATGAGAAAACGATCAATAAGGTTATAATGTCTTTTGTATTAATAAGTAAAGAGTTAGAGTTTAATTCTAAGTCTAATAAGAAAATTGAATTTATATACAAATGAAAAAGCTAATTTAACAAAATAAATAAATCAAAAGGACAGGTGTCGATCAAGGATTACGCCACGTGTCGTTTTAAAAAAATGTTAATTCTGTTTTAGTTTATTGGTAGATAATTATTTATGCATGGATATATGTATCCTATCGATAGAGTAATCTAGATTCTAGCATGATATGTTAAAACCCAAATACCATAATTAATTCAATATTTAAATAAATAAATCCTATATACTTCGAATGTTTTAATGGTTTCCTATTAATATTCAAATACGGTTACATAACTTACATAAATGATGTATTATTAAAATAAGGAATTTATTAATTTTAATATATGACTTATTTTAATAATTATAACTAAAGGGACATTTGTCGTTTTAATATCGCGTCACGTGTTGTTTAAAGGGGGCTACAATCCTGTTTTAGTTTATTGGTAAATACGCATAGTATTATTACGTGTAGTCGTGTATCATTCATTGCTGTAACCATTTCTTATTATATATAATTAGGTGAACTCTTAATATATTTTTTTATGGCCATTGACCAAAGATAAAATTTTTAAATCTACTTAAAAAAAAGAGGTGATCGATCTGATTATTGATTTGATTAAGACTTGACCTCTAATATCTTACGTGGGGGTTTGATACTTTGATTAAGTCTTATCTTTATCTTTACTTCATATCTAATACTATCTTATAAAGCATTTTGCCCTTTTTTTTTAAGAAAAGATGATTTGAACTACCTAAAATACCCCTATTCCTTATTCACTAATTTAAACATCTCTACCTAATATACCTATAATAACCTTGAATCTCAACCACTCATTTTTTTCTCTCTCCTCAAATCTCAACCACTCATTTTTTTCTCTCTCCTCCATAAATCATTTTATTCCTCTAATTCATTCAAAATCTTTTATCTCAAAAACCGTATATCGATAAATTATAAAAATTGTATGGGTATTCTTAAAATTTCATGCTCTTTCATTAAAGATGTCATTCGATATACTTTCGACGAATTTTTAAATCCGATGGCGGGCCCGTACGGCTAAAGCATTTGGCTATCACACTCTATGACTTATCACCTCCTATGACCTATCACCCCACCATCTCACCGCCGCAACGCGCGGGCACTATCTCTCGTACTATAAAACAAACAACTCATCTTCTTTTTCAACATTCTATCTTTAAAAAACCCAAATTACCTTTAATTTTTGACACATTTTCAACTCTCACACACAATGTCTTACCCAAAATATCCCTAAAATATTTTTCCACCATATGTATCCAAACTACCTCTCTTAAATTCACTAATTTTAATATTTCTACCTAATATACCTATAATACTCTTAATGAAATTATTACAACATACATCCTTAACCCATAAAATACCTACATTACCATTTACATCAATTACGTTTACATTAATAACTGCACCGTTAACGCCACCACCGCATGTCGCCGTCACCGCCGCCGCATTGCGTGAATACCCCTCTCGTATAATCAAATGGGGCATGCCTCTAGGTGCAGAGACTATGAGTATGTTTGACAGCAAGCTTTTAAGAGCTTTTAGGAGCTTCAAGCTTTTAGCTTTTGACAAAAAGCTCATATTCAATAAAAAGCTTCGTTTGGTTAACAAGGCTTCAAGCTTTTGGATTGGAACAAAAAGCTCCTTATTCCAACGCTTCTCTTCCTAGCGTTTAAGGAGAGCTACAAGCTTTTCACAATAAAATTACTTAAATAACCTGATGGAAAAGACTAGTAGAAAATATACGTTGATGGAAATGGATTTTTGGGGTTGTATAGTTATCTCTAGGTGTGAATGGAAAAAAGACATTTTGTGCAATTACTTAAAAATTTTGTAGGGTGATATGGCTAAAGGAGGGTGTGACACATGACATAACTATCAAAAGATAAATTATTTTATATCTATCCGTTTCATAACTCACAAATCATAACTATTAACAGATATGCTTAAAAAATACAATTCATTTTCTTTCAAATATGATATAAAATGTGTATATCATAATGTAATGTGACAAATAACAAATTAACGACAGAATTTAAAATGGGCTGAAATTTATACATATGTTTAGTATCAAGTATACTTTTATTTATGTCTATTTTTGTCTTTTTATATAATTTTTTAAAAGCTACCGTTACTCTGCCAAACACCTAAGTATATCTTAAAAGCTACAGCTATCAGCTTCCAGCTACAGCTACCGGCTTTCAGCTAACAGCTACCAGCTTACAGCTTACAACTATCAGCTAGTTTTGCCAAACATACCCTATGTATTTAAATCCTTCTTTTTTTTTTGTTATCTATATATGCCATTTCAACCTATGTATATATATATATATACACTTACAAATCTCACAATCAAACTATGATGTGCTTATACCACCCGCAGATTTGTCTTATGCTGATACCATGCGGCCATGGTGGAGCGCGCTGCTAGACATCAAACAGCCGTCGATGGTAACACAAGGCAACCATTCATTGCCTAGAAGCCATCAAGCGGCCGTGGATGAGATAGAACCTCACATCCACGCAGACCACTTCATTGCCTACTAGGCAACGTGGCATATTCTATTTGAAGAGAGTGGCTCCACGTCTAACTCGTACTACTCGTTTGAGGTTTTAGGGGTTCAAGTCATCATGTCGGGCTCCTACACCGAATTTGGCTCTGTCACAGACCAACCCAATACTTAAGAGTCTGATTTGAAAAAGGTTAATAGAACCAAAACACCATGGCTCACAATGGTATAACTCTAACTATGCTGATCAAGGTGAGAAACAATCAGTAATATGATGGAATCAATTGAAAGTTTGCTTTACAAAGCTCATGTAGATTTGTCGTTTTTGCAGGGCATATTCACGCTTATGAGTGTTTTGTAAGTCACTTCGTAACTCCAAAATTTAAATGATTGTTTGCACAAGAAAAGTAATCTATACTTGCCTGTATTCTTGTTTTGGGAGAATCGTGTTTACAGTAAAAGAAAAGATAACTGTGGCCCAGTGCATATCACAATCCAGGATGGAGGCAATCACCAAGGTCTTGCCAGAAAGTAAGGTGACAGAAAAACAGCTTTTTTTCCCCCTTCTAATCAATACATAGTTTGGTTACTATCAAATCAAAAACCATGTGTTATAGGTACAGAATATAGAGAACATCCTACCAACAGAATCAGCATTCAGGGAAGCTAGTTTTGGCCTATTGGGTACAGGGAGTTGGAGGTGGCCAATACAAGTTATGCTATGTGGTTGTGGCGTAGAAATGGTTCCTGTCTGATTTGGTTTTGATAAAAGAAAAAAAACTGGCTTCTGATCCAACTTGTAACTAAGCTAAAAATGTGAACACTGAACTTGGATACGGGTTATATTCTATACAAAAGTTGTATAATTGAATCTTTTGCCAATAGAGATAGTATATCAAAGCCATGGGGAAGAAAACTCCGCCTAGGGAAAGGCAAGTCTTGCTAATTAGTTCGGATTTGGTTTTATAGTACTAAAAGAGTGAAAAAGGCAAGCTTACTAAAATCAAATCTTTGTCCTCCGAGATGAACAGTTTGCACATAAGTCTAAAACTTAAATAGCAAGAATTGAAACTGAACCTTGAAAGTATCTTTTGATTAAGCTAATGTTTGCCAAGTAAAAGTGCTTTTAGGATAGTGTCGCTAACCCCATCAGCATAAGGGAACATGTGGCCAGCACCTTTAAACTCGTGATACTCTATCCATGGTAGTTGTTGAGCTATATAACGTTGTAGTGTGACTGGCACTAGTATATCTTCATCCCCCTGCCACACGTGAACGGATCCTTCATTGTTAGGAAACGGGTTCTTAATTTCTGTTGGATCAAATTCCCAGTTACCAAATCCAATATTGATGTCACGGTGGATAGATTCATATTCTCCTTGCTGTCTTACTTGCCCCTTTTTAACACACGAAAAGATCAACGTTAGATCCTCAAAGTTATCAATATATGATACACAATGCTCTTTTAGAAAACATATAATATATACAACAAATATAGAAGGAATGTTACATATGCTTTAAATCTAACAAGTGTCTTAGATACCCTTCAACAAGATGTTTTGAGTGAAACTACCTCAACGGCTGCATTGCCAGCAGCAAACTTGGGAATAAGTTCTCTGTCTTGGCATGAAAGAATATCAGGGCTGTGAGCTATAACACTGGAAGAAGGAAACAAATTTTGAGTGTTCCACCAGTAGGTTAACCATGGAAGGTAATGTGCAACGTGTAGGCACAATTGATCCTTAAGGAATTGCTTCGTAAATGCTTGTTGAGATAAGTTTCTTGGCAAGCGAGGCCACCAATAATTAACTGCCGGAGCAATAAGAGTTGCTCCTGCCAGCCTGTTTAGATTTCAAAACTTTAGGCTGGTATAACTCGGAAATACACGCTCACACACATATATATATGAGAAAAGTGAGTGTGTAGTTGTCACACACCCAACTTAAGTAAAAAAAACCTCACATACTATTTTTTAAATATTTTTTGTATATTGAATAAATGATTAGGCCCCATGATTTTTATTGAATAAAAAATCAAGATGTGAGGGGGTTTTCACCTAAATTGGGTGTGAGACAACCCCACCTTCACTTTCCCCTATATATATACACTATGCAAACTACTAATATGCATACCTGTGAGGTATATACTTGAGACAAGTCCAGACTATTTGTCCGCCCATAGAGAAACCAACTACATGAAATTTGGATCCAAGTCCCAACTGGTCAGAAAGCTCCTCTATATCTAAAGCCGAACTCTTCAAAGTTCGGTTAGGGTCTGGATCACTCTCTCCATAACCAGGGCGGTCAAATGAAACAATATATACCCCTAGTTCTTCAACAAGAGCCTGCAAAAGTCAATTAAGTACTCAAGCAACTACTTAATATCAAACTAATACGTAAATGACAACCAAAACATGCAACCATACTGGGGTGGTTGCGGTTGCAATTACAGCATGATGCTTTATAGAGTCGAAACCATGGATAAATATTATTTTGTACTTAGCCGACTCTTTTGGCACGCCATATTCTTTATAGGACAAATGCCTTCCGTCACGAAGCTTGATTCTAGGTGTTGTAATGGGAAGTCCATCTGGAGGTCCGAGTTTCTTTGGTGGTGGTGGACTAATTGATTGATAAGCAAACGCTAAAAACCCGATAAAGAGGACAAGTAGCAATTTCTTGAAGATGCCTGAAATAACTTAATTAAACCAAGTCATAATCAATAACTCTCTAAATGTATCAACAATGACTTAGTTCCACACAAATTACTTTACACATTGCAGTCTACAACTCTTACAGAAAACTGTACAATCATACTAATGGATAGATATGGTCAAAAGGACAAATCCTTATGTTCCATTGATGACATTCTGAGTATGTAATTTTGATGATAAAAAACTTTGTTAATTTTTATAAGTATAGTATAGATTTATTAACTAATAAAATCCTCTTATTATTTTTCCCCCATTGAAACCAAAAAATTAAATTAAGCTGCACCTAGATAAAAACTACTTTGACCAAAAAAAGTCAAAAACTAAGGATTCCAAACACCCCCAGTCCACCAACAAGATCCATGCTGCATGAATATATAGATGTAATGTAGCACAATAACAATGTATAGTTTTCACAAAAATGAGTTAGCAAAATGGATGAAAATATATGTTTGAGTTGTATGTATATTGTGTATTTGTGTATATATATATACTTTACACTTGGATTAAGTAAAATTCCAAACATGTTCATGATGCATGCATCAAAAAAGTCTAGAAGATTAAAAAACAAAATGAAAATATAACCAAAAAAAATAAAATCAAAAGATATTGATGGAGAAAATGAGAACAGTACCACCTGTTGATGACCTCTTGTTTTTTACTTGAGCTGTTGCCATTATTGTTGTTGTTTCAGTGACGCAATAAGAGGTTGAAGAAAGAAGAAGAAAAAGATGCTTTGTTTGGCTTAATTTGTAGTTTTGAAGTCAGCCCATATCTAATACTATCTTATGTATAAAGCATTTTGCCCTTTTTTTTTAAAAGATGATTTGAACTACCTAAATTATCTCTTTTCTTTATTCATTAATTTAAACATCTCTACCTAATATACCTATAATACCCTTTAAATCTCAACCATTCATTTTTCTCTCTCTCCTCAAATCTCAACCACTCATTTTTTTCTCTCTCCTCCATAAATCATTTTATTTCTCTAATTCATTCAAAATCTTTTATCTCAAAAACCGTATATCGATAAATTATAAAAATTGTATGGGTGTTCTTAAAATTTCATGCTCTTTCATTAGAGATGTCATTCGATATACTTTCGACGAATTTTTAAATCCGAGGGCGGAACCCGTACGGCTAAGACATTTGGCTATCATACTCTATGACTTGACCTATCACCCCACCATCTCACCGCCGCAACGCGCGGGCACTATTTAATAAGTAACAAACCGTAGTATTTATGATTGCTGAATCTTTGGTCGTTAGTGGTTAAAGTAACTTTTTTATTATTACACTCTTGAATATTGGAATTGGAAGGTATAATATATGGGATAGGGATCCTCTAAAGTTCAATGAACTTTAGAGGTAAAGTTGGACAGTTTTTGACCCTTGGATTGAAATCAAAGGTCAGGATTCAAAGATCAAGTTTGAATATTGACCTTTGATTTTAATCTAAGGGTTGAGATCCCTTTAACTTTACCTCTAAAGTTCATTGAACTTTAGAGGATCCCTATCCTAATATATGTTGTGTGCCAGAGAGTCTTCTTGTAACATAAATCCATAATTTAAACGTATATCAACCAGACATGAAATGGGAAAAAAACAGTCTCATATGTACAAATTAAATATATGTGACCGTCATCAAGTATGCACTTCTGAGGAAATAGATATTTGGTGATGGATGGTTAAAGTGGTTGAAGATGTTTAATTTAAGCATCTTATAACAAATTAAAAAAGATTAATGATTCGTGCTACGAGTATACGGAGTATTGGATATGCATCATGCATATTGCATGAAGTAAAACCGTGTATGATGGTTAGTTCTAATTTTCTATACATAAAAAATTATATATATTATATATATATATATATGGGTTGTGATCATTTGAAAACTAAAATTTTCGTGAAAACTAGAAAACTGACCAAAACACACTGTGATCTGAATTTAACACAATGTGTTTTTAATTTTTTTTTATAAAACACATTGTGTTAAGTTCATATCACAGTGTGTTTGAACAATTTTTTGATTTATATATATATATAATATATATATATAATATATATATATATTATATATATATATTATATATATATATAATATATATATATATATATAATATATATATATAATATATATATATATTATATATATATATTATATATATATATTATATATATATATTATAATAATATGCATATTTTAACTTGGGTACTAAAATTATATAATATATATATATATAGGGAAAAGATAAAATGAGTCCAGCTTATTTTGAGTTCAATTTGAGTCCATTGATTTTCTTCCATCTCCTCAAATTCCAACCACCTCCTACCACCACCACCATCATCTCCGACCACCACCATGATTTTCCGGCGACGCGCGACCACCGCCACCACGACTTACACATGTGTAAGTTTTACACATGTGTAAGTTAACTTACACATGTGTAAGTTACATGGACCCTTTTTGGACTCAAATTAAGCTGAACTCAATTTATCCCACCCCTATATATATATATAACATTTATATATAATATAATATATATATTATATATATATATATAGGAGGGGTTATTTGAGAACTCCTAAAAAAAAAAGAACCCAAGAACTCCTCTACACCCTTGGATCAAAGAAAATGGATGGACAAGATTAAAAATAAAAAACCCCTCTCAACACTAGAGGGGTATTTTCGTCAGCTCTTTTTTTTTCTCTCTCTTACTTTAATAAAATTCTATCTAATTCACTAAAAAACTTTTATCTCACAAACCGTAAATCGTTAGACGAAAAGAAAAGCATGGGTAGTCTTATAATTTCGTCCTCTTTCATTAGAGATGCGATTCGATATACTTTTGACGACTTTTTAAATTTCGTTTTTTTTCTCATCACGTTCATTTTACACATGTGTAAGTTGTACTTACCCATGGGCAGGTTGTACTTACCCCTAATACATCCCGCTCTAGGGTTTAGGGTTTGAAGGTCGAGGGTTAGCCTCGGCTAACCCTCGACCTTCAAACCCTAAACCCTAGAGCGGGAACCCTCATCCGTTTTAGGTTTTTAGGGTTTAGCATTTAGGGTTTAGATTTTCCAGGGTTTTTAGAATGTAGCTTCCCCCTCGGATTAGAAATTAAGCTTTAGGGTTTAGGGTTTGAAGTTGTAGGGTTAGCCGTTAGGCTAACCCTCGGGCTTCAAACCCTAAACCCTAGAGTGGGAACCCTCATCCGTTTTAGGTTTTTAGGGTTTAGCATTTAGGGTTTAGATTTTCCAGGGTTTTTAGAAAGTAGCTTCCCCCTCGGATTAGAAATTAAGCTTTAGGGTTTAGCATTTAGGGTTTTACAATGCGTCCTCATCATTTTTGAACTTTATAAGTAACTTACCCATGTGTAGGTTGTACTTACCCATGGGCAGGTTGTACTTACCCATGGGCAGGTTGTACTTACCCATGGGCAGGTTATACAACTCATCAGTTCCAGGTCTTTCCTACACATGTGTAGGTTGTACTTACACATGTGTAGGATGAACGTGATGGGAAAAAAAAACGAAATTTAAAAATTCGTCAAAAGTATATCGAATCGCATCTCTAATGAAAGAGGACGAAATTTCAAGACTACCCATGCTTTTTTTTCCGTCTAACGATGTACGGTTTGTGAGATAAAAGTTTTTTAATGATTTAGATATTTTTTGATTTAATAAGAGGAGAGAGAAAGAGAGAGCTGAACAACTTTTTTAATAATGACAATCATGCCCTTCCTGATCTTGATGAATGGAGGGCTGAGATTGGTTCTCGCGTTCTTTTTTTTAAGTGGTTCTCAAAATAACTCACCCCTATATATATATATAATATATATATATAAATATAATGATATTATATATATATATATATAGTGAAGTTATTGTGAGAACTAAGAAATTGTCGAGAACTGCGAGAACTAATTATGTTCGTTGGATGAAATAGTTCAAGGGTTAAAATGACATGATGGTATTTGTGTAATTATTGTGAATAAAAATTAATTTATAAATGATTAATAATTGATAAGGGCATAACTGGAACATAAAGTACAAACCGAAACATACGAAATTGTTGGATCGATGTTTACAGGAAGAATTAAAATAAAGTCATCAACCTTTTTCTTATTTGAAGTAGTCAACTTTTACCAATTAATACAAATATTTTAATCCACTTATTATGATAAATTTACGAGACAAACTTTTTTATTAACATAAAATGAATTCTTTATATGTGACTTCAGTTGTACACATGTGTTTTTGTTTCTATGCACCTGTGTTTGTATATTTCATATGTGATAATGGGTTATGTACACATGTGTGTTTTGTTGTACACATTTGTCTGTCAAGTGTATCACATGTGTTTGTGTGGTTCAGTGTACATATGTGAATGTCCCTATTTTCACATATATAGATATTATTTTTAAACAAAGTTCACCAGTGGATATAGAAACAATCATATATAAATTTCGTTTACATGTGAATAACCTTATTTACAAGTGTTTTGATAAAAAAAAGGGTTAAGTGCACCATAACGTACCACATCATATATAAAAATTATTTTATATAAAAACATATTAATGGGTGTTCAAGGCTTCAACTCATTTCCAGTAAACTCACTCCAATTATTTATTCACCAAATCCATAAGTAAATATTTGAATTCATCCAATAAATTCAAAAGCATTATAATAAGACAAACTAATCCGTGTTATTAAAAGTCATATATCTTAATAGGTAAAAAGTATAATACGACATGAGTTAACTTCAGTAATTTGTTTTCGGCAATAAAAAAAAAATATGTTGATAACATTTAATAATACAATAACCTCGACAGTTAAAATAAATAAATAAATATAGTTAAATAATTAACTTTACATGTAACCGTATGAGAAATTAAGGGACACTTTTATAAGAATTTTTATTAATTTAAATTATCAATTATTAGATTACAATAATACCCTTACATATATTAGTGAAATGAAAGTTCTTACAGTTCTCGACATTTTTTTTGTTCTCATTTTATCTTTTTACTATATATATATATATACATTTACCATTAACTATTATTGGTAGATATATGCTAAATGTATACTGCTAAAAGCATCGATTATGTCAATAACAAAATAATGTTCTGTTCAAATTCATTTTTCATGTTTTTTAAAAATGTGAAAAGTTTTATTAATTAGTTTACGTTTCAAAAATAAAAATAAAAACTTTGTGGTGTACGAAAAGTAAGACTTTATAACATGTGTAACGAGAAACGAGTAACGTTTTTATTTTTTTAAAACATCAAAGTCATCTTCATGATAGACAAGTGGAAAATTTCCAACTTTTTCATTTTTCGCGTTTTAACATGAAAATTAACTTCGAATTCCAACAAACTTTCTTTCATTTTGGAGTTAAATGCAAGAATGGTCCCTGTGGTTTGTCCGTTTTTGCAAATGCAGTCCCTCTCTTGAATTTTTAGCAACGATGGTCCCTGAAGACATGATTCAGTTGCAACGGCAGTCCCTCTCTAACGGATCCGTTAATTAATGTCGTTAAGTTTCCCATGAGAGTAGCACGTGAGGAGTATTAATGTCTTTCCAGCTACACAAACCTAGGGATGTTCAAAACTATCCATATGCGAACCTGTTATCCTCAAATCTGATCCGAGTTTCTTCGAAAAGTCGGATATCCTATATTTCAGACTTATATTCGGATAGTGACTTTTAAGAAAGTTTAAGAATTTCAATATTTTTTTCTTAAATCCGAAAATATCCTAAAATGTCAAAAAAATATCGAAAAAGATTAATTTCAATATCCGAAAATATTCTAAACTTTACGAAAATATCCGAAACATAGTCTCATTACGAAAATATCTAGGATATTTATTTTTTTCTAAAATCGGATACTTCGGATATCCGAAAACTTCGAATATCCAAAATTTTGAATATGTTCGGATATTGAAATCCTTTGTCCGAAATTTTGAGGGGATATCCAAGTTTCAACTATCCGATTTTTGGATATTCGAACTTTCGCATAGTGAATTTCAATATCCAAACTTTTTGGATATTCTTGGATATTTTCGATGCCCGGGATTTTCAAAAATCATTATCCGGATCCGAAATTTAGGATATCCGAAGTTCGAATATCCGACTTTTCAGATAAAATCAGATCAGATTTTCATACTATAGGGTCGGATACGGATACTTTTGAACACCCTATGTTTGTGTAGGTGAAAGGACATTAATACCCCTCACGTGCTACTCACATGGAAAACTTAACGACACTAATTAACGGCTCCGTTAGAGAGGGACTTTCGTTGCAACTGAAACATGTCTTCAGGGACCACCGTTGCTAAAAAATCAAGAGAGGGACTGCCGTTGCAAAAATCGACAAACCACGGGGACCGTTCTTGCATTTAACTCTTATTCTTTATTTTCAATGACCTTTCTACAATTTACGTATTTTCCTAATTCCTATGAGTATTGTGCATAAGTATGTATTTTAATAGTCGAGAATCACTAAGTAATGCCTGTTACTACTTATTAAACCAAAAACATACAAATTAGTTTTCGTCCAAAACTCAAATACTGACCTCTTTTGACATATTCATGCCATAAGTTATTTGTTTGGGAAACTACGAATGATATACTAAATGAATTTAAGAAGTTTTGCATAGTATATATTACTTTCACACAATTTACATAAAAAGAAAACCAAAAAAGGAAAGTGACGACACTTTTTGTAAAGCAAGGATATCAGGTGGATGGTGACAGAAATAATGATGTTCGGTTCTTTCACAATAGCATGATACTTGAAGGAGGCCCATAATATAAGAGAGATAATGTTACAAAAAGCTAATGGCTTGTCAAAGAATATTCATGAAAATAGTTGAAAACTTACACAGGTACAAACAAGCCCAATAAGAATGATTTCAGCTATTTTTGTAGAAGCGCTTTTAGGATAGCGTCACTCATCCCATCAGCGTAAGAGAACATGTGGCCAGCACCCTTAAGCTCGTGATAGTGAATCCATGGAAGTTGTTGGGCTATATAGCGTTGCAGTGTTACAGGAACAAGTTTATCTTCATCACCCTGCCATACATGAACGGATCCTTCGCTGTTTGGAAATGGATTCTCAATTTCCATTGGATCAAACTCCCATGTACCGAATCCAATATTAAAGTCACGGTGGATGGATTCATATTCTCCTTGTTGTCTCACTTGTCCCTTTATAACACACGAAAAGAGTAACATTAGACCTACCCTTTCATAATTAGAGGTAAACTAACAGGTTGTCCCCTAAATAATTAGATAAGCAGAAGCAAAACTCCATGACTTAACTCTAGAAATGGAAGTCGCAATAACGCGCTAATCACTTTTAAAATTTACAAATAGAAATGGAATCGCAAAGTGAATCGGATAGCTAGGTTAACCGAAAAAATATAAATGGAAGTCGTAATAACACACTAATTACTTTCTAAATGTACATTCAGCACAGATATAATTCGCTAAAGATGAAATAGTAAGCATAATGGTAAAGTCATTGACTGCTAAGGGTGGCAAGAAGGGTGGGTCTGGCAGGTTCACTGGTTCAGATGAAGTTGTATGGGAAAAATGGGCAGGCCTGGTTTGGAGTGACTCTCATCACTTATTTGTCCATTACTTTCATATTTTGCAAATATTTTGATAATACAATATCACAATGATAATCTGGTCTATAAACAAATAATTTAGGAGGAGGTCATTAAAAATTTCAGGGCAACTTACAATTCGTTTGAACCTATTCAACCCATCTTATAATAAAAGACATCCCAGATTAATTCACTAATTAGTCAACGGGTCAAAACTGCTGCCTCTTTGTACAAACTGCCCTTTTGAGTTTTGACGTTAATGAGCATACGTGATTAGTCTCAATGGTAACGAAAACAAGTACCTGAACAGGTTCTCTGCCAGCACTAAACTTTGGCACAAGTTCTACGTCTTGGCGAGAAAGAACATCAGGGCTGTGAGCAATAACAGAGAGAGAAGGAAACCATTTCTGGGTGTTCCACCAGTAAGTCAGTGATGGAAAGTAGTGAGCAACCCGAAAGCTCCATTGATCTTGAACAAACTGCTTTGAAAACTCAAGTTGCGATAAGTTTGCTGGCAAGTTAGGCCACCAATAGTTAACTACTGGAGCTATAAGAACTGCTCCTGCTAGCCTGTTATAGTACACCTATAATCAGATTATTGATAATAAACACAAGCCAATTTACAGTCTGATAAAAATTCAAACAGAATTGAAGTTCCCGTCATTCAGCTTTACGTTTTTTGGCTTGACGCCTTGACTTGTGAAATTAAGATTATCAACTTTCAGATAAGGAATTGAACTTTGATCGTTGGAACAACCTGGAATATATAGCAGCATCTTAAATAAGGAATTCATGTGTTAGCTAGCGCCTAGCAAGTAGATGTTGAAAATTAGGCATAGGGGGATGGGTAGAGGATAAATATGGGTATATATTTAGGTGGGTGTCTATTTGCCAGATCTAACTCATGTCCAAATTTTTCTGTTTTGAATATGAATAGCAAAAGAAAATAAGATTAAAAGAAAAGCTATATTATTTCAATACGAATCTAGTTTTTTAATAAATCAAATGATTTGAGATGTTTCACGCATGGTTGCATATGACCTGTTGGGTAGTTCTATTTTTTTCATTATCCCTGTTGACTCGCTAGAGATAAAACATTACCCGAAGCAACCAATTCACAAGTACTGTATATGGGTCAAGAAAACAATCTCTTTCTTTTCTGAATGCAAAAGGTATGTGATACTCGAGAATGCTAACTTCCACACATACCTGTGAGGAATGTACTTCAAATAAGACCAAATCACTTGCCCACCCAATGAATGGCCTGCTACGTAGAATTTGGAACCAAGTCCCAGCTGATCAGCAAGTTCTTCTGTATCTAAGGCTAAACTCTTCAGAGTTCGTTTAGGATCTGGATCACTCTCTCCATAACCCGGTCGATCAAATGAAACAATATATATCCCTAAACTTTCAAATAGAGCCTGTGAAAGTCACCAAGGTTTTAGTCAACTCTCACACCCGAAACTAAAAAGGGCAAGCATAAATAGAAAAGGATAAAAAAAAACATACTGGGGAGGCTGTTGTGGCAATAACAGCATAATACTTGACAGAGTCAAAGCCATGAACAAAAACTATTTTGTATTTTGCCGACTCTTTTGGTACACCAAATTCTGTGTAGGACAAATGTCTTCCGTCACGAAGCTTGATTCTAGGTGCTGTAATGGGAAGTCCATCTGGAGGTCCAACTTTCTTGGGAGCAGGTGGACAAGCTGCTTGATAAGCCCATGCAAAAAACCCGACAATGAAGACGAGTAGAAATTTGAAGAAAATTCCTGAAATGTTACAAATGCAACATAATGAATAAAAACCAAGACTTGTAACCATGGTCCATTGGAAGCATTTGGAAATGACTATCATGTATTAGATAATTCAAGCCACATGATCAGTTGATTAAAGGTAGGGCTGTAGGGGGGTACCAATCATATTTTAAAATCTATATTAATATTTATAATCAGGGGAATCCCGTCTGAGGGTCTGAACCACCTTTGGTTAACTAGGGTTTACATTAATACCCTGCAACCCGGTGAAACTGGGCTGTAACGAGAGAAATGAGAATTGAGAGAAATTCGGAGAAGAAGAAGAAATTACACCAACAATATATGTATTTCATATATCTAACACGTATATATACACAAACAGCCTCAACCGAACTATTTCCCTTTTTGACACTTCTAGTCCCTGACCTTTCTATTTTACAAAATGCCATATTCAGTCCCTGGACTTCTTATTCCAATATTATTTCTATTTTACATATACTATGTAACAATACCTCCCCCTCAAATGAGATTTTTGCCTCAAAAATCAAAATCAGGAAAACGTTTCTGCAAGTCTTCTGCATCTTCCCATGAGGCCTCTTCCAATGGAAGGCCCTGCCAATGAACTAACAGTTTAACACCAGAAGATCTGCCCTTTTTAACCAGCTGCCTATCCACAATGGACCTTGGATATAAAGTAGTAGCAGCAGCTTCAGGCAATGGAGTAGGAGTGACAGCTGGTCCAGAAGCTTTCTTAAGTAAAGAAACATGGAAAGTAGGATGAATTTGAGATTCTGCAGGCAATTCCAGTCGATATGCAACTTCACCAATTTTCTGCAGTATTTTGTAAGGACCAAAATACCTTGCAGACAATTTCCTGGAATGATGAGCCTTGAGAGAACTCTGAGCAAAAGGATGTAGCTTGACAAACACCCAATCACCCTCATTAAACACCCTTTCAGACCTATGTTGATCTGCCATTTTTTCATTCTGTTCCTGGCCAACTCCAAATTCATTTTGAGTTGTACAATCATAGCCTCCCTATCTCTATGGATTTCCTCCACTGCAGCATTTGTTGTATCACCGGGAATATAGGGGATATGGGTATTTGGTTTAATTCCAAATAATGCTTCATATGGTGACATCTTAATAGCTGAGTGCCAAGTTGAATTATACCACCATTGGGACAATGGCACCCACTTAACCCATTGACCAGGAGAGGAGAGTCCATACACATGCTTCTAAGATAGGATTCCAAACACTTGTTTAATGCTTCAGTTTGACCATCAGACTGTGGATGATAAGCAGTGGACATTGCCAGTTCAATTCCCTGCAGTCTCATAAATTCTCTCCAAAAATGGCTCAAAAATACTGGGTCTCTGTCAGATACAATGGTAGAGGGGCACCCATGGATCTTGTAAACATTATCCATAAAAGCTTGGGCAACAGTCATTGCAGTATAAGGATGGCTGAGTAAAATAAAGTGACCAAATTTAGTTAACCTGTCCACCACCACAAAAATTGTATCTTTACCCTGAATTCTGGGCAACCCTGAGATGAAATCCATAGATATGTCACTGAAAATGGATTGTGGCACTGGCAATGGCTGCAATAATCCAGGGGATGCCACAGTTTCATATTTAGACTTCTGGCAGACTGCACAGTTTTTTACAAAAGCTTGAACATCCTTATGCATTCCTTTCCAATAAAACAACTCTTTCACCCTGACCCAAGTGGGAACAATTCCAGAATGCCCACCACTGGCAGATGAATGACACATAGCCAATATAAGATCCTTTAACTCCTTGTCCTTAGGAATGAACAATTTGTTCTTTTTCCTTAAGAATTTTCCATCCCATGTCATATTAGGAATAATAATACCCTGCTCCAATTTAGTAATTGTTTCCTTAGTGTCATCACAATTTTGCCAAGCAGCCTGAATTTTATCCCACAACACCCCATTGAGAGAACTCAAACCCATATGCAATATGGTGGATCCCTGAACTCTGGACAGAGCATCTGCCACTACATTCTCAGCTCCCTTCTTATAACCTATATCATAATCATACCCCAGCAGCTTAGATAACCACTTGTGTTGCAATGGAGTTACAATCTTTTGATCAAGCAGATATTTCAAACTCTGATGATCAGTTTTGATGATGAAATGATGATTGGCCAAATAGTGATGCCACTGCTTAACTGCCAATATAATTGCCAGCATAATTCTTTTTCATAAACTGACCAAGCTAATTGTCTTTTAGACAATGCTTTGCTAATAAAAGCCAAGGATGACCTTCTTGCATCAATACTGCCCCAATGCCAGTGGAAGAAGCATCAGTTTCCACTACAAATTCTTTGTCAAAATTTGGCAACTGTAAGACAGGTGGGGAGCTGAGTGCTTGTTTAAGCTTATCAAATGACTGATGAGCTTCAGAAGTCCATATAAATCCATCTTTCTTCAATAACTCAGTTAATGGTTTAGCCACAACTCCAAAACCTCTTATAAATCTTCTGTAATACCCTGCCAACCCTAAAAACCCTCTCAATTGTTTCACATTCATAGGGACTGGCCATTCTTGAATAGATTTGATCTTAGATGGATCAGTAGATACTCCTTCTTTGGTAATAATGTGACCCAAGTATTCAACTCTATCCCCTGCAAATGAGCACTTTGATTTTTTTGCCTTCAATGAATTTTCCCTCATGATGGATAAAACAAGATCCAAATCTTCTAAATGTTGATCCCAACTGCTGCTATAGACCAGAATATCATCAAAGAAAACAAGAGCACATTTCCTTAGAACTGACTTGAATGTAGTATTCATTAATGCCTGGAATGTTGCAGGTGCATTAGTCAGGCCAAATGGTAGTACTAAGAATTCAAAATGCCCTTGATGTGTCTTGAAAGTTGTCTTGTACACATCAGGTTCATACATTCTCACTTGGTGATACCCTGATCTCAAATCCAGCTTAGAAAACACCACTGCCCCATGCAATTCATCCAACAAATCTTCTATCAATGGTATTGGGAACACATCTTTAACTGTGGCTTCATTCAAACGCCTGTAATCTATGCACATTCTCCATGTGCCATCTTTTTTCTTAACCAAAACCACTGGTGCAGCATATGGGCTGGTACCATCTCTAATGACCCCACTATCCAACAACTCCTGGGTCATTTGCTCAATCACATCTTTTTGAGCTTTAGGGTACCTATAAGGCTTGATATTAAGATTGTGATGTCCCTCCTTCAACACTATCTTATGGTCAACTGCTCTAACAGGAGGTAATCCTTTTGGCACTTCAAAAACTTCTCATATCTCATCAAAACAGATTCTAAGTCTTGTGTGCCATTACATGCATTCACCATTGGTGCATATGTCCCTTGTGGTTGACTAGAATCCTGAATAGCAAATAATTGGGCTTGGACTAAACTGGTTTGATTAGCCAAGTAACTGCCCATTTTTTCTAAGGAACAAATGCTAATTTGTTGCTTAGTTCCCTTCAACACACACTCTTTGCCATCCACATGAAAACTCATGGTTAGGGTCTCAAAATTCCACACAATATTACCTAATTTTGCCAGCCACTGAACTCCCAAAACTAAGTCATAGTTTGACAAATCTATAACCAACATATCATCTGAAAATTTATTCCCCTGCATGGACCACATAAAATTTTTGCACAAAGTGGCACATTCCATGCTATTTCCATCAGCCACAGTCACTTGCACATAAGGAATCTTAAAAATGGTACCCTGCAGCCTATTAGAGAGCCTGCTACTCAAAAAATTGTGTGTTGAACCACTGTCAATTAAGATGTGCAGTTCTCTTGTCCCCATAGTATCCACTACTTGCATAGTAGTGTAGGAAGGTATTCCCATAATAACATTCAATGAAATTTGGGGAGTTCCTTGTACTGCAACATCCAAATTTTGCACTGCCACATCTAATGCTTGTTCTATCTCTTCCACCTCTTCAAAAGAATCATCCACTTCCACCAAAAACAACTGTTTCTTCCCTTTACACACTCTTTGATGCCCAGCCACAAACTTCTCATTGCAATAAAAACATTCTCCCTTAGCTCTCTTATCAACTTATTAGTAATTCTAGTAGGCTGAGTAGTATTTCTAGGAGGTGCAGGGAGGGGTAAGAGTGGCTGTTTGGCAATACTAGTGAGAGTATTGGTCCTAGGAGGGATATTTCTGTTATTGTACTGAGAATTATAACCAAAACCCTTTCCTATAGTCTGATTGGCCTGGTTTTGCATTTTTGCTAATGAATATGTCTCTCTTAAGGTCTTAGGCTTAAACATTCTAATAACACACTTAATTTCAGGTTTAAGACCTTCTATAAACAGGCTAATGGCATATTCTTCACATATGGAGACCTTATTAAGTAAAGCATCAAATGAGTCACAGTATGAATATATGTATTTCATATATCTAACACGTATATATACACAAACAGCCTCAACCGAACTATTTCCCTTTTTGACACTTCTAGTCCCTGACCTTTCTATTTTACAAAATGCCATATTCAGTCCCTGGACTTCTTATTCCAATATTATTTCTATTTTACATATACTATGTAACATGGGCTAACAACCAGACCTCCACAACTATGATTTTTAGGTTGGGGCAGGTCACCCCAAAAACCATTTACTGACATAATTTGAACTCATGACTTCTTTGAGAATCCCAAGTACTCATTGCTCCTATGGGATTGCAAAACGATTATTGATACCCGTATTATCATTAAATCAAAATTCAAATCACTAGAGCTGATAGCTTAAATGCACACCCAAACACTCACATAGAGTTCTTAATTTTTGGGAAATCTATCATACATATATCCTACTACAAAACATGCATATGTATATATTGGGTGACTAAATCACTAGGTAACTCGAATTTTTTGCTGACTTACAGCCATATAAGTTGCCTCATAATAATTAGTAGTGCCATGTCATCCGTTACAACTTAGAAGTCATTAGAAGTTAGATACAAACAATAGCAATTAATGAAAGTTGGATACAGACAGCGTAAGTTTTTAAGTAAGATACATACATGAAATTTCGAATAAAGTTAGATACATCAAAAAACACTCAACCCATTCAGATCTTCATCTATATGAGCTCAAATCCCCATCCCGGAACGTTTAACAATACAAAAAAATCTCCCTACCAAGATAATTTCCTTAAAACATTACTTGTAACCAAAAACACACTCATCCTTTTTAAGTCAAACGAACCATCCTAAACCTTATTATCCGTAAATAACATCCAAATTATTACAGCATTAAAATTTTAATAATTTATATATTGTATCTAACAGACTAGTGGTCAAGACACCTAACATCTTCACAAAATGTCTCACGTTCGAATCTCACTAGGTAACATCGGGACCCGGTTAGATTGCAAGTCAAATAAGACTGGGGTAACCTAAACAGGAAAAACCTCATCAGTTTAGTGTCTAAACTAACATCATAGTTTGTCTCTTTTTTTTATATATTATTATATACGAGTACTAGATTAAGAGACCTCAACCAAGCTGCACAGCAACGGACCAAAAAAGTCAATGCTAATGTAAAGTTTATGTTTGATTAACCAACCCAGAATTTGAATCTTAATTGTTTATTATAGTTGGCAACAAATTCTTTTATCAATAAATA
>CM067171.1:118056229-118143729 GCA_034093135.1 Erigeron breviscapus | reverse complement strand
AGGTGCGGCGCACCTATACCTGATCTGAGTTTCTGTATGATTGGTGCGACGCACCACTTGGGAGGTGCGACGCACCACTTGGGAGGTGCGACGCACCTGATGCCCAGTTTGCACAAAACATTTCGTTTAGCTTATAGATCGATCTTATACTCGTTCTAGGTTGTCGGGAGCACTTAGCAAGCACTGTAAGGCATACGTAACTCATTGCTAAGCAGTACCAAGGTAAGATACATGACTTTTCTCACGCCGGAGGCACAACAAAAAGTGGTTTTCTATAATTAACCTCTTAATTGGATTATCTTATGTGTGTTGGTTTTCCGGGTTATGCGGGAGGTTATGTGGGAATGTATGCATGCTGAAGTGGTTTATTATGTTATGATGACGCTTAAATATGAAGTAGTTATGTGCATATGTAGTACTATGAACATAATGTTGCTGCCATGATATCTTAACGATATTTATTGTGATGTTGATTATATTGATGCTATGATTGATTATGATATATGATGAAATATATGTGGGATTTAAGTGTGTTACACGTAGGAATGCTATGATCTGTACACGTTAGTAGGATTAAACACTAAAGTAGATGTGGGATTAATGATGTTGATGTTATGATTTGACGATGATACGTGATGAATTATATGTGAGACTTAAGTGTGATAATGTCTAGTTCACTAGATATACGTAAGAAATGTTATGAGTTGTGTACGTTAGTGGGATTAAACGTTAAAGTAGATGTGGGATTACCTAATGTTAAAGTAGAGTGGGATTAAACGTTAAAGTAGATGTGGGATTACCTAATGTTAAAGTAGAGTGTGAAATGTTGGAAATCGTTCTAGCCTTAGTGTTAGTGCGTAAAAGTAAGAAAGATATAAATACGTGGGAAATGCTATAGCTAAATACGTGAGATTGATGTGGGAAGTGTTAAGCTTAACCCGTGCTAGTTTATGCCAAGCTAGTGCGTACGTGGTCGCTTGAGTGGCTCCTTGCGGCATAGTTACGTGGGACTAGTATTTCCGGGTGGAGTGACTAACCACCAATGTTAAAAGCATGACGGGATACTATGGAAATGGCATTGCTTTTCCTAAAATTTAAGACATGGGAAATCGTGCTAGTTGCAAAGCTAGTGCGTAATATGTAAACTGATTAAAGATGTAAGATGTGGGAATAAGTTGATTAAGATAAATATATGAATATGTGAGAAAGTTGTACATGTAATTTAAGACGTGAGATGAAGTTGATTAAGCTGATTAAGTTGATAATAAGATATGTGTGAAAGAAATATATGTGCTTTACGTTGTGAGATCACGATGTGACGTGAGAATATGTGCTAATATGAATACGTGTGACAAGTTTATGTGTGATATGTAAGACGTGAGATGAAGTTGATTAAGCTGATTAAGTTGATAATAAGATATGTGTGAAAGAAATATATGTGCTTTACGTTGTGAGATCACGATGTGACGTGAGAATATGTGCTAATATGAATACGTGTGACAAGTTTATGTGTGAAATGCCAAGATATGATATGAAGTTATGTTTAAGTGGTAAGTCTATGTTGATATGATATAAGATATTGATTAAGAAGAGGGTATATGATGATATGATGTATATGTTGATATGAAATGAAATGTGATACAATGTGGGAAAAGGGATGTATGGGTTGATCTATGATTGTTGTGGATGATATGTAATGTGGTTACGTTTGATAAGTAAAATATGACGAAGTTTTATGAAAGTAAAATGAAGAATGTTTTATCAAAATGTGTGTATCTTACTTAGCTAATTTTATTAGCTAACACTTGCTTTTATGAAAATGTTGTGTCCTTCAGGATAAGCAGGTATAAGCTAGTGAAGTGCGTGGATCGTGAGATGGGTAGAAGAATAAAGGAAGATTAGCATTAGTCTCCCTATGATTAGACTTTACCCATAGCCATATGTTCGGCTACTTTATTTATGATTTACGTCTCTTGTAGTGTTGATGGCAATTATGTTAGTGCCATAACTTGGATTTTACTTTGACTATTACGATGATGCTATTAGTAACACCAAACTTTAATGAAAGGTACCATCCGTTACGGATGAAGCAGTTTTTTTAAGTGATCCTATTTCCGCTACGTTTTAAACGCCGTTTGGCAAAAGTTTTTTTGAAATCCAGGTTTTTAAAATGACGGGTGTTACAACTACCCTTTAGCATATGCCATAGTTGAAGCAGAGACTAAGAGTTCATGGACATGGTTTCTCCAATGTCTTGGAGAAGATTTGGATTTGACAAAGAGAAGCAACTTTACTTTCATAAGTGATAGACAGAAGGTACTATCTTTATTAACTTCTTTATTTCTGTAAATTATATATGTATACTTATTTAGTTATGTCCAGTCTATATTGTCTTTATTAACTTCTTTATTTCTGTAAACTAGGGCATTATTCCAGCACTTGAAAGTGTCTTTCCAAGTGCAGAACACAGGTTCTGTTTAAGACACATTCATGAAAACTTGAAAGCTCATTTCAAGTGTGGAGAAGTGTACAAGGACATTATGTGGAAATGTGCAACCTCAACAATTGTACCAGAATTTGAACATACAATGGCTGAAGTCAACAGATTAAGCAACAGAGTCCATGACTGGTTGAGAGCAATTCCACCAAAGCACTGGGCCAGGGCTTATTTTTCAGGTAAATTCACTCTTATTTAACTAGTAAATTGATTTAGAAAACATGAATTTAGAACATTTTGATTTATTTGTATAAGGAGAGCACACTGTGATATTCTATTGAATAATATATGTGAATCCTTTAATAGTAAGTTAGTAGATGGCAGAGAAAGGCCAATAATCACTTGTTTGGAGTATATCAGAGAGTACATGATGAGAAGAATTGTGTTAGTTCAGAAAGTTATTGATAAGTGTAAGGGACCTCTAACCCCTACTGCAACTGAGATTTTTGAGGTAACTAAAGCAGAAGCACATAAGTATAATGTAGTGTTTAATGGGTCAGATAAATACCAAGTTAGTGGTCCATGGCAAGACCAAGCAGTTGTAGATATGACTGAGAAATCTTGTAGTTGTAGGAAATGGGAGTTAACTGGACTACCTTGCAAGCATGTTGTAGCTGCTCTTATGAACATGGATGACCATGGTAACCAAATTGGGAGTCCAGAAGATTGGGTTCACATGGCTTACAGATTGGAGACATGGAGGGAGGTATATAATGAAAAGATTAACCCATGCACTGGTGTGTCTACATGGCCTATAAGTAACTGTCCAACAAAACTGTTACCCCCATATCATAAAACACAAGCAGGAAGACCTTGTAAGAAAAGAAAGAAGAGTGCTGGGGAAAGTTCAAAGCCAATGGTGAAAGAAGGTAAACTTTCTAGGCAAGGTAAAACTGTGACATGTAAAAAGTGTAATCAAATGGGGCACAATTCTAAGACATGCAAGGGTCAAAGGCAAGCATCATCATCACAACCAACTAAATCCAAGAAAAGAAAGCAATCTGGTCAATCTCAAAGGTGAGATTTGTTGACTGCTTTTTATTTTTAGTTGTGTAATTGTAAAGTTCTCATTTTTAGTTGTGTAATTGTAAATTCTCATTTTTAGTTGTGTAATTGTAACTGTAAATTTCTCATTCTTGTAGAGATCAAATGAATGATGGTGGTAGTCAAGCAACACAGCCAAGTCAAGCAACACAGCCAAGTCAAGCAACACAACCACGTCAAGCAACACAACCTAGTCAAGCAACACAGCCAAGTCAAGCAACACAGCCAAGTCAAGCAACACAACCACGTCAAGCAACACAACCAAGTCAAGCTAGTAACAATGTGAATGCTGCTCCTGCTCCTAGTTTTCAAAGATCCATGGGAGAAAGTCCAAGAAAAATCAGGAAGTTTTCTGGCACCAAATGGGTGAATCAAAGTCCCACCAAGAATTAAGTTGCAAACTGATGCCACTTTAGCTTTTGAAAAAACTTGACTTGTTGTTTAATGTATTCTGGTATGACTTATGTAGTATTTAGGATGATTTGGTATGACTTTGTAGTATTTAGGATGATTTGGTATGACTTTGGTATGACTTCTGGTATGACTTATGTAGTATTTAGGATGATTTGGTATGACTTTGTATATTTTATGCTTAATGTATGGCTTTTGTTTAATGTTTTCTAGTATAACCATGTTTTTTGCCAATAATTGTCAATTTTTATTCATACAAATACACTACTTAACAGTTCAGTTCATTTCTGGTATGACCATGGTATGACCATGTTTTTTTGCCAATACTTGCCAATAATGTTTCCAGTTCATTTCAATAGATAGCAAATACAAAACACTACATACCAAATACAAAACACTACTTTCAAAACACTACATAACACTACTTTCAAACACTACATACCAAATACATACTAAATACCAAACACTACTTTCAGATGCAAAATAGGATGACAAAGAGAAACAACAACCAACTACATACTAAATACATCTTCAATCTCGACACTTCTTGTTCTCTTCTACGTAATGTTGCTTCAAGGTTGTTTTTTGCTCTTAATAACCTGGATATTTTCTCGACAACCCTATAGCACATATGAGGATCGACCCATTGAAAAAACCCACAACTATTTACCTTGCAAGAACAGCCATAAAACCTTCTACCTGGGTTACGAGGGGTCCATGATGTTCGAAGTGTTGCTGCATTTCCACACGAACAATAGATCATGATTTGTGATAATTTCTCTTAATGAGAGTATGAGAAAGAAATAAGAGAAAAAAAAGTAAATTAGGGTTTTTGATATTATGGAGAGATAAGGAAGGTGAATGTAATTTATGGGGAAGGAGAAATAGTCCCTGTGGTTTGATATTAGTGAAGGTGGACGATTTTACCCTCACGTGGCAAGCACGTGAGGGGCTTAACGGCTAAAAATGGACGGATGTTTGTAGGAGGGACGTCTGACAATGAAATGGAAAAGCCCAGGGACATTTAGTGATAAAAAAAGTTCAGGGATGAAAATGCGAATCGAGCAAACCACAGGGACGATTTGTGATAATTTCTCAAGATGTTTTTATAATAAAGATACCTACAAATTATTTTACACATTTGGTAATGCATTTTTTTTACTATCTAACTCATTGGGTAAAAAAAATATATCTAATAATATCATGCCATGTATACACATATTATATCACATTTATATCTTCTTTAAAATATTAACTATGCATCCTATATTTTCTCATATTGGAAAATATGATATCTTTTTCTTTGTTTCTATACCTCACATGTATCTATTTCATCTCTTTTGGAGATTTTGTGCTCCTCATTTTTTTTTAAACTACGAATTAATAGTTAATATTCGAGATAGCATAGTGACATCCAATTGGACAAAGTATGCAAAGCTCGAACCATGCATGTCTGGAATGAAACCCGGGACTCTCAACCCCCCAATCCCAGCCCCCCCCCCCCCCCCCCCCCCCCCAAATATGCATCCTATATTTTCTCATATTGGAAAATATGATATCTTTTTCTTTGTTTCTATACCTCACATGTATCTATTTCATCTCTTTTGGAGATTTTGTGCTCCTCATTTTTTTTTAAACTACGAATTAATAGTTAATATTCGAGATAGCATAGTGACATCCAATTGGACAAAGTATGCAAAGCTCGAACCATGCATGTCTGGAATGAAACCCAGGACTCTCGAAAAACTCCCCAATCCACTCCCCCCCATAATAATCCACTCCTATAAATATTAGAAGTGAGATTTGAATCCTGATGGATTTTCCCAAGGTCTAAAACTTTACGAATTCCTGAATATAGAATACATACAATTCGGTAAAAACCAAGTTTATCAAAGTCCGTAAATTGAAGACTTCATCTATATTTTTAGAATTACATACTTAGCCAACATCAACATCATTACAACCAAATACAAGAAGCTCTACATATTTTCTACCAAATCATGACTAACCATTACCGAACCTTTGAGATATCCATAATAAATCCAAGAATAATGTTCTATAAGAGTATGTAAATCATTTATTATTATTTTTTTCCAGAAACTAGCATGTTTATTTTCTTGACCAATTGACATTCTTCGTTATATTATTGGGTGGGTTACTATAAAAGTTAGTTAATAAGGATTCATTAATCAGATGAGTAAAATTTATTCTGGATGTCTAATATAAGATATACACTTTAAAATTAGACTAAATAATTTTCTCAAAATTGTATACTGCAATGGCTTAAATTTATTAAAATAATATCTAATTTTTTATCTTCATAGTTTTCTGAATAAACAAAAATTAACCCTCCATATACCTTTACAGCCCCACATTACCTATAATTATCCAATAAATTAAAATTATTACATCTCGAATTATAATGGGGAAGAGAATATGAGACTGTTAGACATTAAGTTGGGTGAAAACCCTTACATACCTTTTTTTAAACCATAAAAATCATAAAGGCCTAAACATTTATTCAAAATATTAAAACGTTAGTATGCGAGGGGTTTCCTAATTCGTCACTTTTCCCAATTATAATTCGCCCCAAACTTTAATCAAATCAAACCCGCCTTTCTCGACTTCAAACTGCTCGGCCCCAACACTTGCTTCCACTTCAATAAATCGACTACTTCAGGTACGAGTTCGATCTTTTTAAACTTCTATTAAATTAAATGCTTTCGTTAATTTTTTCGGATTACTGGGTTCCACCGCCGTCAGCTGTTATTTGAAGAAAAAAAGGATGGAGGATGATTATGAATTTTTAATAGTTTATATTAAAGGGTTTTTCTAACTTGTGCCCTAAGGGCACACATAAGGGTGTCTCGGGAATTGAAAAAGGTAAGAATATTCTTCTTGAAAAATGCATTTTTTAAATCCCGAGAAGAATATTATTACCTTTTTCAATTCCCGAGAAGAATATTCTTACCTTTTTCAATTCTCGAGACACCCTTATGTGTGCCCTTAGGGCACAAGTTAGAAAAATCCTTAATTAAATGCTTTTTTTCCCAATAAAAGTCGAACCTCTTTAGATGATTATTATTTTTCAATGAATTTTCTAGATGATTATTTGATAAAAATCGAGTCTTTTTTTCAGTTGATAATCTTGAGTCTTTTCCAGTTGATAAAAATAGATGGTTATTTGATAGAAAATTGAGTCTCTTTTGGATTATAATCTGATAAAATTTGAATTTTGGTGAAGTATAATCTTACTATTAATTCCCTTATTATATATTTCAGATTATGGAGCAGAATAAGCATGATGAGGAGGTTTGTTGTAGTGATTATAACAATAAATTACCTCCTTTATCTGCAAAATATCCATGGTTTGTTGTTCAGAACCTTGAAGACCTTAATCACCAACTTTTCTCCACCTTACACAACCCGTTGCTTAAGTATCAATGTCAATCCCTGAGTTGTCCGGGAAACGTATTCGAGGGTGTTTCCATGGGTGGATCATTCTCTCCAACCATCCACACAACGATATGTGGTCTCTTTGGAACCCGTCAACTGGTAACATCATGTCACTCCCTCCTTTGATTTTAAAAGATGGAGATTATGATTCTATCCGAGAATGTTGTTTGTCTGCTCCTCCTGATAATCCAAATTCTGTTCTCCTCTTAGTGATGTCCAATAAGCGTGCCTTAAAGTGGCGGATCCAGACATTTATATTACCGGGGGCCTAAATATTTTTTCCTTTGTATTTTGTCAACTATCCCCTAAAAGAAAGAAAAGCCTTAAAAAAAGCCGAGATGACGGAGATGTCATATGCTTACCAACTCAAGAGAATTACCCAAGATGGTCATTTACTACATAGCCTAACTTGTTGCAATGGTCAAGTATATGCTTTGTGTACTGACAGTCAAATTACTAAATTTGTCATACGGATTGAAATTGTAGTTAAGGACAGAGAAGTTGTGATAAAACTATTATCCTTAGGGGAAGGCCCTTATATTCGTGGCACTCGTCGTTGTCCTGTACACCTCAATTTTCTGACAGGAACTTGTAAAGAGTTGTTTTACATTATAGTTTGTTTTCGTTGGAAAACTGATAAAACACCTGGTGATGTGTATTTGTTTAAATTAGACGTGACTAAAATAAACTGGAAAGATTTGGAATGCCTAAAAAACTGGGACATGTCTGGTGTTGAAGAATTGCATGATATAGTAGGCGATTACTATATACAGAAAAAAGAGTTAGTCAATTACCTCGATGACTTGTTTATTATTCAAGATTTATGGGAAGAAGTGCAAGACCTTAGTAACGCCATATTTGTTGTGGATATTGCTCGTGATATCTTGGAATTTTACAACCCTGCAATTGCCTCGGAGTTAGGGGGTTATATACACATTCATGACAAAATGAAAAAGGTAGTATATTCGTATCACCTGAATGATAAAACCATCGTTCGATCTCACATGCCTTCTTCCGTGCTTTCAACAAGCCACATGTCAATGTGGGAATGTTGGTATTGCTTATCCGTCTCTATATTTTTCTATTTAATTTATGATATGTGTCAAAAAAATACGTTTTCGTAACTCATAGTCTGTGTAGTTTAGAAGATGAAGGTAGAGAAGCCAACTTCATAGTGGATTCTAAACAAGAAGAGGATAAGCCAGTTGTTGCCTTGATTACAGACAATGTTGTTGAAGCTAGTGAATCTCGCCTGCTTGATATTCCGCTTGATGTCCTGGAGATGATTTTGAAGCTTTGTGTTGGTGTGGAATACATGAATTTCCGTGCTACATGCACACGTTGTCGTCTGGCAGCACCTCTTATACAATGGCGCAACCAAAAAGCATTACTTAATTATGACGTAGTTTCACCTTGGCTGATGGTTGTAGACCAAATTCGAGGCATTGTTACTTTCACAGATCCGATGATGGGTGCAAGGTACTTCATGAGATGTCCACAATTATCGATCTTCGATGAAACAATATGTTGTTCCAGGTTTAGTTTTTTTTTTTTTTTTTGGGTAAAGGGATTCACCCAGTAAGTTGTATTACTATCAAAAATTATATCACTATCAATGAAGATCAGGCAGCATGGCCAATTACCAAGCTGACTAGTTTCAACTCAATGCACCATTAGTGCAACACCTAATTACAAACTACCAAGACACTACAAGGGAAGACAATATAGTAGGTCTAGAGACAAAGAAAGTAACGACTAGGGACTCCTGATTAAAGACATAGGAAGATCCCAATCTGTCAAAAATTGTTCCACCCGTTTCGTCCTCCTGAACCTGAACGACATGAGTTTTAAGCGTATAGTGCTATAAATGGTCTCCACCACCTGAGCTTCTGTTCTCTTCTTCATCTTGAATAACCTCGAGTTACGTTCCTGCCAAATGAAGTAGGTAGAAGCAGCAAGTATGAGCTTGGCTGCTACACTTTTGGCCGAAGTCTTCTTAGCATATTGAGATAGATGACGGGTGATAGTATCCCAGTCATACATTTGTAGTTGAACACCCACTCTTGAATTTATACCAATCCACACATTCTTAGAGAAGGCACACTAAAAAAAAAGGTGGGGATGTGAATCTGGTTGCACCTCACAAAGGGGGCAAAGAACTGAACTGGTACGTGACAAGTGTTGTATATCCCATGATCTAAGCATATCCTGAGTTTTGAGTTTTCGTATGAACACAAGCCACAACAGAAATGCATGCTTAGGAATACTATGATGAAACCAAACCGTATGGAACCAACCAACTTCTGGAGCTCTTGGACGCAAATCCTCCAAGCAGCTCCAACAGAGAAATCATTAAAATTGCCGTTTCGGTCTTTCCACATAAGCTTATCCTGTTGCGCAGCCACAAGAGTAGGAGGTAACAAGTTTGGAACAGAATCCCTCCATTCAGGTGGCCATCTCCATGTGCCATTTTCCACAACCTCACTAACAGTTGAGTTCAATTGCAAGCCTGCTCTCGCAATCATTCTTGGGGTTACATATCTAATTAGTGGACAATGTTCAGTCCATCTATCAAACCAAGCAGATACATTCTCGCCGTTACCAATTTGAAACCAACAAAATTCTCTAACTACTGATCGTACTTGGAGAATTTTCCTCCAACTCCAAGCCGTATTCGGTCTTAACGGGGTTTCCCACAAACTATCCAACTCCAAACAAACAATATCCCACGCTACCTTTGCCTTACCTTTTTTCAAAGGCCCTTGACTCCATAAGAACCCCCTCATTATCTGTTCTATATCCATAATTACTCTAGTGGGAAGTATAAAAACTGATGACCAATAAACGTGCATGGAAGAAAGGACAGATTTTACCAATTGAAGTCGCCCCGCAAAAGAGAGAAACTTATTCTTCCAATCATTAACCCGTTTCTGCACTTTATCCACAAGCTCTTTACAATCTCTATAAATTAACCTCGTTGAAACCAATGGGACTCCCAAATACTTGATGTTAGGACCAGTTCACCTGGAACTGGCCAGTCACCAGTTCACACTGACCAGTCACCAGTTGCATCTGGTGACCCAGTGAAACTGGTGACCAAGATGATTTGTCGAGAAATATATTGAAGTCCAGTTGCACCGTACAGTCAACGCAACTGAAGACTTCCTCCAGTTGAGAACTGACCAAGTTGAAGAAGCATTCCAGTTGAAGTCAAAGACAACAAATGGAAGAAAGAGAATGGCAATGGCAGTGAAGCCCAGTTGGCATTCTAGTCAGTTACAAACTGGAGACCTTCAGTGGAAAGCCCTTACAAAGCTTTACACTGATTACGAGGAATTGACTTGTATGCTTTATGTACCTTTACCCGGATAATAAGCCTTATCTTATTATTTAAGTATTAAAAGGTACATAAAGGTGGTTATGAAAAGTCACTTTAACATGCGACTTTACACTGCTTTTTAAGGAATTAAATGCTATTCCTTAAATGCTCCCAACCACATTTGTACGGCTAAAGTTAACATCCCAATGTTAACTTTGCCTATAAATACAAGTCATTGCACAACCAAGAATTTAAGTATTCGAACTCACAAGATAAATACTTCACACTTTGCAAACCTGCAATATTCTTGGTGAACTTGTGCAATATTCTCTCAATCGCTAAAAGGAACATTTCACTACTTTAAGTGTTTCGATTGTTGAAGAGAAATTCCGAGTATAGATCAATTGTATTTCATAGGTTGTTAGGATATTTACATTCGTGTATTATCTTGGTTCCGCATCAACCTTGTAATTTGTTTAATATCAATAAATAAATTACACATTGAAAACTACATATTGTCTCATCAAGATTGTTTACAAGTTATTTGTATTATTGCATTGTTCTTTACTTATTGTCTTTTATATAAGTAATCTATCTAGAACTTGGTATATACCTCTGCAACTGGTCGTCTCCAGTTCAGCAAGTATATTGCAAAGTAACTCCACCATCGACATAGAGGTGTCTTTAGTAGTACCATCTAACTAGTTGGGACTTACACTTGACGGGGAGTTTACCTTCTTCAAATGGAAGTACACCTAGTATACCAATTTTCACATGGTTTAAAACATTGCAAAAGTATGCCGTGCTTTTCGGTATACTAGGCGCCAAGCCTGAGACCGATTTAAAATCATCTAATGCTTCCATAATAATGGTGGCTGAACGAACATCACCATGCAAGATAATGAACAAATCATCCGCGAAACATAAGTTTATAGTCTCAAGTTTTGAGCAATGTTGATGGTAAACAAAGTCTCCATTAATCCTTACTTTATGCTGCAGTAAAAGAGTTAAAGTTTCCATGACAAGAGTGAATAAGTATGGGGACAAGGGATCCCCTTGTCTCAAACCTCGTTTTCCTTTGAAAAACCCATACAAGTCTCCATTAATCCTTACTTTATGCTGCAGTAAAAGAGTTAAAGTTTCCATGACAAGAGTGAATAAGTATGGGGACAAGGGATCCCTTTGTTTCAAACCTCGTTTTCCTTTGAAAAACCCATACAAGTCTCCATTAATAGCAATAGAAAACGAGGTGCTTGTGACACATTCCATTATCCAACTAACCATACGAGGATGAAAGCCAAAACAACAAAGGATCTTGTTAAGAAAAGCCCAATCCACTGTGTCATACGCTTTCTGAATGTCGACTTTAAAAGCACACCGCGCAGGACCTCGATCCAAATGATAATTATGCATAAGCTCCTGGGTTAGAAGGATGTTGTCAGAGATGCGTCTACCGGGGACAAAAGCAGATTGGTTAATAGATACCAGCTGTATAAGACTATCCTTTATTCTGTTGGATACAATCTTGCTGATACACTTATACAAAACATTGCACAAAGAGATGGGTCGGTAATCATTCACCCGGGTAGGGGCTGCAACCTTAGGAATAAGCGCAATGATAGTGTGGTTGACTTCTTTCAAGAGCTTTCCACTAAAGAAGAAATCTTGAACCGCGGAAGTAACATCATCTCCCACAATATCCCAAGCTCCTTTCAAAAATCCCGCCGAAAAGCCATCAGGTCCGGGTGCTTTATCATCACCCATAGAGAAAATTGCCTCCCTAACTTCCTCCTTGGAAACCTCACGAATCATATACTCCGCCTGATCATTAGATAAGCGATTTAGGAATAGATCATTCAAATCCGAAGTAGTAGTTTGACCAGCTCTACCAAGAAACTCAACATAGTGGTCGACAAAAACATTTTGTACATCATCCCCTACTACCTGGTCACCAATTGAGTTTACAATGGAGTCAATTCGGTTCCATGCAGCGTGGCTCTTCACAACTTTGTGGAAATATGCCGAGTTTGAATCCCCCACATTCAGCCAATGTATTTTCGCCTTTTGTTTTAAAAACTTCTCTTCAATCACCACGGCCTCATTAAAAGCTTGTAGATATGTAGCCCCGTCTTCTCTGAGAGCCAAATTAAACGGGTCAAGGTCATATCTCAATTTTGCGACTCGATTATGAAGATTTCCTTGGTCAAACAGTAGTTTTCTAAGTGGCTTCTTCAAGTTCTTTAATCTTTTAACTGTACAAAACATTTTAGTGCCATTAATATCTAGATTCCAAGCCTCCGCTACCACCTCTTTGAACCTGCTATGCTGAACAAGCAAATTAGCAAATTTAAATGGCTTGTGTTTTGTTCTCACATCAGCAGGCATTTTAAGAATAGCAGGCGAGTGATCGGAGTTTCTATATGGCTGGTATAAAGCATTAGAACCTGCAAAACAATCAAAGAAGGTTAAGTTTGCCATTACTCTGTCGATCTTCTTCAGCAATCCATGAGAACCCTTCGGTTTCTGGGTCCAAGTGAATTGTAACCCCAAACTATTCACATCAATCAGCTCAGCCTTTTCAACACATCCTCTAAACTCACGCATAGATATATCAACAGTGGAAGACCCCGCAACATAATCCTCAGGGTTTAAGGCCGCATTAAAGTCCCCCAAAACACACCAAGACCTATCTTTGACAAACAGTTTGTGCAAAGCTAAATTCTCCCATAGTTCCCGCCTTTGAGTGTATTTATTATGAGCATAAACAAAAGAACAAAAGAGAACTTTCTTGGCCATTTTAAGGAATATTTGAGTGTGAATGACCTGATCATTTTGAGCAATTACCATGACATCAACTGAATCAGGATTCCAACCAACAATTATCCTTGAACCTTTATTACAAACACTTCCATTCGACGTCCAATCCCATTTCCAAAACACTCTGGAACAAAGTTTCTCAAGTCTCACGGGAGCAATGTGAGACTCGAGAATGGCACACACCGACAGCTGGTTTTCTGTTACAATTTGCCTAACCTCTTTTTGTTTTGGGGGTTGGTTCATCCCCCGTATATTCCAAGAGGCTATGTTAAACATTGGGACACTCTACACCAGGAGTGCTTGCCCCTGTATTTTTAGTAGGAAACCCCTCCGATTCATCAAACAAATCTTCTACTTCCTCATCATCACTATCAACCTCTAAAGATGCTTGTTTTGGGTCCGTGCGCAAAGGTTGCTCCAAATGAACCCCTTCTGACATTGGTTGTTGAACATTCTGATCAATTACACTGTTAAGAGCATCATACGAATTTTTAAGTGGGACACTATCACCCTTCCCCTTAGCCATAGGTTGCTGTTTGGAAGTAGATGCAATATTTGGATCAACAGCTTTCTTATTAGCTGTAGTAGATTGTTGTTTAGGCCTGTAATAATAGTTGGGCTTCGGTTTGGTTAGCCTAATTCCACCAATCTCTGCTTGTTTCCCCTTCTTGTTTCTACGTTCAAAAATTTTAAAGCCATCATCTTTCCCACTTACCTTAGTCACTTCCATAGCCGGTTTAACAAATTTCGGACATTGTTCAATATTATGGCCAAATACCTTACATGTAGCACATCTTGGTGGACGCCATTCATATTCCACATTAATCACTTCTTTGGTGAAGCCTTCACAATCTAGCTTAGGGATCCCAAGAACTAAGCTTTCTTTCAAGTCATAACTCGCATCCACCTCAATTAACACCCTAGCATAACTATTTCGCCCCCACGAGTCCATACACATACTACTCGTTGAGGAATCCAACATAATAGGTTTTCCAATCTTTGTTGCTATCATGCTTAACCCATCCTCTGTATAAGCTACAATCGGAACATCATGAATTTTTACCCATACCGGAACCTTTGTGATCTCAGTTTTAGTTAAACTTGAATTAGGCGTCCATACATTAAGGATAATTGGATTTTACCGGATCATCCAAGGTCCATGTTCAAGCACCTGTTCCATGCCTAGTTTCGAATCGAATTTAAAAAAGAAAAACCCGGCAGCATTCATCATGACTTTTCTAATTCCGTACTTTGCCCAAGTGTTTTTCACATAATTCTCTACAACAGGAAACGCTAATCTATGCCCGAGGAAATAGCCATATAAGGAATTAGCAAAACGATTACTTACTTCTTTCACCGAAGACATAGGGATGACCAAATCCATACCATCAACAGGGTTGTCCATTGGCAATGCACGAAAATTAGCTACCCGTTTAACAGTTTCTTTTTGTAGGGCATTCGCATAAGACATTGTGCTATTATTTGTACCACCATCTCCACCCGCCTTATCACCTTCTACATTATCAGTTTGTGGTTTTGGTGGCATTGGAGGTAGCTGCCCATCATCCACAATTCCATCACCGTTCCCCCCTGAATTATCTAACTTTTCACCACTTTTAGCAGCCCCTGTATCGATTGCATCTTCATTATCCTTACCTGTAGTTGCAGCAACGCTATCACTGCTATCATTAATTCCGTTTGTGGCATCCTTATTCATGGGTGTTTGCTTTGCATAAGTAGAGCGGACATTACGTGTCGGGTTTTTCCTACTTCCAGTGTTACTCATATCAACTGAAGGTATGCTTGCTCCCTCCACCATTCATGCCATTGTCTTACTAAATATTCAAGGATATAATTTAATTTGGAAATCAGAAAGTAACGAGGTAGAAATCAGTGATTTTAGTGAAAAATTAGGGCTAGGAATGAATTGGGGAAGAAAATTGTTACAGGTTTGGTTGGTTGCTGTTTAAGAACAAAGATTCATGCCCTACGTTTTTTAACCCCTTCACAAAAGAGCTGCGCAGGCTTCCCCACCAGTATTATTGGTTATCAACCTTATGGTTCTCTGCCCCACCTACTTCTTCTGAATGTGTGGTTGTTGGATTTTCAACTGAAAAAATTGTCATCTTTAATGTAGGCCGAGATCGAATCTGGTGGGTACATGATTTAGATTCAGAAGAAGTATTATTATGTCTATATTTTTTTCCAACATCCCACGGTGGAGATCTTTATACTTTGTTTGGGGAGGGACAACTTATGGTGCACAAAATAGGTGAAGGTATCTCTCGGAAACATATTAAAGCTGAAGTCCCGAGAAGTTGTAGCAGATATCCGGCACAATATTTTTTGGTGGAATGTGACCAACATCTTTTACTAGTCGTCATGGTCGGCGTTGGAGAACCCATAGAGGTATTCAAGCTGACTGATTCCGAAGAATGGGAGAAAGTAAATGGTGTAGGAAAGCACATGATATATATTTGTGATACAACATGTTTATGCGTTGAAGCTAAAACACCCGAAATGGAGAACAAGATCTACCTTGCACAATTGGCAAACAAGAAGATAGTGTTTTATTCACTTGAAACATGCACATATTACACATTCAATGGCAAAAGCATTCAAGAAAAATTAGGGGATGTTTTAGCAACCAAATATCTTTCTGCTCATACTTGGATTGAACCACATTGGGTCCCTGCACTGCGCTACAAAAGAAGAAGAGGAAGTAAAGCACTTGAGTTAGGCACAGTGTCCTCTCAATAATAAGATCTAACTGTATATTAGGTTACTCATCAAACTGTATTTTAGGTTACTCTTATAAAGATCAATCTGTAATTAGGTTATCCTAATAATGCAGTCGAGCAAGAGAAGCCGACTACGCGTCCTCACATCTTGAGATGAGCCCGTGTCGAGACCAGGGGACCAAGTTCATTGAGGTATCTTTCAAGGTTCAAATAGCTACCTGACTTCATTATTCGTATCATTTTTATGCTATGTAACAACTCTATATTGCATTTTAAAACTTGTTTTCTCCATTTTAATCTTTCAGTTTTGTATTATTTTTATTATTATTCAGTCTGTATCCTTAATAAGGAAGATTTTAAGGAGCAAATTGTTACATGTTCCTGACCCTAATTGCATAAGTGACTTGAAAGCATTTTTTCTTATTTCAACTGTTACTTTGTTTTGTAATTTTCTCTTATAAAGATCTAACTGTATATTAGGTTACTCATCAAACTGTATTTTAGGTTACTCTTATAAAGATCAATCTGTAATTAGGTTATCCTAATAATGCAGTCGAGCAAGAGAAGCCGACTACGCGTCCTCACATCTTGAGATGAGCCCGTGTCGAGACCAGGGGACCAAGTTCATTGAGGTATCTTTCAAGGTTCAAATAGCTACCTGACTTCATTATTCGTATCATTTTTATGCTATGTAACAACTCTATATTGCATTTTAAAACTTGTTTTCTCCATTTTAATCTTTCAGTTTTGTATTATTTTTATTATTATTCAGTCTGTATCCTTAATAAGGAAGATTTTAAGGAGCAAATTGTTACATGTTCCTGACCCTAATTGCATAAGTGACTTGAAAGCATTTATTTTTTATTTCAACTGTTACTTTGTTTTGTAATTTTCTCTACATGATGCTTTATTTATTGGGTTTATTGGGTCAGTTTTATATCGGCTCATTAGGTACTCTGTTTCATTTTCAGTAATGGGCTTAGGTTAGTTAGCCCAAGTTGTTTATGTTGTCCAAGCCTGGTAGGTTATCAAGTATCAACAGGTGACTTTATCTTTCTTTTCGAGATCACCAGAGATCATGGTGATAACCGTTAGTTGTTCAGGCTATATAATGCCTTCTTTCGTATTCAACAAATTATCAACTCAATTTGAGTGTTACTTTGTTTTGTAATTTTCTCTACATGATGCTTTATTTATTGGGTTTATTGGGTCAGTTTTATATTGGGTCATTAGGTACTCTGTTTCAGTTTCAGTAATGGGCTTAGGTTAGTTAGCCCAAGTTGTTTATGTTGTCCAAGCCTGGTAGGTTATCAAGTATCAACAGGTGACTTTATCTTTCTTTTCGAGATCACCAGAGATCATGGTGATAACCGTTAGTTGTTCAGGCTATATAATGCCTTCTTTCGTATTCAACAAATTATCAACAGGTGACTTTATCTTTCTTTTCGAGATCACCAGAGATCATGGTGATAACCGTTAGTTGTTCAGGCTATATAATGCCTTCTTTCGTATTCAACAAATTATCAACTCAATTTGAGTGTTACTTTGTTGATTGCCACTACAAGTGGTATCAGAGCATCATCTCAGGAGATCGAGAGCTGAGAAATTAAGTGTGAAAGTGTGGCCATTGCTGAAGAAACAAGTCGGTGTCCGAATCAGAGCATACCCAAATTTGATGGAGATTATGAGCACTGGAGTATGGTCATGGAGAACCTCTTCCATTAAGAGAGTACCCGGGAGTCGTAGAGGAGGGAAATCAAGGGAGGTTAATGCTACAACCATACAGAGAAATATGAAGAAAATCTATTGAAGGATCTGAAGGTCAGTAACTACCTGTTCCAGTCAATTGACAAAGGCATCTTGAAGACAGTGTAACGATAGGACATGACGAAGCAGATATGGGATGCGATGAAGACAAGGTATCAAGGCTGTGCACGAGTCAAGCATGCACAGTTGCAGCACCTGAGAAGGGAATTTGAAGTTTTAGAAATGAAGACCGGAGAAACCAACAATTACCTTGGCAGAGTGATGTGACAGCCAATGAAACACGAACGTGTGGAGAAGACATGCAAGACGTAAAGACTGTTGAAAAGGTACTACGTACCACTACTGAAGCAGCCAAAGCTGGAAGGGAGAGAATGTGGTTTCTCGATTCTGCTTGCTCAAACCACATGACTGGAGACGAAGCCTGGTTTACACGACTGGAGACTAAGGAGCCAAAGCTGGAAGGGAGAGAATGTGGTTCCTCGATTCTGCTTGCTCAAACCACATGACTGGAGACGAAGCCTGGTTTACACGACTGGAGACTAAGGAGCCAAAGCTGGAAGGGAGAGAATGTGGTTTCTCGATTCTGCTTGCTCAAACCACATGACTGGAGACGAAGCCTGGTTTACACGACTGGAGACTAAGGAGCCAAAGCTGGAAGGGAGAGAATGTGGTTTCTCGATTCTGCTTGCTCAAACCACATGACTGGAGACGAAGCCTGGTTTACACGACTGGAGACTAAGGAGCCAAAGCTGGAAGGGAGAGAATGTGGTTCCTCGATTCTGCTTGCTCAAACCACATGACTGGAGACGAAGCCTGGTTTACACGACTGGAGACTAAGGAGCCAAAGCTGGAAGGGAGAGAATGTGGTTCCTTGATTCTGCTTGCTCAAACCACATGACTGGAGACGAAGCCTGGTTTACACGACTGGAGACTAAGGAGCCAAAGCTGGAAGGGAGAGAATGTGGTTCCTTGATTCTGCTTGCTCAAACCACATGACTGGAGACGAAGCCTGGTTTACACGACTGGAGACTAAGGAGCCAAAGCTGGAAGGGAGAGAATGTGGTTCCTTGATTCTGCTTGCTAAAACCACATGACCGGAGACGAAGTCTGGTTTACACAACTTAACAAGGAATTTTCTCAAATTGTCAAACTGGGCAATGGCAAGAAGCTGGCAGTCAAGCTGGGCTTTCCATGTACTGAATAGGTGCATAAGTAGAAGTACTGATGACAGTGTCCCTGAAGAATGCTTGTCGGGTGTCAAACCAAAGGTAGATCACCTCAAAATCTTTGGTTGTATTGGTTATGTTCATATACCAACACAATTGAGGACTAAATTTGATGATAGGAATTACAAGTGTTAAGAGTTGTTGCTATTTCGATTGTTGATATCTCTAGATCTAGATTTTTTGTGTAATTGTACTTTCTGGCAACTAGCGCCTTGCTAGGTTGTCCTCATATATATAATTTTCTGCCGTTCAAAAAAAAAAAAAGTGTATATTCAGCAATCGCCCATTAAAGCAGCCCCATCAGATGAGCCCAACCGTTCAGACAGGCCTGCTACATACACTAAATCACGGTTACTGAAGTGCCACATAGCCCAGTTACTGAAGCCACTATATCACGGGCTGTTCGGGGAAGCAAGACACCGTATGCATGTCATTGACTCATTGTGTGTGGTTGAAATGGCAGCTGAATGATCTAGAAGATGAGGTACCCACGACTGTACATATAGATGCACTGTTTCAGTTTCAACAATGGGCTTAGGTTAGTTGGCCAAGTTGTTTTAGTTGTCCAAGTCCGGTAGGTTATAAACCGGTGACTTAGGGGGTGCTTGGTTCAAGTCAAACAATGGTAATGGGTAAGGTAAAGGGAATACTAAGGAATATAATGAGTATTCCTTTTATCATTGATGGTGCTTGGTTCATAAAAATATCAATTAAATGCATAATAAATTAACTATTGTTTTTTATTAAAAAAGATATATGAAATGTTGGTGTATATATATACTTTCTTGATTTTATAAATATATTTAAGCTTTTTTTGAAAAAATTTAAAAGAAAGTGTTTATGAATTTATGAATATTAACGTATATGTTTGGACATCATAGTAAACATATTTAATTAATTATGACAATAACTAACTATATTATATCCAAAGTATATATTCCATACATATTTTACAAATGCAATTTTAGTCAGGAGAAATGTATGTGCTTTCGTATTATATTATTATAATTTAAGTTATAAAATATTCGATGTGCTTTGTAGAAAATAACAATTGAAATGGATTAAAGATATGTGTATATAACTGAACGAAAAGGCTGCAGAAATTTTCGGAAGCTACGTGAATATGGTTAATTAGTGGGTTATTCATTACCTAGTTTTATTACCCCCAAATTACTAGATAATGGTGTATTACCCAATAATGGGTAATGATTACTCAGTGTACAATAAACCAAGCATCATTAATGACAATCATTTCCATTACTCACCCCATAATACTCTTTACGAGAGTCGTGGACTCGTGGTAGGCTAGATCAAGTCATGTTTCCTTTCTTTTCGAGGTCACCGGGGATCTTGGTAAAGTTCGTGGTGATCACCGTTAGTTGTTCATGCTATATAATGCCTTCTTTGGTATACAATAAATTCCGGTTCAATTTGAGTGTTACTCTGTTTTTAATGGTTAAAAACCTTTTTATTTGTAGACTTGAAGCCATGGCACACCATATTATTTTGTAGTTAGCCGACTCTTTTGGCACACAATATTCTTTATAGGACAAATGCCTTGCTTCACGAAGCTTGATTCTAGGTCTAGTAATGGGAAGTCCATCTGGAGGTCCGAGTTTCTTTGGAAATGGTGGACTAATTGATTGATATGCAAATGCCAAAAACCCGATAAAGAATGCAAATGCCAAAACCCGATAAAGAATGCAAATGCCAAAACCCGATAAAGAGGACAAGTAGTAATTTCGTGAAAATGCCTGAAATAACTTAATTGTAACCAAGTCATAATCAATAACTCTCTCAACAATGGCTTAGTTCCATACAAACTGGACAATCATATAACGGGGATAGGTTTGGTAGGACAAATCCTATGTTCCATTGATGACATTCTGAGTATGTAACTTTGATGATAAAAAACTTTAATAATTGTTATAAGTGTAGTATAATATAAACTGACCAGTTATGATAATTGGCAGAGAACTTCAAGTTGGAATTGATATATATATAGTACGGATAGGAAATTTTCTCCAATTGCCAAGCAAAGGATATCAGGTGGACGATGTCATGAATAATGAAGGTCTACCAGTTCTTTCACAATACCACGATACTCAACTACTCAAGCAGATAAAAAGTAAGACCCATAATATAAGAGATATAATGTTACAAACAACTAATGGTTTATATTCATGAAAAAAAGTTTTTTAAGAGTTATACAGCTACAAATCAAGCCCAATAAGAATGATTTAAGCTATTTTTCACCAAGTAAAAGCGCTTTTAGGATGGCGTCACTGATCCCGTCAGCGTAAGGGAACATGTGGCCAGCACCCTTCAACTCGTGATAGTGAATCCATGGAAGTTGTTGGGCTATATAGCGTTGCAGTGTTACAGGAACAAGTTTATCTTCATCGCCCTGCCATACATGAACAGATCCTTCGCTGTTTGGAAACGGATTCTCAATTTCCATTGGATCAAATTCCCATGTACCGAATCCAATATTATAGTCACGGTGGATGGATTCAAATTCTCCTTGTTGTCTCACTTGTCCCTTTATAACACACGAAAAGAGTAACATTAGACCTACCTTTTCATGATTAAAACTTAAAAAGTAAACTAATAGATTGTCTCCTATATATAATTAGATAAGCAGAAGCAACATTACATGACCTAAACTCTAGATATGGAATTCACATTTACACGCTATCACTTTCAAAATGTACACTCGGCACAGATATAATTCTCTCAAAAGAAGGGTGGGTCCACCAGGCTCAGAACGAGTTTAAGTTGAAGCAGGGGAAAAATGGACAGCCTGGTTTGGATTGACCCTCAACACTTGTTTGTCCTTTTTTTTTTTTTATACTTTTGCAAATATTTTGATTCCTTGATTTTGATAATACAATGTTATCACAATAATATCTGGTTTATAGATTAACGATTTAGAAGGAGGTTGTATGCATTAAAAAATTTACTTCGGAGCAACTTTCAATCCGTTTAAACCTATTCAACCCATCTTATAACTGGCCGAAAGTACTGCCTCTATGTACAAACTGCCCCTTTGAGTTTTGACATTAGTGAGCATACGTCATTAGTTCACACAAAAAAGTACCTGAACAGGCTCTCTGCCAGCAGTAAACTTTGGCACAAGTTCCACATCTTGGCGAGAAAGAACATCAGGGCTGTGAGCAATAACAGAGAGAGAAGGAAACCATTTCTGGGTGTTCCACCAGTAGGTCAGTGATGGAAAGTAGTGAGCAACCCGAAAGCTCCATTGATCTTGAACAAACTGCTTTGAAAACTCAAGTTGCGATAAGTTTGCTGGCAAGTTAGGCCACCAATAGTTAACCACTGGAGCTATAAGAGCTGCTCCTGCTAGCCTGTTATATTACAACTATAATCAGATCGATATAAATGTAAGCCAATTTACCAATTGATAAAAATCCAAACAGAATTGGAGGTCCCATCATTCAGCTTAATGTTTTTTGGCTGCACTTCATACTCAAATTCCATCATTTGGGGCCTTAATTTCGGATTTTCTCCGTTTTAAGAGTTTTTCTGTAAATATTGTGAAATTAAGATTATCAACTAACAGACAAGTAATTGAATTTTGATAGTTGGAACTTGGAAATTATAGCAGTGTCTTAAATAATTAATTCATGTGTCAGATAGGCAGATAGCAAGTAGAGGTTATAAATCAGGAATAGGGGGAGGGGTAGAGGATGAATTGGGGTAAATATATAGGTGGGTCAAATGAGTTGGATTGCATTTACCAGAAATAATCCATGGCCAAATTTCTCTGTTTTGAGAATGAACAGCAAAATCAAATATGATTAAAAATGCTATATTATTTCATTAAGAAACTCGTTTTTTTATAATATAAATTAGATGATTAAAGACATTTCATGCATAGTGGCATATTACTAGTCAGGTAACTCTGTTCTTTTCATTCTCCCCGTTTACCCGTTAAAGATAAAACATATCCCGAAGCAACCGATTCATAAGTAAATGTATCAAGGAAACAATCTTATTTTCTGCATGCGAAAAGAACGTGTTACACGACACACGAGAGTGTTAACTTCCATACATACCTGTGAGGAATGTACTTCAAATAAGACCAAATCACTTGACCGCCCATTGAAAAGCCTGCTACATAGAATTTGGATCCAAGTCCCAGCTGATCAGCAAGTTCTTCTGTATCTAAGGCCAAACTCTTCAGAGTTCGTTTAGGATCTGGATCACTCTCTCCATAACCCGGTCGATCAAATGAAACAATATATATCCCTAAATCTTCAAGTAGAGCCTGTGAAAGTTACCAAGTTTTCAGTTAACTCTCTCACCGAAAATAAAAACGGCAAGCAAAAAACAGAAAAGAAACAAAAACATACTGGGGAGGATGATGTGGCAATAACAGCATAATACTTGACAGAGTCGAAACCATGAGCAAAAACTATTTTGTAATTTGCCGACTCTTTTGGTACACCATATTCCATGTAGGACAAATGTCTTCCATCACGAAGCTTGATTCTAGGTGCTGTAATGGGAAGTCCATCTGGAGGTCCAACTTTCTTGGGAGCAGGTGGACAAGCTGCTTGATAAGCCCATGCGAAAAATCCGACAATGAAGACGAGTAGAAATTTGATGAAAATCCCTGAAATGTTACAAATACAACATAATGAATAAATATCGAGACTTGTAGCCATGGTCCATTAGAAGCATTTGGAAATGACTATCATGTATTAGATAAACCGAGCCACATGATCAGTTGATTAAAGGTAGGGGGTACCCATTATATTTATAGTGTTCAGATTACTATTACAATTGTGGAAATATAAAATTGAAATTGAGTGGATGTTTGTGGTATAATTAGTTCACTAGATTTTGACCTTTGTAAAGTTGTTACTTTATCTATGGTAAATTAATCAAAAATTAAAGATGACCGATAGAATATTACTAGTCAGGTAACTCTGTTCTTTTCATTCTCCCCGTTTACCCGTTAAAGATAAAACATATCCCGAAGCAACCGATTCATAAGTAAATGTATCAAGGAAACAATCTTATTTTCTGCATGCGAAAAGAACGTGTTACACGACACACGAGAGTGTTAACTTCCATACATACCTGTGAGGAATGTACTTCAAATAAGACCAAATCACTTGACCGCCCATTGAAAAGCCTGCTACATAGAATTTGGATCCAAGTCCCAGCTGATCAGCAAGTTCTTCTGTATCTAAGGCCAAACTCTTCAGAGTTCGTTTAGGATCTGGATCACTCTCTCCATAACCCGGTCGATCAAATGAAACAATATATATCCCTAAATCTTCAAGTAGAGCCTGTGAAAGTTACCAAGTTTTCAGTTAACTCTCTCACCGAAAATAAAAACGGCAAGCAAAAAACAGAAAAGAAACAAAAACATACTGGGGAGGATGATGTGGCAATAACAGCATAATACTTGACAGAGTCGAAACCATGAACAAAAACTATTTTGTATTTTGCCGACTCTTTTGGTACACCATATTCCATGTAGGACAAATGTCTTCCATCACGAAGCTTGATTCTAGGTGCTGTAATGGGAAGTCCATCTGGAGGTCCAACTTTCTTGGGAGCAGGTGGACAAGCTGCTTGATAAGCCCATGCGAAAAATCCGACAATGAAGACGAGTAGAAATTTGATGAAAATCCCTGAAATGTTACAAATACAACATAATGAATAAATATCGAGACTTGTAGCCATGGTCCATTAGAAGCATTTGGAAATGACTATCATGTATTAGATAAACCGAGCCACATGATCAGTTGATTAAAGGTAGGGGGTACCCATTATATTTTATACGTATTATCATTAAATCAAAATTCAAATCACTAGAGCTGATAGCTTAAATGCACACCCAAACACTCACATAGCTTTTTAGTTTATAGGGAAACTTATTGTACATATGTCCTACTACAAAAAAACATGCAAATGTATATACTCGGGACTAAATCACTAGATAACTCGTATATTTTTCTCATGTGACAGCCATATAAGTTGCCTCGTAATAAATTAGTAGTGCCATGTCATCCGTTAGAAGTCATTGGAAGTTAGATACATACAATAGCAATAACTGAAAGTTCGATACAGACAACATAAGTTATTAAGTAAGATAGATACATACATTAAATTTCAGCTAAAGTTGAATACATCAAAAAACACTAACCTATGTTAAATAAGCTCAAATCCCGATCACGGAACGTTTAACAATACCAAACAAACCTCCCTACCAAGATAAATTTTCATTAAAACATTACTTGTAACCAAAATCACACTCATCCTTCTAAAGTCATATGAAACATCCTTATTATCCATAAAAAACATCCAAATTATTACAGTATTAAATTTTGATAATTTATATATATATTGTCGTATGTTTATTATGTACTAAATTAAGAGACCTCAATCAAACTGCACAGCAACTGACCAAACCAAAACAGTCAACTAAACTCTAAAGTTTATGTTTGATTAACCAACCCAGAATTTGAATCTTAATTGTTTATTATAGTTGGCAACAAATTCTTTTATCAATAAATAAATAGAAAAAAATAAGATTGGAAAATAGATAGATATATACAAGTGTACCTGAAGGGAAAAAAGAAGAAGAATTAGATTTGGGTTTTTTCCTGGTGTGTGATCTTGCTGATGCTGCTGATACTATTGCCATTCTAATTCTAATTTCTTGAACAGAATAGTAACTCTTTGAAAAATGTAGTTCATTTATATTTATAGTGTTCAGATTACTATTACAATTGTGGAAATATAAAATTGAAATTGAGTGGATGTTTGTGGTATAATTAGTTCACTAGATTTTGACCTTTGTAAAGTTGTTACTTTATCTATGGTAAATTAATCAAAAATTAAAGATGACCGATAGAATATTTAACTAAATCAAAACTTCGTTTATTATTGATATCTCTATATAACTAAGAGAGGATAATTTAGGGCTAAGGTAGCATAATTCTTAGTTTGACAACTAATACTTTTGCTTACTTGTCATTTTCACATATTATTTGATATTATTTATTGCCAAGTAAGTATTGATGTGGAATTAGTTATTAGAAACAAGTAATAATATGTTAGGGAGGATGTATTATATGTTAGGGAGGATGTATTTGTAAATAAATTTTAAGGACATATGTGCAAATAACGATTAAATTGGATGGTGGAATTGAAGTAATTTGCTGCCATGTCATTGATTGAAAAAAAAAGCATGCCTCCTAGTTAGAAGATTAGATTAGATTTCCTCTAACTAGTAGATACATATTTATATTCATTTTCAAAATACCCCAATAATGTGTGTGAGAGAGAGTGAGAGCAAATCCCCACCCCCAAACTTTTCCCGGCGGCCGCCTTCAACCGGAAATGAGGAAGACTGGGAGAATGTCAAGCGCAGAAGAAAACCAAGCCCCTCCACCACCTTCTTCGTCTACAATCTTCCACCAACACTCACCTCCCCTGCACTTCGAGATCTCTTCCGAAACCATGGACACTTATCCGACGCATATGTCGCCAAGAAAAGGGATAAATATAACAACCCTTTTGGTTTCATTCAATTTCGGAATGTCAATGATCCAACCTTTTTTCTCACCACCCTTCAAAACGTAAAATGCAACGGAATGATTCTGGGTGTTTTCCAAACTCGGTTCGACAAACATGGTAACCCTCTTACATCTCACCACCCTAATCCATCTTTTACTACCCATCGTGCCACCACCAGCCATCAATATGCTCAACCACACCATCGCTATCCTCCACCACCTCTAAAAAAACCGACAAATCCCTACCACAAAACCACAAATTCCTTCCACCCTAAAAACTCCTACAGAGATGTTTTAACTAAAAATCACTGTAAGTCCCAACTCAATAGATGGTACTACCTGAAGACACCTCAATGTCGATGGTGGAGTTACTTTGTAATATAAGCTCTGAACTGGAGACGACCAGTTACAGAGAGTATATACCAAGTTCTAGATAGATTACTTATTAAGTGACAATAAGTAAAGAACAATGCAATAAAGTAAAATACTCAAAGTAAATTGGTGAGACAATATGTAATTTTCAAGTGTAATTTATTTATTAACTTTAAATAAATTACAAGGTTGTTGCGGAACCAAGATAATACAAGTATGTAAATATCCTAACAACCTATGAACTACAATTGATCTACACTTGGAATTTCTCTAAACAATCGAAACACTTAAAGTTGTGAAATGTTCCTTTTTACGATTGAGAGAATATTGCACAAGTTCACCAAGAATATTGCAGGTATGCAAAGTGTGAATTCCTTCGAAGTGTGTTCGAAGAAGTTAATATTCTTGTTGTGCAATGACTTGTATTTATAGGCAAAGTTAACATTGGGATGTTAACTTTGGCCGTACAAATGTGGTTGAGATCATTTAAGGAATAACATTTAATTCCTTAAAAAGCAGTGTAAAGTTGCAGTATAAAGCAACTTTACTCAACCAGCTTTATGTACCTTTTATTACTTAAATAATAAGATAAATCTTATTATCCGGGTAAAAGCACATAAAGCATAAAAGTCAATTCCTCGTAATCAGTGTAAAGCTTTGTAAGAGCTTTCCACTGACGGTCTCCAGTTTGTAACTGACTAGAATGTCAACTGGGCTTCGCTGCCATTGTCATTCTCTATCTTCCACTTGTTGTCTTCGACTTCAACTGGAAGGATTCTTCAACTGGTCAGTTCTCAACTGGAGGAAGTCTTCAGTTGCGTTAACTGTACGATGCAACTGGACTTCAATATATTTCTGGACAAATCTTCTGGGTCTCCAGGTGCAACTGGAGACTGGCCAGTTTACCAGTAAACTGGTCCTAACAAATTCCCCCTATTTGTCTAGAAATATTGGCAAGTCTTTTTCAGTCCTTGTATCTGTACAAGTGTGAACTGGAGAGACTTGTTCGATTAAATCTATCTAAGTTTTCCAAGGCATTTTTATAGATCAATAAATGCCTTGGGTTTTTCTTTTAAGTTTGTTAGATCTAATTTATTATCTACCTTGTGGTTACAAACTGGTAACTTCATTTATACAAGGAAATGAAATTTATACAAGTTACAGACTGTAAATAAAATACAAGTAGATACAATGAAAAGAGAACTTAATGAGATGGCCCTTCGCCAGTTCTTCTTCTCTTGGTCACTGAAGAGATAGGCTGAGAGTCTTCAGGATCAATATTCAACTTTAGCTCCAGATTTTCTTTATGTTGAATCTTGCCCCTTAAGAAGTTCACCCATGCTTTCTCAAACCTATTCTTTTGTGCCTTTGCATCCAAAACATTCACCATTTCAACCCATTCAGTGAACCCATACTGCATTGCACCAGGATTGTCAGTTTTAACCAGTGGCCCTCTGGTATAACTAACTTCAACTTGAAAGTGCTTGGTGCCTGGCTTAATGGTTACATTAACATCATTGATAGTCCCACTATGTCTTCTGGTTGCCATGATCTGGGAGTAATAGCTTCTTGCTTCAGATTCATTTGTTATTTTAATACTCCCAGCTCCAGCAGCCAGTACAGCAGACTTGATGTCATCATTTGATACTTCACCAGTTGGTTCTACGAATGTGCTAAGGTCAGCATCTCTGGTCAGTGGTCTTCTTGGTTGAGGGATTCTCCTTGGTGGATTCAATACCCTTTTCACAACCTTCTTAACATGTTCAATTCTTTTTAGAATCCCACTGGCCCTATTCTCTTTAGCCTTCTCCACTGATATATTCAAGCTTCTGGCATCAAATTCAGCTTCATCATCAGGATAGTGTCTGTCCAGTTCAACATCAAGCATTTCTTTCAACTGGTCAACTATCCTGGGATCATTCTTTACTCTGGCATACTCCTCCTTAGTGATTCCCAAAAGATGAGCATCACTCATATCAAGCAGTTTGATTTTAGCAAGATGCTTCTCTGGCTTGAACTTGGTTGGCTTGTTTCATTTTCTTTCTTTCTTTTATTTGATTACCAAGTCTAGCCAGTTGTTTGCTAACACTTTCAGAAACTGGAGGAAGTACATCAGCATTGCCAGTTTCCAACATAGGTACATCAGTGGCCGGCTGGGCAGATACATCACATGCTAAACCTTTGCCCTTATCAACAACATTCCCCCTATCCCCTACATCACCAGTTTCAACAACTCTTTGCTCACCAGCTTCAGTACTGGCAGCCACAATCAATTCTATACCAGATTGACCTCCAGATGGAGTGCTTTCAGTTGCAATTGGTGCAAGAACTGCACTTCTTTCCCCCTTGGCAGCATCTAGACCTGCCCTAATCACTTCCCATTCAGAATGGTGAGCTGGCAACCGGTCAAGAGGTTGCCATGATTGCATGTTCTTGCATTCTTTGAAGATTATGCACATCATCCTGAAGGATCTCCAAAGGTGGTTGGTTTCTTTAGACTGGGTCAGAACATTAGCTGCAACTTGTTCCTGACCAGTTTTCAATTCATTTAAAATCTTGGAATCTTCATCCAAACCAGAAACCACCTTATCCTTGACTTCTTCATCCTTCTTCTTCAAACATTCTACTTCAGTTGTCAGTTTTTCCAAGGATTGAGCATGAAGTGATACCTGGGTGTTCAAGTTATCAATGCTGCCCCTCAACTGGTTGATCTCATTTGTGAGTGGGGCCAGATCAACCTGAGGAGTGGCCAGCTTGGTGATCTCAGACATCACCCTTTCAATCAATTGTGCTTCTCTTGCACCCAGCGTATCATCTATCTTCTGACCAACTGAAGTCATTAACTGCTCTCCAAGTTCAGTCACATTCAACCCAGGTTTGTCAACCAATTCCTTTACCTGTTTTTCAATCTCCCTTAAATCCACTTCTGATGTTCTAACAGTGTTGCCCAGCAAGTTGGAGATTGAGGTTGTGACCTTGGACTGAGTGAGGTCAAAGGCTTCTTTTAAAGTACCTGCCAAATTGTTGCAGCCAGTGACCAACTCATTCAGCTTCTTCAACACCAAGTCTTCATTAGATGAAAACTTGTTAATCCCCAGATCAACCACTTTAATATTGGTCAAGTGATCCTTGTGGTATCTGGAGAAAGACTTGGTGTTTTTGTCAAGTGTCTTTTGAATCTCCTCCACCCTGGTGAGAAGGTTTTGGAGATCGGCTTGTACAGAGACAACTTGACTATCCAGTGACGGAGGAGAAGGTGTCACTGGACCAGCAGCAGTTTCTACTGGAGCAACTGGAGGAGGCAAACTTAGAGAAGTCTCCCCAGTTGTCAGTCCAACAGTTGAAGAAATAGTAGGAGTGGTGGTAGAAGAAAGGACTGGAAATTCAATGTGTTGTTCATGCTGAGAATGCTCAGGTGTGAACAACGGCGGCGGTGGGGGTGGCATTTCTCGAAGGAGTGAGAATTGCCCAGATGGTGAAAGTGCCATACGTCTGTTTCCAGACATATAGTTATAAGTTGGGAATGAAATATCTGTAGGCTCATTTTGTTGGGATGGTGAAAATGAAATTGATGCATCTGGAAGCGAGACTGGAGATGAAGGGTTTTGATCTTGTACAACAGAATAAAAAATCTCCAAGTCTGAAGCAGTACCTTCAGAATCCGAAGATTCTATAAGGATTTCCTCGTCATTAACATTCATGTCCAGATCCATGAATGTAACTGAGGGCTGACCAGAAGGGTCAGTCTCTAGATGACCTTCCCCAGTTTCCTGGTTGGGTGCATCTGTTGGAGGATCAGATACCGAGGTATCTTCACCAGGGATAGATGTTATTGGAGTTGCCTCGTTATGGTTGCTCTATCCTCAACCATAACATTAGACGAACTGGAGGGTCCCTCATTATTTTGAGGCCCGCCCAGTTGTCTTTCTGACTCACCTAGAATTGGTGCATCAGTTTTGGCGAATGCCAGCTGCATTCGATCTGGAATCTCGACCTCTCCAGCTTCAGATACTAGAGAGTCTAAATTCCTCAACAAATCTGGCACAGTGTAAGGTGAATTTGTGCTTGTATATGCTTCACTGCCCAGAATTTGTAAAAAGCAAAGAGAGAGAAATCTTGAGAAGGGGATACAAAGTCCCCTGGTGTAACATCCCAAACTTTTCTTTACTAGTTGACTAATGTCGTTAAGTCAATATTGTGTGTGTCGTTAAGTCTATATTAGATTTAATGTTTATATGTAGTTATGTGTGATTATGTGATTTGACACTTGTGTGTGTTAGTGTCAAGTGATTAACGTAGATAAAGAAGTCGACGTGTGATAAAGTAGTTGGGTGCTTGAAAGTGTGACAAGTCTCCCAAATAATGAAGTTAAAGTCATGAAGGTTAAATATCAGAAGTAGAGGGACTTGTGTGTAATTATGGATGGATGGCCAGGGATTAGTGGGGTAATTAGGAAGCCCTAATTGTCACAAAAACTCTTCTCTCGTGTGTGTTATTCTGCCCCAGCCGATCCCCTCTCTCCCAAACAAGTTCTCTCCCAAAAATCCAATCGTTTTAGTGCCGTTTTGATCGTGTGTTGCTTAGACCTTGGATCTTTATCACCGAATACAGGTAATATTGGTATTCCTCTTTTGAAATATGATTGTGTGAGTCTTATATTAGTCTTAATCCAGGCCATAAGGGTTTGGGTTGGGTTATTTGATTAAACGTTCACCGATTTCATGTTATTCGGGTGATTAAATGATTGATTCATGATGTAAAGGATTTAAAGGATTAAAGGATTAATAGGGTGGTTAAAGTTGATGAAAGTGCAATTAAAAGGATTAATTTTAAGTCCCCAGGTTGGATTTGGGGTAGGGGTTCGTATGGAATTCGTTTGATCAAAGAACAAAATTGAGTTGCTGATCTGCACCCCAGGTGCGGCGCACCAAGGGAGTGGTGCGGCGCACCACTGCCCAGTTTGGGTTTTTGGTGGACCCCGATATGCGACGCACCAAGGGCTGGTGCGGCGCACCTAGTGTTGATCTGAATTCTCTGGAGGTTTGGTGCGACGCACCACTTGGAAGGTGCGGCGCACCACTTGGTCAGATTTTACAAAATGTGTCGTTTAGCTTATATTTTGATCTTATACTTGTTCTAGGATATTGGAGACACCTAGTCATCGTTGTATTGTGCTTGTAGCTTGTTGTTAAGCTGTGTCAAGGTAAGATACACTACTTTTGTCACGCTGAGGGTTCAACAAGCAAAGGTTTCATACTTATAACTTCCTTAACGGTAACATATGATATATGTGGGTATCTCGGGTTACACGGGAGGTATTATGGGATATGTAGTTGACCATGAGACCTGAAATGCAGACCCTAATGTAGTGAAATGAAGTGTTGTTTAATGTCGTGTATTGATATGTAGTTTATGTAGAATTACAAAGTATCTTATTATGTGTGAAATGTAGAAATGGAGTTAATGTGTGACATATGCGTACTACATGGCTTGTACACCTAGCTCACTAGACTTGGTAGGTTGCCATGTCACTTGCACGTTTAAGGGCCCAAACGAAATGAAGGTAATGTGTGATTATGTGTGTTGCCTAAACTATTATGTGTGAAATCGAGCTCGTAAATATAATGCAGGGAAAGTGTTAAGCTTAACCCGTACTAGCCTTAGCCGGGCGAGTGCGTTGACGTAGTTGTTGCTTGGGTGGCTCCTTGCAACATGATCTTTATAATGCAGGGCGAGTAATACGAGGGGTTTGACCAACCTCCACATACGGATTACTCATGGATTGGCTTGCCATTCCTTAACGACATACGATGATTAGTCTTTTGGTTGATCATCCAGTCGGGTGTGATGCAGGGCACACTTATATGCAGTAAACGAAGATATGTGTGACAATGTGTGAACTAATACAGGATAGGCACATTTAGGATGATTATCCTAATTGATATGAAGTTGTTATGCAGATATGTGTGTTGTGTGTTGTGCCTAATGAGTTTGTCTATTAACGAAGAAATGTTTTAATTGGACAAATGCTTTTAAATTAAGTGTGGTCTTACTTAGCTATTCTTATAGCTAACACTTGTTTCTTTAATGTGGTTGTTCCCTCAGGTTTAGCTTGAAGGACTTGTAGGTGCAGGACGTGAGAGCGTGGTAGAAAGCATGCAGATTCCTTAGCTACCCCTAGTTGCTTATTATGGAGACTTTTGATTACATTTCATTTTGATGTCGAATATATGTAATAATGTGTGAACGGTTGTTTAATGTTGGGCAACCGTTGGGTTTTCATTTGAACTATTGTTTGATATGGCATGTAACACCAACTAAATGCAGCAACCGAAATGTTTTTATCGGTTTTGACTTTTACGGTCTTTACTTCCGCAATTTAACACCGTTAGGTGAAAGATTTTTGAAAACCCATATTTTTAAACGTCGGGTGTTACACCTGGTGCCCTTCAGTTTTTGAACTAGGCTTCTAAACAGGATATCTGCAAAGTCCACTCTCAATCCATTCCACAAGCAGTATGCCATCTCTGCTTGTGAGGAGTTAATCTGGTCAAGACCACCAGAACTCCCACCCATACTCTCCACTAGGTGGATGAAAAAATACCTCCATGAAGGTGTAAGGCCCTTCATGGTCATCGCACCTTTTGTCTTCAAAACCCCTTTGTCCAGGCACTCCTTATGTCCCATTTCAAGGAGGACCTGGTGAAAATTGACGTTTGGGGGTAAGACAACTGGAGATTCACCCTCTCTCCAGTAGTTGAGGTGTAAGGCATCCCTCAAAACATCAGCGGACAAGGTACACTTGATTGTTCCACCTTTTAATGTAAAAGTGATGGAAGAACAATCGGAAGAAAGAGTGGTAGTGTACCAAAACTCACACAAGTAGTCGTGAAACATCTTGCGTGGGTTTAGAGAGAATGAGGGTCCTATTGGAGAATCCTTCAAAAAGTTTTGAATTCTTCCAATAAGGGTATTGGACCCTTGAGATCCTTGTAAACTCGCCATCGGATTATTTGGATTGAGTTTGATGAGCGAAGTGTTACTAGGAGCACCAGATGCCGGTTTGACATCTGGTGAAGGAGCATATGGAACAGTTAAGAGATTTACATCTCTTGAACGGGATGATTTAGGAGCCATTTGAAAATGAAATTGAAATTTAGGAATTAGGGTTCTTGATTTATGAAGCAGAGAGAGAAATGAGGCAATTTTTTAGATGATTGGGAAGTAAATGAAAGAATGTGAAGGAAAGTAAATGTGTTCGGAGTAAATAAGGGTATTTATAAGGAATTCAAGATCCCAATGTAATACCAAAAATTATATTTTATTAACAAAATCAATTTTGTAGATATTTTTACAAAATAAGTTTGAATTTTGAAATAAAAACATAATTAATTGTGTCAGCATTAAATGCTACGACGGCTTATCTTACCCACGCGCCCACTAACATTAATTTTCCCAAAACAAACAGTGTTCATTTACCAAAATGACTTTAAACACGTCAGATGACGATACCAAGTGGTTTAAAACACTCGAGTACCATCACGTGTCACAAATATTGACCAAGTATTTCTAACGTTATAAAAAATAAGACAAGACTGAATCTGGTCACTTGAGGATTAGTCCAGTGCCAGTTTCCAACTGGAGAGTTCTCCAGTTGCCATTTTCAAACAAAAACGAATTTTAGTCAGAAAATTATTTTTGAGTCTTTCCCCCTAAAATGATGATCCAGAAATCAATTAGTGCCAGGATAGTTTCACAAAGGCGTTTGATAGCCTGGCGAGCAAAGATTATCTGGACCTCCTCAACTGGAGAACTTCATCAGTGTCACTGACGCGTTCAATAACAAAGAAATCTCCAGTTTTAAGGATTTAACATTCCCAGTTCGCTGATGAGATGTTTAAAGGTTTTCTCATCAAGAGGTTTTGTAAAAACATCAGCGAGCTGTTTGTCAGTGGGGATGAAATGAATTTCAATGTCTCCTTTCATAACATGATCACGAATAAAATGATACCTGATGTCAATATGCTTTGTCTTGGAGTGCATCACTGGGTTGTGAGATATAGCAATTGCACTGGTGTTGTCACAAAGATTGGGGTCCTTGTATACTTTTGACCATAATCTAGTAACTGGTTCTTGATCCAGAGAATCTGGGCACAGCAACTGGCTGCAGAAATGTACTCTGCCTCAGCAGTGGACATAGAGACTGAAGTCTGTTTCTTGCTGGTCCAACTTACCAGTTTTCCTCCAAGGAAATGACAACCACCAGTTGTTGATTTTCTATCTATCTTACAACCTGCATGATCTGAATCTGAATAACCCATTAGATCTAATCCTGAGCCTTTGGGGTACCAAAGACCAAGATTAGGACACCCTTTCAGGTATCTAAAGATACGCTTAACAGCGTGCAAGTGTGATTCTTTTAGGTTAGCCTGAAACCTGGCACATAGACATGTTGCAAACATTATATCTGGTCGACTGGCAGTTAAATACATCAGTGAACCAACCATACCACGATAGTCAGTTATGTTCACTGGTTTGCCAGTTGGGTCAGAGTCCAAATTTAATGGTGCTGCAATAGGTGTGTTTTTCGATGGGATTGAATCATATTTGTATTTTCTTAACAAATCTCTGACATATTTTCCTTGGTTTATGAAAATTCCATTTTCAGTTTGCTTAATCTGAAGACCTAAGAAAAATGTTAATTCTCCCATTAAACTCATCTCATACTCAGATGACATGATTTTAGAAAACTTTTTACACATTGCATCATCAGTTGAACCAAATATAATGTCATCAACATAAATTTGTACCAATAAGATATTACCTCTTTCTTTCAAGATAAATAAGGTATTATCTATTGCACCTCTTTGAAAGCCATTTTTAAGAAGATGTTTAGTTAAAGTATCATACGCTCTTGGGGCTTGTCTTAGACCATACAAAGCTTTGTTCAGTCTATATACCCAGTGAGGATGCTTCTCGTTGATGAAGCCTGGTGTCTGCTTAACATAAACTTCTTCTTCCAATGTTCCATTTAGGAACGCACTTTTGACATCTATCTGGAAGACCTTGAACTGCAGATGGGCTGCATAAGCCAGAAATATTCTGATGGCTTCAAGTCTTGCAACTGGAGCAAAAGTTTCATCAAAGTCAACGCCTTCTGCTTGACAATAACCCTGGGCAACTAATCTGGCCTTGTTTCTTACAACATGGCCATCTTCATCCATCTTGTTTCAGTAGACCCATCTTGTACCAATAGATTCTTTCTTTAACCCTGGTGGACAAGGAACAAGCTCCCAAACATTGTTCCTTTCAAACTGGACGAGCTCTTCTTGCATAGCTTCCACCCAGCTTGGGTCTGCCATAGCCTCGTCAATCTTCTTTGGTTCAATTAGTGATAAGAAGGTGACGTTTAAGCATTGCTCACTGGTGGCTCTTCTAGTCTGAACCCCACTATTTGGATCTCCCACAATCTGTTCAATTGGATGTGCTCGAGTCCATCTAGTGTATTGACTAGGCTGGTGTAAAACAATATCAGTGCAAGTCACCTGGCGATCTTCTTCAGTTGCAGTAGCTTCTGGAGGAGGATCGGTCCAAACTACTTCTACATCCTCATCAGAGTCAATGAGGTCACGATTTGCATCATAAAATTCTTCATTAGAAGGCATTTCTTGAAGAACTGGAGAAGTTGGAGTTTGAACTGGTGCTGATATTGGAGTGGCACGTACATCAGATCCAATCACCAATTCTTGTGGTAAGTTGAAATTGATGAAGGGATAGAATGATGTGTCACTGGTGCTTGTTCTTCTTCTTAACTGGTTCCAATTTGTTGTAACTGGAAACATCTTTTGGTGAAACAACTGACTGATGAACTTGGTCAGTTTCGCCAAAATTTATTGGAATGACTGGAGAAATATCAAGGCTTGGTCTTTTGTTGATTGCTTCAGTTGATTCATCGAATGTGACATGAATTGTCTCATGAACCTTTTGGAGTCTATAATTATAAACTCTAAAGGCCTTTCGAATATCTGAATTAACCTAAAAATACCCCTTCATCAGCTTTTGCATCAAACTTTCCAAGCTGACTGGAATCGTTTAAAATATAAACTGGACAACCAAATACATGAAAGTATCCAATATTTGGTTTACGATTCCTGAGTACTTCATAGGCAGTCTTCTTATGTCTCTTGATGTAGACTGACCGGTTTTGGGTGTGACAAGCAGTTGCAACTGCTTCATCCCAAAAACTGGTGGGAAGACCTGATTCAGATAGCATACTTCTGGCTGCTTCTATCAGTGTGCGATTCTTTCTTTCCACAACTCCATTCTGCTCTGGAGAGTGTGCTGATGAGAAGTTTTGAGAGATGCCAGTGTCATTGCAAAATGTTTCAAGTACCTTATTTTGAAATTCAGTACCATTATCACTTCGCAACTGACAGACTTTTCGAGTATACTTGAGTTCAATTCTCTTGATAAGAGAGATGATTTCAGCAGGTGCATCACTTTTGGATCTGAGGAATCCCACCCAACAGTATCTGGTGAATTCATCGACCACAACTAGAGTGTATTTCTTCCCAGCTCTAGTTTGAACATTCACTGGACCAAAGAGATCCATATGTAGCATGTGAAGAGGTTCAGTGATGCTAAAGTTTTTCCTAGTTTTGAAACTGGCCCTTTTATGCTTGCCCTTCTCACTCCCTGGACATGGCTTTTCTTTATTAAAAGAAATCTGTGGTATCCCATCAACCAGTTGTTTGCGAGACAACTTGTTAATATTTTTGAAATTAAGATGGGATAATCTTTTATGCCACAGCCAGTTGGTGTCCTCGTCAGCTTTGGTATAGAAGCACTGCTCTTTTGGAGCTAGTTCCATATCCATGATGTACACATTACCTTTTCTTGGTGCAACCATCACCACTTTCCAATCCTTGTTAAATATGGTGCCTTGAGCAATATCGAACAAAACTCTGAAGCCATCATCACAAAGTTGGCTGACACTGATCAGGTTGTATTTCAAACCATTCACAAATGCAACTCTTTTGAATTCGACTTGTCCATTATTGAGCACACCATATCCTTCAGTCTTTCCATTTTGATCATTACCAAACTTCACTGTCGGTCCATCTTGGACAGTGAACTCTTCAAGTAGGGGCTTACATCTGGTCATAGTCCGGCCAGCAGCGCTGTCCAGATACCAGATATTCTTCTTTCGATCGCCCTGCACACCCACAAAAATCATCAGTTATTTTTGTGAACCCATCTTTTCTTGATGGGTTCACTGGACTTCTCTACAGAAGTCACAGTTGATTGTTGTGGAGGTAAACTGAAGACTACATCTGGACCTTTTTCACCAGATCCAGGTGCAGGAGTAAAAACGATTGGTATTTGATACTTTCTCCCCTTATTTTTACCAGATTTAGTTCCAGATGGAACATTCTTTTGTTTAGGTTTTGAAAGGGGGGTTTAATATTTTGTTTAAAAACTGGAGGTGATGAACCTCCTTCCAGATTTTTAATCCGGGCAGTACAACTCTGAACCTGTCGAGACAAAAGTTGGAGTTGACTTTCCAGTTTAAACAAAATATTGTTTTCATCAGGCAACTGAACCTTGGACCTTGGTTCAGCTGGAGTTTTAGTCTTTTGGGTCTTGGGCACCTTAGACTTTTGAGGTAAAGGCTTGTTACCAGTGGCCTTTTTAACTGGAGCTTTAGCCTGTTTGGCTCCAGGTTTAACCTCAATGGGGGTGGTCTCAATGGGTTCAGTTTTAACAGCTTCTGGTTGATCATAAGAAGTTTCAACCCTGAGAGCTGGAGGCAATGCATGAAGATCTGGTATGAGAGCTGCCATCTCCAGATCTCCAGATTTCCATGCATTCTTCTGGGCATCAATAGTTCTAGAAAATGCATCAAAGTTCTTTCCAGATGCTTTTACCCTTGACTTGATAATCTTTTGTTCTTTTTCAAGATCAGAAAATAATTTTTGATTATCAAGTTTCAAAGCCTCAATTTTTAAAACTGACTCCTTGAGAGCCAACTGGACACTTTGTAAATCATTCAGTTGTGGTTTAACATTGTTTAGTTCAATTAAGATAGTGTCAAGATATCTTTCACTATCTGCTCTAACAGTTTCCAAAAAATCTAAATCACCACTTAATGATTCAGCCAGGTCCAGTTTCAGTTCAGGGTCAACTTGGTTGTCATAATCACATACCTTCTTCAAAATGATGTCCACCCATCTTCCAGTGATGACATCTTCTTTTGCCACATGCTGCTGTTGATCTTCCAAGGCCATGAAACACATGTCCCTTTCCTTTTCTTCATCAGCTGATGAGTCATCAGAGTACTCCCATTTTCCCTCAGTTTGTGCCATTAAGCACTGATCCTTTTCTTTTTCCATGGACAGGAGGGCAATCTGGGCCTTAAGCTTTTTATATTTAGCTTTGTAGCTATTATCAGGCCGATTGAAATTAGGGACAGGGGGGCCAGTTTGATTGTTCATCTGACTAGATCTGCATTCCTTCATAAAATGACCTTTCTTACCGCATTTATAGCAGGTAAGATTGGTTTTATCCAGAGAGCTGGAGCTGGAAGCATTGTTTGGGCCATTAAATCTTTTAATTTATGCTTAAACCTGTTAAAGATTTTAGCAATCATGGCTACCAGATCATCATCGTCAGTTTCATCACAACCATCACTGATTTCGGTGGTCAGGCCAGAGTTCAAGAAACTGTTTAACATCTCCTTCATTGAGTGTGCCTGGACACTCTCTGCAGACATTAAGGCAGCACAAGGTCGCTCAGGTACACTAGCAACCTTGGAACTCTGGGCATGGTTCATGGCATCCTGCTCAGCCACCAGTCTTACAGCATTATTATCTTCAGTGAATCTGAAGGCTCCACAGAGCGATGCAAGAGTATGGCTGTGCAAGGTTTTACCTTGTCTTAAGACAAGAACCATGTTTTCCCATTTGGAAGGAAGAATATCACAAAACTTCTCAAGAAGAATATCCTTATCCTTCTCTACACCCAAGCCTCTCAGCTGATTAATGAGGCTAGAAAATCTGGTGTATGTACCAGTTAGACTTTCATTGGGTAGAGCAAAGAAGGATTCATACTTCTTGTTTAAGGCAACTTTCCTGGTGACAATAGTGTCATCACCTCCTTCAAACTGAATAACTAATTCATCCCACATTGACTTGGCACTGGGGAACAACACAAGTGTTGGAATTAGATCTTCAGGGACAGCTCCAAGGATCATGTTCTTGAGTCTGGTGTCCAGATCTACAAGTCTACGATCCTCATCAGACCAATGGTCTTCGAGCTTTTCTCTTGAACCTCTTCTTCCAGTTGGATCTAGAAGAGGACTTACCCCAAGAGACATGGGTATATATGGTCCATCCTTAAGGATTTTCAACATATACCTCTCTATCCCACCGAAATGCAAAAGCATTCTGGCTTTCCATGTACCAAAGGTCTCACTGTTTCCATCAAATTTTGGAACAGGAGTGTTAGAATAATGTACATGGACGTGGTTTGGGGCAGTAGGAGGAGGAGGAGGGTTAGTATTAACATTTTGAAAAGGTGATGTATTAGTATTCAAAGGGATTTCACCTTGACCAGAACCATCTCCACCTTCAGTAGTGTTCATCTAAGCAGATCTAGGCAAGTTTATTAGCCTTCTGCTCTGATACCACTTGTAAGTCCCAACTCAATAGATGGTACTACCTGAAGACACCTCAATGTCGATGGTGGAGTTACTTTGCAATATAAGCTCTGAACTGGAGACGACCAGTTACAGAGAGTATATACCAAGTTCTAGATAGATTACTTATTAAGTGATAATAAGTAAAGAACAATGCAATAAAGTAAAATACTCAAAGTAAATTGGTGAGACAATATGTAATTTTCAAGTGTAATTTATTTATTAACTTTAAATAAATTACAAGGTTGTTGCGGAACCAAGATAATACAAGTATGTAAATATCCTAACAACCTATGAACTACAATTGATCTACACTTGGAATTTCTCTAAACAATCGAAACACTTAAAGTTGTGAAATGTTCCTTTTTACGATTGAGAGAATATTGCACAAGTTCACCAAGAATATTGCAGGTATGCAAAGTGTGAATTCCTTCGAAGTGTGTTCGAAGAAGTTAATATTCTTGTTGTGCAATGACTTGTATTTATAGGCAAAGTTAACATTGGGATGTTAACTTTGGCCGTACAAATGTGGTTGAGATCATTTAAGGAATAACATTTAATTCCTTAAAAAGCAGTGTAAAGTTGCAGTATAAAGCAACTTTACTCAACCAACTTTATGTACCTTTTATTACTTAAATAATAAGATAAATCTTATTATCCGGGTAAAAGCACATAAAGCATAAAAGTCAATTCCTCGTAATCAGTGTAAAGCTTTGTAAGAGCTTTCCACTGACGGTCTCCAGTTTGTAACTGACTAGAATGTCAACTGGGCTTCGCTGCCATTGTCATTCTCTATCTTCCACTTGTTGTCTTCGACTTCAACTGGAAGGATTCTTCAACTGGTCAGTTCTCAACTGGAGGAAGTCTTCAGTTGCGTTAACTGTACGATGCAACTGGACTTCAATATATTTCTGGACAAATCTTCTGGGTCTCCAGTTTCACTGGGTCTCCAGGTGCAACTGGAGACTGGCCAGTTTACTAGTAAACTGGTCCTAACAATCACCAAACCCTAACCAAAATCCCAGAAACCATCTCCATTGACCCCAAATTACAATCCTTTTGGAAGCAAACCTCTATCATCGCCACTGCAAAAGACTTCGCAACCCTCTCTGATCTCCAATCCATTATGCAAGGTACAAACCCTGGTACAAATTTTTCGATTTTTTATGTCGGTGGTCTTACAATCTTATTAAATTTCAATGCCCCCACCCTTGCTGAATCTTTCATAAGCACCGAAAAAAGCCTTTCTTAAACAACACTTCTCCAACTTTGAAATCTGGGACGGCCAAGATGGTTCTTTTGGCAGAACTTCTGAGGTAAAAATCTTTGGTGTTCCTTTATTCCCTAGAGATAGAAATTTTTTTGATAAAATAGCCTCCTCTATGGGCCAAATTCTTGAACATTCATCTATCTCAGCCTGTGATGGGAATTTATCTTATGCTAAAGTCACCCTTCTCACCCAATCACACCAAAGAATTGACCATATTGTAACCCTACTCCGAAAATCCAAGACTTATGTTACCAGGATTGTTGAAGAGCCTGGTGACTGGTCCCCACCATTCTTGAACACCATATTCAACACTGATGATACCCTCTCCAACAATGGAGACCTTAACCGCACCATGGAAGTCGACCCATCACCTCCCGACAAAAATTCAGAAAACACCTTTAATGCCGACATACCCTCTGACACACTGTACCAAAAAAACCAAAACGAAACCATCCTCTCCGAGGTAGATAATGAAAAGACCTCCAACATACCCTCTGACACCTTTTCTGATTTTGGGACCTTAAAACCAAACGGGAACCATGGGCCCGACCCGCTTAGTCCTTCCAATATTCTACCACCACACCCTCCACCCCCACCACCTCCACCACCACCACCATCCTCAATTCCTCATCACTTAAGCTTCATTCATCAAACTACCACTCCCTCTAACTCCAGAAAACGCCCTCGCCAAATGTCACCCCCTTCTAACCACTCTCCAAGCATGACGCTCGACCTCAATACCTCAACATTAAAATTTTCTTTTCACAACCCAATACCTCTAATCCATCTCCAAACAACTCCAAATGCCAAATCAGTCATATCTAACCTCTCTTTCAGAGATGCTTCCTCCCCTATCCCCTTCCAAGATCTCCATTCCCTTGATGAATTCCCAGTTGAAAACCCGAAAAACGACCTGCTTCCACCAACCAGTCCAAAAAACCCTCAAGAAACCCATCAGGCACAACCATTTCAAACACAACCGCTAAACAATCCAAATGATGATGCTAACTCCATCAGACGGGAGACTAAGATCACCATTGCTGTTGGTGATTGTGTGGGTGTAACATCCCAAACTTTTCTTTACTAGTTGACTAATGCCGTTAAGTCAATATTGTGTGTGTGTCGTTAAGTCTATTTTAGATTTTATGCATATATGTAGTTAATGTGTGTTATGTGTGAGGCTTGAAAGCCTAAATGTTAATGTAGTATAAATGTGTGTAATATGAAGATTAATGTCTATGTAGTGACATTTAATGAAGGATTAATGTTGTATTTGGTCATTAAAGTAGTTTGTGACCAATAATGAAGCATTAGGAAGCCTAGGGGCTAGTTTTGACATATGTGCAAAGTCAAAAATCGGGATTAGGGAATTAGAGGGTGTCATTAGATCATAATTTGTAGCCATTACATTCTCTAAACAAGCCCTAGGCCACCCCATAGCATTCCTCCACCAATTGCAAGCCGAAAATCCTTCCAAAGTGTGAATCTGTTGTGTTTAGCCAAGTGTTTGCATCCCTATTGTCATCTACAGGTAGATCAGGTATTAAATCATTGATTTCAGGTCCTTTTGATTATATGAGTCATTAGGAATAATTATTGGATTATGGGGGAATCGTTTAATGAAGATTAATAGTGGTTTTGATGGATTAAAGCCATATATGGTGTAATTAATGATTGAAATGCTTTGTAATGGTCTAAATATGAAGGATTATGGTGTATTGAATCTGTATGGTAGACCTGGAGTCGTTTGGGGTCGAATTGGGGGTGGAAAACGATTTTGTAAAAGTGCAGGTCGAAGGAGAGTTGCGGCGCAACTCAATTCCAGAAGAATAAATTGTGGCGCAACATAAGGTGTTGCGGCTCAACTCTATGTTTCGGCGCAACTCAACTGTTTTTAGAAAATGTATACTTTTGAACCATAACGTCGTTTGACATGTATATTAGACCTGAATCATAAATGAGTCTTTAAAGTGTGCGGGTCTAGTTATTGGCCTTAATGACGTGAGTATGTAGCTTATCTAATAATCGTTTACTAATTATAGGTAGACGAGCATAGTTGCTTTACACAGTGACTAGTTGTTGATTGTTGTGGACTACGCCGAGGTAAGATACACTACTTTGACACGCTGGGGGATTCAACGAAAAGCTGGTTTCAATCATAAATACTTTCTTTTGGTATCTTTATATTGCATGTGGGCATATGGGGTTACACGGAAGGTATTATTGGTTATGTAGTTGACCATGAGACCTGAAATGCAGTCCCTAATGTAGTGAAATGAAGTATTGCTTAATCTAGTGTATTGTTATGCAGTTTATGTAGTATTACGAAGTATCTCATTATGCATGAAATGTAGAAATGAAGTTGATGTGTGATATATGCATGCTTACATGGCTTGTACACCTAGCTCACTAGACTTAGTAGGTTGCTATGTCACTTGCACGTTTAAGGATCCAAACGTAATGAAGATAAAGTGTGTGAAGGTCTAGGAATGTGTGTGACCTAGACTATATGTGTGTGACGGTTTAGGAATGTGTGTTACCTAAACCATATGTGTGAAACCGAGCTCGTAAATATGATGCAGGGAAAGTGTTAAGCTTAACCCGTGCTAGTCTTAGCCGGACGAGTGCGTTGACGTAGTTGTTGCTTGGGTGGCTCCTTGCAACATGGTCATAATAATGCAGGGCGAGTAATACGAGGGGTTTGACCAACCTCCACATACGGATTACTCTTGGATTGGCTTGCCATTCCTTAACGACGAAGTATGACTCGCCTTTTGGTGGAGCTTCTAGTCGGGTGTGACTTATGTTACACTTATATGCAGTTAACGAAGATACGTGTGATAATGTATGAATAAAATGAAGGATAGGCACATTTAGGGGGATTCACCCTAATTGATATGAAGTTGATATGCAGTTATGTGTGAACGTGTGATGTGTGTTGTGCCTAAATAAACTTGTCTAAATATGAAGATTGTTTTAATTGGACAAATGTCTTAGTAACATAGTGTTATCTTACTTAGCTAATTCGTTAGCTAACACTTGTTTCTTAAATGTGGTTGTTCCCTCAGGTTTAGCTTGAAGGACTAGTTGATGCAGGAAGAGTGAGAATTGGGTAGATGCATGCAGGAGAACTTAGCTACCCATAGACGATTATCTCTTTAGACATTTATTTACATTTCGTACTTAATGTCGAATTTATGTAGTATTGTTGAGCGGTTGTTTTGTGTTGGGCAACCGTTGGGTTTTCATTTTAAACTATTTTATGGTATGGCATGTAACACCAATAAATGCAGAAACCGAACAGTTTTTATCGGTTTTGAACTTTTAAAGTTTTCTTCCGCATCTTTTAACACCGTTAGGTGAAAGTTTTTGAAAAACCATGTTTTTAAATGTCGGGTGTTACCGTGGGCGCTGACCTCAGGAGCTTCGAACAAGAGGTCGAAGCTCAAATCTTACAAGACCGTGAAAAAAGCCTAGCCCAATGAATTTCTTGTCCTTAAATATCCGTGGTATCTCAAATAGAAGCAAAGCAAGATGGGTGAACCAAATAAAGCTGGAGCATAATCTTAACTACCTTTGTCTTCAAGAGACACACAAAACCGATGAACAAAGTCTCTTTCCACAAGCTTTTTGGGGAAATCAGAATCTCTCTTATGATTTCATTCCTTCTTCTGGTAGTGAAGGTCGTTCAGGTGGTATCCTTAGCATATGGGATCCCACCTTTTTTACAGCAACCAACACCCTCAAATCCAACCATTTTCTTATCACCTGTGGCCTCATCAATGACATAACTCAACAGTGCAATATTGTGAATTTGTATGCCCCTCAAAACCCACAAGACAAGAAAAACCTTTGGGACGAAATCTCCTCCCATATTGCCAACATCAGTGGCCTTTGGATACTCCTGGGTGACTTTAACTCGGTCCGCTGCCCTGAAGAACGGAAAAACTCCAGCTTCAATGAAGCAAGTGCTTTGGATTTTAACGCCTTTATCCACCAAAACGGCCTTATGGAATACACCATGCACGGCAACTTGTTCACTTATATCACTGATAATGGCAACAAAGGAAGCAAAATTGATCGAATTCTAGTTTCCCCTAGTTTCATGGATATCTGGCCAAACGCTTCTTTCACAACCCTACCTCGATCCCTCTCGGATCATCGCCCCCTCGTTTTAATCACCACCACATTGGATTTCGGCCCATCACCATTCCGCCTTTTTAACTCATGGTTCACTAAGCCTGGTTTTGATGATATAGTTATGAAAAGCCTTGAATCAGGCTACCACATGGGTCGGCCGGATCAAATTCTTAATGGGAAACTTAAGAAACTTAAGCACGACCTTAAAGACTGGATTCACACCATCAGAGCCCAAGAAAGTCACGACCATACAGTCCTTACCAATCAACTTGAGGCCTTAGATGCAATCATCTACCACCGAGATTATTGTAATGATGAACTTGCCCTGTGGACAGAAACTAAGGAACGACTGCTTTCTTATGAGCAATCAAAGACTCTTGACCTCCAACAAAAGTCGAGAGCCAAATGGATCAAGGAAGGCGATGAAAATTCAGCTTTTTTTCATCGATTTATCAACAGTCGTGCCTCCAAAAACAGAATTCAGGGATTGATGATCAATGAAAGCTGGCATGTTGACCCTCCATCAATTCGAGAAGAAGCTCTTTCTTTTTTCAAGCAAAAGTTTCAGGAGCCATTAAAGTAGAGGCCAAAACTTACTTGCCTCAACCTAAAAACCCTCTCCCATGATGATGCAACAGCCCTTACTGCCCCTTTTACCCTTAAAGAAATCACCCAAGCGGTATGGGATTGTGATAGTGACAAGGCTCCGGGTCCAGATGGCTTTAACTTCGGTTTTATTAAGAGATTTTGGAATGTACTTAAGATGGATTTCCTCAACATAATGATCGATTTTCATTCAACAGGAACTATCAGTCGCGGGTGTAGTTCATTCCATATTGTTCTTATCCCGAAAAACTCCTCAGTACAATCTCTTAATGACTATCGACCCATTACCTTGATTGGTTGCATCAAAAAGGTCATCTCAAAAACCCTGGCAAACCGTCTCAAAACAAAGATTTCCAAAGTCATCTCTCAAACCCAATCAGCTTTCCTCACTGACAGAAACATATTGGATGGTCCCCTCATGTTGAGCGAGATCATTACATGGCTAAAGAAATCAAAAAAGGAAGCCTTCTGTTTTAAGATAGATTTTGAAAAGGCTTTTGACACCGTCAATTGTGATTTCCTCTTATCCATAATGGCACAAATGAATTTCCCAGAACGCTGGATATGTTGGATGAGAGGCATTCTTTCCTCCACGAGATCTGCTGTGCTCATTAATGGCCGCCCTACGCCCGAGTTCAACTGTGAAAAAGGTATACCCCACGGCGACCCCCTTTCTCCTTTTTTGTTTATAATTGCAATGGAAGCCTTCTCGAACATCATCCACCGGGCCTCACTATTAGGCCTTATCTCGGGTGTACAACTGCCCAATTATGGGCCCAACATCACCCACTTTTTATATGCAGACGATGCTATCCTAGTTGGATCCTGGTCTTTGACTTATCTTCATAACATCTCAAGAATCATGAGATGTTTCCACCTTGTATCCGGCTTAAAAATTAACCTCCACAAATCAAGTTTTGTTGGAATTAACCTGACTCTCGACACTATCAGCACCTCAGCCAACATCCTAAATTGCAAAACCGAAACCCTCCCCTTTACCTACCTTGGACTTACTGTCGGATCCAACATGAACCTTATAAAAAATTGGTCCCCAGTCATCAAAACTTTTGAAAGCCGCCTTTTACTTTGGAAGGCATCATCCCTCTCCATTGGTGGTAGAATCACCCTCATCCGTTCTGTGCTTGACAGTCTCCCAACTTACTATTTCTCGTTGTACAAAGCCCCGGTAAGCGTCATTTCTAAACTTGAGTCCATTCGGAAAAATTTCTTTTGGGGTGGCTCCTTCACCTCCAAAAAAATTGCCTGGGTTGCTTGGGACAGGGTCATTGCCCCTATCAGTTCGGGTGGGCTCGGGTTGGGCTGTTTACAGAAGAAAAATCTCTCCCTCCTTTCTAAGTGGTGGTGGCGATATCGCAAAAACCCTCATTGCCTTTGGGTGCGAGTTATCACCGTTCCCCACTTTTCAAAAAGGAAATGTGTGTCTATCCCCGTTAGATCCGACCTGGTGGGAGCTTGGAAGAATATAGCCAATCTGAGCTCCCATCTCTCCCAGTTTAATGTTTCTTTGGAGAGTTTGATTGCAGGTCAAGTAAGGAATGGAGCTAGCATACGTTTCTGGATCGATGACTGGGTAGGGGACGACCCATTATGCGTGACTTTCCCTGCCCTCTTTGCTTTGGAAAAACGAAAAGGATGTTACATCAGTGAACGCTACAATCCAAATGGGCGTTTTCTTCAATGGGATTGGAGTTGGAAGAGTCCCCCAGCATCCTCAATTGAACTGTTCGAGCTTCAAAGCTTGTTGTCCCAGATTGCACACATTCTCGCTCTCAAACAATGAAGATTCATGGTCATGGAAGAAAGACCCCTCTGGTGAATTCTTTGTCAAGTCTCTGACCTCCCTTCTTCATTCAACAACCTTTGGACCCCACTACTGGGTCTTCCCATGGAACCGACTCGCTCCGCTAAAGGTCAATGTTTTAGGATGGAAACTCGAAATGAATCGATTGCCAACAAAAGATCAACTATTAAAACGAGGTGTCCCCTTAACCTCTGCCATATGCCCCTTATGTAACCATGATAACGAGACGTCGGAGCACCTCTTCCTTCATTGTAGCTTCACAGATTCACTCTGGAGCCTCTTACACTCCTGGTGTGTTTTCCCTTTCCCGAAACCCGTAAGCATCAGAAGCCTTTTTGAAATTCACAAAGACCCACTTCTCGGGAAAAGCAAGAGGAAATACATAAACGTTGTCATTCTCACCTATGTCTGGACCATCTGGAAGATAAGAAACGACTGCACCTTCTCTAACAAGGCCCCTTCCCTCCGATTTGCAATCAAAGAAATCAAGACGACTAGCTTTGCTTGGATCTCCAATAGAACAACCAAACCGGATCTAGGATGGTTAACATGGCGTAACTTTTGTTTTTAATCTCCTCCCTGTTTTTCCTTTCTTGAATCTCTGTATATGTATCACTAGCTTCTCGCTAGTCTAACATATATATATCAATAAAATTATCGAATGTTCGAAAAAAAAGTAGATACATATTTAGTTTTTAACACATGTGTAAGGTTAACTCAGATTGATAAATCTGTGAGCTTTTTTTCCCTATTGTTAACATGTAAGCTTTACTGTTGTATCATGTTCAAACGAAAAAAATGTTTATTTCGTTATTAAATTAAGGAAAAATACTAAGGTGCATAAAAAACTTGTATAATCCATAACAAAAGCCTACTTTGAATTTTATGATAAGTGTACAACTATTTAATACATTTTAATTATAACCCTTAAGGCTGTATATAACAAAACCCAAAACATCAAAAATTTTCTAAATTTAATAAACTATTTTTAAACCTCCTTTTTCCAAATATTCCCAAGTAATTGCAATAGATATTGTTCATAAATTATTATATTTTCAAAAATGTATTAAAATAATAGAAGTGGAAATATAAGCTACTTCAAATACGTTAAAAATTATGAATAAGGGTTTTATCAAAGTTCTTCTAATTTAACTAATCAAATTATGTTAGATTTTACAAACGGGTTCATAAAATCGTATTGAAAACATATAAAATCATAGTTATGTTTACAAATAAATGATATGTAATATTAATAGAAAAAAGGTTACTATTTAGTTATTTCTTTTGTATTGCTTAAGTTTAAAATTTAAAAACTCATCACTTTTCATATATAATCTGTTTAATTTTGGGAAAAGAAAATATGGGGCTGTTAGGCATCTAACTTGGGTGAAAAACCCCTCACATGTTAATTTTTTAAATATTTGAATAAATGATTGGGCCCTCATGTATTTTATGTATTAAAAATTAGGATGTGAGAGTTTTCACCTAAGTGGCTAAGTTAGATGCCTAACAGCCTCATATTATCTTTCCCTTCATTCTTAATAATCGATAATTTGATATGACTTGTGATTAATTTCTCTTAAAAGAATTCTAAAAGAAGTAAAGGAAGGGAGATGATTCCCTCAAGTTATCCTAACATGACTAGTCATGTTAGGATAATCTTGACCCTTAGATGAAAATCAATGGCCAAGATTTAAATATGATCTTTGAATCTTGGCCCTTGATTTTCATTTAAGGGTCAAGATTTCTCTAACTTGACTCAAGTTGGGGAATTAACTTGAGTGAATCCCCTTCCAAATACTAGAAGGTGACAACCTGAATCCTTGCAAATGTGACAAGGGGGAGTAATAATGGAATCAAATAAATAATAAGGACCATGTTTCATTACAATGAATCTCTTCCATTTTCGATATATACTTTTAAAAAGTGTTGCTAATCATAGAAAAAGTGCCTCAAACTCTCAAAGACCACATGTAAACATTATTATGAGAGTACACATTATGTTTAGACTTTTATGTAAGGGATTTGTTGTATGGTGTAAGATACCCCTTATATATGCTTTTTTTAGTGTGGGATTTGTTTGAAATTCCTAGCTACCACTTCCGCAAAGGATATGCTTCGTTCGATCTGGTACGTGTTGATGGATATGGATAGCGAGGAATGAGATGATCTTTCAAGGTGCTTCTTTATCTTCTCATTGTAATGGAACACATTGCTTAGTGCTTACTCTTATGGTTTTCTTTACTTAAACTAATTAAGTATTAAATCAAAATTAGATAATTAAAGTGATATTGTTTAGTTAATATACAATATATGTTTTTGATACGTATTAATTTTCATTTAGTCGATTTAATATTTTTTAAAACCTAAAACAAATATATATAATTCATATTCAATTTTTTAAAAACGCAAGTTAATCACTCATCCATACACAAATTCATCAATATTGGTAATTTTTAATGTCGGAGCTAGAATCTAAAATCTCTTTGTAGATGTTTCACCGCACATCCTGCTGGAACCAAAAACTAAAATAATTCTTAGGGTGCGTTTGGTTGGGAGAAATTCAGGGAAATGAAATATAATAGAGAAATGAAATGCAGAAAAATGAAATGGCTGAGAAATTTAGTAATTTCCTATGTTTGGTAAAATCAAAAAGTAATTGAGAATTTAAAAAAGCAAAATCAAAATTTTAAAACAAAAATCAAATAAATGAAATGCAATTTACCAACAATTGTTTTATGACTCAGTACATTACTTTATGTATCCATATCGATGTATATGTATCGGCACCCTTATTTTGAGAACCCATTTTTTTGTAAGAACCTTGAGAACTCTTAAATTACGTATTGGATCACATGTTTTTTTTGTTCATGGTTCTTACAAAAAAAATGGTTTTCAAAATAAGGAAAGTCTAGACTTTCCTTATTTTGAGAACCATTTTTTTTGTAAGAACCATGAGAACTCTCAAATTATGTATTGGATCACATGTTTTTTTGTTCATTCACATGTGAAATGATATAAAAAAGTATGTTGTAGAATAAACTTTTTTAAAAAACCTTCAAAATAGCCTTTTGTGAACTTGTGAATAAATATGTTCACGTTTTCGTTCACATGTTAACAAATGGGTATATATAAGGTTTTGAAAAAAACTTTCTTCTGCAACATATATTTTTATAACGTTTCACATGTGAATGAACAAAAAAAACATGTGATCCAATACATAATTTAAGAGTTCTCAAGGTTCTTACAAAAAAAAAGGTTCTCAAAATAAGGGTCCCCTGTATCTCTATATCTATCTATTACTATTATTCTATATACATAGTGCACCTATCTATATCTGTATAATGGATCTCCGAATGCAAGACCTCTGTACAGCCAGATCCCACCAACCCCATCGGAGAGCCGGATCCCGCCTCCGATGTTGCAGTCAGACCCACCACCACCGTTGCACTAGTCGAGGATACCCCTTCTCCACCGTCACACCACCGCAGAGAGATATTAATCAAATTTACAGTAACCCAACATTCATATTTGTGGATGGTTGCTAAACTATTATCAAAGGTAGCATAGATAGTATTGGAGAAGAAGCACCATAAATAGAAAATGAAAAGGAAAAAGATAAAGCAAAGAGAAAGAAAAAGATAAAGTGCTTTCAAAAATGAATTCTCTGTATTTCCATCCTAAAGTTGAAGAAATGGGAGAAATGATTTTACATGTAAATTGATTTCCCTGAGAATTTAGATTTCTCCGTGTTTTTAATTCTTACTAGTTTGCGTCCATAATCATTCGGCGCAATTTTGCCGTTTTGGGCTTTGCACACTCATGATGGAATTACATTGTTTCAAAGCCCGCAACATTCACACGTCGATTGAGATGGAAATTAGCAAAATGTTTTTTGGCTTTTCTTTTTAATTTTAAATACATGACAAGAGAAAAAAAATGATGTGTCTAATATAAGAGAAAAACAATATTCACACCTAAAAGTCTAAAACATTCAGGTTCTTAATGCTAGGGGTGTAAGCAAGTTGAATTAAGCCAAATAGTAGGAAATTTGACTTAATTAGTTTGTTTATTAGTTACTCGACTAGGTCGAATAACCTTTTTTTTCTAACACAAACTTAAATGTTAATTATTGTTTGACCTCAATGCTCGTATATGTTATATGAAAAACTTGATTAATTAAATTAGAGCTAACCCACATGTTTATGGGTTCGAGCTAGATTTTAGTTTAATAGCTCAACATGCAGCTCAGATAATCTCATTTTATGATCGTAATTAACTTTATTTCAGGCCTCAAAAACACACTAAATTCTCATTAACCAACCTTGTTTGACTCGTTAAGATCGAATAACTCAATCTACTCAAAAATAGCTAAATAAACGTCCCTATAGTAAGCTTTTAGCTCAAGTCGTGAAACTAGCTAAACGATGATTCTATGTTCCAGCACAAATCTTTTCATACTCGAAAATGATATAAACAAAATCATTATCAAGTAACTCGTCAAAACCTAAACTCATTTATATTTTTTTATGAAAAGGAATAAACTTATATACTTAAGTGGGTGTTTGGGGTTGAGTTTTGAAATGGATTTTTAGATTATTGAGTTTTGAAATCATAAATAATCAATTTTTAGTGTTTGGCAAAAAAGTTTTAAGAATCCATTATCTGCGTTTAAAATCTATCAAAACGGAGTTTTCCAAAAGCAGGTCCCCTACTGCACCAAAACGTGATTCTCTAAAATGAATTTCTCATCATTTAATTTACTCCAATACCCCTTAAAAACCTTAGTAGCTAGACACCTTCCAATATGTATTTTTATAAAATACTCACCTTTCTTCTTCAGTAGTCTCGAAGTCCCTATTTGACTTTTAATTGATTTCTTTCTTATAGCCGCCGTTTGTAAATTTTGGTATTATACTTGGCTTTTTTTTTTAAGCGAAGTGATAATCGTACCATTTGTTTTGATAGTTTTACCACAACATTATATTATTGACATGTACAGTCTGCTATGCATATTGTACTTAGTGGTAGATTGATTGAAAAGAATGGGAATTATTTTTAGAAATAGACATATTTGGGGTGGTGTTTGTCAAAATAGTTTTTGCCAAAATTTTTTTACGAAACTAGTAAATACGGTAATCCAATTACCGGACTTGTGTTTTTCGGTCAAATCCGGTAATTCAATTACCGGACTCGAAGAACGTGTAGGAAGAAGACAAAAAAACATGCAACACCACGTGACGTGAATAATGGCTTATGGTGAGGATTTCGAGGCCGGTAATTCAATTACCGGACTAAGTTTATATATATATATATATATATATATATTGCGCTGTTTATATTTACATACTATCCGCTTACTTTCCCTCAAAATACATACATATTTACAACAGTCTCACATACATACTATGGCAGGTCAATCATCTTCTGGAGGTGATGCATACCCAAATCTTACTAGGTTTGGAGCTAAAAACTCCGTTTGGAGTCACATGGATGATGATAGCAAACATAAATCGTACGTGGCAGCTTTAATTCAGCGTATTAGTGCGAGAAAGTCGGCTTACGAGCCCGAAATTGCAGAACGTTCGAAAGTGGTCCAACCGTCCAAAGTAGACAGGAGGTACATGACATACCTGCAACAGAAGGTCCAATGGTTGCAACTAACCATTAACCATCTTACCTTTGCCGAGTCCACAATAAGGAGCACGATGCAGCACGCGTTTACTTTTAGTTCTGAATTTCGCGCGATTGCTAGGTGGCCTGAAGGTTCCGAGACTGGCCCGACAGAGGAATACGACTCTACTGATGCCCGTTTTGTTGATTTGGATAATTTTGGCTTATTTATGTAATCGTTTCAGTTTTAAATAAAATATCTCGTTTTATAAGTTGTTAATGTTGTTTTATATGTTTTTATTATAAAGTGACAAGAATATCTATTCACGTGGTGTTGCATGTTTTTTGTCTTCTTCCTACACGTTCTTCGAGTCCGGTAATTGAATTACCGGCCTCGAAATCCCCACCATAACCCATTATTCACGTCACGTGGTGTTGCATGTTTTTTTGTCTTCTTCCTACACGTTCTTCGAGTCCGGTAATTGAATTACCGGATTTGACCGAAAAACACGAGTCCGGTAATTGGATTACCGTATTTACTAGTTTCGTAAATTTTTTTTGGCAAAAACTATTTTGACAAACACCACCCCAAATATGTCTATTTCTAAATTAAAAATTCCTATATTTTCCTTTTTTTAAACATCAAGAAATTTAGGATTTATCTTAAATTTTTTTTTTTTTAGTCTCATATATTTGTTCTAGCACCTCTGTCTGTATAGAAATAGAGTTCATATGGATGTTCAAAATTTTCCTTTCATGCACTCTTATATATCACATGGCTTATCGTGGAAAAATCATCATCAATAATCGAACATCTATGACCATTTAAATAATGTCTTATTTTGTCATTTTATTTGTTTACTTTTGCAATTATATAAACTTGTCAAACACTTGAATAGTTGATTATTTGATTATTGTTATATCAAACAACATAATCAAATCCAAACATTATTTTTCAGCAACACATTTTCTTACCGCTAATTATCTAAGTCTGATTATTCAAAACGCATAATCCGTTTTCAAAAAGTAATTCCAAACACCCCTTACAATAATACTTAAGTTATATACTTATATGCCTTTAAAGTTATGAAAGATTAATATGTGTTTGAAATAATCGGATATAATATTTTTGAAAATGTTACCCGGTAATCGATAAAACATTGAATTGGAACAAAAAGTAAAAAACTAGAACTTGAAAACCAACCAATTTCGGTCAGTCAAAACACTTCGAAAGTAAAAAAGGATAATAAAATTATAAAAAATATCATCCTCGTGATAAGATCTGGAGAACCAATTGATTCCATCAGCAACAATGGAACTCACCGGCGCCGGCGTTCCGGTACCGGTAGCACTCGCGGCGTGTGCCGGCATGACTATACTATACGTCGGAATACTTCACACTCCGACGTTAATCCTCCGTCTACCGCCGCCGTCATCCTATAAAAGCTTCATGATCCGACGGTTCGTTTGTGCCGGAATCTCAACCGTCGTTTCTCTTATTGCTTGTGCTTTTATTCTTCCTGTAAGTCTTCATTATCTGTCTTGAATTCTAAGTTAATATATACATATATTGAAATATATAATATATACACACACACACACAACACATATATATTCTTTTAGGAATATGAAGTGTGTGTCTATATATATATATATATATATATATATATATATATATATATATATATATATATATATATATATATATATATATATATATATATATATATATATATATATATATATATATATATATATATATATATATATATATATATATATATATATATATATATATATATATATATATATATATATATATATATATATATATATATATATATATATATATATATATATATATATATATATATATATATATATATATATATATATATATATATATATATATATATATATATATATATATATATATATATATATATATATATATATATATATATATATATATATATATATATATATATATATATATATATATATATATATATATATATATATATATATATATATATATATATATATATATATATATATATATATATATATATATATATATATATATATATATATATATATATATATATATATATATATATATATATATATATATATATATATATATATATATATATATATATATATATATATATATATATATATATATATATATATATATATATATATATATATATATATATATATATATATATATATATATATATATATATATATATATATATATATATATATATATATATATATATATATATATATATATATATATATATATATATATATATATATATATATATATATATATATATATATATATATATATATATATATATATATATATATATATATATATATATATATATATATATATATATATATATATATATATATATATATATATATATATATATATATATATATATATATATATATATATATATATATATATATATATATATATATATATATATATATATATATATATATATATATATATATATATATATATATATATATATATATATTTATCTATATATAATTATAAGTTAATATATACATATATTGAAATATATAATATATATACACACACACACAACACATATATATTCTTTTAGGAATATGAAGTGTGTGTCTATTTAATTTAGATAAAGGAATACCAAACACTTCTCTAAAAACTGCTTATTTGTTAATTTAGTTTTAAGCTGGGAAAAAAGAGCTTATTGGCTTAATGGAAATTCATAAGATTATAAGCCCACAAAACAAGCTAAACTAAACATGCCTAATAATGTTGAATTAACTAGTTACAAAATGTTTTTTTTAAGTTTAGATAAATGTATCCTATAATGACTCGGATGTCATGGAAATAAGTACAATGACTCCAAGAATACCGCCTTCTTAGAAGTTAGAAAGAGATTTGCCTGGTTTATGTGGGAGATACATTTTTGCATAAGACGTTGATTAGTGATCTGTTCGTTGAGTTTTCCAAAGTTGAGTTGATAATGTGGTTTTCATGACGCATACTGTTTAAAATGAAGAGGAATTGGTATTATATGCAAATAATTATTTGTATTATTTGCTTCAAAAATTGAGTTTCAAATCAGACTACTTTATTTCTGGCAACAAAACAATAGTTAAAAATGCAAGAAAAGTGACGCACATTACAAAATGCTATCAGGGATTTGAATATATACGTTTATGAATCTATATGTTTTTTAAAAGTTCAAAATTTTCGACAAATGATGGTCATTTTCAGATTTTGGGTATGTACTCTTTTTTTAAATCTAAAGGGTAGCACAATAACCATTTTTTTTAATGCTTTTGACAAACAACCTGGTTTTACTCTTACAAATCAGGATCGATGACGATGAGATATTAGGTACATGCAAGAAACGAACTGATCAGTAAATTTGATACATTGATTCGCTATAGTATGTAAAATTGTAATTTAAAGTTACAAACTCAGAGAGTCAGTTCGTTTTTCACAAATAGTTTACATCTCACTGGATCCTAAGCCTTACCCATTATACTATTCCAATTGGAGTCACAAGATTAGTTCCAACTCAAGTTGAATTAGAATGTCAAATGCTCAATCAGTTAGCAGTTGATGTAACACTGGGGACGTAGATTATGTACTTCACACTTGACCTAATTAGTTAGTTTATTTTTTCGTTAAGGGCTTCTTTAGTCCTTTAAATACTCTACTTTATGCATTAATGCTTCAGTGATATTGATTAAGGATGAGTTTAGATCATGTGATGATACAATAAATCTTAAAAAATCCTGAGAGTCTGTTGTTCTCAGTTCTGTTTTTCAATGTTTACTGGCGGACGTGTTACTAAGTTTTTCCTCATTGTTCCAGATAAAGAGCTGGGAGGTGTCAGACCTGTTTAGCGCTTATGGTATTCATCTACACCATGCAGTAAGTTTCAATATGTTTGTAACTGAGTAACTGAGTGCATCAAATATGGATAACATAGGTTTTCAACCATTTATGTAATTTTTCATGATTTGCAGATTATAACGGGTGAGTAACGGAATTTTATGTATGAAACAGTGGCAAGCTGTGGTCTTTCCTCTTTTCCTGACTTCTCTAATGTATGCTGGGTCATTTTTCCTAAAAATCTTGTCATTGTGGAGCTTATGGGCCGAGCAACAGGATCATCAGATAGATCTATCGCTTGATGGCTTACAGAGTGTTCTTCGTGAGCTCATTAACTGGATGCTATCATTTGTTGACAATATTCCAGCATGGAGAATATATCTTGTGGTAAGTTTGTTATGTCATTTATATCAAAGGTCTATTTGCTTATATTACCTATATTACGTTCTTGAATATGGGAAAAAAGTCGATAACTCTATGGTCTTTGTAAATGCTGGAACTTGTCTATGTTTTGATATAATAATTAGTTTATCTGTTGTCGTAAATGCTGTAGCTTTCAAGAGAACATTCGTCTATACAATTGGGCTCGGGTGAAAGCGTAAATTTAGTGCAGGGTTGGATTTGGGTTGGCCTGCAAACGCTTGTCTTTTTTTATTAATTTCATATACAATAATCAATGCTACATGTGATGGCAAGTAATTTATTATCACATTACCAATCTAAATGTTTGATTAAAGCGATTTAGGAGGTTGTATGCCTTTAAGATACACTTTGCTTGACTTTATACCATCTGACCCATCCCGTTTAGGATATGACGTAACCCAAATCAACCATGTAAATTAGTCGAAGCTGCACTCTAATGTTTGTTTTACTAATAATACAATTTATTCCCAGGCCCCCCTTACAGAAGAGTTGGTTTTCAGAGCTTGTATGATACCTTTGCTTCTATGTGGAGGATTTATGCCATATACAGTTGTGCTTCTGTCTCCTGTTTTCTTTAGCCTAGGTAAGTTACATATATATTTTTTAGCATATTTGGTATTTTTTAATGCAACAACCCCCTCTCACATACACACACATATACTTTATTTACTCTCAAACGCTTTGGCCGGAGGTCCTTGTGGAAGCAGTGTACGACTGTTTACATCTCACCTTGCCATATACCTCGCTCATGGCAGGATTGGATACGGTTGTTGTATTTGGTTTTATTTATGTTCCTTTTCATCTCAGTTAAATTTAATTATTTCCTGATGAGTATTCTTTATAACTTTTTCTTGCAGCTCACTTAAACCATTTATTGGAGTTCTAAATGCAGCAAGATTTTAGCTTGCTGAAAGCTTCAATGGTTATACGTATGAATGTATGATCATTTAACCCCCCCCCCCCCCCCCCCCCCCCCACACACACACACACACAAAAAGAACTCCCCAGTTTGTTGGTAGGCATTGTCTTATGTTCTTCACATGTTTGAAAACGCGTGCCACTAATGATCTACAAATTTTTATGTACTATTGTTCAGGTTTTCAGCTTGGATACACTGTGATATTTGGGTCATATGCATCGTTTCTCTTTATCCGTACTGGTGGGTAGATAATTACAGTTCTTGATCACCACATGCTTATATACCTTAAACTTCACAATGTGGCTTGATTTATTAGTAAGAGTAAATCACACAAATGGGTCCTGTTATTTGTCTGAAGTTTCAGTTTTCAAACTTAAGTTTACATGAATAGTATGTACTTTGAAACTTGTACCACGTTTAGTCCCTAAAATGGAGGCTTTGTGATGGGTAGCTGATGGCTAGTCAATCATGGGGTGCACCTAAAGACTAAAATGTTGCTGTGAGCAGCTCTTTTTGTCATCATGACAAAGTATGTTCAGTTTTGTGAAACTTGGATACATGTCCATAAGTCAAATGGAAATTGGTTTCCATGAATATGTTCACAGTTTCAGTGAGTATCCATCATTCATCTATCACTTGTCAATTGCAGGACATATAGCGGCACCACTCATGTCACATATGTTTTGCAATTTCATGGGCCTTCCTACATTCTTTTCACGGAGGACAGGTAATGAAACAAGTTTTTTATAAACTCAATAGCCAAAGGTATCTAATTCGACCCATGTTCTTCTATGTGAATCACGTCGTGCTTTTTCTTATATATATATATAAGAGTTAATATATATATATATATATATATATATATATATATATATATATATATATATATATATATATATATATATATATATATATATATATATATATATATATATATATATATATATATATATATATATATATATATATATATATATATATATATATATATATATATATATATATATATATATATATATATATATATATATATATATATATAAAAAACAATATATTTATCAATCATCATCATACATTCATATTTGTATATCTACATATGTATATTCCATCTCAATAATATATCTCAACCATCAAGATTTCATAAATTACAGATACTATATATACAACATATATATCTAGATCTACATTTATATCCCTATCTAAATCTATATGTATCATCTTCTTCATCTTAACAAAAAAAAATACCTGCAAAGAAATACAAAAAATAAGGATGGTGTATGGTGAGTGAAGTGGCAAGCGTTGCTAGGTGGGTCAATAAGTCAACTAAATCTAAACTTCTAATTGTACATAGTTGGGGTATTCGACAATAGAAACTAGTTAAATTAAAGTCTTCATTTGAATCTAAATGCACATGGATGTATGTGTCGTGTGCGTTAAAGCAGTAAAAACACAGTCCATCACTTTGAGTCGTCAAGAACCATCGCAGCCCACCAGTCACCACCGTAAATCGCCCCCCACCCACCAGTCATCACTGTGAACCGTCGTCGCTGCCAACTCATCACCCCCCACACCGCGTCTCCAGATCTATATCTATATCTATATCTATATCTTTCACCTCAACCATCTATAATCCAATATTAATTGCCAGATCTATATCTATATAGATCTATCTTCGTTTTGAGAGAGGTGTATTGTTGGTGAAGGGTGGAAAAGAAACCAGAGAAGAAAGGAAGGCTGAAGACGGTGATAGTTAAAGGTGATGTCTGATGGGTGAAGAATGAGAATAAAAAAAAACATTAGACTTTCTATAGATTTAGATATATAGATGATGATGATGACAGATGAAAGAGTTAGAGTTAATTACATTTTTGGTCCGTGTGTTAATGAAATGACTGAATTACCCATCATGTGCAGGTCACGTGATGGGTTTTTAAACAGAAGTTAGTAGTCAGGACCAAAAGTGTTGACGGAGCAAAACTTTTTGGACCAAAACTGTAATTTTTGAAAGTTAGGGATGAAAGCTGCAAGTGGCGGTCCACGACAAGGACGATTTCTGTAATTAACTCAAAATTATATATATTTAATATAATAATAATAATAGTAAGTCAAACAGGCTGGTTGATTTGAAAAGTTCCCCCAAGTGTATTACCTCCTACTCTCTTAGCTCATTTCAAAGTTTGAATCATTATTGAAATACTTTCGCTTCTATAAAAATCATGATTGACACACTAGTTAGTTTATAAAAAAAAATTGCAAATTCTGGGTAAAAAGTGGTTCATGTCAACATCTAGGAATTGCTTTTATATGGCCTGATTAGCGACATTTAGCAGTAGCATCCACAGACCAGTATTAGAAAGGTCAATTGTTCTTCCTATCAGATCATGTCTTTAAAAGTTGTATTTGACCGGATATTTCAGGGATGGTTAGTGTGGCATTCATTGCGGGGGCGGTTGGCTTCTTGTATCTTTTGTTTCCACTCACTTCTCCAGGCTTGTATAACGATAGAACAGATGGTTGCAAATGCTGGCATAAATATTGTGATTGGAGTTAGAGACTATGGCACCGCTTATTTGCAAATGTAACTATGTAAGCCCTTAAGACAATTTGTTATGAGTTTATCAAATTGTTATGTTGGTTGCTTGATTTTGACATGGCTTATCAATCTCAGGTGCATTGTACCTTCAACTAGACTCTCCAGGATATGAAACTATGAATCAGTTATAGTTTTCAAATATTCAAATACCTTTCATGTAGGCTAGTTATATATTTGTTTGACACAAATGTTTTCGATCATTAAAATTTACATACTGCTTGGTTAAGCCACCTTTTCAACCACTCAATAGTCAATACTATGAGCCGTGTTTGTTAGTTTGGTTTTTGGTTCTCGGTTTGGGAATTTCTTAAACATGAACCAGAAACCAAAATCAAACTGAACAGAAAAATTGAAACATGTTTGGTTTGGTTTCTAACTGAGAATCAGCGTCCCACCATTTTTAAAACGGGCAGCTTCTATTGGGAAAGTTATTTTCATCACATATCCACTTATCTATTCAAAGTTATTTCATGTCTTTATTTGATGTTTTGTAGGTTCATTTGAATTGTAACAACTTTCGTTTGAATTCATGAAAAGAGTACTAGCAAGTATGAAAATAGTTTGTTTATATGTGAAGTTTGTTAGAAATTTGGTTTTGTGAGAACATAAAATAATGAAATAGAAATGTATAAACGAATTGAAGACGTCACTATATATCCTTAAGGAATATTAGCCCCACAATTCCTCCCATGATTCACATTTAAACAGATTGACTAAACTGTTTGTGTTTTCACTTCAGAGCACGTCCCTTTGTTTTTAAAGACGATAAACAAAAGTCATCACAGTCTACATTGTGAAGGACATTCTCTAATTTTATTTTTGAAAATTTTATAATATTTTTTATTGAGTGAATAACAAAGGACTGAAGGATTATAAAGCAATGCAGCATGGCAAAAGAAAGTTCAAAAATCACATGATAGGCATAAAACCTAATTGTTTGAATAACACAAAATAGCTCTAGGAACAAAAAAGAAGAGCTAATTAATCCAAAGTAATAAAAACTTCAACCGATCGAAATCAACCTAAATACGTTTATAACAACTTCATTACAAATAGCGAAAATTTCATTACATCACCCTGTGGTTTGTCATTTTATCATTTTTCGCCCCTGTGCTTTTTTTTATTATTAGATCACCTTATGGTGACTTTTTGTTTCATTAGAAACCCCTCTCTCTAACGGACGTTTATTGGTCTCCGTTAACCCTCTCATGTGCATTGCACATGAGGGTATTTTCGTCTTTTTACCTCTTATCTTCTTCCCCAAAAGATATATACATCTGGATCTTCAATATTACCTTTCCCCTCATCTTCAATTTTATCTCTCTGCTCTTTCACATTTATCACCTCTTCATCATTATCTATATATACCATTTGTTCCCATAAACCAATATATATATATACCATTTGTTCCCATAAGTCCATAACCAATTTCAATTCATTTTGGGTTGTTGCAAGAAAAGCCCATATATGAAAACCTAAATCACCTATCACAAAAGAATATCACCATCAAGATATGTATAATTTATGTGTGCATACTATTCATTTTCTGATGTTAACTCGTGACAATTAATGAAACTTGAAGACATTTGTCCACAAGATTTTAGTTGAGAAATGTCAAATCTTCCTGATTGAATTTTGGAGCATACCATCATATTCTTTGTAATTTTGTGGAACATACTATCATATATATTTCTAAGTATGTGTGTATAATTCGTTGGGATTATGTGTTTGGTTTTTGTTTTGTGTAAAGGTTTTAGCTTTTCGAATAATCAGTAGGTTGAAGTAAAATGGGTTGTACTTTTTGTTTGGATTTAGATATAGATATATACAGATAAATGAGTATTTAGTTGGTTGTTAGATCTGAGTATAAAACCAAGAAAAGAAGATGTTAGTGTAAAAAGACGAAAATACCCTCATGTGCAATGCACATGAGAGGGTTAACGGAGACCAATAAACGTCCGTTAGAGAGAGGGGTTTCTAATGAAACAAAAAGTCACCATAAGGTGATGTAATAATAATAAAAAAAAGCACAGGGGCAAAAAATAATAAAATGACAAACCACAGGGTGATGTAATGAAATTTTTTCTTACAAATAACTACCCCACCAACAGCTGGTACAAATACATGTTCCTCTCCTTGTCATGTTGGATCTTTTCCAAGTGCGCATCTAGCGTAGGTTTTAACACATACATATAAAAGTATGCCCCTATGATCGAATTGTATGCTAGTTGTATGACACAGAAATCGAATCTGTTGCTGGGGTCAATGACCAACACTAAAACAAGCGAGGGTACAAGAAGTCCGCCATAACATATTTTAAGAAAACCATGGCGCTTGTTCTCTTGTTGATAACGCTCCAACCAAGATAACGGTCCTTTCCAAAGAAGGAAACATATAGCCGTGGTCACGAGGAATTCATATACAATCCTGGGTAGCTGGCTGTTACGAGGAACATTTTCTAATACCACCACGAGAGAGAAAAAGGCGAGAATTACTGAGAAGACACCAATATATTTTAAGATGGTGTACATATTGATGACATTCTTCGTCAAGGGAATTTGCATGTAGTAGTTTGTAGAAATCAAAATCAGAGAGGTGAGCATTACCAAAAATATTGCAACAATACACATGATCATGGACAAAGCATCAATTTCAAAAGGAGATTGATGCTTTTTTTCTATAATTTCCACACGAAGTTGATATAGTTCACTCACGAAGAAAATACCCATGACGTGTAGATAGCCAAAGCAGACGACGAGGCTGAAACGAAAAGTGAAAACATACCAGGTTCGGTTCAAATAAAACAAATATTGAAATAAGACAAAATAAAACAATTTTTTTTCTTAACCAAAAATCGTTGTGTAATCTTCGTGTACGTGGTTGGTTAGAAAAAAATAAAACTTTTGGAACTAGATACTTATGTTGGGATCGATCACCACTCTCGAAGAAATCAACACGCAATTAACCAATAATAAAGTAAATAAGAAAAAACAAACGACACAATGATTTACTTGGTTCGACTCGATGAGTCTAATCCACTACCACAAATATCACTACAAATGTTGGATTACAAGAATGGAGACGCTCACTCTCGACAATCTATAATCCCTCACCGAATTTCACTCTTTTACAAGAAACTCTCAACTCTCAAGAATTTCTCACACAAGAATGAACTACCTAAAATATCAACTAATAACTCCTATTTATATAGGCAACCCACCAAGGTATTTTCTTCCCATACCAATGTGGAACAAGAATTTAAGGTCAATAACCACCAAATCCTCCCTTGACCCAAATTCCCTAGTATCTCAACTCTATCCGAGAAATGCACTCTTCTCTCGGTCTTCTTCATCTTCTTGCTCTCGAAACAAGTCCTCCCTAATAGGGATTCACCATCCAAGTAACATAGATTCTTCGAATTTCTCCATCCTCGAAGAACTAGTCTATCTCTCATGTACATCTTTAAAGTATTTCTTCTTCCAACATAACGGTACCCACGGGATGTCAAAACTCCAAGTGAAAGTATATTCGTCGACGCACCCGGAACATACTTCACAAAGCGGTCTTCACAACTCCATCATGAAGTTTGAAGCGTACACTCCCAACACCCTCAACCTTCATCTTCTGTTTGTTACCCACTTTGATATCACCAAACTGTCCGTTCCCGTTAAATGTATCAAACATAGCCCGATCATTACAAATGTGTACTGACGCTGCATTGTCAAACACCCACTTTGGTTTTTCATCCTTCAATATCCCCCACTCGAACTTTCTGCCAACATAAACTCACTATCACAATCATTAACCATAATCGCCTCTTCATTGTCCTTTTTTTTACCTTTGAATCCCGTAAACTCTTCAAGTCTTCACGAAATTGAGGACAACGAATTTGCATATGGCCTATCTCCCCATAATAGTAACACTCTATCGTACTCATGTCTCGATCTCCCCGCGCTCGAGACTTTGAACGCCATCTTGAACTACCACGGTTAAAACCTCTTCCTCTTTCGGGATCATCTGTAACTAATATTTTCTCTCCACTCGAGAAACTATCACTTCTAGTCATTCTTTCATTATCCCGTAAAGCTTTCAACACATCCTCAAGTTTCAAAGTGGTCCTCCCTGTCAACATAGTCTGCACAAATGACTTATAGGATTTCGGCAATGATGACAATAATAACAAGGCTTGCTCTTCCTCTTTCATCACCTCATCAACATTAGACAACTGGCAAACCAACTGATTAAAAGAATTAATATGATCATGCAGATTACCTCCTTCTTCGAGCTTCAGTGAATACAAATCCATCTTCAGAAATAGCCGATTCGTCAACGACTTTGAAGCATAGATGCCGCAAGCTTGTCCCAAATACCCTTCGGTGTGTTCTCCTTCAAAACACTATATTTAATCTCGGGAGCAAGTGCTAACCTGATTGTACTCGAAGCCTTCTTCTACATCGTCTTCCAAACATCATCTTTTATATCATCCGGTTTTGTCTCTTGCAAAGCTTCATCAATACCTTGTTGTACCAACACATCTTCAATAGTCATCTTCCAAACCGTTAAATCTATCTTCCCATCAAATATAGGGATCGAGAACATTGAACCATCACTATTCATCTTGGGGGGGGGGGGGGGGGGGGGGGGGGGGGGGGGGGGGGGGGGGGGGGGGGGGGGGGGGGGGGGGGGGGGGGGGGGGGGGGGGGGGGGGGGGGGGGGGGGGGGGGGGGGGGGGGGGGGGGGGGGGGGGGGGGGGGGGGGGGGGGGGGGGGGGGGGGGGGGGGGGGGGGGGGGGGGGGGGGGGGGGGGGGGGGGGGGGGGGGGGGGGGGGGGGGGGGGGGGGGGGGGGGGGGGGGGGGGGGGGGGGGGGGGGGGGGGGGGGGGGGGGGGGGGGGGGGGGGGGGGGGGGGGGGGGGGGGGGGGGGGGGGGGGGGGGGGGGGGGGGGGGGGGGGGGGGGGGGGGGGGGGGGGGGGGGGGGGGGGGGGGGGGGGGGGGGGGGGGGGGGGGGGGGGGGGGGGGGGGGGGGGGGGGGGGGGGGGGGGGGGGGGGGGGGGGGGGGGGGGGGGGGGGGGGGGGGGGGGGGGGGGGGGGGGGGGGGGGGGGGGGGGGGGGGGGGGGGGGGGGGGGGGGGGGGGGGGGGGGGGGGGGGGGGGGGGGGGGGGGGGGGGGGGGGGGGGGGGGGGGGGGGGGGGGGGGGGGGGGGGGGGGGGGGGGGGGGGGGGGGGGGGGGGGGGGGGGGGGGGGGGGGGGGGGGGGGGGGGGGGGGGGGGGGGGGGGGGGGGGGGGGGGGGGGGGGGGGGGGGGGGGGGGGGGGGGGGGGGGGGGGGGGGGGGGGGGGGGGGGGGGGGGGGGGGGGGGGGGGGGGGGGGGGGGGGGGGGGGGGGGGGGGGGGGGGGGGGGGGGGGGGGGGGGGGGGGGGGGGGGGGGGGGGGGGGGGGGGGGGGGGGGGGGGGGGGGGGGGGGGGGGGGGGGGGGGGGGGGGGGGGGGGGGGGGGGGGGGGGGGGGGGGGGGGGGGGGGGGGGGGGGGGGGGGGGGGGGGGGGGGGGGGGGGGGGGGGGGGGGGGGGGGGGGGGGGGGGGGGGGGGGGGGGGGGGGGGGGGGGGGGGGGGGGGGGGGGGGGGGGGGGGGGGGGGGGGGGGGGGGGGGGGGGGGGGGGGGGGGGGGGGGGGGGGGGGGGGGGGGGGGGGGGGGGGGGGGGGGGGGGGGGGGGGGGGGGGGGGGGGGGGGGGGGGGGGGGGGGGGGGGGGGGGGGGGGGGGGGGGGGGGGGGGGGGGGGGGGGGGGGGGGGGGGGGGGGGGGGGGGGGGGGGGGGGGGGGGGGGGGGGGGGGGGGGGGGGGGGGGGGGGGGGGGGGGGGGGGGGGGGGGGGGGGGGGGGGGGGGGGGGGGGGGGGGGGGGGGGGGGGGGGGGGGGGGGGGGGGGGGGGGGGGGGGGGGGGGGGGGGGGGGGGGGGGGGGGGGGGGGGGGGGGGGGGGGGGGGGGGGGGGGGGGGGGGGGGGGGGGGGGGGGGGGGGGGGGGGGGGGGGGGGGGGGGGGGGGGGGGGGGGGGGGGGGGGGGGGGGGGGGGGGGGGGGGGGGGGGGGGGGGGGGGGGGGGGGGGGGGGGGGGGGGGGGGGGGGGGGGGGGGGGGGGGGGGGGGGGGGGGGGGGGGGGGGGGGGGGGGGGGGGGGGGGGGGGGGGGGGGGGGGGGGGGGGGGGGGGGGGGGGGGGGGGGGGGGGGGGGGGGGGGGGGGGGGGGGGGGGGGGGGGGGGGGGGGGGGGGGGGGGGGGGGGGGGGGGGGGGGGGGGGGGGGGGGGGGGGGGGGGGGGGGGGGGGGGGGGGGGGGGGGGGGGGGGGGGGGGGGGGGGGGGGGGGGGGGGGGGGGGGGGGGGGGGGGGGGGGGGGGGGGGGGGGGGGGGGGGGGGGGGGGGGGGGGGGGGGGGGGGGGGGGGGGGGGGGGGGGGGGGGGGGGGGGGGGGGGGGGGGGGGGGGGGGGGGGGGGGGGGGGGGGGGGGGGGGGGGGGGGGGGGGGGGGGGGGGGGGGGGGGGGGGGGGGGGGGGGGGGGGGGGGGGGGGGGGGGGGGGGGGGGGGGGGGGGGGAACTTTGAACCATCGCTATTCATCTAATCTCATTCGCAACAAGAACAATAAAAAACCAACAAAAGATTGTTCTGAAAATAACTCACCAAAAAAAAAATTCTGGCAGAAACTTCGAAAAATGTTATCTAACTGTAGGAAGCTCAAATCAAAAATCCCAACGTTGAAAACGTAGATCTTTGTGTTCTGAACCCCCAGATCGAAAATCACAATGATCCAACGGTGAACGAAGCCACGATGCTTGTTTTCCTACATCTGCGCAGAAAACCCAATTGATTTCTGCAGCCAACTTCGAAATTAAATATCTCGCAATTGAAACCTGAAATCAAATATCTGAACGGTCAGATATTGGACCTGTGTGTCTTGAAGCTACAGATCAATTTTCACGACGATCCAAAGGCTATCGAACGAGATCCGTCACTTTTACCACCGCTGCGCAGAAAGTGACAAAACCCTAAAAATCGAATTTTCTTGTTTTCTATCGATTGGATTCCCCCGAGCGTGTGATTTCTTCTCCCCCGTACCTCAGCTCTGATACCACTTTGTTGGGATCGATCACCACTCTCGAAGAAATCAACACACAATTAACCAATAATAAAGTAAACAAGAAAAAACAAACGACACAACAAAACCCTAAAACGAATTTTCTTGTTTTCTATCGATTGGATTCCCCCGAGCGTGTGATTTCTTCTCCCCCGTACCTCAGCTCTGATACCACTTTGTTGGGATCGATCACCACTCTCGAAGAAATCAACACACAATTAACCAATAATAAAGTAAACAAGAAAAAACAAACGACACAGTGATTTACTTGGTTCGACTCGATAAGTCTAATCCACTACCACAAATATCACTACAAATGTTGGATTACAAGAATGGAGACGCTCACTCTCGACAATCTATAATCCCTCACCGAATTTCACTCTTTTACAAGAAACTCTCAACTCTCAAGAATTTCTCACACAAGAATGAACTACCTAAAATATCAACTAATAACTCCTATTTATATAGGCAACCCACCAAGGTATTTTTCTTCCCATACCAATGTGGGACAAGAATATAAGGTCAATAACCATCAACTTACTGTTGATTGGGGACGACATCGGGAGGAGAGGAATATGGTGAATTGGTGATGATGGTTCATCTTTAATGGCAACGTGACATGCTGCTGGCCACTCATTTTCGTTTTGACTGTTGAATCCGACTCCATGATCATCAATACAAAAAAAAATAAAATCCGATCAATATATAGCTTTTGATGATTCTAAAACTAGCTTCTCATAGCTAGGCTCCTCCTTTTATTATATATAGATAGATTTAGATATAACCTGGCAAAAATATATAAATGATGAGATTTTGTTTATATATTTATACTTACCAAAAAAATTAAGATCTCGGTGTAAATATACTTACTTATACTATATGTAATATACAAATGAATTAATAGAAATCAACTTAACAAAATACGATAAAATATTTTGTATCATAATATTCGTTCTATCGGCATATCGTATCTTACTCTATAGTATAAAAATAACACAAATTTACTTAGTTGACACATAAAAAAGTTAATTTAAGGTAAAAAAGCATTTTTAATAGTTTATGATCGGTGATGTGTGAAATCGAGTAATATAATTTATAAACACGAAACTACCAAAAGACTGACTACAACACACTCACAGGCAGTGAACCTGATCGTATGCAGTATAGTAAATTCGGTAAATCCGAGGTCGATCACAAGGACTATAGTAGGTAATTGTTCAAATAAAGTAATTCAAGTAAAAGGGGGTTTTGTGACTGAATTGTCACTTTGCAAAAAGTAAAAGTAAATAAATTAAATCCGGTATGACCGGGGCAGGATTCGTCGGAAGACGTAAGTAAAAATGATTTTATGACAATAATATTAAAAGTTCACCCATCTTGAATTCGCTCAACAACACGTTCGGATTGCACATAAATGAAGTTCAAATTCAATTAAGTTAACAAAGATAATCGTGACAAAATAAAGACACAAACTGGTACCACCAACGTTTGTAAAATTATTTCAATCACCTAATTAATCAGTTCATTTGTAAAATCCGGTACCACCAATGCTTAAAACAATTTCCCTAACCAACTAGTTTGTTTGACTATCAAATTACCAATTGTATCTATGTGGAGACAACGTGGTACCACCAACCGTTAATCAACACGTTGACAAAATAATTCCTTTTATCAAAATGAGGTTCACTATCATACCATGAACTAGTGACAATTTATTAAAGATAATCAATTGAAATCACATATATGTTCAACTAGTACCACTAACGAAGAACATACATATCACCAACATCATAAGGATAATTAATAAAGAATTAAATCATCAAGATCTCGACACAACGATAATTGAAATCAACTTTTGAATTAATAAAATAGTGTAATCCTTACATATTGTTTCACTTCATCAAGATGGATGATAAAGTGATTAGCTACTCTTATTGAAATAGGAATAACAAATCAAATATAAAGAATTCATCGTTACCGAATACAAATAAATGAAAGTGAATAACGGAAATCGTCCAATCTTGTTCTTGATCTTCAAAGATGTTAATTCTGATGAAAAACCTCTCAAAAGATGCTACAAAATCGGCTGAAAGTAAAGTTAGGTTTAATAGATGTTTTTGCAAGCTATTTATAGTCTCCCTAAAAATCACTCCAGATGCGGCCCTAATTGCGGCGCAATTAGGTTTAACCCGTGTTGACTTTGACTTTCATTGACTTCTAAGCTGGCTGAAGATTGAAGGGGTTGCGGCGCAACTAGGGTAGTTGCGGCGCAACTTAACTCTCTGTTTCCTGGTTGCGGCGCAACACCTAGTTGCGGAGCAATGACTCCTTTTTCAGTTTGACTTTTGTTGACCAGCTGTAATCTTCATCCAAATGTCTCGAAAATCATCCGTTAGCACTTATTTCACCTTAAAGATGTCGTTTTCTCCAGAATTACGCCCAAGTACCTGTCAGTAGCCTGAAACACTAACAAATACCATAAACGCACCAAATGTACACGAAAACGACTCACAAATCATGCAAAAGCGATTAAATACTTAGTGGGAAATGGGTATAAAATACGACATATCAAATCCCCCCACACTTAAGCTTTGCTTGTCCTCAAGAAATTTCAAGCTGAAAAACACAATTTACCTTGGTACATCATGGAAACCACATTTCAGTAATCAAAAAGAAGCTCAACCATAATTGAAAATGAAAAGAGATGGTTAGGCAGTTTTAATCTTAAATGAAAACTGGAATGTTTGACAATACTTGACTGATACACAAGCCTTAATAACACGACTAAGCACAAAAGAATCGAATCAATGATATCTCATCTATCCTACTCCAACTAACTTACTATTGGGGTTGAATATTTGAATAATCACTCAAAGCCTAGTCGTGATGCATAATCTTTTACCATAGGCTTGTACTAGGTTCGTTCCTTCACCGCCATGGCGCAAGCACCACAACGTCTATGAGAAGAGGTCTTTCAAGGGTTGTAATGAACTCTGAGGCTAAACAAGGTATTTATAAGGGAACGAAAATTTGGGATAACAAATGGTGTTAAAAAGAAAACAACACAACATTTAACAAAGTTTTCACAAAATAGTCTAGTCCATTAAATCCCATGTCATTAGTTACCAACGGTCCAAAACCTGCGAAGTTGTCCCGACAATACCCCCAATAGAACGATTAAAAACCGACACCATTGTGGTGTATGACAATCAACAACTCAATCAACCAATACTAACCATGTTGGCTTAAACGAACTTGCCAACCTAAATATAACAACTTAAAATTATAGCATTCCAAGATCCTTTTGTTGGTGTAATTGATGTACCAACTTACAAAAATGATTTGACCGAAAATGAGAAATACCAACTGACAGCCCAAGCTCTTTTCATTTTTTTCTATTTTTTTTTCTTTTTCTTTTTCTGTTTTTCAATTCTTTTATTCTTTTTTTTTGTGAGCTACTTTTACTCTGACTAATTGGTATTCTCTTAATAATATTGAAACAGTGACAAATCATTTACTCATATGCTCAAATGAACGATCCAGACTTTATCCAAACAATCATGACGAAATCAATTTATTCTCAGTAACCGAGAATATCCCAACCCGACATAAAGGACAACCCCAAACCATCCACTAGCATAGGCAACCAATGACCCACCAGGACTTTGACTATCGGTATGACGAGGGAAAGGTGTATTTCTTGGGTGGATTTAATAACAAAGAACAGGCTAATGACAACATGTTTTCTATTGTTTCTTGCACTAAAAGTGAGTGCAACATAAGGGTTTAAACAGGTGGTTCACTAACCAGTGTAGTTAGCTACTAAGCACATTAACAAAACATGCACATAACAAATTTTTACGAAACAAGGGTGAACATGTAAAGAACAAAGGTTTTTATCCTAAATTTGCCTCTTCTGATAAATAACACGGAACGATCAACCAGGACAAGTTCTAGAATCAACGCAATCACCGGCACACTCATAGCAAATGAAAATAATCCGGAAATGGAAAAACCAACCTCAAACTTGCACATCATAGTTCAGAGTTCTAAGTAGAACCCTTACTCTTGAATAAATCCAAAAGCCTACGAGAGGGACAAATTTACAAGGCTAATAAATCCAAACCCGTAAACACCTAGCATATCTAGAAGTGAATCAATAATCTCACAAATTTGGTATTTTGGTGCTATAAGCGTGCTAGTCATATTATTAATCCAGAAGGGATTGCCTAATTAATCAGTCAAAACACATTCCACCAATTAAACTTTGTACCAAGGGTGTAGTCAAATTGCTCATTAAAATCTATAATTAGGTGACAAAAGCAATTAACTACAAGGACAAGCATGCAAAAGTTTAAAAATCCTCTAAAATACCCGACTTTTTCCTATTTACCACCCCCCCACACTTGAGTTGGACAATGCCCTCAATGTCCAATGAACTAAGGCAAACTATGGGAAATAGGGGAAAGTAAACAAAAAGCAAAATCAAGAACAAGAAAAACTTGCCGGGTATGACGGGTGTTCCATGCTGAATGATGCCAACAAGAATATGGCGCTGAACTTACTGCCAGCATATGCATATGAAAAACTTGCTATTCAACATGAACACACAATTAAAAACCAACAGAGAATATAATAAAGCATGCAAATTCCTATCCCTACTTATTCAAAATGGAAATGGAAATAAAATACGATGTCTCATCACCTCGTGGGGTGGATACAAACCAAACAAATAAAAATAAAGAAAAGTACGGAAATAGAAAGTGTTCAAACAAGTAATAGTACAAGCCATCACAAAACCAATAGACGGCATAACTCATCATCCAATCATCTCAATCAATCAACTTGGAGGAGGCGGGTAACCAGACATAGCACCACCAAATAACGATGCAGGCGCGTGCTCAGCGAATGTAGGCTCTGCTGATCCCGATCCTCCAACTCCAGCATCACCAGCCTGTGTACCTGCAAAAGAACCAAAACTAACAGGGTGATCTGAACCCCGTCCCCCGAGATCGTGGGAAGGAGCCTGCTCGTACTGGCGCTCTGGTAGGTAAAAGAAACCACCAGTCCTCTGCTCTGGAATGAAGATACTGGGAGGATGGTAGTCTGGAATCTGCTGAGGTGGATGGAACTGCTCACCCCGGTACTGAGCCTCCCACATGGGCTGGTATCTCTGCTGATCAAACATAACACGGCTCATACCTGAGCCCATCCACCTAAAATCACTGTCCATCCTGGATTGGAACTGCTGCTGTGACTCCCACATAGAGTTCACAGTGTTCTCCAAAGTGGAGAAGTCCCAAGCACCTGAAGGGGCGGCAGAAGAAGATGCCCCCGCAGTAGGAGTAGTAGTGGCACGACGCTTAGTACGTCGCGCAGGCTCAGGTGGCTGCTCAGGTGCTTCAGCCATCTCCTCGTCATCATCATCATTTCCATCATCCTCCTTGCCTTCAGAGGCGGCATCACCAAAAGGAATCAACTCAGGAATATCATTTTTATGCTTACGAGGGCGAAGCAATCCAAAACGGTGCAAATCATTATAAGTAAAAGCCTTCATCGGCTTCCAGTTCAAGTTCACCGTAGTATTAGCCCTATCATCCTCAAGCTGAAAATGCTTGACCATTTTCGTGATAAAATGGCCACAAACCAACCCTCTATCACGTACCCCCTTTTGTCCCATGTGTTTAGCTAGCACATAGGGGGCACAAGCAGTCCTGTAATGATCACCCTCCTGAAATATCCTCAACAACCATAAGTCTTCCATATATAGTTTGTCCGGGTGATTAGTCCGCTGGACAAAGGTTAGTTAACCTAATTAGTTAACCTAATTAGTTAACCAAGGTTAGTTAACCTAAGGTTAGTTAACCTAAGGTTAGTTAACCTAAGGTTAGTTAACCTAAGGTTAGTTAACCTAAGGTTAGTTAACCTAAGGTTAGTTAACCTAAGGTTAGTTAACCTAAGGTTAGTTAACCTAAGGTTAGTTAACCTAAGGTTAGTTAACCTAAGGTTAGTTAACCTAAGGTTAGTTAACCTAAGGTTAGTTAACCTAAGGTTAGTTAACCTAAGGTTAGTTAACCTAAGGTTAGTTAACCTAAGGTTAGTTAACCTAAGGTTAGTTAACCTAAGGTTAGTTAACCTAAGGTTAGTTAACCTAAGGTTAGTTAACCTAAGGTTAGTTAACCTAAGGTTAGTTAACCTAAGGTTAGTTAACCTAAGGTTAGTTAACCTAAGGTTAGTTAACCTAAGGTTAGTTAACCTAAGGTTAGTTAACCTAAGGTTAGTTAACCTAAGGTTAGTTAACCTAAGGTTAGTTAACCTAAGGTTAGTTAACCTAAGGTTAGTTAACCTAAGGTTAGTTAACCTAAGGTTAGTTAACCTAAGGTTAGTTAACCTAAGGTTAGTTAACCTAAGGTTAGTTAACCTAAGGTTAGTTAACCTAAGGTTAGTTAACCTAAGGTTAGTTAACCTAAGGTTAGTTAACCTAAGGTTAGTTAACCTAAGGTTAGTTAACCTAAGGTTAGTTAACCTAAGGTTAGTTAACCTAAGGTTAGTTAACCTAAGGTTAGTTAACCTAAGGTTAGTTAACCTAAGGTTAGTTAACCTAAGGTTAGTTAACCTAAGGTTAGTTAACCTAAGGTTAGTTAACCTAAGGTTAGTTAACCTAAGGTTAGTTAACCTAAGGTTAGTTAACCTAAGGTTAGTTAACCTAAGGTTAGTTAACCTAAGGTTAGTTAACCTAAGGTTAGTTAACCTAAGGTTAGTTAACCTAAGGTTAGTTAACCTAAGGTTAGTTAACCTAAGGTTAGTTAACCTAAGGTTAGTTAACCTAAGGTTAGTTAACCTAAGGTTAGTTAACCTAAGGTTAGTTAACCTAAGGTTAGTTAACCTAAGGTTAGTTAACCTAAGGTTAGTTAACCTAAGGTTAGTTAACCTAAGGTTAGTTAACCTAAGGTTAGTTAACCTAAGGTTAGTTAACCTAAGGTTAGTTAACCTAAGGTTAGTTAACCTAAGGTTAGTTAACCTAAGGTTAGTTAACCTAAGGTTAGTTAACCTAAGGTTAGTTAACCTAAGGTTAGTTAACCTAAGGTTAGTTAACCTAAGGTTAGTTAACCTAAGGTTAGTTAACCTAAGGTTAGTTAACCTAAGGTTAGTTAACCTAAGGTTAGTTAACCTAAGGTTAGTTAACCTAAGGTTAGTTAACCTAAGGTTAGTTAACCTAAGGTTAGTTAACCTAAGGTTAGTTAACCTAAGGTTAGTTAACCTAAGGTTAGTTAACCTAAGGTTAGTTAACCTAAGGTTAGTTAACCTAAGGTTAGTTAACCTAAGGTTAGTTAACCTAAGGTTAGTTAACCTAAGGTTAGTTAACCTAAGGTTAGTTAACCTAAGGTTAGTTAACCTAAGGTTAGTTAACCTAAGGTTAGTTAACCTAAGGTTAGTTAACCTAAGGTTAGTTAACCTAAGGTTAGTTAACCTAAGGTTAGTTAACCAAGGTTAGTTAACTAAGGTTAGTTAACCAAGGTTAGTTAACCAAGGTTAGTTAACCAAGGTTAGTTAACCAAGTTAGTTAACCAAGGTTAGTTAACCAAGGTTAGTTAACCTAAGGTTAGTTAACCAAGGTTAGTTAACCTAAGGTTAGTTAACCAAGGTTAGTTAACCAAGGTTAGTTAACCAAGGTTAGTTAACCAAGGTTAGTTAACCAAGGTTAGTTAACCAAGGTTAGTTAACCAAGGTTAGTTAACCTAAGGTTAGTTAACCAAGGTTAGTTAACCTAAGGTTAGTTAACCAAGGTTAGTTAACCAAGGTTAGTTAACCAAGGTTATCTAATCCAAGTTAAGACATAATTAACTAAGGTTAGTTAACTAAGGTTAGTTAACTAAGGTTAGTTAACCAAGGTTAGTTAACTAGCCCATGGTATTGCAAAACCATCAAACTAGCCCATGGTATTCCTTAACTTAACCATAGTTATCAACAACCTAAACTAGTAACCATGGTAAATATATAACTATAAATACTACACCATTCCATGCCTTAAAACTTGCCAATTCACATAATCAAACTTCTTCTTCTTTAATCTCTATCATTCCAAGATCAATACTTGTTAAAGTTCAAGCATATCTTACACAACCTTTCATCATCCCAAGCTTTCGATTCAACCAAAGTTGTTTTGAATTCGTTGGTTTCGAAATTGTAAACACGACGTTGTTATTGCGAATTCTTTCAAGAACTTATCAAAGCCTAGTTATAATGGCCACATGGAGTTAGGATTATTCCATATTCATCAAGTTTACAAATCCAAGTTATAGTCGATTCTCTCGAGATCTTCTTTGGAGCTCATCCCTATATCGTTACTTTGATCTTAGAACTCATAATATCTCCATACTTGTAAGTGTTTCTATGAAACCTTACTATACTTTGCTTTATGATTATATGACTATATGTTATGTATTGAAATGCTTGTCAACTTAATTTTATACTCAATTGATACATAATTGCATTTAAATACGGTAACTATCGCTTTTATAAATGAATATTGAAATATTGTTACTATTGCGAAAATGAATTATTAGCGAAAGTACGAGAAATCGTAAAACTTTTATTAAATCATTTTAAATACTTATTATGGTATATAAACAAGGGCATAGTTATATACCTAACTATCCTAATTCATATAATTACTATTCACCATCTGTGAATTATTTCGTATTTTCGAATTGTTTGATTTATGGATAGAATATATCCTTGATACGCTTTAACCGCACAATGTTTCCGAAAGTGATTGCACCTTGGGCCTCTTTGGCTTATACCGGAGGAATGGAAGGTAGTTCGCGAAAAGTTTGCATAAGCATTCACTAAGCAACTTAATTCGCCCCGGTATTCTCCACGACCCAAGGCCAACCCTAACACAACTTGGAAATAAAATGCTGGTTTTTCCTGCCATTTAAGGTATTTCTTCAATTGTAATCAATACATTTTGTATTGATTATAATACATACCATTCAAGGTATCTTTTCATATCTCTGCTATTGAAAACATCTATTCGTTACAAGATTAATACATTCTTCGTATTAATCCTATTATCTAAAAATACTTCAAAAGGATTTAGAAATATCAGAGGAATACTTTATATATCCTACGGATACGTATTACATACGGAAAGTTACATTTTTACCCTACAGTTTCAAAGGTATCATTTTTCGTCCTTATACTTTGGACATTTGACAATTTAGTTCCTCAAGTTTCAAGAATGACAATTTAGTTCCTCAAGTTTCAAGAATGACAATTTAGCCCCTCAAGTTTCAAAAATGACAATTTAGTCCTCAAGTTTCAAGAATGACAATTTGGTCCTTTTAAATTTTTGCAACATAAATGAGTTTTCATTTAGAAAATACTTGAAATGATACTTAAAGATAAATTCAAAGACTTATAAAAACACAGGAAGTAAATTACGTTGACAAGCGTATTAAAAAGATAACCTTATAGTTGTATGTCTATATTTGGAATTTAGCACGAATATAAATCAATTAACATTGAAATTAGGGAATACGTAACGTGGCCAGTTGACTCACTCGTCATCGTTGACTACATCAATCTCTTCTACTTTGCTGTTGAATTATCAAGAATAAGGTGAGTTTCGTAAACCCTCCCTACTCAATTGAGATTCGGGCTGAAAAGTGTACATGTTTGTTTAACTGTTGATTGTTGATTTGATTGATTGTATGATTGAATTGTTGATATGGACATGTTAGCGCATTATTCATTATATAAGTCGCACCGTTAGCGCATTACTTATTATATAAGTCGCACCGTTAGCGCATTACTTATTATATAAGTCGCACCGTTAGCGCATTACTTATTATATAAGTCGCACCGTTAGCGCATTGTTAATTATTAACTATGTAAGCCGCACCGTTGTTGAACGTTATTGATCGTTATGGAACGTTGTTGAACGTTATATGGAATCGTTGTTGTTGAACGTTGACTTGTATTGAATTGTGATAATGTGAAACCTTATAGGTTTTCCTTGGATGTGATTAGTTCTCCTAATCCTCACTTATTGTTAACGGTTGTATCCGATACGGTTATTCCTTGTTACTTGTCCCTACGAACTCACCAACTTTATGTTGACGCTCTTTAGTACACTTTTCAGGTAATCAAGTTAATTAGAGACAAAATGGATGATTGCATGCATACTTGCTAGGATTGGACTAGCTTTGGACTTTCTGGATCCATGATCCTTACTTCCCTTTTATGGGTTACTTTTAGGATCAACTACTATCAATTAAATTGCCTTTTATTATTGATTGAACATGTATTTCAATGAATGTTGATGATTGTATACGTTTGTACAAGTTTAAGGATTGTTTCAATCCTATGTTTTCATATAGTTGACTCTACATAATTCCCATGTCGTGTTGTGCTTTTCTAAGTGATACCCCATGATTCCGCCATGTTGGGGTGTTACAAAAGAAGATTACCCTATCATCAAAGACATTCTTGACTGAATCAATCTTATCAACAGAAATAGTGGAATACACCTCTAGACACCATTCCTTACAAACTGGCTCCCGATTTCTAAAGATATCAAACCACATACTATACTCTCTTTCAACCCTATTACCATCCGTATCAGTTGCCCTACCCATGAGTTGCATAAAACTACTAATATCAGCCCGCACATTAAGCACATCAAGCATGGTTCTCTCCATATACCTTGGCTCGATAATATCTTTATTATACAAAGTAGCCAACCTGTTAGTGTATTGAGTCTTAGACTCTGGAGCGGCTCTAGAAAATCGAATCCAAGTGTGGGCTGGAACGCCCATAGCAACGGCCTCATCAGTAAGACCAGTGGGAGCATTAGCATCTCCCCCAGCAGGTGCAGCAGCAGTCGAGGCTCTAGCCGAACCTCTTCCTGCACGGCTGGTTCCAATAGGCTCCTACACATAGAATACAACCATTAAAACAATAAAACCCCGACATAGGCATTCATATATACAAGCAAAAGCAAGGCAGGACTAAAACTGTACCAGTTGCGGCGCAACTTAAATTTCTGCTTCAGACGTTGCGGCGCAACAAGCAGTTGCGGCGCAACTTAAATTTCTGCTTCAGACGTTGCGGCGCAACAAGCTAGTTGCGGCGCAACGTGGGTGTTTCAGGGTCTGGTTCGAGCAGCAGCAGTACAACCACAAAAATCCCACAAAATTCAATTAACAACCTCAATACTAGGGTTTATCATTCAATTAAGGGAGACAAACTTTAATTAACCTTAAACCACATCCATTAACAATACCCATGAAACAAATCATCGAATTATCCAACAAATTATCCAAACCCTCATTGTTCTAAACCCATTCAATAACAAATTTGAATATTAAGAAGCAAATTAAGCTTAAATCCATATAAATCCGAATTTATTCAAGAACAATTAAATTGACTAATTAAAATCAAAAGAGAGGATAAAGAAACACATACCTTTCCTGTTCTTGCGGAAAGTGTGTGTGAAAACTTACCCTAGCCTCTTTGTTTTAACCCCTTTGACCCGATCTGACTCTCATTGCGGTGCAACCTGCCCAGTTGCGGCGCAACGCCTTAATTATTTATTTATTTTTATTTTATTTTTTAAATTTTCTGATTTTCGAAAAAGACAATACACGTTGCGGCGCAACGACCTCTTGCGGCGCAATCCATTTTACATATATTTAAGTTGCGGCGCAATAATGAAACCGAGCTAATTTCGGCGCAACACAAACGAAACCGAGCCATTGCGGCGCAATAATGCTAATTGCGGCGCAACAAGACCCCGCCCCCACACTTACCTTTGTAATTTCCGAGGAAACTACTTACCGGAACGCGTGAGAGTGGCTTCAACCTGCAAAACTTATTAGAAACACTATACCAATGAAAAATACACAAAATGATTGAAAACAAAAATATGAAACACGAATTGCCTCCCGCGAAGCGCTTAATTTATTAACGAGTCCTTAGCTAGACTCGATCATCATTTACTCATTCAAATCAAACAATGGGAGCTCCTCAAAAACAACTCCCTCCACAGCTTTTTCCTCATGATATAGCTTCAACCTATGACCATTAACAATAAATGACCCTCCATTCTTTTTAAACAATTCAATATACCCGAACGGATACACAGGCTTAATTTCATAGGGTCCTGTCCAACGAGAGGTCAATTTGGGTTGCTTAATTTTAAACTTTGACAAAAACAATAAGACCTTATCTCCTACTTTAAAGTCTTTCCTACGGAGCTTTTTGTCATGCCAAACCTTGGTTCTTTCTTTGTACAACATGGAACTATCATAGGCACCTAATCTAAGCTCATCAAGCTCATGCAATTGTAAAAACCTATGTTCACCGTCTTTTAACAAATCCATGTTACAATTTTTCAAAGCCCAATATGCCTTATGTTCAATTTCAACCGGTAGGTGACAAGTCTTGCCATAGATAAGCCGATATGGTGTAGTACCAATAGGCGTCTTATAGGCGGTCCGAAATTCCCATAGAGCATCATCTAGCTTTTTAGACCAAATTTTCGGGTTATCTCCTACAGTCTTTTCTAAGATTCGTTTTAAGGCACGGTTGGTGTTTTCAACTTGACCTGCATCATAAACTTTCTTACCGGTTACAGACGGTCCATAATGACCACCGGTAGGACCATAATGTAACATCTCGAACTTTTTGATTAACGGTTGACTTGAGTCGTTAAGTCAACACCACGTGTCCGTTAAGTCTCCAGACGATGTGATGCTCACGTGTGATTAATGTGCTATGTGTGTAAGGTTTTAAAGCCTTAATGATTCATGTGTTAATGTGTTTAAGATGATTAAATGTGTTTAAAGTGTTAGTAAGTATTCCCGTTAAGTCGTTTAAGCCCTAAATGTAAAGTTGTAAAGTTGAGGGGCCTAAGTGTGAGCTTAGGAAAGTGTGTCCAGCAGATTAGGGGGGTGATTAGCCCTAATTCTTTCATTATTCAGATCACACACACACTTCTCTATCCCTAGAACCGCCTCCTCCCTTCCCTTGATCAATTCTTGCGTGATACGATCGTTTCTTGGTGATTTGAAGAAGATTTGATCCATAGTTTGCATCCTTCTTGTAATATACATGTATTTGAGGTATTATTACATTGATTTCATGTCCTTTCAATCCCTTGATTCGTTTCATAACTGATTTAGGTCTTTAGAGGGTTGATTGGAGTCAAAATCGTGAGTTTTAATCGATTCGGTAACCTAAAATGTTTGTTATTGTGATGCAAATCAAGTAGGGGTTAATCAAGGATTTCATTGCATCATTATGGTCTTAAAATGATGAATTTTGAGGTACAAAAGTCGTTCATAATGTTTGGGGTCATTTGGGGTGTGTTTGGTTAAGTTTTGGAGGTTAAACAATGAGTTTTGTGCATAATCGGGGCCAGTTGCGGCGCAACAAGAATGCAGTGACTTAAGTTGCGACGCAATTTCCCCATTGTGACGCAATAGCGACAGAATTTTCAAAAAGCCATAACTTTTGAACCGTAACTCCGTTTTTGACAAATAAGCTATCCACGGAATCGTGAGAGAGTCTAGTTTCTAATGGTAATGCTTTTAAAAGATGATGATGATGTCAAGTTTCCAGAAAGGTTAATTTAGTGAGTAAATGTCGAGTTCCGTCGAGTTATGTAAGCCCTTAAGTATTAAACGAACCTCGGATGCATCAAGCATTGTTGTGAGTCATATATATAGGTATTTAGACATGATTCATGACCATAAATAAGTGGGTTTTTGGTTAGCTCATTTATTGGTCGTTTAATGATTATAGGTAGTCGGAAATACTTGCAAAGCTCGGTAATTTGCGTTATCATTTGTTGTACGCTTATACGAGGTAAGATACACTACTTTAACACGCTGAGGGTTCAAAAAAAGCATGGTTTTCATATAATAACTTCCCAATTAATATCTTGTTTACTTATGGTTAATCGGGATTACACGGGAGGTGATATGGGCTATGTATATGCATATTGAAGCCTGAAATGCTACCCCAAAGATATGTGACGTTATGATATGCTATGAAATGCTATGTAGTGTCTTGAGATGAATTGAAATGTGATATATGTTGATGACATGTGAAATGTGCATGACTACATGGCTTGTTCATCTAGTTCACTAGACTTATTAAGTTGCCATGACACGTGCACGTTTAAGGGCCAAACGTAAAAGATGAATATGTGATGATGTTTAGGTAATGTGGACACCTAAACTATATGTGATGCAAACCGAGCTCGTAAATGATGTGAGAAGTGTTAAGCTTAACCCGTACTTGCCCTTGTCCGACGGGTGCGTATATGTGGTTGCTTGGGTGACTCCTTGCAACATAATTACGTGGTTTGAGTATCTCTGGGTGGCGTGATTAACCACCAATGTCTTTGAACATACAGACTACTCCGGGATTGGCTTGCCATTCCTTAACGACATTGAAAGATGACTAGGCACATTTAGGATGACCCATCCTATTATGATGATGTTTGATGTGATGATATGTTATGTGAGATGTAATGTACGATGTGATTTGTGCCTTAACGATTCAAATGACTTTTCTATAAAGTTATAAATGGACAAACGCTTTATAAACCACGCGTTATCTTACTTAGCTAATTCGTTAGCTAACACTTGTTTCTTGAAATGTGTTGCTCCCTCAGGTTTAGCAAGCTTGAGCTAGATGATGATTAAAGTGCGAGGCATGGGTAGATTGCATTTGAGGATGGCTATAGTTTACCCATAGTGGCTGCTCATTCTAGACATTTGTTTTATGTTAAGATGTTTATGTCTTGAATTGATATTGTGATCGGTTGTTTAATGTTGGGCAACCGATGGGTTTCCAATTGAACTTATTTTGATGATATTGCTAGTAACACCATTTAATAAATGAACCAAACGGATTTTGTTGGTTTGGACTTTTAAAGTTGTTTCCGCTATCTCTTAACGCCGTTAGGCGAAAATTTTTGGAAATCCATATTTTTAAACGACGGGTGTTACAAGTTGGTATCAGAGAAATGGTTTGAGTGAACCAATAACTATAGGTTTGCCATAGGAATTGGACTTAAACCGATAGAGATCAAGTTAGGCTTAAGTAGGTATGCTTAGCCTTTGAGATGAAATGCCTTAGGACGGGTTTGGGATGAGTGAGAGTGTAGGATTAAGGCTATACGATAATTGTTTTGTTGATATGTGAATATGTCTTTTAGCCTTTATTCTCATGTTTCTCGCTTCTCCGTCGTTAGATTGTTCAATTGCTACGATAGACGGTCCTCGAGGTGATGTGCTAATTCCCTACTTGAATTTGATGAATGTGCGCTGTAATTTATGTGTAAAGTGGTTGAAATGAAAGGAAATTGTTGGATTAGGTGAAATGGTGTCCCGTGAATGGTGTCCAACCCACGAGGTTAGTGACAAGGACCGCAACAGAAATGAGATGTTGTATGGATGATAAGGATTGTGTGAATGGAATTGGTAAAAGAATGTGATACACAAATGTGGTAACTAACATGCATGTGAAGTGATATAATTACAATTATGGTCCGGAACATAATTGCAATTGTATCACGACACGAGCGTGTTTGTCTATCCATGCTTGTGTTGATCGTTGTTCAAGGTAACGAAGTTGGAGGTATTTCTATGTGTTTTACCTATATGTGTAGAGAGTAAACACCGTGTTATAACTCTAGTGATATAGGTGCCTGAGATGTGTGGAATTGTTTACTCACGGTGATGAAAGTCGTATTTGTTGTTTCATTTTGATGTGTTATATGCGAATACCCTATAGGTAATGCCGAAGGTGTGATGAAAGTGCTATATATAAGTTAAGATATGATGGTAGTCGAATGTATTTATCGCATGAATCTTATGAAAAGGAAATGAGGGTAATGTTCGTTGAGTATGTATGCAAGGTCTCCTTATATGGTAAATTTGATGTTAAGATGATTAACTAGTAATGATAGCGTTGCATTAGTTCATGAAGGATACTTCGGTTACTTCCTCAAGATTGAAGTCGGATCCTCCCTATTAATTCTATTTGCCTTCTACGCTAGGAGGAATGAATTGAAGCTGACGATGGAGTAATTGAAAGATGTTGATGTTGTTTAATGTTCTTATCGGATTGTGAGTCTATGTGGAAGATGGTTTTATCTCTATTGACGTTTAATAAAGTTGTGCAGAAAGGGGCATTTCCTTGACAACGATTCTCAAGTTTATTCTATCGATGAAATGTTATTTTCTCGCCTGTGAGATTAAAATTCACCTTTCGTTTCTAGGGTTGATATCGTTCGTATATTTATGATGCGTTTCCTGAGGATCTCTTTGATCTTCTTTTCGACCGTGAGGTCAAGCTCTCTATTGAGCTTTGACTGGTCTGTTGCACACACATGCCTTAGAAATTTTACATGCATTACTTGACTATGTGTAAATTTCATGCTTATATATACATTGCTAGAATCTAGAAATTTTAAAATTTCTCATCTTACATATATATGCTCCTTTGCCTAAGAATGCTCCCCTATCAGCCTCATGTTAAGGTTAAGTAGAATAATGCTTACATATATTGCCTATGTTTTCTTTTCTTCTTTTCCATTAGGGAAAATGTCTCGACACGTCATTGACCTAACGTCCGATCATGAGGAAGAGTTCATCACTCAACAGCCAGTCCCATCCCCTTTGTCCCCACTCGATCAGCACGTTGAGTCTGAGCCTACTGTTGAGTCTGAGCCTACTGTTGATTCCGAGGCCGTTGGTGACACTCCTAGGTCACCACTCGTTGGTCCCACATCACCACCTTTTGCCCATCCACCAGTTCCTCCGATTATTATGCCTACTCCCACTTTGGCCGAGCCCACTGCTTTCACCATACCCGAGCCGATAGCTCCCCCGATCGGCACATCCACTATCGTCCATACCGCACCAGATATTCCACTTCCACATTTCAACCTACCCCCACCCACATACCACCATCAGTTCCGTACCGGCGAGGTGTCACACCCCGTTGTAGCGGAAATACAGGGTTAACAAAGAATTGCATACTAATCAGAAGGTTAATAGAGATTACATCCATTTATACCAATACAAGTCAATACAAGTACAATCGTTCAAAGTGTGGACCCCAAAATACGGATACAAGTCATCCTCATTTGGAACTGGGCCCACAGAATACAAGTTCAATAAATTGGACAGTCAAATACAATTAAAGCCAAAAGCATGAGAGTCCTCAATGTCTGATGCTAATTGTACGTCCAAAGTCAAAAGATTGGCCTATAATGCCAAAGACGATTCCAAGACTTACTGATGGTCACCTGAAAAGCATGAAATTTGAGAGGATCAACTATCGAAATAGTTGGTGAGTTTACAGTGTGTTTGACTAAAAGATCAATCGTCGTTTGTTGTAGTTATTTAATACAGGACGGTCAGACCGAAGTCTAACCTAATATAAGACAAGACGGTTCAGACCGAAGTCTAACCTTAATATATAGACAAGACGGTTCAGACCGAAGTCTAACCTAAATATAATGACAAGACGGTTCAGACCGAAGTCTAACCTTAATATATAGACAAGACGGTTCAGACCGAAGTCTAACCTAAATATAATGACAAGACGGTTCAGACCGAAGTCTAACCTAAATATAATGACAAGACGGTTCAGACCGAAGTCTAACCTAAATATAATGACAAGACGGTTCAGACCGAAGTCTAACCTAAATATAATGACAAGACGGTTCAGACCGAAGTCTAACCTAAATATAACTACATGAGGGGGGATCATTTTAGTTCGTCAAAACACAAGGAACAGTTTAGTCAGCCGACAACATGGCAAGTCAAGACATATAGATCGATTTTCATAAGACATGTATACACATTTTTAGACAGCCGTCTCATGGCAAATATAAGACAAATGATTTCATTTACCAAATCTCATGGCGTAGACAAAGACAAATCATTTACAAAGTAGTCGTGTATACAATACATGCTTTCAGGCCCAAAGTAAAGGAAAAAGGGCGCCATAAACTCACCTTAGCGATAACAGAGCTAAAAGTATGAGTAGTCCGAGAATAAGAGCAGTCTAGTCTCCACGTCTATCCAAAACCTAGGATATGAGCACGAATGGTGAGGATCAAATCTCACGACGACAAGTATCC